>VDFB02193867.1:69467413-69489783 GCA_007258455.2 Sequoia sempervirens | reverse complement strand
GATGGATATTTTTAGTGATGTGAATTTATGATTTCGGTTGGATGGATATTTTTAGTGACGTGAATTTATTAATTTGGTGGAATTTATGAGCTTGTAATGATGAATTTATAATAGTATATATTTTATTACTATCTACTAGATCATGATTTGTCTTGATGGAAAAATGTAATATATATATATATATATATATATATATATATATATATATATATATATATATATATATATATATATATATATATATATATATATATATATTTATATATAGAGCTTTTTGTGAATGTTTCAAGTTTATAGTTTAGTATGTACAAATGTATTAAAATTGCATATAGTTCTTAAATTTTGAAATTTGTATGTATGTACATAGTTTAGTTTAATGATGTATGCATGCAAATTATGCTTCGTATTTTTTATTTTAAATGTATGTACATGTTATATTTTTAATTTTGTATGAACATGCTCAAGTTCAATCAATGCATATGTGTGTTTCAATTTTATATGATCTTAATATATGTATTCACATCCTATTTAAACAAATTTGCATGTGTGTTTCAAATTTAACTATTTCTTGTAATTTTTTAAGTTTATATGTTAATTTTGTATAATTTAATGCAGGTGCACACCTATATCTCATATCATGGATGATTTTAACATTGATGATATCATCAATCAACCACCTTAGCCACAACCACAACCACCTCCCCCTGTACCTCCCCCTCCACCTAATATTCCACCTCCAACACTTGTCACATTTCATGAGGCTCACTTGCAATCATGCATAAATGATTAGTTTGCATCCATACAAAATCAAATCAATGCTATGTAGAGTTAAGCATTGATTCCACCACATGTGACAAATTTTGCATATGCGATACAAAATGTTGTGGATGCCATCAGGACCATTGATTCTGATCTAGTTAGGCATTGATGAGATAAAGAAAAAATGAGACAGTTTTATGCTGATGGTCTCTCTTACAAATAAATATTAGACCTTAAAATAACAAAATCCCAGCTAGCCCCCTACTTTCTCAACCATGTTACTCAACAACCCATTCCTCCCAACAAATCTAGAATATCCATGAGGTGGTGTATACATCCACAGATGAGTGCACATTTTTGGGATTGATGGTATATGGTTTTTGATAGTTCCCCACATGCTAATTGGGAGTGCCTATTTTATTTTTTGAGAAAACTCTATGTAGATTTTGTTATGGGGAAAAATCCCAATTATTTCTATTTTAAATCATTTCAGGGTGTTGGTGGCGGCATGCCACAACAGAGGTTAGGGGAAAGGGTTGATCCCCAATGCCTCGTGCATGCACAACCCTTGTTTCTACTCCTAGTCCTCCCATTCCTGCACCTGTGCATCATCGAGTTGTGATCTTGACATTAGGTACCCTTACTACACTCGTAGGAGACATTGATCAGCATGCTTCTACGATAGCGAGTGGGGAGCATAGAGACGATGATGATGGAGGAGTGTTTTATGGAGCTAGTCCAAGTAACACTCCAGGAGTGTTGATTCCCATCCCACATGTATGTACTAGTTTCCATCAAGTATGCTATGAACATGATTAGGTCACACCTAGTTCAGGTGGATGTGGAGATTCTAGTGGTTCATCTGGTCGCATTAGTTCGTTTGTAGAGTTTCTTACAACAAACCATCACCCTAAGGACAATGTGACATAGGTATAAATAGGCATCTACATGTTTATTTTATAAGAATTTTGATGACTGTATATATCAAAGAAAAGTTTGCAATACATTTTAACAATCAAACTATTTGGTGTACAGATGAAAATAACGATGGGACAATCATTCATTCCACGAGTGCATGCATCAACACCAGTCCTACTCAGAAACCCTTATGGGGATTTTTTATTTCAATTTTTTAAATTATATATGAAATGATTTTTAACTTGAGTTTTAAATTTATAATTAAATCACATATATTCTTTATTTTTTTTATGTTGATTTAGGTGAGTCAATAGGCTTCCATGTCAATTCCACTTGAGGGGTTGCTGAGCACTCCTCCACTATCAGATGTCATAGATCAAGGGTAGGTACATTTATATTATAAATTGTTTAACTTACATTAGTATAGTTACAATTATGAATTTTGAATTCACTATATATGAAATTATGTGCATGTACACTTGTAAATATTATAAGCGTTAAATTTCTACATGTATGTCTAGGTTGATACCACAATGAGAATGGGCATCAAGCAAACATTATATGTTGCAACTACTCGTGAGGCCTCTGATTCTTAGGTTGTTTTAAAAAAATTCTACACAAAATGTGCAAACTTGAATATATATATATATATATATATATATATATATATATATATATATATATATATATATATATATATATATATATATATATATATATATATACCTAATTCAAGTATACATTCTTTAATTTTGATCTTGTAGGACTTTGTTAGTGTGACTTTTAGCCCTAACCCAGACATAGTTACACCTCTAGGAGGACATGCAAAGCAAGCTCTAGATCAAATGGTAATTTAATTATTTTATTATATTTAAAGTCAATTATAAATTATGTATTTTGAATATAACTTCAATTTTAAATTTTAAATTGAATATATATATATATATATATAATATGAGGTAATACGTGTTTTAAATTATTTTATATTTTATAGCATTAGACACATCTTATACTTGAGCATGCACAAAAAATTCCTGGAGAAGAGGGTGCACAACCTCAGAATACGATACAATTAAAATATGATAAATTATAAATTAAATTGAATTAAATCTTTTTTAATTGTAGAATTGTACATCTAATTTCAAATTTCTTTGTCTTGTTTATGTAAATTGATTCAGTGAATTTAGAGGTTGCTTTAGGTGCACCAAAACATTTAGACCCAGTTATGATGGTAATTTAATTTTATGATGAATTATAAATTAGATTGTCATTAAATCATTTTTTATTGTCTTACATTTGATTTCATCTTTCTCTTGTATAGAGTGTTTCAGGTCATCTGCATAGTCTGCATGGCATGAAGAGGTCTCTTGATTATAGATACAATAGATGACCTAGAAACATGATTTTATGGGTGCAGATATTTTTTTATTTCATGGATTATATTTATGGTTTATCATGTACTCTGTTGGACTTTATATTTCGTGGCTCAAGTGCTTAGTTGGACTTTAGTTCATGGGTTGTACTCTGATGGACTTTATTTCATGCGCTTAATATATTGGTTTCATGCACTTAATATGCTACATAAATTATGAACTTTATTACTGTTTGAAATTTTAATTTACACATGTACATTTATGCATTTTATGTTCATAGTCAAGACATTAATATAGGACATTAATGTGAAATTAAATATAAATATGAAATTAAAGTTGAAATTAATAGGACATTCTAATATTTATACTTTACAAATGTAGTGATCTCATACATGATATACATGATATGTACATTCAATAATTAGCGATAATTAGTCAATGAACTTACTCAATTCACGTCAATCAATAATTAGTTAATAAATCATAATTTACAAACAAAAGCAATATGTTTATATACTAAAAAGGATAATATTTTAAGAAATAAACAATACTTGACAAGATTAGAGAAAAAAAGAATTAATAAATTCTATAAATAATAGCATCTAACACTAATTTATAAGATTTCAAAACAAATAATGACATCCAATGCTAATTTATAAGTTGTCAAAACAAATAATGGCATCCAATACTAATTTATAAGCTGTCAAAACAAATAATGGAATCAAATACTAATTTATAAGCTATCAAAACAAATAATAGCATCCAACACTAATTATAGGTTGTCTTAAGGGGATGACTTAATGGGTCCTAATACGACATCTTAAGGGGATCAAAGAAGAGTATAATTGAGTATAAATATTAAGTGATATTAACAAGTATTATAAGTCTTAGGGTGAGTCATCATAACAAATGATATAATTTAGTCTAATATTTAGGATATGTGCTAATATGACACGTCTTAAGGGGATGTCTTAAGGGGTCATAATACAACTTCTTAAGGGGATGTCTTAAGGGGTCATAATACAATGTTTTAAGGGGATGTCTTAAGGGGTCATAATAAATTGTCTTAAGGGGATGTATTGAGGGGTCATAATACAACGTCTTAAAGATATAATTGATTTAACAATAATGCATGCATGATATTTAGTGATTATACAATCAAATATAAAGTTTCAAAGTAGGAAAGTATGCACATTTAACAAACAAAATATATAGACTATTAATTTTGATACATAGAAGTACATAGAGTACATAATTCTGTATGCACATGTATTTGTAATTTTTACAAAAAAATTAATTCTGTAAGTATGTATGTACATATATGTCATCTCAAAACAATTTTTCAAAATTTGGATATGCCATCTCAAGAACATCTCAAACTCGTGCCCAGAATGTAGTAGGTCTTCACACCACCTGGTATCAAAAAGGTGCAAGAAATATCAATGAAATCATCAAAACACACATATTTTAATTTACATAAAACTATCTATATGTGCACAACTCAAGTACCTGCATTTAAAGTATTCCACACATGTGTAGGTTGAATCCAAGCATCCTCTCTATTTTGTTTCAAAGTATGAGATCAATGCAATGATGGCTTAAGGATACAAAAAAGGATAATGAATCAATTCTAACTATTAATGTACAAAAAATATCAATATGTAATCAAAACATGTATTTAAATATAATTTAACTAATAATTACCTACTTTTATCAAGTATTCCATGTTGTCTAGGTTGAATCTACATGGACTAGATCCTTTTTGTGATTATGCCTTAAGGATCTATAAAAGGAAAATTTAAATCAATTTCAACTAATAACACACTTGACCAATATTGAAACATGTATTTAATCTATTTAAAATGACAATATAATTTAACTAAAACTATATTTACTTGTATTTACTTATTCCATTATACCATTTGCATCCTCTCCTTTTTGCAATGCATCTATGATTGTCTCATGCTCTTCCATAGAAATTGTCCATAACACTTTATTTGAAGGTCTCCCATGATACCAATCTAGTTTTATATTTGTTGCCACCACCAAATGTGAATAATGCATAATATTTTTATGCATTTCATAATGTTTGAATGCAGGTAGACCATTCTTCCTTGTTAGGTATTTTCATAGCCAACTACCAACAACCACCACCGATCCTATTGGAAAGAATGAAAACCATCATTAAATAAATTCTCAAAATTTCTTAAGGGGATCAAAGACTTGTTCTAAAAAATTTCTTAAGGGGATCAAAAACTTGTTATCAAAATTTGCTTAAGGGGATGTCTTAACGGGATCAGTGTACCTATTGGATAATGATAGCCATCATCATCTTCTCAAGGTGCTATTAACTTATGTTTAGTTTCCACACAATGGGCCAACCAATATTTTGTTTTCTCTTCATTCCCCTCAGGTGCAACAATAGCATACACATGTCCTACAAACAAAATTTGATTTAATAACTTGCGCATATTCATATAAATAATTTAGCATTATAAAATAACTCAAAAAAGTGAAATAAAATGAAATAAATTGAATTACAATTACCTTCTTGTACAAGGTCTAAAACATGGTCATAGTATTCCTATGCAAACATTTCATCATTTTCTTCAATAGTTCTTTCATATTGATCATATGATTGTGTAGGTGTCAACAATCTTTGCTCCCACTATTCAACCCATTCTATATTTTCACATGCTTCCCAATCTCCTGAGATACAAAATTGGCAAATACATGCAAGCTCCCCTATCCAAATAGTCCATGTACTTGTTGTGGAACTCCTAAATGAATTCCATTTAGTAGATCCATTTATTGTCTCATAGTCAACTCTAGGTACAATGTTCTCTTCTTCAACCAACCAAAAGAATCAATGAACTGTAGGGTACTCACTTGAACCAAGTGCAGATAATCTTGTATTACACCAATCCACAATCCCACGTGCATCTTTAAATTTTACTACATCCTCAAATTTTAATTGTTCTCTAGCAAGAATTCTTTTGACACATGCACTAGCTCCATCATGTTCTCCTTTACCATGCCCAGCTTCAAAAAAACTCCATATATATTGGACATTAAGTTCCTTGTGAACCCCACTTAACCAATAGAACATTCAAGCATTCTTGAACCGCCCCATACAATTATCTAACCATATGAGGTGTTCTTTCATCTGGATTCCTCTTTCTCTGAAATTTTTATAAAATATACTGAAATAGTATTTAACAAACTCTAATGAGTGTAACTGGTTGTCACTCAAATAAAAATGATACTCCCTCAAAACTTTTCTATCATCCTCAGTACTATCATTTGCATGTCTATAAATAATATGGACAAACATAGCTAATTGCACTGATTTATAATACTGTGATTGAATTTCCTCTTGCAGAGCTAGAGTATAATTCTCCTCAAAATCAACCATTGAAAGTATCGTACCAATTAGAAATGTGTTTCTACATGCATGAAATTGGCCATCAAGCCATCGAGCATGTTGAGAGTGCATGACATATTTTGGTACAATCTTATTCTTAAATTCACTCATGAATGCATGCAAACTAACTTTTTTGTAACTAAATGACAACGCTTTCCTATTTTTCCATCTTTTAAAGAATAGTGAACATTCTTAAATCTTTTAAGAGCTACTAATTGTTGTCCAAAATCATTATCAACACTTGCATGCATACAAATTCTTAAGAATGAAAGATTTCCATAGTTAATGCATTGTCCATAAATACAAATAAAACAATTTATCATTAGATCTTTCACAAAACAAACATAAAATAAACTCCCTTATTTCTTTAGGTGGCATATTAATGCCACACTCTTGTATAATCATGTTAGTATGCAAGGTACAACGTATATATTGAAAAACATCATAAAAATAACAAAATTGAACATGCATTTTACAACAACAAGATATTCATTGCTTTTTAATTTTTACATACTAGTTTACATTTTTCAAAAGAGCTTTGACTTATTTTAATATTACTAGGTAACACTGAATCACCACAAATTTTTCTATAAAGCTCAGTTTGTGTTGTATCTAATAGGTGTTTTGGGTGAGGATTGCAAACTTTGTATCCCACCCTTAATTTTAAAACATCTCTAGGATTAGATGAAACCATAGTATTATCATGCCAATATTTTTTGATCAAATATTTAATTTCAACATTCAATTTCATATCAGACTTTGGGAATCGATCATTGAAAATCCAACATTGGTGGATAGGATCATTTTCTATACTTTCTCTTCTTTTTGTCGCTCTTATCAATGTTTTATGATGTATTTTTAAAACTTCACTAATATTGCTTACCATTCTTTTATTCAAAGTTGTTTTATTAACTATAGCAGTTGTTATAGCTCTTCTTGATGTGGTTTTATCTTTCGATCAACTATTTCTCCCAATAGATTGAATGACACTAGCAATAGTAGACATAACATGTTCTAATGATTGATCTTTTCTTTCTAGTTTAATATAAAAGCCTAACCTTTTCATTACTTTCCTCATTTTTTGTATTCTCATCAATTGCATCATTAGTTGACATTGAAATGCATATTTTTTATGATAAAATAATTTGTTGTATATTCTATTCACATGTGTTCTTATTTTCCTCCAAGAAATTTGACTAGGAAGATTATCAAAAATACCACTTTATATTTAAAAAAAAAAAGTATTTTTATTAAATTCAACATCACATTCTATATTTTCATCTTCATCTTCATTTTCATTTTCATTTTCAGTTTCAACTTTAAAAAAATTACATTTTCATCTTCATTTTCATCAACAAAACAGTTTTCATTTTCATTTTTATCAACAAAATAGTTTTTTTTTTCATTTTCAACAAAAGGATCATTCTCATTTTCATTTGGAACAAAATATTTTTCTTTTTCATTTTCAACAAATTCTATAAAAGTTTCATCTCTCTAAATATTATCAATGTCAACATCATTAATTCAAACATCTTGTAAAACTTCTACATATGAATTTACCATTTCACTAACATGTGGATTTGAAGATGTGCCTGGATTTGTGCATATTGAAACATTCTCCATAGCGTTGAAAGAGGGATTTGAAGACATAGTAGGACTTTCTTGTATAATCATATTCTACTCCAAATTGACTTCTTGCAAATTAGCTTCATCTACAACCATGGTTTACTTAATGTTTTCATCTTCAATAGTTGTGGAATTGGATGCTCCACCATCATTCATTGATTTAATTCTCATTCTTCTTTCTCTTTGTCTTTGTCTCTCCTTCTCTCTCTTTCCTTCAACTTCATGAGAAGTCAATGTCTTCTTTCTTTTATTATGAGCTTTACCTCCCATGATTATAAAATTCTCAAGCACAAATGAATGTGAATACTAAAATTCTTCAAAAAATTCAATAGAAATTGGAAGTTGAAGACCTCTAAGGAAAAAATATTCCTCTTGTGTTCCTCAAAACAAGTAGAAAACTAGTGCAATTCCACTTTAAAAACTATTTTCTTCATGCCTCCTTTGAAAAATTCAATCCGTATTGCAAGTTGAAGACCTTTTGTTCCTCCAAACAAGTACAAAACTAACACAATTCCACTTCAAAAATAGTTTAAATCAAGTTCACAATCTATAAAGACAATAGTTGATGAAAAATAGCCCAATTTTACTACTCACGGTCATACATGTGAAGTTGCAAACTTCATAGTAAATTTTGATAGTAAATTTAAATAAAACTGTTAAAAAAAAATTGGGATCCCGTTTTATAATCAGGATATCATTCCCCTATATTAAATGTGGGGACTATTGACAAAGGAACGAGATCCCATTTATAAAGTGGCATCTTGTTTCCCTATCAACAATCATGATATTTAATATTGGGAAATAGGATCCCGCTTTACAAATTGGGATCTCGTTTTGTAAACAGGATCTCATTTCTAAAAAAATCAAACTGGATTTGCTTTGTGGTCTAGTTTATTCTTAGTATTTTAGTTCGAGAAAAACATTGAGAATCCAAACCTAGGCTTTCAACCTAGTTTGACCTGCAAGTTGAAGGTCCTAACAATGTCAGAGAAAAATACCGAGTTTGGACATATGGCTGGGTATGTGCAAGTTCATCATGGAAAAAATAGGCCCTTAAGTGGCAAAAAAAAATAGAAAAATCAAAGTTAGGAAACCTGACGTAAAAAATTGAATAACTTATGTATATTATTTCAAAAATATGTGAGAATGGAATATGTAGAAAATTGAATGTAATTTCTAAACTACTAGGTTTCTTAAAAAAAAAAGAAATCTATTTGGTGAAAATTTGAAATTTCAATGCACTAGTACTTAAATTTCAAGGAAAAATAACAAGTAGGTGTCTGTCTGACCACCCTAACCATAATAAAATGATAATATTTTTTAATAAAATTTTAGATATATGTAGAGGACTCATGCTCCAATGTGATGCATATTTTTTTATAATTTTTTTCCAAGTAAATAATTAACTATGAATTTTTTATTACAACTTTTAAAAAATATAGAAAGCGCGTATGTCTGACCACCTTAACTTGGTCAAAACTTCATGAAATTAAATTTTTATTTTTTTAATCCTATAGTATGTGAAGCATAGAGTTTGACGCATATTTTGGATTCAAAAGATGTCATACTGTTTGAAAGCTATAGATGTTTTTCAATCAGTCTATCAATGAGGACTTTAGTCATAGTTTGAATAGAAAATGAATAATAATTACTTATTAAATTCAAAGTAAAGAATAATTTATATTGGTGGAAATATGAGAATCTCCTTTAAAAACTCTTTTTGTTTCATCAATTTTGGGTAAAAAAAAAGTCATCAGCCACATACCCATCATATTGCCACTTTTTGGCCCATCATGATCCTGCACATACCCAACTAACAACTTTTTTTGTAGATTTTTTTAACAAAATTAAAACCCATTTTAGATGAGAAAGTGTAGATCCCAAATATGTATTTTTTTTTACAATTTTATTATTTTTTCTATTTTTCAATTAATTTCTCATGAAACTAGTCCATAAACTTTAAATATCATGGTTTTTTACTATTTTAATAACTTTTGATCAACATAACATTTTGACAAACGGATTGCACGAGAACAAATTTCAGACAATTCTTTTCAATTAAAAATAAATTAAAAAAATGATAAGTTTAGGTCATCTTATGTGTGTTGTACACAACGATTTTTCAAAATGACAAATATTCCTAATAAAAATTTAAAAGAAAAATTCAATAAAAAATTACAAAAAAAATCAAGAACAAGCTTCAATGAGTCACAAATATTTTCCCAAAAGTATTTAGAAAAATACGATAATTTAGGTCAAAATATGGATGTCGTACATGTGCATGGTATGGTAAAAAAGAAGTGACTTTTAAACAATGGTTTTTAAAAACACCTATTTAAACTCAATTTGTATAATTTGGGAATTGAAATAAATTACATATTTGGAAACTAGACTCTGAGTACTACATTTTATGATGAATTACTTTTTTGAAGATTTCATCTCTAAGTGCTTCAAATTTTAAGGTCAAATGTATCAAATTCTGAAAATCATGAAAAATACTTCCACTTTTTGGCCAAAAAATGGACTCAACTTCTTGCCAACACCCATGAAGAATGTCTTCGCATTCCTGAAATGAATATGAGGGAAGAAAGCTTAAAATGTATGAAGTCTCTACAAATTTCTCATGTATCTCCATGTCAATGTTGAAAGATGCCACCTTCAAATCAGGCATTCTAGGCCACACTGATGAAGATGACAATCCAAAACCTGGTAGAGATGTATGTAGGACAAGATCCAAAGACTCAACTACCTCCTCTAAAGACAAAGGTTCCTCCTCCAAATGTTTCTCAAAAGTATCCATAGTCATATCAAACTATGAGGAATGATCATGTGAAGAATGAACAAGAGGATCCACAGGTTCCTCAATAACAATTGAAGAAGAATCAACTTCATCAAAGAGAAGATGAATGCCATGAATAGTGTCTCCCAAGTATGAAATATGAGACTCTATGAACATGCCTGCAATGTCTGTCAAGTAGTCATTTGAAGTAGTTGTATCTAGAAGATGGTGTATATCCTGCTACATTAAATCACAAGTAGTCAAGGATGTAGCAACACAAGTATCCTTAGAAGCAACAGTAGATGGAGGAGAAGGAATGCAAGGCTCAAGAACTGGATCACCTACGAGAATACCCAAGTTCAAGTAACCAAAGTTCTCCTCAAAGTCAAAGTTCACACTAGGAGTGTGATTGTAGACATGTAAAATATACTGATTGACATTGTGCATCTGATCCCGACTACTAACATTGTTTCATCCTGAATCATCCCTCGGTCTAACCATTTAATCAAAGCCCCTTATTTGATTAAATTCATCAATATTCCTCTCTTAATTGAATATATCATTTTATCTAATTAAGTCAATCTCTTTTGTTAATTAAATCAATCCATCTGATCTAATTATCCCTATTTAATTAAATAATTAATTTTATTTGATTAAATCTCTAAAGTCTATCCATTAAATTAAATAAATTAAAACCTTATTTGATTTAATCTAACACCATCTCTCTAAATTAAATAAATCAAAAATATTTATTTAATTAATCTCTTATCATATTCCTCTCTTATTTGATTTAAATAAAACCATAAATTTGAGTCAAATAGGTCACATCATCTAACCTCTCCTATTAAATTAATTAACCCTTGATTAATTTAATTCTAAATCATGGCATATCCTCTAGATTTTGCAAGTTGCACATGAAAATAGATTTAATTCATTTATTAAATCTCTATTTTCCTCACAAGGCATCTTTTGGAATATTTTCTAAATTTGAATTCAAAAATTCCAAGTAAACATGTACATCCAACAAGGCAATAACTTCATCTTACATGTCCTTTGCCTTAGCCAAGTGGCATTTATTGCATTTTCCCTTCCCTCTTACAAGTCATTTCAACAAATTTGAAATTCAAAAATATGCATTTATTGGCACAATTCTCAAATCTTGCACATCCTCCATCCACTCATAGATTGACAAGTGGCATCATGCCATTGGATGAATGTTAGTCCCACATTGCTCAAATTTGGACATTCATCCATCTTGACATTCTATAAATAAAGAGCTCATATCCTCATTTCATCATCCATAAATTATGCAAAGTTATTATGCTAAAATATTTAGCCATTTCCATCCATCACCATTGAGTTCTTAGCTAGGTTTTTGCAGATTTTTGGCTTGGAGCTCTCATCCTTCATCAACAAAGTGGATCAATCATCATCAATCTATCAAGCTTGCATCTTAGGAATTGGGAAAGGGCTAATTTTCACATCAAATTGGCACCAATTCCCCCATGGGATCATGTGTTTGCTATTCTAATTAGGATCTTGAATCTATATTTTCATGTTTTATTATGTTCTTCATTATTTTCTTTCCTAATTTGAAGTTTGTAAATGGATTTAATGGGGAATCCATATTCATGCTTGCAATATCTAACTTAAGTTGTTTATTCTCTTTGTTTTGTAGGTATTAGGATTGGGGTTCACACATTTGGTGTTAGAAGGAGGTCTGGATATCATTCTTTCTCACTTTTCTCACAAATTTCTATGTTTTTGTTCATACATAGGAAAATTCCAACGCTGAGAGCTCAATGTAGCTATTTTGGCACCGCTAACCCTTCAACATCACTATATAGCACCACGGGAAACTCAAAGTGCGATGTTGGACTCTTCCCACCCAAAAAAAATGAATTCTAAACTCTGCTGCTTGACTGTTTGACTCACATAAACTTTTCAAAAATATCAAACTGCGACGCTGGGAAAAACTGCAAAACAGTTGAGCTCACTGCCCCAACACAGAGTAATGATGACTTGTAAGTGGTGTTGTGAGGGCACCGCTGAGAAATCAAACTCTATTGCAGTCACAGGTTGCGCCGCTGGCAGGGAGTAAAAAGTGGAAATGAAATTTTAGCATGTGCTTTTTTATTAATGATCAATTTATATTCTATTTTTTTCTTTTTAATCTCTGTATTTTCCAGAATTTGACTAGTTTTCTCCCTTGTAGGTTGGAAATTGAAAACGAAGGAGGGAGGAACATGATGATGATATTTCATCAAATCAATGTGTTTTTAAACATTTTAGTCTTTTCTTAACACTTCTTAAGAAATTGGTATCACGTCTTTCTTAGGACACTAATTTCATTTGGGTTTAAAAAGAATCTTTTCATTTCTTGCAAAGGCTAAAACGAACATTAGGATCACATCATACTAGAGTTTGTTTATTTGGTTAACAAACTGAACAAAATGTCTATCATTTGTCTTTTGGTGCTCTAAAACAAATTCTTTATTGCTTTGTGGGATCTAAAATGAACATGTGCTACATTGTTTTGTGAAGGCTTACTTAAACTAAATTCATTGAAAAAGGACGTACGCACTTCTCTCACGCTTTATAGAGATCTTGAGAATCAAAAGGCCCTTTTCATGACTTTAGGGTGAGAAAGTAATCACCTCCACACTTTAATTTGGGTTTTAAAATTTAATAAAATCATGTGCAAGTGTGAGTGGGGGCATTATTGTGTATATTCTCTCTTTGTTGCCAACAAAGATTGATCAAGTTGTGAATATTGTTCTTTATTTGCTTTTGTTTATCCTAGAGGGCCTGACTTGGGGAAAAGGTACTCACCCAAGGGAACGACTCAATTGGTAACACTCTAAAGCCAAGAGTATTTCCAACTGGGATATAAATGTGGGTATTGGAGTAAACACCAATATCACGCAGTTGATTCTGACAAGATGGATCTGAAAGGGGACTCTTGCCATATGGGTCAATCTCCACGAATGGAAAGTCCTTTTTAAAACCCATGAGCTAGAATTTACCAAAATCCTTTAATCTATTTGTTGGTGCAAGAACGGTCGTTCTGAAGCCGCCCCACAATTTTATGGCCTTTTAGTAGAAATGGAAAGCATGCCATGGGAGTTTCATGGGTGTTGATGCTTGGCTACCCTGATTGACATTAATGAGTTGTGGAGGGGAGCCAATGGGGAAAAGCATCAAACCATTCACTAAGGATAAGCATAGCTGGACTTGTCCAAGTGGGAATCCAACAAATATTGTCTTACACATCCATAGGATTGTACTTATTCTTGGGTTACAAAATGCATTGCTTGATCAAAAACATCTTGAAAACAAACACTTAACATCATCATCCAAATTTCAAACCCTTTTGGAGACAAATATAATTGACTCAATCCATATGTTATTGCTTTCCCTTGGGATTTACATCCTTAGAGGTTTCTAAACATTGGATTACATCTCAATTTGTCTACTTGAGTAAAAAATAGGTAAACCCTTTCCTTGAGCTCATCAAATTTCAACATAACATACTTGTGGAGTTGGAAGAAATTAAGACATTGGACATCTTAGTTTGAAAACTTAATCAAAGAAAGTGTTTTTTGGTAAAATAAAGCCATTAAGAAAAGCTAAGAAAAATGAATTCCCATGTGTGTTGAAGCCTCACAAAGTTCAAATCCAAAAATGTATGTCCAAATTGAATCATTCTTTGGTTATAAAGGTCTCTAGGAAGTATTTGCATGCTCTTTAATACATAGGTCTAGGCAAACAAAGTGTCTCTTTTAGGTTCATCTTAGGATCAAAGCAAATCAAAATCCTTTTCATCCATCCTTCAAAACATCAAAACAAATTCATCTCACCATCACCTTTTGGAAAATCTTGAAATCATCCTTAATGCTAGGCTTTTTGGAAAAATCATAATCATCAAAATCATTGAGACTAAAACCTTGAAAAACGTTATCAAAACTACCTTTGGCTAGGTATGTGTGTTGGAAAAGTATGCCTCAATCATCATAGGCTAAAACCTCCATTGAAGTCAAGTCGGTGTGACAGCTCTTATGTCTGGCCAACTAGCAGTTTGGAACATCATGTTTTGTATAGGTCATTGTGACCTTGGAGGAGTCTCACCGAACGGTTACTCTTTGGAGTCTTCACTATGACAAGAAGCTTTCGGTGTGACCTCTTACCGCTCGAGGAGATCTTTGGTCAACAGGCCATTCTATCGCTTACCGTTGAGACCCTTGGCTGAAAGGCTTAGTTCGGGAAGAAGTCTGGGCAATGTGTTAAAGTCTTGCCAACAGTATGTTATGTATTGAAGTCTTCGGGATAACTCAAAGGGCTTTGGGGAGAAGTCTCATCAAGAATGGAATGTCTCGCCGATGATGAGAAGTCTTTGGTATAGCTCTTGGAAAATGGTGGTCATCGGTGTAACATATATGTGTTCGATAAGAACTCTCGGTGAAGGTGATATATCTTGGTGACTGTTGATGACTTTGGGGTGACATTTGTGATCTCGGAGAAACCTCTTGGTGATATTAATGAGTCTTTCTGACTGGTGATTGGAGCTCGACATAACATGTGACTTCGCTATAACCTTTGATGACTCGGCGTGAGGTCCTGGCGAAGAACGATACTCTTGCCGAATGGTAAACTCTCATCTATGAGACTTTTGGACCTCGCTATGATCTCTTGGAGAAAGTGATAGGTCTTTTCGACTGCTTGGTGCTTCAGTGTAACACATGAAAGCTTGATAGAACATCTTGGTGATAGCAATAACTCTTGGCGACATTGATATGAAGCTTTTAAGGCATCGGGGAGACACTTCTTGTGTCTCACCGACATGCCGATACAATGTGAACCTTGTTGACTATTTGACCATCCTATGTGGAGTCTCGTGGACCAATAGGAGAAGCTAAATCTGAATAGTTGGAAGGTTGTTTGTTGTGACGGTTCTGTGAGGAAGCTCGACGGACATGGAATGACATGGTTATACTCTATGATTGCAGATTGTGATTGGTTGATTGTATCGATAGATTGCTAGGTGGTTGTATGATCAGTAAATGTATTCTAATTTGTAAAAACTGTAACTTGAATATTCCTATACAAGATTATTCATGGTGAATGCTACTATAAATAGGCATCATAAAGATAAGTCTGAAACTTGAATGTAATCTTTATTACTATAATACAAAGTGACTTCTCTTGGTGTGGTGGGTTTTTATCCCGTAAGGGTTTTCCCACGTATATCTGGTGTTCATGTGTGATTGTCAAATACTCTATTTCTGATGTTTACTTCATAGTGCATCTTATTTGAACTGTAATTAAAAAATTAAAAACTAAATCTGCATTCTTCTATGAGGATTTGACGTTAGGAGAGTTGTTTCCGCATCTAGCTTTCCTTACAATGTGTAGATGCATCCTTTTGCATATGCTTAGTCAAAGTTATCAAAATCATCTTGTTTAGCTTAGTATATGTAGATGAATCCTTCTTCATATGCTTAGTGAAACTATCATCTTGTTTGGATAGGTGTGGGTAGATGCATCCTTCTCCCCGCACATATTCAAATTATCATCCATTGAACAAATCTATCCCTTAGATAAACATCCAACATCTTAGGGTATTTTTGTTCAAAATCAAAGCAATCAAAATCAATCAAAAATAAAGGACAACCCCAAAAGGAAAATAAAAAATCTGCAACATATCCGAAAGTCCTAAAAGCCTAGTATTTCCTTCAAGATTTATCAAAAGCCAAAACATTCATATCATCCATCCCTTAGATCCTCATCATATCGCCTTTCGATCCTCAAGATACCCTAAAATTTTCTACTTTAAGCATAAAGTAAAGATCAATCCAAAGAACTAAGAGATTCATCTCTCCTATTCTTGAAAGTTGATCCTCATTTTATGGTTCAAACTAGATCTCAATATAAGAAGAGTATGGAAGCCAACAAAGAAACACCCGCTTCAAGTGATCTTAGCCAAACAAATGTTGAAATGAATCCAGTTGAATCAAGCTATCCTTTGACCATCTCATCATCACAAAATCTGCAAGAGGAAAACCAAGGAGAGGATCTTACATTTGGAATGTCTCACGAAGAAATAAATGAAATGCTCCAAAATTTGGAGAACGATAAAATCATCAACATCATGATGAGGCTTAACCCTTCATTATACATGCTTGAGCTAGAAAAAAAAGGGGCCAAGTTACCTTCGAATTTCGATGTGAGTACTATAGTAGAGACATCTTTTCCTACAATCTCATCCACCATTCCCATCTCATCTACACCCCCATCTCAAAACATCACACAAAACATTCCACAAATCATGATATCTTTTGTTCCAACCCAACTTAATGTTAATAATGGAAATGTATTTCTCAATGCTATTCAAACACACCCCTTTGTTAATAATGAAAACTTGGATACAAATGCCATCTTGGAACAAAACATACTCAAAAATCCATTACATAAGAATGTTCCTCTCACCTTCCATCATGATCCATCATCAACATTTTTTCGCGCAACACCTCAAACTTCTCTCCTCACAAATTCGCAAGAAGAGGGAGATATGTTCGGACCAAGGGGAATCTTTGACACCACAACATTTTCTCAAGAACTCGTACCCCTCACATTTCCACCTCTTCCACCATTGCCATCATCATCCGCACCACTCCTTGGTCTAGGGCTTCTTCTAAGCTACCAAGTATCAATCAAACCAATATTCCAAATACCAATCAAAGCATTATGCTAAACACTCAAAACTTGTTGTTGACATCACAACAACAAATGACAAATGCACAAGCAATTGCAACATCATCAAAAACCCCCCTAACATCACAAAGCATGGTCTCTTAAGGACCAACTACCATATCAACACCACCATCCATCACTCAAAAAACTAACATGACATCACCACTCACCACCTTCATAAATGCCATCCTGAATCCACCACCACCCCCACCACCACCAACTTCCACCACATCAAACCAATACAACGCGACATTGCAAGATGCTTTTCAAAGGGGATACCAACAAGTGCAAAAACAAAAAGGCTTACAATTAGCTACTCAACAAGCTGCTCAAGCCGCACAAGCTGCCCAAGCAACCCAAGCTGCATTACAAGTGTAGCAAGCCCAAGCATTATTGCAACAACAACAACAAGCTAATCAAGCTGCACAAGCATTGTAAGCATCGCAAGCAAAAAATGTTGCTCAAGCACACGCTCTATTACAACAACAAGCGGCACAAGCACAAGCCCAAGCACAAGTAGCACAAGCACAAGCTCAGGCTCAGGAAAATGCCCAATATCAAGCACAACAAGCACAAGCACAGGCACAACTTCTTGCACAAATACAAGCAGTGCAATTACAAGCATATCAACAAGCAATAAAGCAATATCAAGATTAGCAAGAAGCAGTTGAATTAGCAACCCAACAACAAGCACAAAGATAAGCACAAATCTTAGCTCTAGCAACAACAAGATAAAAAACAAGCATTTTTCATTTAACAACAAGTGGAAGCCTACCTCACTTGGAAGAACATACAAATACCATTGAATAACACATCAAACAACCCATCCATCCAACCCACAATTGAAACACCCAAAAACAACTTCATCCCACCCCTTGGTCCAAAAAATGATGTGATGGCACAAATCAGGTTGCTCTCGCAACAACTGCCTAATCTTCAATCAGGGCAAACCACAAAGACACCAAGCAACTTGTGTCCCTACCCATTCAACAGGAGCCTAGTGATGAAACCATTCCCCAAGGGATTCGAGATCCCCATGTTTGACAAATATCATGGGACTGGAAACCCTAAAGATCACATCAGGGAATTCTAGGTTCATTGCATGGAAGTCACATATGACAATACTTATCTAATGCGGCTATTTCCTAGTAGTTTGGTTGGCCATGCTATGGAATGGTTCTCTTGTCTACCTTTAGGCATTAGAACATTTCAAGAAATTATAGACGCATTCATTAAGAACTACGCATGCAACATTGCAATGGATGTTAATCTAGAAGAACTCCCAGCTTTGAAACAAGGAAAGGGTGAATCTTTCACTTCATTCCTACAACGATGACAATCCAAGGCCAATCAAAGCAACTGGACCATGCCAGAGGAACAACAAGTTTGCACCATCATCACCAACCTTGATGGCCTCTTGTCCTTTCATCTCAAGGTTTAGGGCATCACCACATATGATCAATTTATGCCTAAGGCACTTAGTATTAAAAGAGCCCTTATGACTCAACCCGCATGATCAACATCATACACCAAACAATAAAACAACCACCCACACTCCAATTACAATGATAAACCTCGCACGTGGGAAAGAAAAAAATGTTACTAATGATGGTTTCGTCGATGCCAAGGTGGTCATTAGTGCCCCTCATCAAAATACACCTGCACCACAAATCCAAATCCAACACCAAAAAAATCATCAGACAACACAACAACCAAACCACAACAATCCGACAATCAATAATCTCAATGAGAAAAGGGGACCACCCCAATGTAACAAGAGTTATCCCAAGTGAAAGTACACCACTTTAGGGGAGCCACTTGAGGACATAATGAAAAAATTGATAAACAAAAAACTCATCAAGCCTCCTACATTTGAGAATTACCAAGAACTGGATGTGAAACCTCCTTGGTATAATGAGAATCAACTCTGTGAGTTCCATAAAATGAAAGGCCATACCACAAACAGTTACATGAGATTAAAGAACATAATTCAAGATCTCATCAATAAAAGAATCATAAATGTGGAACAAACTATAGGAAATTAGGACCTTAAGATATATATGAATCTGATGTCAAATCATGGCAACAAAGGGAATAACAATAACAAAGATAAAGGGAAAGGCATCCACTCAAACATAAATCATGTGTATGAAACAGTCGTCACCTCCCTAGATGAAAGCTACATGGTCATCACCATCAAAGGTGCCCATACCAAAGATTGTGGAGTCATCACAAGAGGTGGCAAAGTTACCATCGCAAGATCATCCCAGCTAATCAAAGTTTCTACATCTAGATCTATTCCTAATGGCTACAATGTCTTAGATCAACTCAAGAGAATGCCAACACAAATATCCATCATGGAGTTACTAAAAATATCATCTGCCCATAGCAAAATTCTTGAAGCAATGGCCTCATCCACTGTCCCCACAGATCTTGATGCGGAACAATTCCACGCTATGGTCAGAAATATCATTACACTGAATATCCTCACATTCTCTAACCAAGATTTCCCCGCTCAACCATCTCACAACCATGCACTTCTCTTGGAAGCCATAGTACATAAGAGAAATATCAAGAGGGTCTTGGTGGATGGAGGTGTGGGTTTGAATATTTTTTCTCTTAGCCTCATCGAGTAGTTGAAAATATCAGAAGATTCTATCAAGTGGGGCTTGCCATCATGGAAACCACTTGTCAGGTCTTAGACATCAACTTTCTATATAATATCCTCCTAGGATGCCCATGGATTCATCCAATGAAGGCAGTAGCATCGAATTTCCACCAATGTGTGAAATTTACACATGAAGGACAACAAGTTACTGTCCATGGAGATCCCGAACCCTTCTCCTACTGCAAAAGCCTTGAAGCAAAGTATTACAAAATCTCCCAAATACCAAAAAATGATGAGGGCCCATCTACACCATACATCGATCCCACCACTCTCGCATCCACTTCTACAATAGAGATACCTACCATTCCCACCATCTCTGACATCAAGCTCATTATCCAAGATAACGGCTGTGGAAACTATGAGCTCCCTAATAATGCCTTTGTGGTAGGAGAGTTACCACAATCTCCTAGATCATGGGGACGCCTAAAAATAAATGAGGCTTCCACATCTCAAACGTCTCATGAAGACTATCCTGAATTCACAAGCTGGGGAGACCTTGGTCAAGAGGTTATTGAGGTAGATCCATCTCATATGCTATATCAAGATGAAAGACTAGTACCTGACATACCAATGGATGATAGAAGCAAGGTTCTGCAAATGATGCGTGCAATGGGCTACAACAGAAACCAAAGACTTGGAAAAATTGACAATGGGCTTATAACACCTATCATTCGAGAGACGCGATTGATAACAAATCTTGTCCTTGGATGTACCCCTCTAAGTATAACCATACGAGGTTGAAGTCCTCTAGTTAGAACAATTAATAATCCTCCTCAACCAACCCCAGCAGAACTACGGTTACCAGTGTCTACAGGTAGAGTCATAGATAACTTTACATTTGATATAACTGACGTCTGTAGTAGTAGCAATGATGAGGATCACCTGACTAACTCACCTAGGCTATTTGAGGATACCACTCTTTGCATGATTAGCACCCTATCTTTTGAAACATACCATCAAAATCATGAGATTTGCCTAGTATATCCCCAACTCATCGACTACGACCAACGAGGACCACCAGTTCTTGATACAATCAAAAACAAGGAGGCGCTCTCAGAATTCATGGGATTGTGGGATAACATTCCAGATGGGGACCATAAATAAGGGTTCATAATAGAGTTAGACACACATGCCTATTATGGGGAAACGATTGAATCCGTCAGTCGCAAAAGTGAGAAATTACTTAGAATAATATCCAAGTCCTTGAGTGAAAAGCACACTGTGCCACTCTCTAACTAGAAAAAAGTAAAAGAAAGGATGCATCCAATGGTGAAGACATCTCTGAGCCACCCGAGGATGGGGGGATTCAATCTTCCTTTAAGAGCTATTCATTAGGAAAAGTCAGTAGTCTTGGCAGAAAAATGCAATCTAGTCAACCTAGGAACAAAGGAGACCCCACATACCACATTCTATGCAGAATCACTAATATTAGAAGAGCAAGAGCTCCTAGTGGCATTCTTAAGGGAAAGATAGAAAAATTTTGCATGGACTTATGCTGACATGCCAAGACTTGATCCAGAGACTGTGGTTCACCACTTAGCAGTGTATCCAAAAGAAAATCCTGTCTAATAAAAGCTTCAAAAAATGCACCCTCAAATCACCTTACTAGCCAAAATGGAGCTAAAAAAGCTATTAGATGTAGGATTCATCCGACCAATAGATTATCCAGAATGGGTGTCAAATTTGGTACTCATTTCAAAACCTGAAAGAAATATCAGAGACTTGAATAAGACATGTCCAAAGGATGACTTCCCGCTTCTGAATATCGACATGATAGTATACATGACAATGTGACATGAAATGTTGTCACTAATGAATGGATTATCAGGGTATAATCAAATCATGATAGCTAAAGAGAACCAACATAAAACAACTTTCACTTGTCCATTGGGGACATACTATTGGAACATGATGCCATTCGGCTTAAAGAACGCTGGGGAAACATATCAAAGGGCCATGACATTGATATTTCGTGACACAATTCATAAGATGGTCGAAGACTATGTTGATGACATTCTAGCTAAGTTCAGAAAAAGAAAAGATCACATAGCAATCCTAAGTGCCATCTTTGAT
>VDFB02193867.1:69381795-69467313 GCA_007258455.2 Sequoia sempervirens | reverse complement strand
CAAGAGCGGTAGCGTGGGGAGTGTCAAAGGTGCCCAGCCAGAGGCGCCTTCCTTTTTTGGGTTCTCTTCTTTCTGCAACCCATTTACCCCAAGTGCGCCGCCTCACTCCTCGGTAATTGAATAGCCCATTTTCAGGCTCACCTTTTTCTCGCATGCATCCTTTTTTAACCCTTGTGAGCTGCTGCTCTTCTTTCTCTAATATTTGTAAAACATTGTTCTCCGTCTGCTCGCTCGCCGTCTTTGCCATCTTTGTTGAACTCAGAAGAAACGAGTACGCGTCTCTCCATTGAAAAACAAACGAAATAACTTGGCTGACACGCCTCTGACCAGCCACTTTGGACTTCGTAAAATTTCCTCGTAGAAGATTCGGTCTCCAAAGAGTAGCTGTTACTTTTTCTTTTTTCTTTGTATTTTATCTTTCTCAGTTACGTGAAAGATGACGACGACGAAAATGCGCATGAAACTGTCCTACTCAATTCTCAAGCATTTTCAACTTTATTTCATCGTCCGTTTTACTAATAAGTATTAAACATGAAAATACTTTGATTGTTAGCTGTAAAGGAGAAATTAGCACATCCGTGCCGACTCTCATTTCGCTTGGGATCTATTTTGAGAGAATGCTTTGATATGATCATATATGAGGGAATTTTTTATCTTGTTTTTAAAAAAAATAAAAATTATTCATATATATTAATGATAATAAGTTTCCACAATTTATATTATAGATATGTATTGTTTCTAGATTCAATTGTGTCAAAAGGTTTTAGCATCAATGTTTTGAATCACATTCTGTAATCCATCATCAGGATGAAAGAGAGCAACAACGTCTCTTCTCCTCTTGCTCTCTTTCATCCCGATGATGGATCACAGAGTGTGATTCAAAACCTTCATGCTAAATTTTTTTGACACAATGGAATTTTGAAACAAAATAGATCTATTCATAAATATATTTTTTATATGTTTATTTTTACATATTTTTCAGTAATTATTGGTTAGATTTTCATATATTCATTTTTTATCTTAAGATTTCACATTTCTTATTTCAAATTATTTTCATGTTGTATGGAAGTGATTATGTATAATATAGAAATGACTTCAAAATCAATTAAAAAAATCAAATAATCAATTTACACTTGTCTCATAATCATTGAGAGTCAACTTAGTATGTTCTTGTGTGGTGATTTGATATGTCTTGAGATTTAAAGATGTATTCATTTGATCATTATTTCATATTAGTTCATCTAATATTAATTGCATTTAACAATAGCATCTTTAGGAACATTTGGAAATGGAACACTAAAAGGAACACTTCTTGGTACATTATAATCAATGTTTAGATCACATTTCTTCACATTTACTATTTTTCAATCTTTAGTATGATTATAAAACTACTCTAATCAAGAAGATCAACCTAGAAGACCTTCGTCTATGCAATTTGGTGATCTCCTCAAGTTATTTTTATATATTACTAGTCCTTAATAGTCAATAAGGAGCAAAGAGTTGAGAGAATTAGATAGGAAAAGTGTGCATTAGATATTAGATCTATGTGACATGGAGTTATCCATTGCCACATAATTAACCTAGAGTTAACTATAATTATGTATAGTTTTTCTTCTTATGCAATGCACCCTATTTCCTTTTAAAATTAAAACCCACCTTTTTAGCTTCTACCTCATTTTAGTCCACTATCATGTGCTCTTTTTCACAACTACACAATAATTGATTAGAGATATATCATCTTGGTCCATGAACCTTGTCTAATCTCCATTATTTTTTCTTCACATCCTTCACTTAAGCTCTTGTTTGAATACTCATAATGACTATATCAAGTTTAAATCCATTAGCTTCTCCTTATGTCTACCCCCTCTCTATGCTATGCTCAATGATTATTGGACCTCCTAGACCACTTTAATAAATAGTGACCCTCTTCCATGTTAGCCATGTGTCATGATCTCATTTACAATGTTTATCCCTTTTATTCTTGTCAAAATTTTATAGATTGTTAGATGAAATATTATTCTATAGTATGTTTAATCCCACTCTAATAGGATGATATCCCAAGTCCCTTAATAATGGTTGAGCCCCTAGATCCTCCATGTTGGCTCTTTGATTTTATAGATCTTATTTTTGGTCATGCACACATTCCACTAAGCTCATCAAGCCCCACCATACTTGCCCTATCTAATGGTACGCCTCTAATTACATCTATAATCACTCACAAAGTTCTCTAGATCCACTTCACTAATAGTCAATCATCAAAAAATTAATGGCCTCTAATTACATCTATAATCACTCACAAAGTTCTCTAGATCCACTTCACTAATAGTCAATCATCAAAAAATTAATGGCATAACTCTTGTCACTGAGAACAACTATTTCTAGTCTCAAATTAACCAACCATTGGATCTATTTGATTTTTCCTTTATTGATAAATTATCTTAAAGTTTCTTGATACAAAGTTGAAAGCTTAGAATATATAATCATTACAATTTTTTGAGGCATACAATAAGAAAAGGATGATTAAATAGAATTCATATCCAAAATCATCTAAATTAGTATATTTTTCATTAAACTCATCATCATAAAGTATTCTTGAAATATATAAATAGAGAAAGGTGAATAACAAACCCTCCACTAAGAGCTAGAATGCTTGAGAGACACCACAAGAATACTTATGGTCTAGGAAGTGAAGCTACCTTGTAGTAGTAAGATTAGAATAAAAATCTAAGGAAAAAGTAAACAAGTGATTAAAAGGACTTTGATGGTCTTGGTATGTGTCAAGTATTATTTGGATTTATGAAGTGAAAAAATAATTATGTTAAGGAATGTGAAACATAGTTTTAATTTTAAAATAAATATGAGCTCTTTCATTAGAATCTTTTTAAGAGGAAAAATTCATCCCTTCCCTCATGTAGTTATGTTAATATGTTGGAATTTATTATTTATATAGAACTCAAACCTCTAGAAATGAACTTTTTTTTTGCTATAAATAACATTTATTAGGATCCAAATTTTCACAATCAATGTAGATGCATTAGTACTTTTTTACATTCAATAGCACACTTTTTTAGTATGCATGTTTAAAATCGCACAAGTGCTCCATTGTTAAAATAATCTATTTTCATTTAAGATTAATTTTGATCAATGAGATCACATTGTGTTAGATGAACTTCTCTCTAATCATTTTTCTATCTAATTATACTTTGTTTAAGAATTCACACTATTCTTAATAACTAATAATATAATGGTTATTTTCAAAAAAAAAAAAAACAAAAAAAAGTTAACTTAACTATTTGTAACTGATTAACATAGCAAACAAAAGCTTTATGGTAATAGAATAAGAAATAATATATGAAGGAAAAATTATATAATAGAAATAGATCCAATATTTTAAATGCAAACATTCAAATAAAATATGATCAACACGTGCTTTAGTAGTAACGCCTCAATATGAATAATTAGTACATTATAAGTGACACATCAATTATTCATAGGGGAGCCCTTATTCCCCACACAATTAATGTATTGATGATAACAAACTGTTTATTTGAACCTATCCATGATAGTGTACCTCCAAAACCATGGAATTTGAGTCATATAATACACATTAAGGCTATATGACATTTCCACTCATCAACTCTTGAAATTACAAAACTTAAAAATACAACAATCATGTTGCAAAAACAGTCCCCGTGACTAAACAGACTTTATCATTCAAAACCAGTATTTAAAAAGCTTTGTAATAAGGACATGATTTTGTCTTTTAAGTGAAAACCTTGAGTGCATTTACAATGGGAAAGAATGATCAATATCAAGATGAAGCTATTTTCTTCATGGTTCCAAATTACTGTGCTGTATACATTTCAAAAGAGCCATTAGAAGGCTGTTTGCCGAGGTTTGGTGAGATAAAACACGATGTAAGTTAGCTATTTATATTGTCTTCCTCATCCAATATCATCAAAATTTCGTCTATATTAACGTCCCACAGCTCGCCCTTGGCCATGTCATCACTGGAGCATTGATCTGCAATGAAATTATCAATATTGAGATTTTGAGGTTGAGGAGGAGGATTGTTAAGCCTTGCTGAAGATCCATACATGATTTGAGCAGCTCGGTCATATGCAAGAGCGGCAGCTTGGGGTGTGCCGAAGGTGCCCAACCAGAGGCGCTTGCCATTGTTGGGTTCTCTTATTTCTGCAACCCATTTACCCCAAGTTCGCTGCCTCACTCCTCTGTAATTGTACAGCCCATTTTCAGGTCCGCCTTTTCCCCGCATGCAACCTTTTTTCGAACCCCTGTTGGCTGCTCCTCTTCTTTTCATTTGCTCGCAAGAGTTCAAACGCTGCCATTGCTCTAAGATTTCCAAAACTTTCTTCTCTCTCTGCCCGCTCGCTGTCTTTGCCATCTTTGTTGAAAGCTTCAAATAATATGTAGAACGCAGAAGAAAGAAGTGTGGGCTTCTCACTTATAGCAAATGAAATAACTTGGCTGATACGCTTCTAAACCAGCCTTGTTTGACCTAGGAATGTTTCCTCGTTCTTGGAAGGTTCGATCTCCAAAGAGTTGTTAGTTTTTCTTTGTCTTTTAATATTTTGTCTTCTTAGTAACGTGGGAGGTGACGTCTACGAAAAAGTGCATGGAACTGACTACGTCGATCTCTGCTAACCTTCAATGGATGTTTTGTCTTCTTAGTAACGTGGGAGGTGACGTCTACGAAAAAGTGCATGGAACTGTCTACGTCGATCTCTGCTAACCTTCAATGGATGTTTTGTCTTCTTAGTAACGTGGGAGGTGACGTCTACGAAAAAGTGTATGGAACTGTCTACGTCGATCTCTGCTAACCTTCAATGGATGTTTTACCTAGTGGGCCTTGCTGTATGCTCAAATATTTTCAACTTTATTTCCTTGTTTGTTTGTACGAATAGTTACTAGCGATTCACCGCACTCTATAATGGGTATTTTCATTACCATGTTTAGCTTTTGACTGTATTTTATTATTAGCCACGCGTCTTAATCTATAATGGATATCTTCATTACCTATACTATTATCTTGATTATATAATCAATAAATTGATAGATTGTGATGAAAGTTATTTTGAAATGAATGTTATTTGTTAATTTAATAGTATCAATCACAATAAAATAATATAATAATAATAATAATAATAATAATATTTCATTTATAATTTTATTTGAAGGGAAGGACAAATACTTGTGGATGCTTTAATATTGGGAGGAGACTCTACAATTTGTTTCCTTTATCATAGGCTATAAAATCAATGTCAAATAAACTAAGTGGGAGTAGTTACTTGCCATCTTAGCCTCTAACTGCTACTAAACTAGGTTGAATATTTCATAAATTTTGCGGAATCACTAGGGCTCCTATAAGCTAATTCTTACTTGATTTTCTTTGTTTTACTTGTGATTTTTTAGCCGATAGGCTATTATAGGTGAGAATTCAACCGGAAAAGTCTCACTGTCTGATGCCGGCTGAGACTATTCCGGTTGGATTCTCCCCTGAGACATACCATCCGATCATGGCGTTCACTTCCTAGACTCCATATGCTATCCCTATGCACCCGGTATGGGCATCCTGCCAGAAGTATGGGTGAAAAATAAAAGAATCATTCATATCGAACACCGTACCAGCTACTCCCTGCGTACTGTATTAATTTTACCTTGACTTTCGGGGTTTTGCGTGCGACTTGAAGTAATGTCTATTTCTATTGCTTTTTCAAGTGGCCGCCTTTAGAATAAAATGGCAATGGCAGTTATGACAGGAGGAGAGCAAGGAAACATCAGAAGGGAGAGGGTAATTTCTACTTTTATGCTTCATGGCCTTTGTTGCTTTTACCAGTGGCATTGGGTTATTTCTTCAGAAGGGAGAAGGTAATTTCTATTGCAAAGCAAACCCTTTCATATTAAGGCAATGGTTGTTAAACCTCCATTCTTTTTTATCACTGGTGTCTTTGAAATATTCCAGAGGATGATATAATATTGCTTGGAGATCTTTCAAGGGATGATATCTACTTAATCTGTTTAAATTTCTGTCGGAAAAATGCTGAAACAAGAGGTCCAAACTGAATTTCTCTCTGTTGGCTCGATTTATTCTGCTCTCTTTTGGCGGGTGAGTTGATTTGTAGCTGAGATTTTTATGTAGTGTGATAAATTATGCAAAATTGGAATTTTAATGCCCTTCTTATGTGTGTTATATTATAGAGTGTGTGCATTTCAAACCTTGTTATTAATGGGCTTGAAGGAAATGTCTCCTTCCTTCTCTTCGACAATGCCCAACTTGGTGCCTGGAATTATTTTTGTCATGGCATGGGGTTTAGGGTGAGTACTCTGTAATCATTTCTTGAAAGATTGAACTGTGTTTTATATCTGGGTTTTGTGGTTTAATTGGTACCTTTTTTCCCCTTGCTTTGTAGGATGGAGAAAGTAGACATTAAGTGTTCTCACAGCTGAATCAAGATTGTGGGTACAGTGCTTTGTGTGTGTGGATCAATGGCCATGAGTTTCTTGCGCGGTCCTTCTATAAGCGAGCTCTGGGCTTCACCACACCCTCATTCACAAAACATCATCCCTAACTTTCTACATGAGGGGAATTCGGACAAAACTATTACAGGATGCATTTACCTCTTAACGGCTGTGACAATCGTGTCGTCTTGTATGATAGTACAGGTCCTATTTCATTTTCTCATTCTCTTTTTTGTAGTTTTTACTTCTTGCTTACTATGACAGAAACTTGGGTAACATTCATGAGCCTCTCATTATAATAGTTGTATTATTAAGTTCTGACTAAAGTTTGTGAGCATGCAGGCTGAGACATTGAAACAGTATCCAGCTTCATTATCCCTCTCAACACTTACAGCACTTCTTGGCTCCATCGAAACTGTTGCCTTGATAATGGCTTTAGACAAGAGTGTCGATGCATCATCATGGTCTCTGGATTGGAGTGGGGTTCTGACCATTATATTTGGGGTGAGTGAAACAAATGGATTTATGCTTTGATCCATCCATTCCCCTTTCCTTAACAACTAGTCTCCATGACCATTGAGCTAGTCCTTGCATTGACCTATGAGTATTTCAACAGATCCATTTCTCATCAATTTCAATGTCCTGGTTGGAACTTTTTGGACAACTTTGAGTCATCACTTGCTCATCATCAAAGCAAAACCTTAGAATTTTAAGTACTATATTTTTAGCCGATAGGCTAATCTGGGTGGGGAATCCCACCGGATTCGTCTGATGTCTGATTTTCTGCTGCTGGTTTGCGGGTGCTCCAAGGTCCTCGTACTGTTCTGTGCGCATTCATTTCAACCACAATCCTGAGACCTTGGAGTTGACGGGGGCCATCCCTCATAGTACATGCATCGGTCACCAGGTATGGCTGGGAGCCCGCCCCCGCCGTTCTACAGGAGGAATACATCAATTTTCATTTATCTTTGCCTTTCCTTTTGTAAGCATTGAATATGGCTTCCACACAGTCATCTGCTCAGCCCTCTCCTAATATTCCTCAACTAATCGACCAGATTATCAATTGCAAATGGAGGGGGCACTTTGGGATGGGCATCTCCTTTAGAGAGGAGGTCCTCTAGGTGTGTGTGTTTTTCCCAGGTTTAATCTACTGGTGTAAACCCTGCATAGAGAAGTCTATACAATGAAAGTAGGGACGTGGTCCTCATTTTGTTGGGGGTAGCAGTCCAGAATCAGCTCATGAGCAGAATATGAGGGGCCACATGGGGGTTTTGAAGAGTTTTCTACGCCATTAGAAGGGTCAACTGATGGTTAGCAGCCCTGGGCATGGGTTTAACATTGCTAGAAGTCATCTACATCTTGTTGCAATCCATTTCAGACATGTACATGGTCATTTCTCAGTTTAATAATTCGCCATTCTGCATTTGTTTCATGTTGCTACACCATTCTGAAAGGCGTTTCCAGGTATGAGGGTTTATGCTCGATTGAGTCTATTTTAGAACCGTGGCTTCATATTTTTGAGAATACCAATGAAAGATAATCAAAATGATGTGATACAGTTGTTTTGTTGTGTTATTGAATTCCTTCATGCTTTTACTTCCATACTGTGATAACTCATGCAATGGAAGGACATATGTTGATAAAATGATATTGGAAAAGGATGCTAAATTTGGCTTTTCATCTACCGATTGTAATTGCTTAGAAGTTTAACCAGTTTCTATAAATCCATTTTGTGCATATCCAACAAATATTGCATTCCTTGAGACCACATTCCTTCTAGGCATTCTGTCAAACAATTCCCGTGCGTTGTCTATGCTTTGCATTTTTCATACATGTCTAAGGGTTGTGGGATTTTCCTTCACTCCTGTCGATTGCTTTTTCTTGAAGGTTTCTAAAGTTGTTCAATAAAATCATTTTGTGCATATCCTGCAATCACTGCAGTCCATGAGATCGCATCTCCTGGCATCATTCTGTCAAACAACCCTTATGCCTTGTTTAAGCTTCCACATTTACAGACATGTTTTTGAGAGCCTTTTTAATTGTAATTTCTGATTTAGTTCTTTTTCCCCCCTTCCATTATGCGTTGATGGATGTCGATATCCTGTTCCAAAGCTACTATGTTCGTATACGCAGGGATGTGTGGGAAATGGTTGTAGAATTAGGATTTACACCTGCCAGTCGTGTTTGTAGGCAGCACGTGGAAAAAAGTTGTGGAACTTAGCTTTACTCATGCCAGTTGGTTTTTCTCGAAGTAGCTAAATTTTATTTCTTCTTTTTAGCAATCGAATTTGTACATCTTCCATGAATATTGTACTTTGTGATGATTTCAATCTATTCAAATTAATGCTTCATAGAATGGGTGCATCATTGGACGGCGACCATTTGTAGTAAACCGATAATAACCAAGGGGTTCACGATAAAACGTTGACTTTCCCTAGGAATCTTTATTCTGTTATGAAACAAAGGTTGTTTACTAGGAAAGTTTACACTGTAAATCATTATTCTGTGAAAAAAATGTTGTTTTCTGGGAATGCCAATTAAGGTAGCTTCTTAGATATGATTAAAAAATGGTAATAAAGGGAAAGTCAAGTAAGGTGGCTCCCAGATATGATAGAATATAGTCTTAATTAAGCTGGCTCTTTGAAATCTTAAAATCAAATATAGTCTTATTTTCTTAACTTTTTTAATTGTTTATTTGTTTGGTCTTCTATATGATTTATCTATCTCCATTGCCAATGCAGGTTCCTCTTGAGAGAGGAGAGAAGGTCAAATGAACATAAGTGCTTTAACTTAAGCCCTTGGTTTGGCCCTTAAGTGTGGATTTAGGTTTCTCGCTATAGATAGACATATACAAGTAAAATGACAGAAGTTGTGTTTGTATTGCATGTGAACAGAATGCTGCTAAATGCTTTAGAATTCCAATTTGATATTATGGATTTTAAGAGCAAATTTAGTCCTCTGGCCTCCTTTACATTTGAGCTTCTGTTTTCAAGTCCTTGTTTGCTAGGACTCAAACTGCCACCATGACTACAAAGAAGTATGAACATAGACATGCCACAGAAGACCCTGGTCGTTTGATGTGTATAAACATTTACAAGTAGAATGACCCTAAGTAGCATACTATGTAAAAATATCTATGGCGTATGTGTGTGAGAGAAAACTGAATGTAATTGTATGATTGAAAATTTCATTTTGCAAATTCACGATTGTTGATTGTGAGGCAACCTTGTGCCTTTGAGTTCCAATGCATGTGAACTTCTATTCTATCGTCTTAGCTTGGTATAATGCTTTTTGGGTGTTGTTGAAAGCCCATGTTTATTTGATGTGACCTGCATGATATTTCTTGAGTTTGTTATCTGTGCTTAAATTTTGGATTTTTGTTCAACAGTAGTCTATGCTGTGATCATGTGTAATCTGGATTAGAGTCTTTGTATTAGCTTTACTGTACTCGAATTCCAATTAACATGCTTGGGAATGAGTATAGATAAATTCTTGGTGTTGTATCCTTCTTTTGATAAGCTCTCGAAGATTGCATTACATTTCACTTTTCTTTGGAAGGACAAAGCAGTTCACTGAATAATACATCTTAAAACCCATGCAAATTGTACATGAAACTGAAGATTGTGGAACAAGGTTGTTCTCCAGTAAAAGATCTATAAAATATAGCAATTTTCAGCTTTGGGCTCAAGTTTTGATCTACTACATCTGGTATGGGTTTAAGTTCTTGAAACCAATTCATTTTTAGAGATATTCGATTTATTTTATAATTTAGTTAGATCCTCATCTAATTTAGCTATGTTATATTTGTTTTTAGGTCCAGTTTTGTATGTTAAACATAGTTTTCATTTATTTTCCAATATAGGGCATGTCTGCTTTATGAAATCAATATATGCCTCAGAATTGCATAATTTTCATTATTTTTTGCACCAGCATAAAGCTTTATTTCCTGTTGCTTTTACAAATTTGTAGGGCTCGGGAACTTTTCTACTACTTAAAAGGTGGAACAGTAGATTATGGAGAAGAGCACAGTGCTAAATATGGCCATGCTCAATTTGGCAAGACTTATGAGCACAGTATATTTAATCTGTTATGTTAATGGATTATTTCCAGAGAAAGGTAATTGTTAACATGTACAAATGTATTCATTAATATGGTGTAGATTTTCACAGGCCATTATCCTGAGTGGGATGAAGACCATCCAACACACTTTGTTGGTCACTCTGCTGGCACCCAAGTAATTAGACTCCTGCAACAAATGCTGGCTGAAAAAGTAGTCAAATGCCCATGGACCAACTCTTAATTTGTTAGTCATTGGTACTGTGCACAAAGAAGTAGCAATTCTTGTCTTCGTTGATTCTGAATTATCTTGTTATGCATAAATTCAAGGGCTATGAAAACATGTCTGAAGATTGGGTGGTGAGTGTTACCTCATTGTCAGGTGCTCTCAACGGAACAACTCGTGTTTACCTGGATGGGATTGAGTGAGTTTTGCTTGTTTGTACTTGTAAATATTTTTGTGGTCTGGTTTAAGAAGAGGATTTTTGGACATCCACACTGTGATACTGTGAATTGGTAGTTTAGTTCTACCTTCTTTCAACTGATATGTTCTTACTCATTTTCTTGGGGATCATCTAACAGGCCAGAAGATGGAAGGACACTGAAGCCCATTTGTCTCTTACAGCTTTGTCGGGTGGGAGTACTTATCTATGACTGGCTGGATATCGCTTGGCTGAAAAACTACTACAATTTTGGGTTTGATCACTTTAATATGACTTGGCATAGGATTGGAATTTCAGGACTTGTGTATAGTCTTTTGGGAAATATTGAACCCTTTGCTTTAGAAGATTGGATTCTTCTGGACTTAACCCTCCAAATTTTAGTGGAACTGAATAAGAAACTCAGGACTTTCCCAAAGACCTCCTATTTCAGGTTAGAACTATTTGTATTTTGGTCCTCTTTGTGGATATTCTTTTATTTAAAATGGTTATATTTTAGTTTAGACAACAGCTACATTATTTCAGGTAAAGTTCATGCAAAATCTGAAGTAGAGGGTTTCAAAGATTATTGACCTTGCAAACCTTTGTTCTTGGGCTTGCAACAACTATGCTACTCAGAAGACTACAAAATTTTTTGGGGTCACTGTTCCTTCAAGTCTTTTTAATCTCTCTCAGGTTTAAACTTTCTTGTATCCATGATATTCAAGATGTTGGTATAATGCTTTTTATAAATATTTTGAATTGTTTATTAATTATTCCCTGTAAAAGCTAAACTCATGGTTGACAGAACAGTGAAACACTTCATACTACAATAATCATTAATACAAAAATGCACATATTCCCTGTATAATGCTGCCTGCTATAAATTTTTTGATTATGTTACATTCGGTTACAAGGTATATCATTAACCAACAACAACTATACTTAATCCAATCGACCTTTGAAGTTACAGGTCTTCCTATTGTGAAACCATCATCAATTGACTTTTGCTATAAATAGTTAGTCTTAAGAAAAAGTAATTGATATTTTCGCGCATTTTTACCCTACCCTTCAATATATTGGTATATCCGGCTATTGATGAACTACGCACCTCATTGAGGTAAAAAGTGTCTAGTATTATAAATTGTTTAACTACATTAAAGGTTAATTATGAATTTTGAATCACTATATATGAAATGTGCATGTACACTTGTAAATATTATAAGTGTTAAATGGGGTTCATATGTATACCAGGTTGATGCCACAATGAGAATGGGCATCAATCAAACATTAGATGTTGTGGCTACTTGTGAGGCCTCTGATTTTTAGGTTTAAAAAAATTTCTACACAAAATGTGCAAAGTTGAATATATATATATATATATATATATATATATATATATATATATATATATATATATATATATATATACCTAATTCAAGTATACATTCTTTAATTTTGATCTTGTAGGACTTTGTTAGTGTGACTTTTAGCCCTAACCCAGACATAGTTACACCTCTAGGAGGACATGCAAAGCAAGCTCTAGATCAAATGGTAATTTAATTATTTTATTATATTTAAAGTCAATTATAAATTATGTATTTTGAATATAACTTCAATTTTAAATTTTAAATTGAATATATATATATATATATATAATATGAGGTAATACGTGTTTTAAATTATTTTATATTTTATAGCATTAGACACATCTTATACTTGAGCATGCACAAAAAATTCCTGGAGAAGAGGGTGCACAACCTCAGAATACGATACAATTAAAATATGATAAATTATAAATTAAATTGAATTAAATCTTTTTTAATTGTAGAATTGTACATCTAATTTCAAATTTCTTTGTCTTGTTTATGTAAATTGATTCAGTGAATTTAGAGGTTGCTTTAGGTGCACCAAAACATTTAGACCCAGTTATGATGGTAATTTAATTTTATGATGAATTATAAATTAGATTGTCATTAAATCATTTTTTATTGTCTTACATTTGATTTCATCTTTCTCTTGTATAGAGTGTTTCAGGTCATCTGCATAGTCTGCATGGCATGAAGAGGTCTCTTGATTATAGATACAATAGATGACCTAGAAACATGATTTTATGGGTGCAGATATTTTTTTATTTCATGGATTATATTTATGGTTTATCATGTACTCTGTTGGACTTTATATTTCGTGGCTCAAGTGCTTAGTTGGACTTTAGTTCATGGGTTGTACCATGGATCTTATTTCATGCGCTTAATATATTGGTTTCATGCACTTATTATGTTACATAAATTATGGACTTTATTATTGTTTGAAATTTTAATTTACACATGTACATTTATGCATTTTATGTTCATAGTCAAGAAATTAATATAGGACATTAATGTGAAATTAAATATAAATATGAAATTCAAGTTGAAATTAATAGGACATTTTAATATTTATACTTTACAAATTTAGTGATCTCATACATGATATACATGATATGTACATTCAATAATTAGTGATAATTACTCAATGAACTTATTCAATTCACGTCAATCAACAATTAGTCAATAAATCATAATTTACAAACAAAAGCAATATGTTTATATACTAAAAAGGATAATATTTTAAGAAATAAACAATACTTGACAAGATTAGAGAAAAAAAGAATTAATAAATTCTATAAATAATAGCATCTAACACTAATTATAGGTTGTCTTAAGGGGATGACTTAATGGGTCCTAATACGACATCTTAAGGGGATCAAAGAAGAGTATAATTGAGTATAAATATTAAGTGATATTAACAAGTATTATAAGTCTTAGGGTGAGTCATCATAACAAATGATATAATTTAGTCTAATATTTAGGATATGTGCTAATATGACACGTCTTAAGGGGATGTCTTAAGGGGTCATAATACAACTTCTTAAGGGGATGTCTTAAGGGGTCATAATACAATGTTTTAAGGGGATGTCTTAAGGGGTCATAATAAATTGTCTTAAGGGGATGTATTGAGGGGTCATAATACAACGTCTTAAAGATATAATTGATTTAACAATAATGCATGCATGATATTTAGTGATTATACAATCAAATATAAAGTTTCAAAGTAGGAAAGTATGCACATTTAACAAACAAAATATATAGACTATTAATTTTGATACATAGAAGTACATAGAGTACATAATTCTGTATGCACATGTATTTGTAATTTTTACAAAAAAATTAATTCTGTAAGTATGTATGTACATATATGTCATCTCAAAACAATTTTTCAAAATTTGGATATGCCATCTCAAGAACATCTCAAACTCGTGCCCAGAATGTAGTAGGTCTTCACACCACCTGGTATCAAAAAGGTGCAAGAAATATCAATGAAATCATCAAAACACACATATTTTAATTTACATAAAACTATCTATATGTGCACAACTCAAGTACCTGCATTTAAAGTATTCCACACATGTGTAGGTTGAATCCAAGCATCCTCTCTATTTTGTTTCAAAGTATGAGATCAATGCAATGATGGCTTAAGGATACAAAAAAGGATAATGAATCAATTCTAACTATTAATGTACAAAAAATATCAATATGTAATCAAAACATGTATTTAAATATAATTTAACTAATAATTACCTACTTTTATCAAGTATTCCATGTTGTCTAGGTTGAATCTACATGGACTAGATCCTTTTTGTGATTATGCCTTAAGGATCTATAAAAGGAAAATTTAAATCAATTTCAACTAATAACACACTTGACCAATATTGAAACATGTATTTAATCTATTTAAAATGACAATATAATTTAACTAAAACTATATTTACTTGTATTTACTTATTCCATTATACCATTTGCATCCTCTCCTTTTTGCAATGCATCTATGATTGTCTCATGCTCTTCCATAGAAATTGTCCATAACACTTTATTTGAAGGTCTCCCATGATACCAATCTAGTTTTATATTTGTTGCCACCACCAAATGTGAATAATGCATAATATTTTTATGCATTTCATAATGTTTGAATGCAGGTAGACCATTCTTCCTTGTTAGGTATTTTCATAGCCAACTACCAACAACCACCACCGATCCTATTGGAAAGAATGAAAACCATCATTAAATAAATTCTCAAAATTTCTTAAGGGGATCAAAGACTTGTTCTAAAAAATTTCTTAAGGGGATCAAAAACTTGTTATCAAAATTTGCTTAAGGGGATGTCTTAACGGGATCAGTGTACCTATTGGATAATGATAGCCATCATCATCTTCTCAAGGTGCTATTAACTTATGTTTAGTTTCCACACAATGGGCCAACCAATATTTTGTTTTCTCTTCATTCCCCTCAGGTGCAACAATAGCATACACATGTCCTACAAACAAAATTTGATTTAATAACTTGCGCATATTCATATAAATAATTTAGCATTATAAAATAACTCAAAAAAGTGAAATAAAATGAAATAAATTGAATTACAATTACCTTCTTGTACAAGGTCTAAAACATGGTCATAGTATTCCTATGCAAACATTTCATCATTTTCTTCAATAGTTCTTTCATATTGATCATATGATTGTGTAGGTGTCAACAATCTTTGCTCCCACTATTCAACCCATTCTATATTTTCACATGCTTCCCAATCTCCTGAGATACAAAATTGGCAAATACATGCAAGCTCCCCTATCCAAATAGTCCATGTACTTGTTGTGGAACTCCTAAATGAATTCCATTTAGTAGATCCATTTATTGTCTCATAGTCAACTCTAGGTACAATGTTCTCTTCTTCAACCAACCAAAAGAATCAATGAACTGTAGGGTACTCACTTGAACCAAGTGCAGATAATCTTGTATTACACCAATCCACAATCCCACGTGCATCTTTAAATTTTACTACATCCTCAAATTTTAATTGTTCTCTAGCAAGAATTCTTTTGACACATGCACTAGCTCCATCATGTTCTCCTTTACCATGCCCAGCTTCAAAAAAACTCCATATATATTGGACATTAAGTTCCTTGTGAACCCCACTTAACCAATAGAACATTCAAGCATTCTTGAACCGCCCCATACAATTATCTAACCATATGAGGTGTTCTTTCATCTGGATTCCTCTTTCTCTGAAATTTTTATAAAATATACTGAAATAGTATTTAACAAACTCTAATGAGTGTAACTGGTTGTCACTCAAATAAAAATGATACTCCCTCAAAACTTTTCTATCATCCTCAGTACTATCATTTGCATGTCTATAAATAATATGGACAAACATAGCTAATTGCACTGATTTATAATACTGTGATTGAATTTCCCCACGAGCTACAGTATACCTCCTCCTCAAAATCAACCAATCGAAAAGTATAGTAATTAGAAACGTGTTTCTACATGCATGAAATTGGCCATCAATCCATCAAGCATGTTGAGAGTGCATGACATATTTTGGTACAATCTTATTCTTAAATTCACTCATGAATGCATGCAAACTAACTTTTTTTGTAACTAAATGACAATTCTTTCCTATTTTTCCATCTTTTAAAGAATAGTGAACATTCTTAAATATTTTAAGATCTACTAATTGTTGTCCAAAATCATTATCAACACTTTCATGCATACAAATTCTTAAGAATGAAATATTTCCACAGTTAATGCATTGTCCAGAAATACAAATAAAATAATTTATCATTAGATCCTTCACAAAACAAACCTGAAATAAACTCCATTATTTCTTTAGGTGGCATATTAATGTGACACTCTTTTATAATCATGTTAGTATGTAAGGTACAATGTATATATATTGAAAAAACATCATAAAAAATAACAAAAATTGAACATGCATTTTACAACAAGATATTCATTGCTTATTAATTTTTACATACTAGGGTTTACATTTTTCAAAAGACCTTTGACTTATTTTAATATTACTGGGTAACACTGAATCACTACAAAATTTTCTATAAAGTTTATTTTGTGTTGTATCTAATAGGTGTTTTGGATGAGGATTGCAAACTTTGTACCCCACTCTTAATTTTAAAACATTTCCAGCATTAGATGAACCCTAGTATTATCATGCCAATATTTTTTGATCAAATATTTAATTTCAACATTCAATTTCATATAAGACCTTTGAATCGCATTTAAAATCCAACATTATTGATAGGATCATTTTTCTATACTCTCTTCTTTTTGCTGCTCTTAGCAATGTTTTAGGATGTATTTTTAACACTTCACTAATATTGCTTACCATTCTTTTATTCAAAGTTGCTTTATTAACTATAGCAATTGTTATTATAGCTCTTTCTTGATGTGTTTTATCTTTCGATCGACTATTTTTCCCAATAGATTGAATGACACTAGCAACAGTAGACATAGCATGTTCTAATGATTGATCTTTTCTTTCTGGTTTAACATAAAAGCCTAACCTTTTCATTACTTTCCTCATTTTTTGTATTCTCATCAATTGCATCATTAGTTGACATTGAAATGCATATTTTTTATGATAAAATAATTTTTTGTATATTCTATTCACATATGTTCTTATTTTCCTCCAAGAAATTTGACTAGGAATATTATCAAAAACACCACTTTGTATTTTAAAAATAAAGTATTTTCATTAAATTCAACATCACATTCTAGATTTTCATCTTCATCTTCATTTTCATTTTCATTTTCAACTTCAAAAAAAAATTTACATTTTCATCTTCATTTTCATCAACAAATAGTTTTCATTTTCATTTTCATCAACAAAATAGTTTTTTTTTTTTTTCATTTTCAACAAAAGGATCATTCTCATTTTCATTTGAACAAAATATTTTTTGTTTTCAACAAATTCTATAAAAGTTTCATCTCTCTGAATATTATCAATGTCAACATCATTAAGTCGAACATCTTGTAAAACTTCTACATATGAATTTACCATTTCACTAACATGTGGATTTGATGATGTACCTGGATTTGTGCATATTGAAGCATTCTTCATAGCATTGAAAGAGGGATTTGAAGACATAGTAGAATTTTCTTGTATAATCATATTCTTCTCCAAATTGACTTCTTGCAAATTAGCTTCATCTACAACCATGGTCTACTCAATGTTTTCATCTTCAATAGTTGTGGAATTGGATGCTCCACCATCATTCATTGATTTAATTCTCATTCTTCTTTCTCTTTGTCTTTGTCTCTCCTTCTCTCTCTTTCCTTCAACTTCATGAGAAGTCAATGTCTTCTTTCTTTTATTATGAGCTTTACCTCCCATGATTATAAAATTCTCAAGCACAAATGAATGTGAATACTAAAATTCTTCAAAAAATTCAATAGAAATTGGAAGTTGAAGACCTCTAAGGAAAAAATATTCCTCTTGTGTTCCTCAAAACAAGTAGAAAACTAGTGCAATTCCACTTTAAAAACTATTTTCTTCATGCCTCCTTTGAAAAATTCAATCCGTATTGCAAGTTGAAGACCTTTTGTTCCTCCAAACAAGTACAAAACTAACACAATTCCACTTCAAAAATAGTTTAAATCAAGTTCACAATCTATAAAGACAATAGTTGATGAAAAATAGCCCAATTTTACTACTCACGGTCATACATGTGAAGTTGCAAACTTCATAGTAAATTTTGATAGTAAATTTAAATAAAACTGTTAAAAAAAAATTGGGATCCCGTTTTATAATCAGGATATCATTCCCCTATATTAAATGTGGGGACTATTGACAAAGGAACGAGATCCCATTTATAAAGTGGCATCTTGTTTCCCTATCAACAATCATGATATTTAATATTGGGAAATAGGATCCCGCTTTACAAATTGGGATCTCGTTTTGTAAACAGGATCTCATTTCTAAAAAAATCAAACTGGATTTGCTTTGTGGTCTAGTTTATTCTTAGTATTTTAGTTCGAGAAAAACATTGAGAATCCAAACCTAGGCTTTCAACCTAGTTTGACCTGCAAGTTGAAGGTCCTAACAATGTCAGAGAAAAATACCGAGTTTGGACATATGGCTGGGTATGTGCAAGTTCATCATGGAAAAAATAGGCCCTTAAGTGGCAAAAAAAAATAGAAAAATCAAAGTTAGGAAACCTGACGTAAAAAATTGAATAAGTTATGTATATTATTTCAAAAAATATGTGAAAATAGAATCTGTAGCAAATTGAATGTAGTTTCTAAACTACTAGGTTTTTCTTTAAAAAAAAATCTTATTTGGTGAAAATTTGAAATTTCAATGCACTAGTACTTAAATTTAAGGGGAAAAATAACAAGTAGGTGTCCTCACTTTACCACCCTAACCACAATAAAATGATAATATTTTTTTATAATATTTTTAGATATATGTAGAGGACTCCATGTCTAATGCGATGCATAATTTTTTTATAAATTTTTCCAAGTAAATAATTAACTATGAATTTTTATTACAACTTTTAAAAAAATATAGAAAAGCTTAATATGTCCACCTCAATTTTAACTTGGTCAAAAATTCATGAAATTCAATTTTTATTTTTTGTAATCCCATAGTATGTGAAGCATAGAATGTGATGCATATTTTGATTCAAAAAAGATGGCACAACGCTTGAAAAGCTATAGATGTTTTTCAATCTACCATCAATCAAGACTTTAGTCATAGGGTTTTCTGAATAGAAAAATGAATAATAATTACTTCTTATTAAATTCAAAGTAAAGAATAATTTATATTGGTGGAAAGCTAAGAATCTCCTTTAAAAACCCTTTTCGTTTCATCAATTTTAGGTAAAAAAAACGTCATCAGCCACATACCCATCATATTGCCACTTTTTGGCCCATCATGATCTGCACATACCCACTAACAACTTTTTTTGTAGATTTTTTTAACAAAATTAAAACCCATTTTAGATGAGAAAGTGTAGATCCCAAATATGTATTTTTTTTTACAATTTTATTATTTTTTCTATTTTTCAATTAATTTATGATGAAACTAGTCCATAAACTTTAAATATCATGGTTTTTTACTATTTTAATAACTTTTGATCAACATAACATTTTGACAAACGATTGCACGAGAACAAATTTCAGACAATTCTTTTCAATTAAAAAAAATAAAAATAAAAATGATAAGTTTAGGTCATCTTATGTGTGTGTACACGACAATTTTTCAAAATGACAAATATTCCTAATAAAAATTTAAAAGAAAAATTCAATAAAAAATTACAAAAAAAATCAAGAACAAGCTTCAATTAGTCACAAATATTTTCCCAAAAGGATTTAGAAAAATACGATAATTTAGGTCAAAATATGGATGTCGTACATGTGCATGGTATGGTAAAAAACAAGTGACTTTTAAACAATGGTTTTTAGAAACGCCTATTGAAATTCAATTTTTACAATCTGGGTATTGAAATAAATTACATATTTGGAAACTAGACTCCGACTACTACATTTTATGATGAATTACTTTTTTGAAGATTTTATCTCTAATTGCTTCAAATTTTAAGGTCAAATGTATCAAATTCTGAAAATCATGAAAAATACTTCCACTTTTTGGCCAAAAAATGGACTCAACTTCTTGCCAACACCCATGAAGAATGTCTTCGCATTCCTGAAATGAATATGAGGGAAGAAAGCTTAAAATGTATGAAGTCTCTACAAATTTCTCATGTATCTCCATGTCAATGTTGAAAGATGCCACCTTCAAATCAGGCATTCTAGGCCACACTAATGAAGATGACAATCTGAAACCTAGTAGAGATGTATGTAGGACAAGATCCAAAGACTCAACTACCTCCTCTGAAGACAAATGTTCCTCCTCCAAATGTTGCTCAAAAGTATCCATAGTCATATCAAACTATGAGGAATGATCATGTGGAGAATGAACAAGAGGATCCAAAGGTTCCTCAATAACAACTGAAGAAGAATCAACTTCATCAAAGAGAAGATGAATGCCAAGAATAGTGTTTCCCAAGTATAAAATATGAGACTCTATGAACATGCCTGCAATGTCTGTCAAGTAGTCATTTGAAGTAGTTGTATCTAGAAGATGGTGTATATCCTACTACACTAAATCACAAGTAGTCAAGAATGTAGCAATACAAGTATCCTTAGAAACAATAGTAGATGGAGGAGAAGGAATGCAAGGCTCAAGAACTGGATCACCTATGAGAATACCCACGTTCAAGTAACCAAAGTTCTCCTCAAAGTCAAAGTTCACACTAGGAGTGTGATTGTAGACACGTAAAATATATCGATTGACATTGTGCATCTGATCCTAACTACTAACATCATTTCAACCTAAATCATCCCTCGGTCTAACCATTTAATCAAACCCCCTTATTTGATTAAATTCATCGATATTCCTCTCTTAATTGAATATATCATTTTATCTAATTAAGTCAATCTCTTTTGTTAATTAAATCAATCCATCTGATCTAATTATCCCTATTTAATTAAATAATTAATTTTATTTGATTAAATCTCTAAAGTCTATCCATTAAATTAAATAAATTAAAACCTTATTTGATTTAATCTAACACCATCTCTCTAAATTAAATAAATCAAAAATCTTTATTTAATTAATCTCTTATCATATTCCTCTCTTATTTGATTTAAATAAATCCATAAATTTGAGTCAAATAGGTCACATCATCTAACCTCTCCTATTAAATTAATTAACCCTTGATTAATTTAATTCTAAATCATGGCATATCCTCTAGATTTTGCAAGTTGCACATGAAAATAGATTTAATTCATTTATTAAATCTCTATTTTCCTCACAAGGCATCTTTTGGAATATTTTCTAAATTTGAATTCAAAAATTCCAAGTAAACATGTACATCCAACAAGGCAATAACTTCATCTTACATGTCCTTTGCCTTAGCCAAGTGGCATTTATTGCATTTTCCCTTCCCTCTTACAAGTCATTTCAACAAATTTGAAATTCAAAAATATGCATTTATTGGCACAATTCTCAAATCTTGCACATCCTCCATCCACTCATAGATTGACAAGTGGCATCATGCCATTGGATGAATGTTAGTCCCACATTGCTCAAATTTGGACATTCATCCATCTTGACATTCTATAAATAAAGAGCTCATATCCTCATTTCATCATCCATAAATTATGCAAAGTTATTATGCTAAAATATTTAGCCATTTCCATCCATCACCATTGAGTTCTTAGCTAGGTTTTTGCAGATTTTTGGCTTGGAGCTCTCATCCTTCATCAACAAAGTGGATCAATCATCATCAATCTATCAAGCTTGCATCTTAGGAATTGGGAAAGGGCTAATTTTCACATCAAATTGGCACCAATTCCCCCATGGGATCATGTGTTTGCTATTCTAATTAGGATCTTGAATCTATATTTTCATGTTTTATTATGTTCTTCATTATTTTCTTTCCTAATTTGAAGTTTGTAAATGGATTTAATGGGGAATCCATATTCATGCTTGCAATATCTAACTTAAGTTGTTTATTCTCTTTGTTTTGTAGGTATTAGGATTGGGGTTCACACATTTGGTGTTAGAAGGAGGTCTGGATATCATTCTTTCTCACTTTTCTCACAAATTTCTATGTTTTTGTTCATACATAGGAAAATTCCAACGCTGAGAGCTCAATGTAGCTATTTTGGCACCGCTAACCCTTCAACATCACTATATAGCACCACGGGAAACTCAAAGTGCGATGTTGGACTCTTCCCACCCAAAAAAAATGAATTCTAAACTCTGCTGCTTGACTGTTTGACTCACATAAACTTTTCAAAAATATCAAACTGCGACGCTGGGAAAAACTGCAAAACAGTTGAGCTCACTGCCCCAACACAGAGTAATGATGACTTGTAAGTGGTGTTGTGAGGGCACCGCTGAGAAATCAAACTCTATTGCAGTCACAGGTTGCGCCGCTGGCAGGGAGTAAAAAGTGGAAATGAAATTTTAGCATGTGCTTTTTTATTAATGATCAATTTATATTCTATTTTTTTCTTTTTAATCTCTGTATTTTCCAGAATTTGACTAGTTTTCTCCCTTGTAGGTTGGAAATTGAAAACGAAGGAGGGAGGAACATGATGATGATATTTCATCAAATCAATGTGTTTTTAAACATTTTAGTCTTTTCTTAACACTTCTTAAGAAATTGGTATCACGTCTTTCTTAGGACACTAATTTCATTTGGGTTTAAAAAGAATCTTTTCATTTCTTGCAAAGGCTAAAACGAACATTAGGATCACATCATACTAGAGTTTGTTTATTTGGTTAACAAACTGAACAAAATGTCTATCATTTGTCTTTTGGTGCTCTAAAACAAATTCTTTATTGCTTTGTGGGATCTAAAATGAACATGTGCTACATTGTTTTGTGAAGGCTTACTTAAACTAAATTCATTGAAAAAGGACGTACGCACTTCTCTCACGCTTTATAGAGATCTTGAGAATCAAAAGGCCCTTTTCATGACTTTAGGGTGAGAAAGTAATCACCTCCACACTTTAATTTGGGTTTTAAAATTTAATAAAATCATGTGCAAGTGTGAGTGGGGGCATTATTGTGTATATTCTCTCTTTGTTGCCAACAAAGATTGATCAAGTTGTGAATATTGTTCTTTATTTGCTTTTGTTTATCCTAGAGGGCCTGACTTGGGGAAAAGGTACTCACCCAAGGGAACGACTCAATTGGTAACACTCTAAAGCCAAGAGTATTTCCAACTGGGATATAAATGTGGGTATTGGAGTAAACACCAATATCACGCAGTTGATTCTGACAAGATGGATCTGAAAGGGGACTCTTGCCATATGGGTCAATCTCCACGAATGGAAAGTCCTTTTTAAAACCCATGAGCTAGAATTTACCAAAATCCTTTAATCTATTTGTTGGTGCAAGAACGGTCGTTCTGAAGCCGCCCCACAATTTTATGGCCTTTTAGTAGAAATGGAAAGCATGCCATGGGAGTTTCATGGGTGTTGATGCTTGGCTACCCTGATTGACATTAATGAGTTGTGGAGGGGAGCCAATGGGGAAAAGCATCAAACCATTCACTAAGGATAAGCATAGCTGGACTTGTCCAAGTGGGAATCCAACAAATATTGTCTTACACATCCATAGGATTGTACTTATTCTTGGGTTACAAAATGCATTGCTTGATCAAAAACATCTTGAAAACAAACACTTAACATCATCATCCAAATTTCAAACCCTTTTGGAGACAAATATAATTGACTCAATCCATATGTTATTGCTTTCCCTTGGGATTTACATCCTTAGAGGTTTCTAAACATTGGATTACATCTCAATTTGTCTACTTGAGTAAAAAATAGGTAAACCCTTTCCTTGAGCTCATCAAATTTCAACATAACATACTTGTGGAGTTGGAAGAAATTAAGACATTGGACATCTTAGTTTGAAAACTTAATCAAAGAAAGTGTTTTTTGGTAAAATAAAGCCATTAAGAAAAGCTAAGAAAAATGAATTCCCATGTGTGTTGAAGCCTCACAAAGTTCAAATCCAAAAATGTATGTCCAAATTGAATCATTCTTTGGTTATAAAGGTCTCTAGGAAGTATTTGCATGCTCTTTAATACATAGGTCTAGGCAAACAAAGTGTCTCTTTTAGGTTCATCTTAGGATCAAAGCAAATCAAAATCCTTTTCATCCATCCTTCAAAACATCAAAACAAATTCATCTCACCATCACCTTTTGGAAAATCTTGAAATCATCCTTAATGCTAGGCTTTTTGGAAAAATCATAATCATCAAAATCATTGAGACTAAAACCTTGAAAAACGTTATCAAAACTACCTTTGGCTAGGTATGTGTGTTGGAAAAGTATGCCTCAATCATCATAGGCTAAAACCTCCATTGAAGTCAAGTCGGTGTGACAGCTCTTATGTCTGGCCAACTAGCAGTTTGGAACATCATGTTTTGTATAGGTCATTGTGACCTTGGAGGAGTCTCACCGAACGGTTACTCTTTGGAGTCTTCACTATGACAAGAAGCTTTCGGTGTGACCTCTTACCGCTCGAGGAGATCTTTGGTCAACAGGCCATTCTATCGCTTACCGTTGAGACCCTTGGCTGAAAGGCTTAGTTCGGGAAGAAGTCTGGGCAATGTGTTAAAGTCTTGCCAACAGTATGTTATGTATTGAAGTCTTCGGGATAACTCAAAGGGCTTTGGGGAGAAGTCTCATCAAGAATGGAATGTCTCGCCGATGATGAGAAGTCTTTGGTATAGCTCTTGGAAAATGGTGGTCATCGGTGTAACATATATGTGTTCGATAAGAACTCTCGGTGAAGGTGATATATCTTGGTGACTGTTGATGACTTTGGGGTGACATTTGTGATCTCGGAGAAACCTCTTGGTGATATTAATGAGTCTTTCTGACTGGTGATTGGAGCTCGACATAACATGTGACTTCGCTATAACCTTTGATGACTCGGCGTGAGGTCCTGGCGAAGAACGATACTCTTGCCGAATGGTAAACTCTCATCTATGAGACTTTTGGACCTCGCTATGATCTCTTGGAGAAAGTGATAGGTCTTTTCGACTGCTTGGTGCTTCAGTGTAACACATGAAAGCTTGATAGAACATCTTGGTGATAGCAATAACTCTTGGCGACATTGATATGAAGCTTTTAAGGCATCGGGGAGACACTTCTTGTGTCTCACCGACATGCCGATACAATGTGAACCTTGTTGACTATTTGACCATCCTATGTGGAGTCTCGTGGACCAATAGGAGAAGCTAAATCTGAATAGTTGGAAGGTTGTTTGTTGTGACGGTTCTGTGAGGAAGCTCGACGGACATGGAATGACATGGTTATACTCTATGATTGCAGATTGTGATTGGTTGATTGTATCGATAGATTGCTAGGTGGTTGTATGATCAGTAAATGTATTCTAATTTGTAAAAACTGTAACTTGAATATTCCTATACAAGATTATTCATGGTGAATGCTACTATAAATAGGCATCATAAAGATAAGTCTGAAACTTGAATGTAATCTTTATTACTATAATACAAAGTGACTTCTCTTGGTGTGGTGGGTTTTTATCCCGTAAGGGTTTTCCCACGTATATCTGGTGTTCATGTGTGATTGTCAAATACTCTATTTCTGATGTTTACTTCATAGTGCATCTTATTTGAACTGTAATTAAAAAATTAAAAACTAAATCTGCATTCTTCTATGAGGATTTGACGTTAGGAGAGTTGTTTCCGCATCTAGCTTTCCTTACAATGTGTAGATGCATCCTTTTGCATATGCTTAGTCAAAGTTATCAAAATCATCTTGTTTAGCTTAGTATATGTAGATGAATCCTTCTTCATATGCTTAGTGAAACTATCATCTTGTTTGGATAGGTGTGGGTAGATGCATCCTTCTCCCCGCACATATTCAAATTATCATCCATTGAACAAATCTATCCCTTAGATAAACATCCAACATCTTAGGGTATTTTTGTTCAAAATCAAAGCAATCAAAATCAATCAAAAATAAAGGACAACCCCAAAAGGAAAATAAAAAATCTGCAACATATCCGAAAGTCCTAAAAGCCTAGTATTTCCTTCAAGATTTATCAAAAGCCAAAACATTCATATCATCCATCCCTTAGATCCTCATCATATCGCCTTTCGATCCTCAAGATACCCTAAAATTTTCTACTTTAAGCATAAAGTAAAGATCAATCCAAAGAACTAAGAGATTCATCTCTCCTATTCTTGAAAGTTGATCCTCATTTTATGGTTCAAACTAGATCTCAATATAAGAAGAGTATGGAAGCCAACAAAGAAACACCCGCTTCAAGTGATCTTAGCCAAACAAATGTTGAAATGAATCCAGTTGAATCAAGCTATCCTTTGACCATCTCATCATCACAAAATCTGCAAGAGGAAAACCAAGGAGAGGATCTTACATTTGGAATGTCTCACGAAGAAATAAATGAAATGCTCCAAAATTTGGAGAACGATAAAATCATCAACATCATGATGAGGCTTAACCCTTCATTATACATGCTTGAGCTAGAAAAAAAAGGGGCCAAGTTACCTTCGAATTTCGATGTGAGTACTATAGTAGAGACATCTTTTCCTACAATCTCATCCACCATTCCCATCTCATCTACACCCCCATCTCAAAACATCACACAAAACATTCCACAAATCATGATATCTTTTGTTCCAACCCAACTTAATGTTAATAATGGAAATGTATTTCTCAATGCTATTCAAACACACCCCTTTGTTAATAATGAAAACTTGGATACAAATGCCATCTTGGAACAAAACATACTCAAAAATCCATTACATAAGAATGTTCCTCTCACCTTCCATCATGATCCATCATCAACATTTTTTCGCGCAACACCTCAAACTTCTCTCCTCACAAATTCGCAAGAAGAGGGAGATATGTTCGGACCAAGGGGAATCTTTGACACCACAACATTTTCTCAAGAACTCGTACCCCTCACATTTCCACCTCTTCCACCATTGCCATCATCATCCGCACCACTCCTTGGTCTAGGGCTTCTTCTAAGCTACCAAGTATCAATCAAACCAATATTCCAAATACCAATCAAAGCATTATGCTAAACACTCAAAACTTGTTGTTGACATCACAACAACAAATGACAAATGCACAAGCAATTGCAACATCATCAAAAACCCCCCTAACATCACAAAGCATGGTCTCTTAAGGACCAACTACCATATCAACACCACCATCCATCACTCAAAAAACTAACATGACATCACCACTCACCACCTTCATAAATGCCATCCTGAATCCACCACCACCCCCACCACCACCAACTTCCACCACATCAAACCAATACAACGCGACATTGCAAGATGCTTTTCAAAGGGGATACCAACAAGTGCAAAAACAAAAAGGCTTACAATTAGCTACTCAACAAGCTGCTCAAGCCGCACAAGCTGCCCAAGCAACCCAAGCTGCATTACAAGTGTAGCAAGCCCAAGCATTATTGCAACAACAACAACAAGCTAATCAAGCTGCACAAGCATTGTAAGCATCGCAAGCAAAAAATGTTGCTCAAGCACACGCTCTATTACAACAACAAGCGGCACAAGCACAAGCCCAAGCACAAGTAGCACAAGCACAAGCTCAGGCTCAGGAAAATGCCCAATATCAAGCACAACAAGCACAAGCACAGGCACAACTTCTTGCACAAATACAAGCAGTGCAATTACAAGCATATCAACAAGCAATAAAGCAATATCAAGATTAGCAAGAAGCAGTTGAATTAGCAACCCAACAACAAGCACAAAGATAAGCACAAATCTTAGCTCTAGCAACAACAAGATAAAAAACAAGCATTTTTCATTTAACAACAAGTGGAAGCCTACCTCACTTGGAAGAACATACAAATACCATTGAATAACACATCAAACAACCCATCCATCCAACCCACAATTGAAACACCCAAAAACAACTTCATCCCACCCCTTGGTCCAAAAAATGATGTGATGGCACAAATCAGGTTGCTCTCGCAACAACTGCCTAATCTTCAATCAGGGCAAACCACAAAGACACCAAGCAACTTGTGTCCCTACCCATTCAACAGGAGCCTAGTGATGAAACCATTCCCCAAGGGATTCGAGATCCCCATGTTTGACAAATATCATGGGACTGGAAACCCTAAAGATCACATCAGGGAATTCTAGGTTCATTGCATGGAAGTCACATATGACAATACTTATCTAATGCGGCTATTTCCTAGTAGTTTGGTTGGCCATGCTATGGAATGGTTCTCTTGTCTACCTTTAGGCATTAGAACATTTCAAGAAATTATAGACGCATTCATTAAGAACTACGCATGCAACATTGCAATGGATGTTAATCTAGAAGAACTCCCAGCTTTGAAACAAGGAAAGGGTGAATCTTTCACTTCATTCCTACAACGATGACAATCCAAGGCCAATCAAAGCAACTGGACCATGCCAGAGGAACAACAAGTTTGCACCATCATCACCAACCTTGATGGCCTCTTGTCCTTTCATCTCAAGGTTTAGGGCATCACCACATATGATCAATTTATGCCTAAGGCACTTAGTATTAAAAGAGCCCTTATGACTCAACCCGCATGATCAACATCATACACCAAACAATAAAACAACCACCCACACTCCAATTACAATGATAAACCTCGCACGTGGGAAAGAAAAAAATGTTACTAATGATGGTTTCGTCGATGCCAAGGTGGTCATTAGTGCCCCTCATCAAAATACACCTGCACCACAAATCCAAATCCAACACCAAAAAAATCATCAGACAACACAACAACCAAACCACAACAATCCGACAATCAATAATCTCAATGAGAAAAGGGGACCACCCCAATGTAACAAGAGTTATCCCAAGTGAAAGTACACCACTTTAGGGGAGCCACTTGAGGACATAATGAAAAAATTGATAAACAAAAAACTCATCAAGCCTCCTACATTTGAGAATTACCAAGAACTGGATGTGAAACCTCCTTGGTATAATGAGAATCAACTCTGTGAGTTCCATAAAATGAAAGGCCATACCACAAACAGTTACATGAGATTAAAGAACATAATTCAAGATCTCATCAATAAAAGAATCATAAATGTGGAACAAACTATAGGAAATTAGGACCTTAAGATATATATGAATCTGATGTCAAATCATGGCAACAAAGGGAATAACAATAACAAAGATAAAGGGAAAGGCATCCACTCAAACATAAATCATGTGTATGAAACAGTCGTCACCTCCCTAGATGAAAGCTACATGGTCATCACCATCAAAGGTGCCCATACCAAAGATTGTGGAGTCATCACAAGAGGTGGCAAAGTTACCATCGCAAGATCATCCCAGCTAATCAAAGTTTCTACATCTAGATCTATTCCTAATGGCTACAATGTCTTAGATCAACTCAAGAGAATGCCAACACAAATATCCATCATGGAGTTACTAAAAATATCATCTGCCCATAGCAAAATTCTTGAAGCAATGGCCTCATCCACTGTCCCCACAGATCTTGATGCGGAACAATTCCACGCTATGGTCAGAAATATCATTACACTGAATATCCTCACATTCTCTAACCAAGATTTCCCCGCTCAACCATCTCACAACCATGCACTTCTCTTGGAAGCCATAGTACATAAGAGAAATATCAAGAGGGTCTTGGTGGATGGAGGTGTGGGTTTGAATATTTTTTCTCTTAGCCTCATCGAGTAGTTGAAAATATCAGAAGATTCTATCAAGTGGGGCTTGCCATCATGGAAACCACTTGTCAGGTCTTAGACATCAACTTTCTATATAATATCCTCCTAGGATGCCCATGGATTCATCCAATGAAGGCAGTAGCATCGAATTTCCACCAATGTGTGAAATTTACACATGAAGGACAACAAGTTACTGTCCATGGAGATCCCGAACCCTTCTCCTACTGCAAAAGCCTTGAAGCAAAGTATTACAAAATCTCCCAAATACCAAAAAATGATGAGGGCCCATCTACACCATACATCGATCCCACCACTCTCGCATCCACTTCTACAATAGAGATACCTACCATTCCCACCATCTCTGACATCAAGCTCATTATCCAAGATAACGGCTGTGGAAACTATGAGCTCCCTAATAATGCCTTTGTGGTAGGAGAGTTACCACAATCTCCTAGATCATGGGGACGCCTAAAAATAAATGAGGCTTCCACATCTCAAACGTCTCATGAAGACTATCCTGAATTCACAAGCTGGGGAGACCTTGGTCAAGAGGTTATTGAGGTAGATCCATCTCATATGCTATATCAAGATGAAAGACTAGTACCTGACATACCAATGGATGATAGAAGCAAGGTTCTGCAAATGATGCGTGCAATGGGCTACAACAGAAACCAAAGACTTGGAAAAATTGACAATGGGCTTATAACACCTATCATTCGAGAGACGCGATTGATAACAAATCTTGTCCTTGGATGTACCCCTCTAAGTATAACCATACGAGGTTGAAGTCCTCTAGTTAGAACAATTAATAATCCTCCTCAACCAACCCCAGCAGAACTACGGTTACCAGTGTCTACAGGTAGAGTCATAGATAACTTTACATTTGATATAACTGACGTCTGTAGTAGTAGCAATGATGAGGATCACCTGACTAACTCACCTAGGCTATTTGAGGATACCACTCTTTGCATGATTAGCACCCTATCTTTTGAAACATACCATCAAAATCATGAGATTTGCCTAGTATATCCCCAACTCATCGACTACGACCAACGAGGACCACCAGTTCTTGATACAATCAAAAACAAGGAGGCGCTCTCAGAATTCATGGGATTGTGGGATAACATTCCAGATGGGGACCATAAATAAGGGTTCATAATAGAGTTAGACACACATGCCTATTATGGGGAAACGATTGAATCCGTCAGTCGCAAAAGTGAGAAATTACTTAGAATAATATCCAAGTCCTTGAGTGAAAAGCACACTGTGCCACTCTCTAACTAGAAAAAAGTAAAAGAAAGGATGCATCCAATGGTGAAGACATCTCTGAGCCACCCGAGGATGGGGGGATTCAATCTTCCTTTAAGAGCTATTCATTAGGAAAAGTCAGTAGTCTTGGCAGAAAAATGCAATCTAGTCAACCTAGGAACAAAGGAGACCCCACATACCACATTCTATGCAGAATCACTAATATTAGAAGAGCAAGAGCTCCTAGTGGCATTCTTAAGGGAAAGATAGAAAAATTTTGCATGGACTTATGCTGACATGCCAAGACTTGATCCAGAGACTGTGGTTCACCACTTAGCAGTGTATCCAAAAGAAAATCCTGTCTAATAAAAGCTTCAAAAAATGCACCCTCAAATCACCTTACTAGCCAAAATGGAGCTAAAAAAGCTATTAGATGTAGGATTCATCCGACCAATAGATTATCCAGAATGGGTGTCAAATTTGGTACTCATTTCAAAACCTGAAAGAAATATCAGAATCTGCACAGACTTCAGAGACTTGAATAAGACATGTCCAAAGGATGACTTCCCGCTTCTGAATATCGACATGATAGTATACATGACAATGTGACATGAAATGTTGTCACTAATGAATGGATTATCAGGGTATAATCAAATCATGATAGCTAAAGAGAACCAACATAAAACAACTTTCACTTGTCCATTGGGGACATACTATTGGAACATGATGCCATTCGGCTTAAAGAACGCTGGGGAAACATATCAAAGGGCCATGACATTGATATTTCGTGACACAATTCATAAGATGGTCGAAGACTATGTTGATGACATTCTAGCTAAGTTCAGAAAAAGAAAAGATCACATAGCAATCCTAAGTGCCATCTTTGATAGGCTGGAAGAGTACAAGGTCAGACTAAATCCAAAGAAGTGTGTCTTTTGTGTACAATCAGGAAAGCTCCTAGGATATATAGTGTCAATGAGGGGCATCGAGGTAGATCTAGAAAAATTAAAAGCAATCCTCAAGATGGAGGCACCAAAAGAATTCAAGCAACTAAGAGGTCTCCAAGGCAGACTACAATCCATTTGTAGATTCATAGCACAATTGGTGGATAAACAGAACCTATACTCCCACCTACTCCACAAGGGAGTTGCGTACAAATGGGATACCAAGTGTGAAGAGGAATTTAACAAAATCAAAGAATATCTACTTACACCACTAGTCTTAATGCCACCCATCCCAAAGAAACCATTGTTCTTATACATGTCAGCAACAACAACCCTTGGAGCTCTTCTAGCCTAGATGATGAAAATGGAATGGAAAGGGCTATATATTACATCAGTAGGACAATGGTGGGTCATGAGCTCAACTATTCATTCATAGAGAAAGCATGCCTTGCAATAGTGTTTGCATCAGGGTAAGTGCAATATCATCATGGAAAAAATAGACCCTTAAGTGGCAAAAAATTCAAAAAAATCAGAGCTGCGCAACTTGATGTAAAAATTTGAAAAAATTATCTATATTATTTCAAAAATATGTAAGAATACAATTTGTAGAAAATTGAATGTAGTTTCTAAACTACTAGGTTTATTTAAAATAAAAATATATATATAAATGGTGAAAATTTGAAATTTCAATGCAAGAGTACTTGAATTTCGAGGAAAAATAAGAAGTAGGTGTTTGTCTGACCACCCTAACACAATAAAATGATAATATTTTTTATAATTTTAGATATAAGTAGATGACTCATGTCCATGTGTGATGCATATTTTTTTGTAATTTTTTGAGTAAATAATTAATTATGATTTTTTATTACAACTTTTACAAAATGTAAAACTCATATGTCGACCACCTTAACTTGGTCAAAACTTCATGAAATTCATTTTTAATTTTTTAATCCTATACTATGCGAAGCATAGAATGTGACACATGTTTTGGATTCAAAAAATATGATAGCATTTGAAAGTTATAGATGTTTTTTAATCAACCTATCAATTAGGACTTTAGTTGTAATTCAAATAGAAATAAAATTATAATTATTTATTAAATTCAAAGTAAAACATAATTTATATTGGTGGAAAGTTGAGAATATCCTTTAAAAACCCTTTTCATTTCATCAATTTTGGGTAAAAAATAAAGTCGTCAGCCACATACCCTACACATACCCATCATATTGCCACTTTTTGGCCCATCATGATCCTACACATACCCATCACAAAAATTCAGACATTACATGTTGGCACATAAAATAAAACTCATCGCCAAAATTGATCCTCTCAAGTATCTACTATCAAAGGCAATTCTCATAGGAAGAATGGAAAAATGGGTGATGATACTATCAGAATATGACATCAAATATGCGGAGAGGAAAGCAATCAAGGGCCAAATCATCATAGACCAATTAGCAGAAGCACTAATCTATTCAGAGAACCCTCTCGTCTCAAAGTTTCCAGATGAATCCATTTTTAATCTCAACATAGCTAAACACTAGAAACTGTACTTTGATGGCTCATACACACAACATGGATCAAGAGCTGGTATTTTCTTTGTCACACCACAAGGGGATTGCATACCAATGTCCTACAAACTGGCATTTCCTTGGACCAATAACATTGCAAAATATGAGGCTTTGACCATAGGTTTCAAAATAGCAGTATAGTGGAACATCATAGCTCTCAAAGTATACGAAGACTCTCAATTGATCATAAATCAAGTGAATGATGAATACCAGACCAAGGACGACAAGCTAACACCATACAAGAAATTGGTGGAGACTCTCAAAGAATCCTTCATCAAAATAACATTTGAACAGATTCCTAGAACCAACAACAGAGCAGTAGATGCATGGAAAAAATTGGATCCTTACTCGACATCGCCCACAATGTTCCAAAGTATGAATTCCTGATTGAGCAACTTCTCGTGCCTACATTCAGGTACCAAAATCAGAATATGTGTGCAAAATCATTGGTCCTGGCGATCCTTGGTATCATGACATTTACACATACCTTCGTATAGGAGTCATACCCGCCAAGCTACCCTCAAACCTAAAATGAACCTTTGTTAAAAAGACATCCAGATTTGTCATCCTAGGAGATACCCTATATTGTAGAAGCATAGAAGGTACCCTATTGCACTGCTTAAACACTAAGGAGGCATTAACCACTCTAATTGAAGTACATAATGATATATGTGATTCACACTCGAGTGGAATGACCATAGCTAAGAAACTGCTGAGGATGGGGTATTATTGGCCCACAATGGAATGAGAAGCACGTAATTATGCTAGAAAGTGTCTACAATGTCAACAACATGGGGACCTCATCAATGCTCCAACTCAAGAGCTTCATCCTATCGTCACACCATGGCCCTTTTCGCAGTGGGGACTTGATCTCATTGGAAAAATCACTCCCACTTCATCCAATGGCCACAAATTCATCATAGCTACAACAAAGTGCTTTACTAAGTGGGTGGAAGCCATACCGATGACGTATATAACTGGGAAGTAGATTTCAAAGTTCATCTTGAACTATCTCATTGTTCGCTATGGTGTTCCACAAGCCATTATCTCAGATAATTGGACACCATTTAAGAATAAGGAGGTCCATGACTTATGTGATAAATTCAAAATCTAGCATTGCTTCTCCACCCCATACTATCCCCAAGGCAATGGCCAAGCAGAAGCTACAAACAAAACCATTTTGAAAATCCTCAAGAAAACAATCAATGATGCATGTCATGACTAGCACCTATAGCTTAATCCCACCCTCTGGGGCTATCAAACCAGCATCTGCACACCCACCAACGCCACCCCCTTCTCCCTGGTCTATGGATTAGAAGTTGTACTCCCCATCGAGATCGAGCTCCCATCCCTTAGGATATTACTGCAAAACCTCATCATGGATGAAGAGTACTGGGTATCAAGACTAAATGAGCTAGAGCTACTAGATGAGGGATGTACGGATGCTTTGAATCATTTCCAAGTCTATAAAAATAGACTCAAAAGGAGCTACAATAAGAAAATTAGAAGCAGGACTTTCCAAGTCAGAGAGTTGGTATTAAAGGAGAATTAGAAGAATGTCCCAAACCCAAGCAGCAAAGGAAAATTTGAACCCAATTAGTTGGGACATTTCATTATTAGAGCAAGTTACAAGTCAGGGGCATATCAGTTATCAACACCCAAAGGGGAACCTCTACAAGAACCCATGAATAACTCTCATCTCAAAAAGTTTAATGCTTAAATTTTTCTAGGTATAGAACCAAAAAATTCAAAAAAATTAGAAAATGTCTTGAAAAAATGGTTACTTCGGTGAAAACTAGAAAATAGGAATCTTGGTGACAACAAAAATAAATAAATAAATAAATAAATCCAAAAAAATTAGAAAAAGAATCAAAAATAGTAAAGAGGAAAAATCATCCTCTAGTGAAAACCATTTCAGTGGCACTTTGGACAAGTACCTTGGTGAAAACCTGGCAAACAGGCACCTTGCATAAATAAGCACTTTCCATCCACCAATATATTTATGGCTTGTTCTGCATCATCCATCCATTACGCTTCCATCATCCATCACATTTGGGTCTCCATCCATCATTCATCCACTCGCATCCGCACCATAGCTTGGTCCTGTGTTCGTATTATGATCCCTCCTAGTACTACTTGGCCCATCCTCAAGTTCAATTTGTCCTGCCTTTATCGGAGTAGTCTATTGCATCATGTTGGAAGCATGTTCTTATCAGATTGAATTCATGTATGTTCTTAAAGTCCTAAATATTAGAAAATTAGAAAATCCAAAAATATCAAAAAACCAAAAAATTCAAAAACATTTAAAACATGTCAAAAAATACAAAAACAGGTCAAAAAGTCATTCAAAAAGTCAAAAATAGGGTTGTCTTGTCGAACTACATTGTCTCAGAGCTTGAACGTAGGCAAGGTTGATCTTTGATCATCCCCTGAGACACTTAGGTCAGTCCTTTAGGAGTCTATTAAAATAAACTGACATCTCATCATGTATATCTTCATCTGTAAATCAGTCAAGTCATTAGTCGAACTACGTGGTCTCTAAATGTATAACGTAGGCAAGGAAAATCTGTTTATCAGCCCCAGAGGCCCCTAGGATAGGTCTTTAGGTTAGTCTCTTGGTCAAAATCTCAAAAAACCCCAAAACATTGGAAAATCAAAAAAAATAAAATATTTGAAAATCTCAAAAAATACCAAAAACAGCCTCAAAAACATTCCAAAAACTCCAAAAACATCCAAATATTTGAAAAAATCCATTCATCTCACCCCACTTGCACCCACAATAACATTATTCTTAATAAACGATTGTCATCCTCAATCTTTGGTACGATAGTCAGAAACGAGTCTAGCAGGTTGAAAGTCAAAACTCAAAATGTCAAAGTCTTAGGTCTAAGTCAATGCATAAACAAGTTGGTCATCTCTTTGTGTCGATAGCTCATCATCCAAAATCGGTCCCATATCAATCATCTCTTAGAACAGTTTGGATAAATGAAATGGCATGCCGCCATCCACTAACATGTCCTAGGATGAATCCTTCCTACAATGGGCATTATCTTTTGGCAATAAGTTTCAGTTCTTATCCTTAGAAAACAATCCTCTTTTAGTTAGTGGTATTGAAGAGCATCAGCTTGTTTGTATACTTTGTCTTTATCTTTTGACTTATCTTATTGCACTCATTCCAAGGACTTCTCGATGATATCCGAACAAGAGGATTTAGAGAAATAGGACTCAAGCAACGATCATTATCTTTTGTATGCTATGCTTGTTGAATGTTCTTGCAATATAACCTTGGAGAATACTTGCTTTGTTAGGTATGTATGGAGGAGGTTTTGGACAACTTTTTGACTATTACATTGATAGCTTTACCTTTTCGTGTTTTGGTCCGAGGTGTTTGAAATTTTTAAAGTACATCCTAGCAAGGTTTTTGTATGTCAGGTGTGAACAAGGATATTCCTATCTACTTGTCAAGTCAAAGTCCATCATATTGGGTACAACACCATCCTAGTTTTCTATACCTTGATGCATCAGACAACGTGCATTATCAAAAATAAGAAAATTTAGCCCTTTGGAAATCCCAATTCCTCAACAAGTAATCATCATCATCATCATTTGCATTTGCATCATCTTGTGTCTTGTTGAAATGAAGTCTTCTCTTCTTGGTCACCACACTAACAAGGTACTATGATAGTTGATCATCATCACCATCATCATCATCGATCCTGCATCCACAAACCATTACCATATTGCATAAACATATCATATAGGAAACACATGCATTACATTTCAATCATCATATAAATAGGTTATCATAGGCATTCTTCATAGATAGGAGCATCCATTTCATTGCATTTCATCCATTACAATGCATCACATTGTATTATATCAATCACTGCACATAAACATTCATTTGCATTTCATTATCACATACTGCATAATCATAAACAATAGGTACACAAGCATTATAAGATAACCCATCACATACATATTAGCATAACATCATAAAGTCATCTCATGCATTAAGTCCATTTTGCATAAAAAATTATCATATCATTGCATATAGTACATCATATTAAAAGCATCACATACATTACATCATCATTTAATATGTTTAGGATAATGACATTTGCATCTTAAAAAACCATCTCATTTTCATTACATAAAACCATCTCATTTGCATCATATCACAACCATCGCATTACATCATCCATGCCATCTCATAAATAGCATCATAAATCATTCATTCCAAATAAGCATAAATAATTCATTACATGCAAAACATACATCCATCCATAATCTGTTCATATATAAGCATATACCATATCATTTTTCATATTACATTCCATATCACATATCACATCACCATTTGCATTAACATAAATAGATAATCATATAGAAAACATCATTATGCATCACATAAATCACATTTTCATATCATAGGTTAACATAATATAGATCTGTTAGTCATAAGCACTGCATAAGAAATAAATGCATCCATAAAAGCATCATTGCACAAACATATACAAGTAAAATCATCCATGCAAAAATAAAGGGTACACATCGCATCATATCAAAATCATCATCGGCTCTGCATATATATATCATTAATAATGTAACTGTCATAGTACAAGGAAATAAATCAGATCATTGTACATATATGTCAATCAGTACAAAAGGCCCAATAGGCTATCAAAAAGGAGCCCATAAGGCATAAAAAATATCATAGCATCTCGATCACGCTTTGTCCCTATGTATGCTACCCTCAGCCTTGTCTCCATGGCCCTCTATTGGTCTATGGCTTGCCCGCTCTGAGTACTTTGGGACCTGCTATGCTCTAGGTACGGCCTCATGATAATACCTTTGATAGTACTTAGCCTCTCGGACAATATTCATGTATGACCGAATGAACACTGTACCCTGGGAGGAGGAGGTTGCCATGCTCTCTAGTTGTTGTCTCCTGCCTAGCTTTGTAGCTTGTCTCTATTGAATGGCCTGATCCCTCTCAGCTCTGAGCTACTCTCTCTTGACCCTCGCCTAATCTCTCTCAATTGTCACAGCTTGGACTTGAACCTATAACTGCGCAATCAGTGCATCTCAGGGATCCACCTGTCCCACTGGTTGTACCTGCGATTGCACCTGAGGTTGATCCTCGCCCCATGGTGGTACACCTAGTGGCACTGGCTGTTGATCTAGCATGGGTACATCTCCCTGCCCTAGATGAACTGGCAGCACAATTGGCTACTCCTATCGAGCACCCCCCTTCTGGCCTCATCCTCCCTGTCTATCTTTGACTCTCTACAGATCCAGAACTGCACTTGGAATCATCAATCGAAGCGAACGCTAGAACCAATCCCTGTAGGCCTGTGTCATGCCTAGATCCGCAAGTCCCTAATCGTAGGCCCACGACCGAGCCACCAACTACTTAAACCTATCCACCACCTCCAAAGCAGAAATATACTACCCCCATGACACCTGTGTCATGGAGCGGGCGAAGATGGCTACATAATCGCCATCGGCACGATCCTGCGGCTCACCAAATTGACACTACACACACCCATGTAGGTACCTCTCAATCATCATATGCTCCCACCCCTGCATGAACCAGTCTTGGTGGCAATAGAATATCTGATCTACATCGTCGGCCCATCCAGGCCAACCAAGGTAAGGTCGCCAAGTGAAAACCTGCATCTCATCCAAGACCCTCCTCCAATAGGGGATCCCATGCTCGCCGGTGTGTGTAAAGGACACACCGCCTCTGCATCACCACACAAGGGGATCATCTAGCAACATCAGAATGGAAACAATACATAGACATAGCATAACAATGTGCTCCCACACCCAGACATGAAGAAGTGTTATGCTTACTCCGAGCGCTCTATCATCCATATACACGTACTCATGGAGGTCTCTATATAGTGAAGCAAGAAGCACAGGTCCCCAAGAAAAATGAATTGGCCTATCTCAAACCATCCATTCCTAGCAATATCCCTAGCCGGGACTGAAGTATCACCCTCATCTGTCAGGGGTAACGAGACCCGAAATAATAGATGCAATCACCCAATGGTAGGGAGGTGCCAGGATCTTGTGCTGCTCGAGCTCTATCTACCCCTCACAAAATATAATCTTCTCTGTGGCAAGGACTCTATAGTAGGCCTCACGCCCCTCATCCATGTCAAAGATCACTTGGTGACCATGAATCGGCAATCACAAAATACGCCAAACATCCTCTAGGGTGATGGTGGCCTCGCTAGTGGGAAGATGAAACGACGATGTCTCACTATTCCATCTCTCGGCCAGCACTGACAGCATCCCTAAGTGAGTGTGAATGGGCACCGCATAAGCAATGCACCATAACCCCACAATCTGGAGTCGATCATAGTCCCTGTCGCTCAGGTCCCATAGATAGCCAGTTAGGTCCCGCGACCTATGCTCTCGAGAGTAGAGCTCCCTTGCTACGTCCTACATCAAGGAAGGTCACCATGTTAAAATTTTGGAAAAAGTCTTCATCACGTGTTCAAAAAAACTTCTCCAACAGTGGAACCCATGAAGGCGTCGCAGTTTGATTTCTAATCAAACTTCTACGCTAGGGCTTAAAAGGGAAAAATCGCACCGCCGTGGTGCACTTTCTCATCCAGCAGGGCACTTTGGATAGAATTGGGACCACCGCATCGCACTTTTCAAATCCCCCTGCTAGCCCTGAGCTCAGCGCTGGAGTTTTCAAACTCTTAACTACACTGCCACAACACTATTCAATACTAGGTGGCGCAATTTGGCTTCTGAGCGGTGCTATATAGCGCCGCTGCAGACTGACCAACCTTATAAAGCATTAAATGAAGCAATAAATGAAAAATGGAGCTCAAGTAAGGACCACTTACCGGTGCCCTGATGCCAGGTGGCCACTAGTATGTCTGAATTTGATCAGAAATGTGTAGAGGAAGTTGTCATTATGCCATGACGTCAAGAGGTCAGAGCTCGAACCTCAAGATTGCTATTGGAAGTGTTTTAAAATGACTTGAATGTGACCCCTTGGGCCCCTTTTAAGCCTAAAAATTAGGGTTTTTTCATCCTGATTGGCTGTCCTACTAGGGTTTTGGATCCCCAAACTTGCTTTTGTCTAGTTGAGGCTTGTTTTTCATTGTTTTATTGCGTTTAGACATGTTTTTAGCCTCCCGGAGCCTTTTCAAACCTATCAAGTACTTTGTCCTCTTTTTTCACGAGATCACCAAATAATTAAATTTTTTGTCCAATCTCTCAAGGGAGGCAATATAATGGCATGTTTTCTCTCGCTAGGTGATAGTGGGGCAAGTTTTTAAAATACGATTTTTTTTTTGGCTTTGATCAAAAGCGTTTATTCTTTAAACCAATGCAACAAGTGCATTGCTTCAAAGAGGGGCAAAATGTCGACACGTAAAATATACTGATTGACATTGTGCATTTGATCCCGATTACTAACATCGTTTCATCCTGAATCATCCCTCGATCTAACCATTTAATCAAACCCCTTTATTTGATTAAATTCATCAATATTCCTCTCTTAATTGAACAAATCATTTTATCTAATTAAGTCAATCTCTTTTGTTAATTAAATCAATCCATCTGATCTAATTATCCTTATTTAATTAAATAATTAATTTTATTTGATTAAATCTCTAAAGTCTATCCATTAAATTAAATAAATTAAAACCTTATTTGATTTAATCTAACACCATCTCTCTAAATTAAATAAATCAAAAATCTTTATTTAATTAATTTCTTATCATATTCCTCTCTTATTTGATTTAAATAAATCCATAAATTTGAGTCAAATAGGTCACATCATCTAACCTCTCCTATTAAATTAGTTAACCCTTGATTAATTTAATTCTAAATCATGTCATATCCTCTAGATTTTGCAAGTTGCACATGAAAATAGATTTAATTCATTTATTAAATCTCTATTTTCCTCACAAGGCATCTTTTGGAATATTCTCCAAATTTGAATTCAAAAATTCCAAGTCAACATGTACATCCAACAAGGCAATGACTTCATCTTACATGTCCTTTTCCTTGAGCCAAGTGGCATTTATTGCATTTTCCCTTCCCTCTTACAAGTCATTTCAACAAATTTGAAATTCAAACATATGCATTTATTGGCACAATTCTCAAATCTTGCACATCCTCCATCCACTCATAGATTGACAAGTGGCATCATGCCATTGGATGAATGTTTGTCCCACATTGCTCAAATTTGGACATTCATCCATCTTGACATTATATAAATAAAGAGCTCATATCCTCATTTTATCATCCACAAATTATGCAAAGTTATTATGCTAAAATATTTAGCCATTTCCATCCATCACCATTGAGTTCTTAGCTAGCTTTTTGCAAATTTTTGGCTTGGAGATCTCATCCTTCAGCAACAAAGTGGATCAATCATTATCAACCTATAAAGCTTGCATCTTAGGAGTTGGGAAAGGGCCCATTTTCGCATCAAATTGGCACCAATTCCCCCATGGGATCATGTGTTTGCTATTCTAATTAGGATTAAATCTATATTTTCATTTTTTTATTGTGTTCATTATTTTCTTTCCTAATTTGAAGTTTGTAAATGGATTTAATGTGGAATCATTATTCATGCTTGCAATATCTAACTTAAGGTGTTTATTCTCTTTGTTTTGCAGGTATTAGGATTGGGGTTCACACAGTGATCGATAGCCAAAGGATCAGAACCATTATCAGGTGAAAAATCTAAAAAGGTATACAAATGAGATTCATGATCAACCATCCCAATAGAAATTATCCCTTTGCTCTCCAAGTCTATGATGAAAACTCAATCAAGTGTGAATTGCACAGTTTTCCCTATTCCACCATGCAGGATCTGATAGATGGAAAGATGATTATTTTTCAAGTGATAGACACACAAAACATCATTGAAGGTGCAATCTCCAATATCAACAAATCCTCTCCAACTTACATTCATGTAAGTATTGTTTCCCATCAGAATAGATGGCATAACACAAGGTTCAAAATAAGAGAGCACAGACTGTGAAGAAGCCATATGATCAAAAGCTCCATAATCAAGGAGTCATTTCCCTGATTATTTCATATGTATTCCTCTTCTTATACCTCATCTACTTGTGAAGAAGGTATCTTTGGGTTAGAGGATGCAATCATTGAGCATCATGAAAATATTATAAATGTTTCTCTCCCAATACCTCTCCTAGTTGGGAAGACATTATGGCACAACAAGATGAAATCAATGATACATTCATTCAAAATATAGTAAAATGGATTGCATATATGAATATAATAAGGGGACATTAAATTCCCCTTTGATAAAAGAACATCAAATAGTAGATAATTCAGTCAAGGTTATGAATGTACATAGTTGAAAGTTAGAATTGGGTGATCCCACAATAGTGGTTTACAATTTTTGGCCAAACTAGACACTGAAATTATTTTTTTAAACTAAATCTTCACATTCGAGCACCTATAACGGCTAAACCGTGAAAATTTTGAAGATGATACAAATTAGAGTCTCATCACATTTTGTTTGTAGATTCTAAAAATATTTTTTTCAAAATTTTTGGAATCAGATTCCGCTTCTTTTTCCATCTCCCACAAAAATTGGTTTTTTTCAAAAAACAACATTTTTAAAAAGTGACACACACCGTATAACGTATAAATTTTTTTCCATGAAGGATAGAATTCTAATTCTTTCGAATTTAGATTTGTAACTCTGATATCTAGTGCTTCCACTTGGTTAGATATTTTTTATTGAATATTTTTTCTTTAATCAAGTTTCAAAGTCAAACCAATTACAATTTAGACATAGCGATCGTATAACTCATTACTTTTTTGTATATATCAATTTTTATTTTTTTTATTGGATCAAGGACTTCAATATCTGGTGCACCATATTTTTAATTTTTTTTTAATAATCTACTATTTTTCCACATGTGAGAACGAGAGACCTTCATTTTAGATGAAAAACCTATGTTTAATAAAACTAAAAATAAATACATAATAAAACCAAAACATATTAAAATTATATTCATTGGATAGCTCATTCTAAGGACTACCTGATTCTAGTTGGGTTTGTGAATATTCCTCCATTTTCATCCTCAAACCAGCTCAAATGCCAAAATTCTAGTTTTTTTCTATCTTAGGGGGGATGAGGAATAAAGGGGGTTCGAATGAACCCCTAGGGGTTCGATCGAACCACTAGGGGTTCACTCGAACTAGGGTTCATTCAAACCCCCCTTCTATAAGGGGTTTTGACAATTTTTTTAGCAAGAAAGTATTAAGAGGGTTCAGCCGAACCTAGGTTCATACGAACCCCTAATTGGTTCGGTCGAACCAATAGGTTGGTATGAACCCCTAATTGGTACATTCAAACCAATAGGTTCGTATGAACCCCTAATTGGTTCGGTCAAACCAATAGGTTCGTATGAACCCCTAAAATCATTTTTTTCCATGCATTCATTTTTTGTGAGTTTTCCTTCCTCACTTCAATTGTAAACCACTATTGTGGCTTCACCTAATTTATTGCACCTCCCAATACTCCTCTAATTATTAGACCTCCTAAATCACCTCTCATTATAGGACCTCATAAACCTCATGGCCATATCTTAAAATTTATAAAAAAATCACTAGTAATCATGTGTCATAGCAACCAATTTATCACACAGTTTCTCACACATATAAAACTACAAATAATAAGCAAGCAAAATAAACACCAACATCCATTCCATTACCTCAACTATATCATCCACACCCTCCTAATATTCCTCAACATAGTAGTACAAAATATGATCTTATTGAGCAACTTCATAATAATCTAGCTAAGATTTCTCTTTTGTAATTGATTCAAGCATCATTTACATACCATAGGATGCTCCAAGAGGCTTTGCAAAATATTGAGGTCTCTAGTTTGTAGCTTTTTCTCTCTAGGTTTGGTTGTCAAATCCTCATCTATTAGTGAGATAATATAAATTTTGTGAGTTTTCAACTTGTAAGGTTTTGGTGCATGAATGAGAAAATTTTCTTCAATATTCTTTCAATCCTCTTTAGATTTGTAATCTATTGACATAAAAGGAGAGGAAGTGTTGTGTTATGTAGGGGATTTCCTCTGTCAAATCTCATGTTGGTATTTCTACCTCCACAATGACAAAATTGATGATAAAATAAAGCTTATCCTTTTGAGGGATAGAGGATAAATAATAAACATATGATGAGTTGACAATTTTCTACAACTCACCACTTAGATTTGATCACCTTGCTAGAATGAAGTCATACTCACCACTTTCAAGAATCAGTTGTTTCTTGACTTGATTTAATTTTGAAGACCTACAAGTGTTATTGCTACCAAATGAAATGCATGCAAAGCATGAACAAAACTCACATAAAACTTGGCATGATGCTAGAATGAGTTTTTGTTGTAATAAATCTAAAAATTATTCTCTTTACTACTCTTGAATGCTTTTTCAAATATAAAAGTTCCTTATTTATTTCCTTATTATTAAAATTATGAAAATACTATTGATTTATATTCAATTAATCTAATTTATCAAAAAATAAATCTCAATATCCAATAATTGAAATTTGAATTTCAAGATAATAAATTACCAATACTAACATATTTAAATTTGGAGCCAAATTAGGCTGTGTGCCCCACACTAGATTCCTACTTTTCAGGAATCCTAAGTGTTGGGAGAAAAATATTAAATTCCTACTTTGATTTCCCATGTTTTATTTTTTAATAAATATTATGAAATGAGTAATTGCATGCATAAATGAGAAATTATAAGCACAATTAGGTATAAGCACATAGGGGGAGAGAAGCCTAGTGTGAAATTTGCAAGGGTGACAATTTATGACACTACATTTATCCCCCACTTTAGTGAGAGTATAAACTTACACTTAGACTCACACTAAAGTAAGAATATGGATAGAGGGGTTCAATTATCCAAATATTGAAAAGATAGGATTGAAATCAATCTAGGAGGATCATTCAAGCCTGCAAGACTCAATATCCTATGGAAAGAAAAAATAAGGATAAAGGAACACATGTGTATGATCTATAATGCAGCATGATAAACACAAAGCATACACAACAAAGGAAACTAACATAAACATAACTTAATGAAAATGACAAAAAAAGAAAAAAAATAAAAAAGAAAAGACAATGTAAACACAATGCAAACATACAAAAGGTGGGTATGACAATCATGGACTGGAAAGCTCCATAAAAATCTTACTAGGATCCATTCCCAAGGAATTCATGACTCATAGACTAACAAAGTTGGATATTTTATAGGTGAACCATGAAATAAGGCATGGTAGGCTACTAAAGTCTAATATTCACTAGGTGAGCCTTCTAAAAGGGTAGAAAATCATAAACACACAAGGGCTGGTGAGGACCAGTTGTCACTATGTGTGTACCCATGTCAAACAAACCAATAATTATAGTCCCAATCATTTTGATAAGGTGCTACAAAAATTATTAAAATTACAAGCTAACACATCACTATGTCTAGCATGTATGAACAAAGTTAAGCACATAATGGAATATATGCCCCCACCTTGGAGTAATTCTTATACACCCATCTATGAGAAAATTTCTATAGAAAAACAAGGTAAAGGAAAGATACAATATGAACTTATGAAAGTGAATTCAGATCTGAAAATTAGATAACCAAATCAAAAATAAATATGTGATTGCAACAAACATCACAATATAAAAATTAGCAACCAAAATGTGACACCAGATTTACGTGGAGAAAACCTTTTGAGAAAAGACTCCACTTGAGAAAAGAGGACAAGTATATTGTTAATCTTCCAATGAGAGTATACAATAATACACTCCACTACTGATCTCTAATCAACTTGACAACACCTTGTTACTGGCAAGAACTCAATAGGAAACTACCATCCCATGGCTCTAATTTATAGAAATTGTGGGAGGCAAAACAATGAATGGTAAACCAAAACAAGAGACACAAAACCAACTGGAAAGACCCATGCCCCTCTTAATGGTCAGTCAAAAGAAATAATTAAATATTAATTGGATATTCAAGACTCTCACATGGGTTCCAAACCCATAGCCTATCTAACTATTTCCTTTCTAAATGCTCATCTGACCTTTCCCCTTCCCGATGGAACACCAATGAACACCTTTTCTTCTCCAATCTTGGATTCCCACTCCAAAACCTTTCATATTGAATTTTGCATGCTTAGGAGAGATTCCTTATCCATATTTGATGTGTAAGCACAACTAAAAATAAACCCTCTCTTTAAAATATAATTACAACATGCCAAATTTTAATATTTTTCTCTCATGTCCCCTAGAACACATTCCTAGGAATGTGGAGACATACAAATGACATAGGATTACAAGGTTAATGTCACATTATCCTAACATTCTCCCACTTGACATTATACATTATAATTACATCCAAGAGATACAAAAAATATAAAATCAAGTATATATAGTGATCAAGGCACATGGCCTTACTACACCAAGAGAAATTAACCAAACTGTCAACCTTTTCTATCAGGACCCTAGCATTCTCAACCATCTCTCACACAAACTTGTACTAAACATCAACATGTTTAGTACAAGCATGATACATATTATTTTTGTCAAATATATAGCACTTTGACTGTCACATCCAATCCTCATTGTCCTGCAATCAAAACCAACGTCATTACCAAGCCTCTATAACCATAATGCCTCCTTAGAGGAGGAATGTGTAGCAACCATATACTTTGCTTTAGTGGTGGAAAAAGAAACTGTTGGCTTCCTCTTACTCGTCAAACTCACTACTCGAAAAAAAAAAAAAATAGTCATTGGTGGATTTTCGCTTATCCAAGTCACTTTCCCAATTTGCATCGACAAATCCCTATATGTCTAATGACTTGACCTCATCATCATTACCATGATAAAAAAAATAGTAATCAAAATTAAGTCAAAAATATCTAAACACCCTCTTAACAAAAGTCCAATGCTCTCTACTAGGGTTATACATAAACCCGCTTCAAACTCCCACTGATTGGGCTATATCTAGTCTAGTGTAAACCATTGTATACATGAAACTAACAATGACACTAGCATAAGGAGCCACAGACAACATCATCATTAGAATTAGGACACATATCTAAGCTCATCTTAGTACCAACCAAAAATGGAATACTAATTGGTTTAGAGTCAGCATATTAAACCTCTACAAAATGGTATCAACATAGTACTCTGACTTAACCAAAGCTTTCTATGAACCCGATCTCTTCTTATTTCCATCCCAAGAATATATTTTCCGTTTGCCAAGTCCTTCATATCAAATTTACTAGAATGTTGTGCATTGAGCTCACTAATCATCACCTTGTTGTAAGCAAAAAAACATGTCATCAAGATACAAAGCAATAATTATAATTTAATCATCAATAACCTTAATGTAAACACAATGATCCTCCTCACTCCTAAGAAAACAAAACTTCAATGCAAAAGCATGAAACTTCTGGTACCACATTCTAGGTGACTGTTTCAAACCATACAAAGATCTCTTCAACCTACAAACAAATTGTTCTTTTTTCTTTCACAATGAAATCATCAGGTTATCACATATAAATTTCCTCCTCAAGATCCCCATGCAAGAATGCAATTTTAACATCCATTTTTTTTATCTCAAAATCACAAACAACAATAGATAATACAAATCTAATACAAGTTAATTTAGCAAGAAGAGAGAAAATTTCACCAAAATCATCTCCCTCTCTCTAGCAATAGCCCTTATCCATTAATCTAGACTTGTACCACTCTAACCAACCATTTGCTCCAAATTTATTTTTAAATAACCACTTACATCTAATGGGCTTCCTTCCTTTGGGAAAACTATTAAAATATTAGGTGTCACAATTATCCAAAGCCATCATCTCCTCCTAGATGGCTTGCAAGCAATACTTGCTTTCCTTCAAAGAGATATCCTCCTTGTAGGGTCTAGGTTAATCATCACTACTCGAAAAATAAGATACACAATAAAAATTAGATGGGTTATACCTATCGATTGAATTCCATTTTCTTGTGGACCTCATGAAGGTAAGAGTAATTGGATCTATCATTTCTTATTCTTTTGTGTAGTCATCCTACACATCTTCTGAACAATCTGAACCCTCTTCTTCTTCTCCATCCCCAGATTCATCTAGTTGTTCTTCCACATATGCATCTTCTCGCTTCTCAATCTTTGCCTCAAATTGCATTGTCTTTGTCTTATCTTTCTCCCTTGGTTGTTCTTTTCCTGAGTAAGCTCTAAACTCCCTAAAAATCACATCTCTAGGAGAGATCATTTTATAGGTTAGAGGATTCCAAAGCTTATAACCTTTAACATTCTCACCACAATTGAAAAAGATGCATTTATGAGTTTTTGGATCCATTTTAGATCACTTCTCTTGAGGAACATGAAAAAATCCTCACAACCAAAGACCATTAAGTGTGAAATAGAAGGCTTTCTACCTATCCACACTTCATAAGGAGTTTTATCCTCAAGAGGACCATCATTGTTTCCCCATCAAAATTAATTGACTTGGAAAATATAAGAGCTAACTCGCTATGATATTTTTTGTGTTCTATTTAATCTTCAAATTCATCATCATAGTGTATTACAATAGGCTACATGTTATTACTATCAACATGATTGCAAGCACTAACATCCATATTTGTATCTAGTAAGCTTCTTATTCTTTGTTTTGATTGTGAAAAATCAAGTTTGGCTCCATTTTTGGTAAGGGTGTCAAGGTGGAGTGACTTGATGATGAGGATGGATGGGTGGAGGTATCTTGTCATAATTTGGTCGGATGGTTGGTTGATCATTAGGTAACAGTTTATGCTCTTTAGCAAGTTGATGATCCATAGCTCAATGTCTTCACTTAGGCTCTTTTCCACTTTTATTTCTTCTTTCCCAAGCTTCAGCTCGTGAAGTGTTAATTGAGGTGTTCCCTAACATTGGTCTCTTTTTTTTCTTAGCTAGAGAAATCAAGGATTGGGAGACCACTAGGTTCTTAGGTTTTGGCCTAAAGATTTTTTTTCTTTCAAAAGCACAAATTTTATTACATGATTATCCCTTATTTGTTTATGGGATGGGGAAGGGGGCCAAAATAGAACACAATACCCCAAATGCTTGTAGCACGATGAGAGGCAAAAAAAAAAAAAAGCCACAAACCAGAGAGTGAGAATGTCAGAGAGGGGACATTTTTTATGTAGGGGGTAGCTTGAAACTACTCATACCATTAGTGTAGTGACTTTAGTGTCCATGATCTATTGGAGATTTGACCTGGACTCCAGATTGTTCATGTTTTTTAGTAAGCCACTACCTATGTATGTCAGAACATGATGTTGAAATCTTTATTCTTTACTTTACAATAAATTCATAATTTATTATATTCACATTTTTCAATATCTTTAAAAATATATATTTAAAATACCTATATAAAAAAATTAATGATTAACATAATAATAAATATATAATTAATGTCACAATTATATATATATATATACACGTACTTAATCGATTGACATGAGTATAAATATACTATTACAGTCTTATTCCATCTTTCCTACTTACTGTAGATGATATCAAATCTTCCTCAACTTCAATTGATAAACGCTTCTACTACGTGTAGAATAGTTTCTAATTCGATCTTAACTCACAACAATTACCTTGGTTATTATCAATCGCCTTAAAGTTCACTCTTACAACACTCCAGTCGTTGATGACAATCTATCTAACTCCGAATCTTCCAGTGTCTTATCGACATCTCTTGGAGTATTTAATTAATTATATGAACCTGATGCAGAGTTTCTCTCTGGATTTTGTCATGGACGAACTATTTTGTGGTTTTGTGCTTCACTTTAATTGACATAAATTAGATAAGCGATGGGATGCGTCAAATTGATTGTTGTGATATTGCCTTTTGGAATACAATTGACATTGTAATAAAAAATGAAATGAAGAGTCTCGGTTTGGACTAAAAGCATCTTTCCATCCATTCCCCCCGTCTCGATACACACTGGGATTACCAGTCACTATCGCCACTTCCATCCCACTTTCTCATTCCACTTTCACTGTTATCTGCGGCGTGTCCGAAGCTGTAGACAGATATTTTGGTATATGACCCTACGCAATTGTCTTCTTTGTTGGAGAGATAATCTCACCGAACTTATTTAATGCCTCAGCTATACCCATCTCATCAATACGCTACGTATCATTTACATATCTGCAGGATATCTCAACATTGAAGAAATACAGGATCACGAATTGATCCCAGCATTAAAGATTGCCTGTGAAGCCAGATTTTGGAAATGACATGAAAGGAATTTGCATTAACTACTAAGCTCACCTCACACGTTTTGTGGGTGCATTAGAAAATATTATTTTATGTTTATCTTGAAGTCTCTAGAAGATGCTTTTAGGTTTTTATATGTTTTTCCTTGTTGTTGCGTAACTTAGAGAAGAAGGAGATAGCATAAAAGATATCAGAAGTTCGAAGTTAATTATGGATGAGTTGAAGCTCTATAATCTCATTTTGATCAATATAAAAATATGATGAATATTATTTCTGTCGACTGTTTTCATTTCTGTGTTTATTTTTGTTTATGCTCCCCCTTTTGAATCCGACATCTGGTATTAGAGCTAAGGGTCATGAGAAGATCCTCGAGTCACCTGGAGAGAGAACAGTTGTACAAAGCCCCAGATTATGAAGGAGTTGAGATTTCAAAGTAGAGATCACTGGTTTCAAAGAAGGCACATAGGAGCCTTGTCTAAGTAATGTAGCCCCAATCCAAAGAAGATTATCAATGCACAGATGTGAGGAGCCCGCTAGACAGACAAACAAGTCCCATTTTTCAAAGAACCTAGACCACAGTTGATTGTTGATGCCTACAAGGAGAAATACAAGCAGTCAAAAGGCAAGCCATGAAATTGCTAAAAATTTCAAATCCTTGCGAGATCTGTTAAAGTTGCCAAAGGATGTCAATTTGGGCTTGGAGAATGAAGTGAGATGCTAGAAGAAAAAGAGGTCGCTTATTTGAATGAGAAATTTTTTCCACTGCAATTAAGGAAATTGTTTGTAGTCTTTTGGTGTGTGAAGCAATTTTTATGTAGTGTTGTTGTGTTGTAATCTCAGTTGAACTTAAATGTTTAACCACCAAATCCAAAATAAGAGTTTGTAACATCTACTGGAAAAAGACATAAGAAAGTTAGTAGATTGAAGCAGAGATAAAAGAAGCGTTGATACATATATGGGTTGTTGTTCTATGTACCCACCAAAGGAGGTGTAGTCAATCAAGGAAGGGAAGAATCATTTTTTGACTCTATTGACTGGAGAGAAAAGGGAGTTGTGACTGTAGTTAAAGATTGAGGGTTTTGTGAAAGTGTCTTGTCAGGCCATCACAAAATAAAGGAGATCACAGAAGCTAAAGAGAGTTGCTGAGAGGAAGCCATTGGAGGATTGCAACAGTCAAAACAAAACAAGAAAAGATGCCATTCAAAGAAGTCACTACTATTGTAGCAGTCATAAAAATTATTCCCAAACAAAGAGGAAATCATTGTCAAACAATGACAAAATAAAGGAAAGTTGTCTCAAGTGACAATTGTTGTCGCCAGCCAATAGGTAATGAAATCTCAATTTGTAGAAATAATCAAGGAGGAAGTCCCAGAAATGAGAGATTGTTAGCTGCCGCCCAAGCTGGTGAGTTTGCAGAAATTGTTGAAGTTGATTGTGAAAGAGATCGAGTGAGGTCATTGGTTGAAGAATAGAAGCCATGAGACAATAGTTGTCTCATAACTATTGTGGAGAAAAGAATTCATTGTCCAGTATTAATGTAGACAGAAGGAAATCAAAGCCCTCAGTTTATGAAGCTGCAGAAGTCAACCAAGATATGTTGAAAACCAAGTGAAGAGGACGAAGTTGTCATTATCCAAAAGATTAAGAAGATTGTGGAGAGAAGAAAGAAGACTTCATTGATGTTGTAAGCACAATTGCAGTTGTTGAAGGAGTTTTATCAGTCAAAAGAAATTGTGAAGAAACAGAGTGAAGGAACTCGAAGCCATTGAAAGATAAGTCTTTGTAATGAAATCAAGTAAGGTAAGTTAAAATTATTTATTACAGATGGGAAAGTAGGAAAAAGAGTTAAAAAAGAGAATGAAAATTTAGTAACTACAAAAGATGTTTTAGAAAAAGAATTGTTAAATGTTAAGAAATGCAATTCAAAATTGGTAGCAAGAAAATATGAAATTATATGTGAAAATGATGCCTTGAGTAAAGAATTGGATGAAGTTACAAAGAAAAATACAAAATTGGAAGAGAAATTAAAATTGTCTAAAAAAGAAAAAGAGGAAGTACAAAATAAGTTGAAGCTTGTTGAAGGTTTGGAACAAAAACTGAAAAAAATAGAAGAAGAAAATAATTTTCAAAAGAAAGATATATTAAAATTGCAGCAAGAAAATGACTATTTGAAGACAAAGCTAGTTGTGCATGATATTTCTTGTGATACAAATGATTTTCATTTTGATCAATCAAATGAAGAATGTAACCTTGTTGAAATCATGTGTGAAGAAAAATGTATTGATGAAGATGAACATGATAATGAGTCTGAATTTGATTCTGCAAATGCTATTTGTTTTGATGACAATGTTGGTATGAAAATTATGAAAAGAATGGGATACAAAGGAGAAGGATTAGGAAAACAAGAAAAAGGAATGACACAGCCAATTGAGCCAACAATGAGGCCAAAGTATGAAGGTCTCAGGTATGTTCGAGGAAAAGGGAATGATCCTACAAGAGTAGGTAAATTTGTTCGAGAAATAAAGAGTGTTGAGTGTACACATTGCCATAGAAAAGGTCATACTGAGGATAAGTGTTGGAATTTACATCCTTGCAATATATGTGGATTAAAGAATCATTGTGAGAAAATGTGTTTGAACAAAGTTTGGAAGAGTGAATCAATGATAGATTGCATAAGAATGGATTGTGCATGGGTCTATGGTTCAAGTTGGAAGAAGCTTACAGGTATGTTCAAACACTTGTACAAATTTTCATATGTGAAAAATGATAACAATCATAAAAAATATGAATGTTCAAAAGGGCTGAAAAATATTTTGAGTGAAAAGAAATTGTTGTCTAATGAGACATTTTTAGATTGTGAAGATATTGAAAGTTCCATGTTGATGTTTTGAAACAAGAGTTGGAGAAATCACCACAACAGTTAAAATTCCAAATGAATGGCATCATTATTGTGAGTTGAAAATGGTTTGACAATTTTTTATTAAAAAAATCAAAAAACATGGTTGCAAACACAAAACGTAGAAGTGTAAGAAGAATCCTCAAGAGCTTCCAAGTTTGATTGTTGGATGCCCCGTATGCAAGGGGTCATATGACAAGGAAATTCAAAGATTTAGAGAAGTAACTGAAGCTACCATTGCAAAATTCAAAGTTTGATACAACAACAACTATTGTAGAAACAATTAATTATAAAAAGGGATTGTAGATGTTGAAGCATCAGTAAAAAGGAAAAAGGAACAAGCTCTAGAAACTCTCAACAAAAGAGTTGCTCCAGAATATCTGCAGCAGCAATACAGAAAGCTGCCATGCGTAAGAAGTTTTGTTATGGAAAGACATTGCTTCGGAAAGTTCGCTCCAAAAATCTTGAATGAGAAAAGAAAAAATCAGAAAGTCACAAGACTAAGAGGGAGTGTTCAAGAGAACATAGTAAAGATAAAAAAAGGACAAAAGTCAGTTGAATAATTTTTGTGCAGTAGCACACAAAATCACATCGTTGATACTGTATTAATCAGTAAAAGAAGTCAGCAAAAGTGAAGTTGCCACCAAGCAAAATGGGAAATCCAGGTCATTGTAAATTAGTTGAAGATGCTGCCATGATAGAAGGAGATTGTTGTAGAAACAACCAAGAGGATCAAAGTCATAGTCAAAAGAAGCAGAAAAAGAGCAATGCAACTCTACAACAAGCAAGAACTTGGTGTAAGGAAGAATAAAGAGCATCAAAGCTCTACTATATTTTTTCAATCTGAAATATAAATTTGATTGTGTCTATCTGTGTGTTTTCAAGCATGGAAAGAGCAACAACTCTCAATTCTAGAACAAGAACAATGCAAGAAAGAGGATTTTATAAAAGATCAGAAGATCTCAGGAAAATCTCAATTGTATGAGGTCATGAAAGGTTAATTGAAGTTGTCAATGAGTAAAGAAATAGCACATCCAAATGTTGCAACACTTTGTAAGTAATGTTTGAAATCATAACAAGGATGCTCCACAACTTGAAGTCAGATGCTCCGGAACTTGAAGGAGGATGCTCTGGAAAATTTTGTTTTGAGATGAATGTTCGCAGTTGAGCTTAAGGGGGAGTGTTGGAGATATAATCTCACCTACCTTATTTAATGCCCTAGTTGTACCCATCTCATCAATATGCTACGTATCATTTACATATCTGCAGGATATCTCAACATTGAAGAAATACAACTATCATATCTGCATTGGATCATGAATTGATCCCAACATTAAAAACTTCCTGTGAAGCTAGATTTTGGAAATGACATGAAAGGAATTTGCATTAACTACTCAGCTCGTCTCACACATTTTGTGGGTGCATTAGAAAATATTATTTTATGTTTATCTTGAAGTCTCTATAAAATGCTTTTAGGTTTTTATATGTTTTTCCTTGTTGTTGAGTAACTTAGAGAAGAAGGAGATAACATAAAAGATATCAGAAGTTTTAAGTTAATTATGGATGAGCTGAAGCTCTGTAATCTCATTTTGATCAATATAAAAATATGATGGTTTTTATTTCTGTTGCCTGTTTTCATTTTTGTGTTTATTTTTGTTTATGCTCCCCCTTTTGAATCCGACATTCTTCTGCTCTTTAGTTTGTATATTGGTTTCTCATGGAAGGGCGACAGGTTCATTGCATTGGGTAATGTTCTCTTAGAACAATTTTCAAAAATGTGCATAAAGTTTGAAAACAATAATTTTTTTAAGATATATGCAGATTTTTCATTCTTTTTAGTGTATTGAATATAAATCTATCATTATTGATGGCTAATTTAGTACTCTCAAATGAGAGGTTTTTTGTGTTTCAAATATATTGAAATGAATACATTAAATGTTTTCAAATATTAATACATGGTATTAAATTGTATCAGTATGTATTTAGTTCATTCAAGAATGGAAAATAAAAGGGGTCACTTAATCAAAATTTAAATTTGAATTTTGAAACAAAAGAGTGAAGTCTACAATTACAAATTTTATTGTGTGATTGAAAAGAAATTATGAACAATAGTTGGCTAAAAGAGGTACATAGATGGTCATACTAAATGTATGGATAAAGTAACATTATTGGTGACTAGTGTATAATGATAGAGTGGGGGGTTAAAGTATTCAAATAAATATGTGTAGGAAAAGGTAAAGTCCAAGGAAATGGATCCAACATGACACAAAATCTTGATAATTGTCACTATGTACCCAAGATGTTTAAAAGATTAAATGGAAAATGACATGGGTATGCAAATTTCACCTTTGCATTTTGTCCATTGTGAGTTGTATGTGAATTCTAAAGTAATTATGTGTATCAAGTAAGTAGCGCTCATAATTTTGCATGTACAACAACTTTTTAGATACCAAAGGATATAGAAGGGGATCCACTTAATATAAAGGGCCCTACCAAGTGTCATCATGTTTTTGTGTCTTTTAGTACATGCAACCTCCATAAGAACTACAAACTAGAGAAAAAGTATACAATTATTAGCTTTTATCTCATAATTGAAAAATAAGTACAAAATATGAACTTGTCAATTATCTAAGACATAAAAACATAGGAAGTGAGTAGTGCCAAAAAAATTAACTTGTATTAGAAATTATAATGGTGTGTTTAGCATGGTATCTATATGATGGCAACACATATGGAGTGGAATAAAAATATGTGTAAATAAATGTGTAGAAAGATGGCTGAAGGTGTATGATTTTGCATAAAGTTATGCCACATGATGTATAGATGTACTAAGCCATTTCTCAAAATGGACATAAAATTTCACCATTACACTACAATATATAATTCTAAGGCTTCCTTAACTTAGTTAATATTGGTCCCTAGTTACTCTATGAGAGCCCCACAAAGTTCAATGTGTCAATTCACATTGAAGGCTTTTTCAAACCCTACTACAATTGCTTTTATAGAAGAATCCAATACCAAGCTATAACAAATGACAAAGTATGTTGGTTTAGGCATTTAAAGATGATGGGGTCTTGGACGTTATGGTTATTGACGTCTAGGAGCCTACATCTATTGACCCTACAAATTTAACTACATCTAACATATGAATCATTTAGATACTATAAATAAATATAATAAAAAACAATGTTTGTTAGTGCTTCCTTGCAAGAGATCATTTCATTCAAGATTACAATTGAAACTAGTTAGAAATTTCACTCCTAAGTAGATCACTCTCTTAAATAATAGGAAATTTCAAACCAATGTGTGTGCCATAGGTTGCAAGTATATTGAAGATAAAAGAAAAACTTGAATATTATTTCCTATTAAGTGCAATGCGCTATCATCTCCTCCTGGAATGAATCTATAATTGAAGAAGAGAGATAGTCCAAGCATGATCTAAATTGTAAGCTTAATTCTTATTGTCCAAGTCTAGTAAATTTGTATTCATAGATGATAGAAACAAAAAAAACATGCCCAAAATAATAAAAGGAAATCGAGTGCCCATGAATTGTTTATGTTATTGTATAAATCTATTGAAGTTAGGGATTTCATTCTAGATAATGGTATCTAGTTATGGGATACACAAGCTTTTAATTGTACTACTGAAATTTATTATTAGTCATGGTAGTTTGTGTTTTATTTACCTATTTGTCATTACTGTTTTTGAGTAATTTGTATTTCTAAAATATTGTGTATACTTTTTGTAGATTTATTATTATAATGTTTGCAAACAAATAAATTATTTCGATTAGGTCACATTTTTCAAACCTGTAATACAACTAAATTATCTACATAAAAATAAAAAAATAGTGGAAAGGAGTTGGCATTTTCCTATAAACCGACCATTTCCAAATTGTTTAGAAATTCACATTATTTATCTACAAAGCCTCCTTCAAAAGAACTCAAAGTTCGTGCTACTTCTAATTACAAGGCCAGAAAGTAACAGTCTTTTGTCTCCTTCGAAAGCAAGCTTGAACATTCAGACTATGGGGTGTAAGCAAGTAGTAAATAAAGCTACATTTAAAAGATAATTCAAGCTTGAAACTTCCAGACCGACATCGCTTGGACTATTAGTTTGATTATTTTAATTATATATAGCGATGCCCGGTTTGACTGCCGGTTTAACTCTAAATATCATAATAAAAATGGCGAATGTATAAGCTGTGAGAGTATTAGAAACTGCTGTCTGCTAATTTATTTCAGTGGTGTACGTCATCTTCCGTAGTATTACTTTTGTGCTAGTGCTGTTAATTCCTCCGAGGTAGTGATTAGGAAATGGCTGATTTGGAGAAGTCTCCAAGCTCTCACAGCCTATCCTCCCCCAAGGTTTTTCCCAGCCATGAATCTGTCACCTCCCAAACTTCACAGAGTTCTCGCTCCAGTGGCTATTTCTGTGATTTGGAAATTGAAGGCACTCATGATGACGTGGAGCAACAGGCCGAGCTTGAGGTAAAAAGCCTCTCTAGTTTGCCTCATATTGCAGAAAAGGATAACCTTGTGCCACAGCCCACTTTTATCAAATTGCCTTCGAAGAGACCGTCAGAAGCATCGAAGCCTGGTGAATCGCGTATGCGGGTGATAATGCTGGATCAGGGCCTCTTTACCGTTTACAAGCGTCTATTCTTTCTCTCCTTCACACTCAATTTGACTGCACTCATCTTGGCTGCCACCGGCCACTTCCCATACGCTAAGAAAGAAGCTGCTCTATTTTCAGTGGGGAATATTCTTGCGTTAGTGTTGTGCCGCAACGAGGCCTTTCTTAGATGCCTGTTCTGGGTGTCGGTGAAGGTGTTAGGAAGGTCATGGATTCTACTCCCTCTCAAGACCGCCACAACATCGTTCCTGCAGTGCTTAGGAGGAATTCACAGCGGAAGCGGTGTTTCCTCCATCATGTGGTTAATTTATTCCCTCGCACAAACCCTTCGCCATCCTGAAACCACCTCCCCGGAGATTAGAGGCGTGACATCGGCCATACTGGGGCTACTGGTGACAAGTTCAATCGCAGCATTCCCTCTCGTCCGGCACTCACACCACAACGTCTTCGAAAGATTCCACCGTTTTGCCGGCTGGGGTGCTCTCGCTTTGCTTTGGGCTTTCGTCATACTTACTGCAGCTTACACTCCCCAGAAATCCTACGAGTTACGTGGTTTGGATCTTGTCAAGAAGCAGGATTTCTGGCTCACTTTTTCCATTACCTTTCTCATAATCATGCCATGGCTGACAGTGAGGAGAGTTCCGGTGCAAGTATCGGCTCCTTCCGGTCATGTTAGTTTAATAAAATTCACCGGCGGAATCAGAGCGGGTCTTCTCGGGCGCATTAGCAGATCTCCCTTCTCAGACTGGCATGCATTCGGAATAATATCCGACGGAAAAGATGAACACATGATGCTCGCCGGAGCGGTGGGAGATTTTACTAAAAGCTTAGTATATGATCCGCCAAAATACCTGTATACTCGTTGTGTTCAATTTGCAGGGTTGCCTTATCTGATAAACATGTACAACAAGGTTGTCATGGTGGCCACAGGCTCGGGCATCTGCGTGTTCCTCTCCTTCTTGATGCAACCTTGCCCAGCAGAGGTTTATGTCATTTGGGTGGCCAAAGGGATCGAGAAAAACTTTGGACAGGATATTGTGAAAAGGATTAAAAGCTACCCTTCTGAAAAGATGATAATTCACGACACAGCTTTTCTGAATCGTCCAAATGTACCGCAGATGACAGTGGAAGCAGTGAGAAAATGGGGAGCGGAAGTGGTTATAGTGACTAGTAATCCGAGTGGGAGCAGAGACGTGGTGAATGGATGCAAAACCGCCGGAATTCCAGCTTTTGGTCCAATCTGGGACTCTTGATTTCATATGTTTTTACGCAACTTGTAGCCCTATATGTATATAGATAAAAATACAAATATCTATATATAAGTTATTTATTTATCTTTATTTTGTTGTCATTGGTATTGATTTTTATAGATTTGCTTTCTATATATACATAAAAATACCTTGTAAATACAGAAATATCTATATATTAGTTATTTATTTATCTTTATTTTGTTGTCATTGGTATTGATTTTTATAGATTTACTTTCTATATCAAGATTACAACTTTATCTTTATAGATATTTTTGTTTGATTTAAGATTGATCTATGTTTTATTAAATGGTCAATTAATAAAAAAGCTTCAAATTCAAAATTTTGACTCCTTATTAATTGTTATGCATCAACTTAGCACACATTTCATGTGATATGTTGATATATCATTATAAAGAAGAAATTCCCATAAGTAATTTAGTAGCAAAGTAGTTTGATTAACTCATTCAAAAGGATCCAACAAAATTAGAGAAACAAAGATATAAAATTAGATCTTGTCTACTGTAATCTAATCTTCATATAATGAATGGTATAAAATCATATAAAAGGAGAGAAAGAAAACATGAGCTTGTGTTATGTTGCTTTCATATTTAACTCTAGAAATAGAGAAATTGTATGAAATCCAAGAAGTAGAAACCCTGGACATGTTAACATTGATAATGATTCAAATAGAAGTCACATCAACCTAATTAGAATAAAACTTGTAAGATAAAATAGAATCAAATAATTATAGTGGACAAATAAAAGTATAACATAAGATATTCTATTGAAAAAATCATTCAAGAAAAAATGAGTTACCAAAAATACACAATATATTATCAACAAGAATTTGAGTAACAATACAATATTAGAGTATTAGTGCTCAATCATTTGTGAGAGAAGACCAGGTCTATCACCTCCAATGAAGGATTTATATTGCTTTGATTAAATTTTAAGATCATAACATACATCCATAGCAACACTATAATGTCATAACTAAGAGCAAAAAGAGAGCATCACTCTACAATCATAGAGGTTTTGATGCATGGTTTGACAAACATCTCAACCTAGTTGAAATACATAGTATTCCACCTCTACTAAAGTGAAAATGAATTTTTGGAAGGTAAAACCAGCCACACCAAGGTCTCTGTAACTAAGTCTCGTTTGTGCAAGAAAACTCAAATGTAGGTACAATTATTGTTCAACTTAAGGGAAATTCAAAATACTATTTTATTAGAATCAATGTAATGGGTTGGATCTAAATGATCTCAAAGTTAATTTAAATATTAAACCAAAGATTATTCTTCCTTAAATTTGAATTTGGAAATCATAAATCTTGATATAATTTTACTATTTTTACATTTTTTATAATTTGAATTAGGCCCTAAATTAATTACTTATAGAAATAAATGTCAAAACCTAAATGAAAAAATAAAGAGAGCTTTAGAAAAGCCTATATTTTAAATTTCTAATATCAAACAGTGATGTATGAATAGACACATATGAGAAAATGTAATCCCTACTTAACTAGAATGTTCATAACTTCCTAAAGGATAGTCCAATCTTCAGATTATAAAATCACTCTTTATTTAAAACCCAACAACTTACATATATTAATAAGATACTCTATAATATAAATACATAATGTTTAGGTTGATTACATAAAGTCATTCACTGTCAAGAAATCACTAATGATATAAAACATAATCAAATCCATCCAATATTCATCTCATACATGCACAAATAATAGAAACCTCAGCTAGATTGTTTAGAAATAGTATATAAATTATTTATTTAGAAGTCTTGATTTAGCTTAACAATTTCCAAAAATACCCTTAATATAGAAGAAGAATACCCTTTTACAAAAGACATAATTCTTAGTACAATATTTGATGGATATGATCATTTTGGATCCTCGTGGTATGTTTCCATTCTCTTGGCTTTTTTTCTGCTCCTTGGTCCCTATTTTCAAATAATGGTTGTCTCTATATTAGGGTTTATGAGAAATGGTTTTCTATTTATTCTAAAACCCTCAAAAACAATAGGTTTGAGTGTTGCCTTAGCAATTTTCTTATAATCTTGTATTGACTATTTAATTCTTTGCCCATCATTTAAGTGACATTTTATAGATTTTCATCCCATGTCTTAGCCAACCCCTTATGCCTAAGTTACCAATCGAACCCGTGACTCGTTAAAATCACAAGTACTTGAAATTTAAAATCCCTATGCCTAAACCTTTGTATGTGACAGGTGCCCCCTTTCCCTAAGCACATCTTTTCAAACTTTACTTCACATGCTTAAATAAATCTCTTAATTGCTAAGAGCTTAGCCTGTTTAGGACATGCGTATATTGCAGCACTGACTTCCAATGAAACTGCACTAGTATGAAGTCATTATTTAAGATCAACACTTGTCAATGTTTCATTACGGCACCTGACTTCTTCAGAGCATGTTCTTATACTAGATGAAGTGTATAAAGAAAAGGAACTGGAGGGAAATGTTAGAGTAATAATTTCTCCCACCCGAAGACTAACATTAAATATTCCAGAATGATCTAACCAGGTGAAATCATTAATTGCTATGTATCAACAATGTTCCAGAACTTTCCCGTGAACTCTAAACTTCCTCATCCTCTGGAAGCTTCTTAAGCTTCTCGTGATTTCTAAAACTCCTGGAAACTTCTAACTCCTTTATAAAAGAGGATCGATGTAAAGCATTTCAGCAATGTAATACAAATTAATTCTGATTTCTCTCCTGTGTTTTACTGTCTGCTCGCTATTTCTCAATATGGTATCAGAGCTGTATGGTAGATCCTGAAGACTCTGGAGAGTAGGAGAATCATGTATGTGTCCAAGATATTTAAGGATGGAGATTCCAGCTCTTACAGAGAAGAGACAATTGAAGATTGAAAGAAACGCAGATTTGTGGGAGAACCGAAGATCAAAGATCTTGAAGGAGATAAAAATGCAGTTTTGTTGGTGTTAAATGAAGGCCGCAGCCAAGTTACTCAACCATTTCAGATCTGCAGTAGCCTAAGGAAGCTGAATGAAGATCTAAATACAGGGACAGCTGAAGGAAACGGTGAGGCTGATTTCAGAATATAATTACAGTGACTTGTATGTGTTTGCTAAGGTAGCAAGGAGAAAGTGCAAGTGTTGCTGTTATCCGATGAGTCATTAATGTCGGTGTTTGTGGGTAATTCTGGACAGCTCGCCTAACTCTGTTTCTTAATATTAGGTAGTATTCAAAATTGAATTTGTGTATGCATTGAGAGGTGAAGTATTTTTTTGCTATGTGGAGGCCGGATATTACGAGCATATGGAAAAATGTCTATTGGTGTTGCAGGCAGAATTGTAATTTGTTGGCTATATGGAGAAAGGAAGCAGCACTCTTTTCATCAGCCACTTTAAAGAAAAGGTGATTGAAATTTTTTAATGAAAAGCTTGTTTATGTTGAAGATAGTGATCTCAAGATCATAAAGGTATATTGTTGGTAACTGAGATTATTGTTTTGAAGCTGCAGTGTTTTACTTTGATGCTGTTGTTAAGGGAGATAAATGATAAATTTAGTTGTTTAAATTGCAAAGTATAGAAAGAGGGCTGAGAGGTCTCAAAGAAATTGATCTATTGTTGTAGTAAGATAAATTTGTTGTCCATGTTTGGTTGCAGAAATTGAAGGCACATGAAAATATTGAAAGAAGGTAAATGTTGTAGAGACATCAATGTGAAATTAAATTGCTTGAATCAATGGGAAAAGTTGGTAAAAGAGTGTTAAAAGAAAATAAAAATTTAATTTATAAGAATAATTTTTTAAAAGAAAGAAAATGATGAACTTTCAAAAGACTTGTGGCAAGTTGAGGAGAAGAATAAAGTGTTAGAAGAAAAAATAATGTTGTTTGAGGAACTTTTAAAAGATTCATGAGAAGTTGAGAAGAACAAAGAATTAGAAGAAATATTAAAATTGTTTGATGAGGCTAAGAAAAAAAATGAAGAGTTAGAAGAAAAATTGAAAATGTTTGATAAGGTTAAGAAAAAGAATAAAGAGTTACAAAAAAAATTGAAAATGTATGAAAGATTAGAATCAAAGTTAAAGTTGTTAGAAAAGGAAAATGAATGTCTAAAGTTAAAACCATCAGTTTGTGATGTTTTGTGTAATACTAAAGACTTATGTAATAAATCAAATGATTTGTGTAAGATAGCTAAAGATATTTTTTATAAAGAATGTAAAGATGAAGATAAAAGTGTGTTTGAATCTACAAATCGTGTAAGATGTGATAAAAAAAGTTGTAATCAAAACAATGTTGGATTAAAAATAATGAAGAAAATGGGTTATAAAGGTAAAGTATTGGGAAAGAATGAGTAAGGAATCAAAAATCCTATTGAGCCAACAATGAGGGCCAAGTATGAAGGTCTCGGGTATGTCACAAGTAAGGGGAATAATACTACAAATTCAAGAAAATTTGTTCAAGAAATGAAAAGTGTTTGAGTGTATGCATTGCCATAGGAAAGGTCATACCAAGGATAAGTGTTGGGACTTACACCCTTGTAGTGTGTGTAGTTTAAAAAACTATTTTAAAAAAAATGTGTTGGAATACAAATTGGAATAATAAATATATGAGAAAGTGCATGAAAATGAATTGTGGTTGGAGTTTTGGAACGAATTGGCAAGAGATGATTGGTATGACCGGTATGTGAAAGTTGATAGAAATCAAGTGATTTGAAGATTAGCTGAAGGTGAAGGTGCATAAAACTACCAAGATCAAAGATCATGATTGAGAACATGATGAAACTAAATTTTTTTAATGTGTCGTAGCCTACTTCCAAAAAAGAAGAAATCATATTGTAAATCAGAAGATCAATGAGAAAGAAAGGAATTTACAAACATCACTGGAAAGTGATTGTAAATGGGTACCTAACAAGGCTTTACCTCAGGACCCATCCTTTTCTTTTCTTTGCATTGATTATCTTGTGGGACGAGTTAGTTCATAGATTTTGAAAATAGCTTGAAGAATGAGTGACTAAGTCTGCAAATTTGAAAGACTGAAAATTTGAAATGATAAAAGCACATGTGGTCGAAATTAAGGGGGAGTGTTGGAGTAATAATTTATCCCACCCGAAGACTAACATTAAATATTACAGAATGATCTGTACACGTGAAATCATTAATTGCTATGTATCAACAATGTTCCAGAACTTTCCCGTGAACTCTAAACTTCCTGATCCTCTAGAAGCTTCTTAACCTTTTCATGATTTCTAAAACTCCTGGAAACTTCTAACTCCTTTATAAAAGAGGATTGATGTAAAGCATTTCAGCAATGTAATACAAATCAATTCTGATTTCTCTCCTGTGTTTTACTGTCTGCTCTCTATTTCTCAATAGGAAATAAATAAGAAAGGGAAAGGTGTCACTCTTTGATTCTAGGAAAAACCTTCTTTAGAGAGTAGTTTTATGCTCTTGATGTAAAAGGGAAATTGCACCGAGCGATGGTTAATGAAAGAGGGAGGCGAGATTGTCCCTAATTGTAGTGCCTTACTTTTTCACATGTTTCTTTGCAAGAAGAGCATAGCGAAAAGGTGCTAGGAATATGATTTCATAAATGGAGACATGGTGCTATTTCATTACAGCACATGGTTCTTATTGAGCACGATTTCTATCTGTCGACACATAAAGAAAATGTAATTGATAATAGTCATAGAGATGATATGTCTTCATCCCAAATTTTAGTATAGGGCTTCTATGCTATGCAATTTCATGGATTCAACACAAAACCAAAGCATGCTTTGGGAAGAAAAACATGAGCAGGATGAGAGTTAATTGTAGACTTCAGTGTACAAGTCCTTTATAGTGACTTTTACAAACGAAGATTCAAATGGAATATGTAGTGTATGGATAGTATGCGGTAGTTGTTGATCTTGTTTTAAAGTGCCTAGATGGACAATTAGAATTTAAACAAGAATGACTAGTAGATTGATGATTAGATCCATATGTGTAAGCTATCACATTACAATTAAGTCCGAACTACTACCTTTTTTAGGATAATAAACTTAGAATTATTTTGATTCACATTACAATTATAAGTGGATCTAAGATTTTTTTAAGAACAAAGATCTCTAAAGGTGAATCTGAAGCACAAAAAAGATAGGGTTTCAAGTTATTTCACAAGTCAGTCATTTGATCATCTATAATTAGAAAATTGTATCTAAATTGTAAAAGGGTTGTTTAGGAAAAAATTTTAGGGTTATTTGCTTGAATTTTTAAAAGGAAAAAGGAAAACCCTAGGAATTACAAAAATTCAATACAAACCCTATTCAAGTTTAAAACCCTAAAAATGAGTGAATTCAATGCTAAGTAAAAATGAACTAAGAGATTTATGAAGGATGACTTAATGAAACAATTTTATGGATATTCTAAGAGAGCTAAGGATTCTTAGGGCACAAGAGTATTGACATAAAGATTACAAGACCCATCCAAATATATAGGTGATGTTGTCATCCCTATGCATGGTTGGACACTCTTTGAATATGCCTATAAAAGGAGTAGGTTTAATAGGTTAGTGTCAAACATGAGGAATTTGAATTTCAAAAAGTTAGTAGTTCCAAATGTTCTTTTGAATGTAGAACTAGTCAATACCCTAACATAGGGTTATGATGAAAAGGATAGAATGATCAAAAGCAGGGAAGGTGTCCCTTTATTAGAAATATCAAGGTAATAGATCATCAACACAATGGACCTAAATGTGTCTGCCAATATCATAATTTATTTTGGCTCTCCTAGGAGATAATGGGAGAAGGATAAGCATAATTTCAAGGTATTGTGGCTCCCACAACATAGAAGAAGAGATGTTGACTGGAGAGTGGTTAGATTTACAAAACATGAAGTAAAACCATTTTATTTTGATATTTTTGAAGACTTCATTAATACTTATTTTGCTTTATGTCAAGTCATCGAGGAGGACAACAAATTGAAAATTCTTGTTCATATGATAATGTTGGTAGCTTACATTCAACATAGAGACATCAGTAAAAGCTTTGATTATGCTTCTTTCATAGCGGAGGGGATCCAAAAATAGCTCATAGTCATGAAAGACCCTAAGGCCAATATTCATTTCAAGTGGTACTCTCTACTAATGCACATGATTAAATTTACAACTAGGCTAAGGTGTGTGAAACCCCTTGTATTTGAAAATCGTTGATTTAGAAGGAAGGAGACTACCTATCCAAATGTGTGATAAACATTACAACACATCAAATCATTTTATTTTTTAGAATACTTTCATGTTAGATGTGTTGGAGAATTCTAACTTCAAGCTTGAGAAAAAAATTTCAAGGAATATTATTAAGCTCTTGAGGCCAGCACAGTTTAATCCTATTAAATATTGATCACAATTGGGGAGATCGGTACTGGCATGCCAATTGCACAATTTTCAAGGTGTATAGTACACCAGTACAACCTCATTTCCTTCCCAAATATTTAACAGATAGACTAGCATTTATGGAGATTATGTGGCAGCTAAATGAAGTTGATAAGGCCCATTTTAGATTGATTAATAAGGGTTAATTGATCCTAGGATGCATGAGGTTCTCTCATTTCATTATAACTTCCAAAGAGAGACTAGAAGTGTTCACTACAAATTTACAATCTCATGGGATGAAAGTATGTATTAGAGTGAATAATTTATCTATTCACTATACTTAGGTGTACTTAGGTTGATGAGGTTAGACAACATCTTTTCTAACTGAATGTGCAACCTTTAGGCCTCTAGAGGTTACCAAGTTGTTTGGTAAACCTCATGTACTTACCTTTTGAAGTTGGAAGACTTTCCATCTCGTGCCTCAAATGCCACTCAACACTTGGTATCAAGGTTGATGACTTGGTCAAATAGGTTGTTGCTTTGCAGATTCCTAGTGATCCATAGGTTGACGCCCATAGGGCACTTGTCTACTCATTTGTGCCACATCGTGGGGCACTTGTCAATCCACGTGATAGGTGGATTTTCTCTTTCTTATTCAAGCAAGTTCATTTTACATTCAAATTAACTCATTTATCAATCTCTTTGATAATGTGAATTAGGCCAATCATTGTGTGCAAGTGTATTTTTGTGGAAGCACAAGGTTTTTTTGTTATGATATTGGATGCAAATCCTAACATGGTATTAGAGTAGTGCATCAAAAACCCTTCCCAAAAACTCATATCAAGCCTAGTTTAGAGTTCCATGATGCTTGATCATGAATATTAAAATTGATCTTTTTTTGAGGTTCTTGTTGTTTGCGTGTAATTACTTTTGCATGCAATCTATAATTTAATATTTCACAAAATTTGGGAAATTTTCCCTATTTTTAAGTTGATCTATTTGGAAATATTTGTAATTTTTTTAGTTGGAGTTTAATTTCTAGGTTTATAGCATATCAAGTATGCCATTATCTAGTGATTTTGAGTATCATTGTGCCTACCATTTCAAGGTTCTTTGAGATCATTAGTAGACTTCTTAGAGGTTTCAAATCTCAATAAATTAAATTTGTACTATGGTTTTAGACTATGCATTTTTCCCATCTCCGCAATCTCTAGGTAAGCAGTTCATCCATTGTTTTGGCATGGTGGTGTCATCACCATAAATAATGATTCTCAAAGATTGCTATAGTTTGCAATTCCTATTGTAAATGTTGTTCATGAATAACATTTTATTCATCGTTCAACATTTTTTAGGGTTTTAAACTTGCACAAATTATCCTCCCATCCAAGTGGCTAGTAAATTTGTTAAGTTCAACTTAAGGCTTGCACACATCCCTGCACATGCACACCCTTCATTTGGCATAGTTCCCATGAATTTCAACTCCCATTCCATTGCAACTTCATGATAGTTTTAGTGGGTCTAACATTGTCTAGGAAGTTTTCTCTCTTTTACAAGGCTCTTTAAATTAGAATACAACAAATCAAGATATCCCTCATTTGTTAGTGTGACTTGTTGAAGACCTATGTAGCATTCCAACAAAGAAAGGTGACCTGAAACAATGACTCAAACCATCTCAATATCCTCCATTTGGCATGATCACCATTTGATATTTATTGTTAAACATTTGGAATTAAGTTGCACAAATGTCTCAATGACTCTTTGTTTGGCTGGCACACGACCTCCTTAGTCCCCTTGAATAAATAAAAATTCCTTCAACACAAGTTTTTTTTACTAGAATTTATTGTTCATTTAGAATTTTATGATAATATTTAAATGTTTGGTTTATTCTTGTAATGGAGAGATATTTTTAAAAATTGTATCAAAGGAGATACATTATCATGTTGAATTTGAATTTTTATTAAATGATTGCAAAGTAGGGGTTGAGTTTTTTTTCATAGCTGATAAGTGATTGCAATAGGGGTATATTTTTAGTTTTTCTACAACTTGCAAATGGAAGGGGGGTCTTTTATTAATGGGGGTTTTAATTTACTATTTTTGTCAATTTATTGAGCTTTGAAAGGCATACTTAATCTATGTCTTCTTAATGTGCCTCAAGACACAAACTTCTAAGAACTCATAACAACAAATATGTTTGTAAATGTGCTCATATAAATTTCCACAAAAACTAAATGTTGAGTAAGACAAGTGAGAGGGGGGATGAATTAGTTGTAGCAAATTTTTCCTTTACAAGAATCAGCAGTTATTAATTCAATTACCATTCACAAAAAAAATATTCTACTAATATGATTAATCATTAAGTAAAAATGTAGAAACTAAAAGAAGCAAAAATTATATACACACAACAACACTAGATTTATGTGGAAAACCCAATAAGGGAAAAGCCACGGTGAGGATTAGCTCACAAAATAGAGAATATGAAAACTGAATAAAAAGGCTCACTGCCAAAGAAGGATCACTACCAAAATAGGACTCATTATCCAACAAGGGTTAACCACTCGGAGGGCTCACTACCAAAATACAAAGATGATACAAGAGATTTATTATAGAGAACACAATATCAATGAAATGGATATTTCCACAACAATTTTCTCACACACTTGCAGACATGCTTGAATGATAGAGTACACCTTTAGCTCACTACTTTTGGAATGTCACAATTAGATTTCGCACTGATCTGCACAACTTCGTATCACATACACGCTATTCCACATTATCTTTTATCTATCTTGCTTGCATTCATGGTCATCCTTTCTAGAAACATCTTAATCTATATTTATACCATCTTCAACTTTGGAACATATCCAAACTTGGCCATACACACCATTTTTGTTACAAATTCAAATTAGGTCAATGCCAAAACATTGTAGGTTGGAATTAGAATGAGGACGAACCAAACACATGCTTAATGAGGATCTAAATAAGTCCCAACATGCTTCATGAACTTTTTCAAGTAGTGTTTAACACATGGTCATCCAAGCCAATGTGTCACACACAACCATAGCATGATCCAATCTTTCCAAATAACAAAATTAACTTCAACACGAACATATCAATTTAACTCCAAACCCAAAATTCATAAGACTCAAATAAGAAGAAATTCAAAGAAACTACATTTCTCCTAGACCTCAGCCAGACACACTAAAAAGCACAAATCACAACTAGCAAACATAACTTACACTATACATTGATCTAAAACCCTAAAATCTAGATATAGCAACTTCAACAACCATGATTAACATATCTGAATCACACAAACATAGGAGAAAATCTCTGAGCAAAACATGGAGAAAACACTAAATTACTACAACCTTTCTTCATTATAATTTTCTCAATATCCTCGACATATACAAGCAATAATTTGCATCCATGACACTAATGATAACAACAACTAGTTGATAATGAGTTAGCTAGTTGAAATCATTTACAACACCTTCATACTTGCAATAATCTTCCCTTTTGTCATTGATGGCAACACATGATGTGAGAAACCATCAAAGACAACTCAAAAACTTTGAACACACTTCATCATGAATTCTCTTTCTCCCCCTTAGTAGATAATCTTTTTTCACATGATACTTTTGCCCCCTTTGACATCAATGGAAAAGGAAAAAGATAGTTTCAATAATTTTCCCTTTGATGTTAAAACACCATTACCATTACTAAACACTCCCCCTTATGAGTACACCCAAACAATATGCTCAATGACAACACCAAACACTACCTACTCCCACTAAGAGGTAGCCACCAAGAATTAGTCCAAAAGAAGGATAAATCCATAGACCCACCAAATTGATGCATCTCCATATGCGTCTAATTTAAGAAAGTAGGGGCAATAACCCCTAACTTTTCCCAAAGCTACTCAAAAGTATCTTTAGGAAGATCCTTCATAAATATGTCAGCAATTTGATCCTTTGTAGGTACATAATCAAGATTTACTTCATTCTCCATAACCTTTTCTCTCAAACAGTGATACCTAATAGATATATCCTTTTTCCTTGAGTGCATCACTAGATTCTTTGAAATGTTAATTGCACATGTATTATCACAGAATATACAAATGGGATAATTATACATTACTTTGATATCTTTTAATGTATGTTTCATCCATAAAACTTGTGTACAACAAGATGCATCAGCAATATACTCAACTTCAGCAATAGATAAAGAAACTAAATCTTTCTTTTTACTGAACCAAGCCACCAATCTGTAACCAAGAAAGAATGCACCACAACTTGTAATTTTTCTATCATCTACATAACTTGCCCAATATGCATTAGTATGAGCACTTAGTATAAAATTAGTATCCCTAGGATACCACAAGCTATAATCTGGAGTGCCATTCAAATATCTAAATATCCTCTAAACAATAGCAACATGTGTTTATTTAGGATCTTCTTGAAATTTAGTCAGAAGATAAATTGTGTGCATAATATCTGATCTAGTAGTAATTAAATACAAAATTCCTCGAATCATAGATCTTTATTGGCTTTGATCAGCCTTAGGTGAATCATCATATTTTCCTAGTTTACAACTAGTCACCATAGGAGTGCATTCTAGTTTGGAACCATCCACTCCAAACTTCTTTAGCATTGCTCTTACATAGTTTGACTATGAAATAAAAATCCTTTTTTCTATTTGATTAATTTGCAGCCCAAGAAAGAAATTCATCTCACTGAACATAGAAATTTCAAACTCTTTTTACATATCTTCAAAAAACATCTTGCACATTGTTTCATTTCCTCCAAAGATAATATTATCAACATATACAACTACTATCAAGATCTTATCAAATTCTCAAATTTTAAGTACAAATTACTATCTATCGTACCTTTGTTGAAACCTTGCTCAATCAAATATCATTCTAACCTTGCCTACCAATCTCTAGGAGCTTTCTTAAATCCATATAAAATATTATTCAATATGTAGACCATATCTAGTTTATTTGATAACTAAAATCCTTCTTGTTGTTACATGTACACCTCTTCTTGCAATTCACCATTCAAGAATATAGACTTAACATCCATTTGATAAAATTTAAAATATTTATGAGAAGAAAATGCTAAGAACATTCTAATAGCTTCCATTCTTCCCACTAGAGAATGTTTTTCCTAAAATTCTATACCTTCTACTTGTAAGTAACCCTTACACACAAGCCTTGCTTTATTTCTGACCACTTCTCCATTTTAATTCAACTTATTTTTGAACACCCATCTTGATCCAATTATGTTTTTATCTACCCGTCTATGGACCAATTCACAAGTTTGATTCATCTCAATCTACATAAGTTCTTCTTCCATAGCTTTCACCCAATTTTCATCATTACATGCTTCACTCACTATCTTCGGTTCCACTTCAGAAAGTAAACATAGATTTATCTCATTAGTAGAAACAACTCTACTTCTTGTTAAAACTAATTTCCTCTTGTCTCCAATGATTTGATCCTCTAAATGATTTTTTTGCACATATTTAGGTGTCTTTTGGGACACCACCAAAGCTTCCTCTTCTTCAACATTTTCTTCATTCTGGTTGTACTGTTCTTCCACAACTTCTTCAATTATTACAAAATTTGGTTCATAAAATACATATCCATCAACCTTAATTGAATTCTACATTTCATCATCAACCTTGACATTTGTGCTTTCAAAAATATTTCTCTACATTTTATTGAAACATTTGTAAGCTTTGATCTTAGTAGAGTATCCAAGGAAGATAGCTTCATCACATATAACATCAAACTTCCCTAAGTTTTCTTCATCCCTTCTGATATAACATTTGCTTCCAAGTACCTTGAAATACTTGAATGTAGGAATTATTCTACACCATAGCTCATAGGGGTCCTTTGTATTTTTATCCTTTCATTGAACTTGATTGAACACATAAATAGTAGTATGAATAGCTTTTCTCCAATAAACTTGCGGTAAACCAACCTTAGTAATCATTGATCTAGCAACTTCTTGAATTGTTCTATTTTTCCTTTCAACAACTCCATTATGCTAAGGAGTTCTAGGAGTAGATAATTTTCTTTTTATTCCATGAAATTCACAAAAATATGTTAAACTCATTTGAATTGAATTCACCGCCTCTCTTGGACCTTAAGAATTTTATTCTCAATTTTTTTTCATTTTCAACCATAGCCTTAAATGCATTGAATCTTTCTAATGCATCTGATTTCCCTCAAAGAAAAGTAGACCATGTGTATCTAGAGTAATAATAAATCAAAAGAATAAAATACCTATCACCTTGTAGACTTCTCGCTCTTGTAGGACCACAAAAATCTGTGTGAATCAAATCCAGTAGTCTAGTAGTAGATTGTTACTTTGATTTGAAGTTTCTAGCTGTGCTATAGAAAATTGGACCCTCTTGAGAAAAGAGACAATTTCACACATAATTGGACCCACTTTTGAGTCCCTTCACAGAATTTACCCTTCAAAACAACATCTATAGGCCCCTTAGACCCATTAATTTTTATCTAGAGGCCCGTTTTACCTAAGAAATCACATAAAACCCGAAAAACAACATTTAATTATCTCATACCCTAAAACCAACCTTCAAACAGCAGTAGTGGGACCCATTCACCACTTTTGGTGAATGAGTCCCCTTTAGTGGGATCCATTCACCAAGGGTGACGAATGAGTCCCCTTTGAGGGACAATTCAAATTTAAGTGGGAATTTGATCAATTTAACTTTAATTTTCGGTGAATGTTGGCCTCTTAGGTTTAAATAATAGGAAAATAAGGTGTTGTTTCTTATAAATACTTATTTAAATTCATTTCATAGATATTTTCTTATCCTTTTGTCATTTTTTCAAGAGCAATTTCTAAAGTTAAGTCTTATACAACAAGTTTCATTAGCAAAAGTTGAAGTTTTAGGGTAGCAAACTAGGGTTTTGCAGGTCTTGAAGCTCACTTCTCTTATCAAGATCCAACATTGTAAAGGGTTGATGATGGATTCCTATGGTGAATCATGAAGAAATCTAGGGTGAAGAGGTGTAACTAGCCACCAAATCACACCTAAGGACTTGGTTTCATATGGATTACATCTTCCATTTTCCCTCTATCTTTAGATTAAGGTTTGCATTTTGTTTGTTTATCATTTGCATGTCATTTCATTCCTATTTTTCATGTGTTGTAATATTTCTAGGGTTGAGATATTGCATCATATAAATCATCTTTTCATTTCTTATTCTAGAGAATTAGAATAGGGCCTTTATCATATTTCATCTTTTCCTAGTCTTTAACGCGTCTAGGGCTAGGGTTTATTCAATTTTTTCTCCATTCGAGGTTTAATTACCCAACTAGGGGTTTGACCAAGGAAAACCCCCCATTAGACAAACAATTTTAAGTTGTTTTGGAGGAATTTTTTGAGATTCCAAACCAGGTTTCTATCAAAAAAAATTTGTGCAAGTGTCAAGGCATAGAACATAAATTTGAAGTTGCAAAAATTCCAAAATGGACTAATTCACCATGCATGGCGAATGAGTCCCTTCTGAGGTGAAAATTTGAGTCAGATGTAGATCTAGGTTCTCGACTGATGGAAAACAACTTTTGTGTAGAAAAATCCTTACCTAGGACTGATTCACCTAGGGTGGCGAATGAGTCCCAATCAACTCAAATTTAGATTTCATCAATTTTCTAGATTGTTTCCCTATCTTCTCTAGTTTCCCAAGTGCATCCATTCTGAAAACAACCTCTTGTTTAGTTTAATTTGCATTTATGTCCATTTTTTAAATCTTTTTTCAAACAATACTGTGTTTTCAAACGTAACATAGATCTTGGTTTTGCATACATATTCAGTCATATAAGTCATATGATGTGGAATAGGGTTGTTTGTTTGTAACATGCGTCGCTCACTAAAGGGTAGTGGAACCTCAGTCTGCCCTCTAGGTGGGATGTTGCAATCATGTGTGCTCACTTTGGGGCAGTGGAAACTTAGTCTATTCACTAGATGAGTTATCCCAATGAGACCTGTGGAAAATGAGATAATCATATTAGCCTCCCATACCATACCAAAGTTATCCTCTTGACAACATTGATAAGGCACCATAATGTAATTATTTTGTATGCTTTTGAATGTCATTTCTATAAAAAAAATTTAAAAGGGATTTTTCTTTGTTCATGTAAGGTATTCTTATTAGGGAACACCATGCCTAATGTTTCCAAGTGAGGACAAGACAAAGAGTATCATACCACAACTTATGGGATGCATCTCGCTTCACATCATTCCACCAAGGGAAATGATATGCTTAGAAATGTCGCACTCTTGGAGGACATCATATCCAATGACACCATCAAGAAAAAGACATGTCATAAGAAAAAATAAAATCATGCCATGAAATATGTTGAAAGATGTCATCGACATATGCCCCCACTTTAAAGCAGTTGTTGACACAATCACTATGAGAAATTTCTTTAAAGTAGCTAATGTTTTCTCCTAAGACATGAGAGCTTTCCTCGAAATTCCATATGCCAAGTCATATGTTTCCGAAATAAAGCTACATTAGGAAAAGGGAGGGAAGGGTTTCCCCCAAAAATGAAAGAACTAAAGATAACTCAGTATGTCACATGTGAGCCAACTTAAGGCATGTCACCCACATCCCAAGCTTGCTCTTATATATACATGGAAAGGAGTCAACTAGCCAAAAGAGACAACAACAAGTGCCATACGTGGACAAGGCTACTTAACCCCTTGCCCCCACTAAGTGTGGGACGAGGGTGATTTGAGGATGGATGATGGGAAATCTATGGAAATCACTATCAATTAGATGAACTAGATGCTTCAACAAAAGGAAGAGCATTGCAATCCTTAAGATTTTGAATTTTGTTAACAAAAGTATTACATTAATTAGTAGAATGACTATGAATTCTATGATATGCACAAAATGAACTCTTGTTGTAAATTTTCTTTCCTGTTCTTGGAGGGAGAGATATAAAACAATCTTGGAGGAGTCTCGACAAGATACTCTCTTGATCAATAGAAGATGTTTATTTATTTTGTGACAAAGATATCTCTTGCTTAGTACAAGATGTCATACTTACACAAGACTCTTTAGATTGTGAGATTTTGTACTTTCCTTTACAAGCTTGGGTGTAAAATCTAATGAACTCCAATCGTTAAATTGTTTTGTGTGATGGCATTAATATTAATTGAAGGTTTTTTTGTTTCTTTCATTTCTTTGGAAGGAGAATAACCAAGACCACTAGTTTCTATCATGTTAGGATGTGCTAATGTTAATTTTATCTTAGAAGAATCCTTTGTAAGAGTGTTGATAATGATTAAACAATTTCTTGTTTCTTTTGAGGGACAATAACCAAGAACATTAGTTGTTTCTTGTGTGGTAGGCTCTATAGAGACATAGATAGTTGTGGACACAGAAAAAACATTCATTTTTTCTTGCTTGATATGAGAATAATTAATGAAAAATTGGACTTAATGAGGCCTTGATTTAGTGTTGTGAGGTGTTTTACACATCCACATTAGGTCTTGGACCCTTGTAAACTAAATATAATGCACCTAATGATTTCTTGTGAAGGTGTTGTAAAGTGTTGTAAGAGACTTTCACACTTCTCTAGACTTAATGAACCCATTTTCCCCTAATTCAACATTATAAAATGTATTTAATTAAATTATAACATTAATCTAAATTAAACTTAATGTTAATCTAATGTTTTAATGTGTCTTACACATTCACATTGGATGTTGTTCCTTTTTAGGCTATGTGGACCTCATTTTAGTGTTGTAAAGTGTATTTAATCACACTTTCTAATTGAATTTTATGTCCCAAGCCCTAATTGACCTTTACATCATCATTAATAGGCCCCTATGGCCCCATAATATGCATCGTGAAGAATAATTTGATGAAATAGCCAACTAATCATCATATAAACCTAAATTCCTTATTTCTTGACATTCCAACTAGCAAAATGGCCCCTGTGGGATCCATTCACCATTAGGGGAAAATCATTCCCATCCAGGTGGGACCTGTTTTCCCTTGATGGTGAATGAGTCCATGGGAGAAGTAGGATTTGAAGTTTTTTTTTTTTTTCATGTTAGCCTTAGGGATCAAATTAATAGGAAAATAAGATGAATTGCATATAAATACAAGTCTTCAAACCGTAATTCACAACCTAATCATTTCATTAATCACTTATCTTCTCTCTCAAGTAATGTAAGCTAGGGTTTTATCATTCTAAGTCATTAATATAGATTTTTTTAGACATTCAAGGGTAGAATCTTCATTCATTGCTACAAAAATTCAAGATCAATCATCATGGAAAGGTATTAAATCCATTGGTTGATGATCCATTACATTCTTTCTTCATATTAGTTTAATTACCTAAAAAGGGGTTTGACCAAGGAAAACACCCATGCCCTAACAATCAATATTTTCTCCTTCTCTTTTTGTGTGTTTGTAGATTAATGTATGTTAAAGACTTGGAAATCATTAAAGACCTAGTTGCAAAGTTGTTGAAGATATCTCCTTGTTGACTAAGGAAAAATATCCACTAAAAGTCACCTACAGTGTCATAAATCAGACTTTAAGAGGCAGACACCTGTTAGGAACCAAAGTGCAAATAAAGGGCTTCAATTTCCTCTTTTGAATTTTAAGAAATTGAAAAGTGGACTAGTTCCCCATTAGTGGTGAATGAGTCCCATTTCTAGGCTTGAAATGTGTTCTCTGTAGTTTTGGATACCCATTTGTCCGAAGTAGGCTCCAAAATAGTTTCTTAGATCTGGGACTAATTCACCCAGAATGACAAATGAGTCCTAGTAGGCCAAATTTTAAGGATCAACAACATTTCAGAAGACATCTCCAGTCTCCAACAAAGTTCTTAGGTGCACACATTCAGTTTCATTCATTTTTTTTATAGTTTACTTTTATTTCTAGGTATTTTTTCATATCAACACTATGTTTCAAACACTTGCATTTCATTAGTTTTTCATTAATAATTGAACCCTAAATTTTTGTGGTTTAGGATGCTATGACTCTCTTGCTCAATTAGAGGTTTTCACCTAAAGGAGAGAGATACATCCCAAACAAAATCTAGGTTGTTCACTAAAAATAATGTAAGTACAATGAAAATATGCCTAAATGCAATGATATAAATACAATGAATTAAAGAGATAGACTTATTATTTATGCAAAACCTAAGAAATATGAAGTATTTGAAAACACAATGTTGTATGTAGAAATGAACTAGAAACATGCATGCACAAATGAAATCAAAACTTAATCAAATTGAATTGAGTGCACCTAGAGGTAAAATGATGATGTTGGAAGATTCTGGAATGTTTCATAAATTATTGTTTATGACCACTAGGACTCATTCTCCATAGATGGAAAATTAGTCCTACTTTTGGTAAATTCTAATGAAATAGGTTTTGGGATACATCAAGAACTAAAAACCTTAGAAAACACTTTCTATAGATTGGTAGTGGGACTCATTCACCATTGATGGTGAAGCAGTCCACCTAGAGAAATTTCAAAATTCTGAAGTCAACTCTATGGGTCGAGATTTGTACTTGTCTTCTTGTCAGGTTGATGGATCCAAATCTATAGAAAATAGGTTGAATGATGTCTCCAAGCTTGAATTAGGTCTTTGTTGACTTGAATAGATTGATGACTTGGTAACCACTTTTCAACACCTATTTCTTGGACAAATCTACCTACAAGACCTGCAAACACACATGCAAAGAAGGGGAAAATGGTTAAGGGTTAGAGTATAGGGGTTTTCCTTGGTCAAACCCCACTTTGGTAATCAAACCCTTGATAAAGAAATGAAATAAGAAAGGAATGATGAAGAAATAACATGCAAGTGTCATAAACTCACCAAACCCTTGTTGTTGAAGCCTGAAGATATGTCAATGGCTGCTCCAAGATGCTTTATGATTGCTTAATTGAACATTAAGGATCCTAGAATACTTGAATGCTATGATGGATTGAATGCATGAATGAATGGGCATTAAAATGAATAGAAAAACACATATTTATACAATAATTTGCCCCTGCAGCCAAACACTTCACAACACCTTTACAAGACATTATAAAGTCTTAATAATTTAAATATTCAAGACCTAATGTGAATGTGTAATTCACAAATTATAACATTAAATCTAAGAAAAATAGGCCAAGCATCACGTAGAAAGGGACCTTAAAATGACCGGGCGAAAATTTCCTTTGAGGGATCACTCTTTTATGGTGTCATTAGTTTCCACTTAGTGAGAGGGTGAACCTGCTTCAAACTCACACTAAAGTAGCTATGAACATCGAGGGGAGGGTTCAAATGCACTTATGTTAGCAAGATAGAATGACAACGATCAAGAGGGGTGATCAAGCCCCTAGGATGAACATCCCATGGAAAACTGCTACATGGAACAAAGGAACACACATATGAAAGAGAAAAAAAAAAAGGAAAAGAAAAAGGAAAAGTCGGATCAAGCTTCGATTGTTTGTCCAACTCCGTGGATCAGATCTAGGCTATTTTTCCAAAAAAATAAAATGCATACTCACTCTAGAGTGACAAAAATCATGGCTATCCACTAGGTGAGAAATCCCAAAAGGTGAGAAGCATGTATGCTTGGCTTGTATGTACTCACAAACACATAGGTGGCTATGGGGAAAGTTGTACCCCTGAATGGGCTTCATGCTCAACCATATCAAAGTTATACCTCCTAATAACTTTAATAAACTAGCACAAAGGAAAATGTCATTTTGTGCTTGATGAGGCAAGCAAAGCTTCATATGCTTAGAACTCATGAACAAATGTGATGGCACCACAGGCATGCAAGCTATGTTGTGCAAGGTGGCCATATAAATGCAAAATGTTAAAATGTAAAATGTAAAATGAAAAATATGTTCAAAGGAGTCTTATGTTATGTAGTTTTTGAACACATGCCTCGCTGAAAGTAGGGACCCCCTTTTCTTGCTTTGCTTCCTTGCTTTTGTAGGAACCTGTCTTTGTTCCCCTTAAGGGATGAGTCACTCATTCTTGGTCTTGATTCACCCAAGTGCTTAATGATAAATTGGAATGTAGGATGTCATCTTGCAGCTTCAAATGATGATTTAGTTCTTCAGAAATTGACCCTTGGTCAAAAACATGAAATTCAACAAAAAATAACTAAGTTAGAGGGAAGTTCAAAAAATATGAGCTAGCTCAAATTACTTGAGCCTTAATCTATTCGAATAATTTGAGGTACCTAAGATTATATGAAGTCCAAGCCCAGGTCATATTTTTGAAGTCCTGACCATCCCATCATGTATTAATTGAGGTCATTTATTGCATCTAAATGGTGATAAATTCAAGTTTCGTTCTCATTTTGGTCATTTACATTCAAACAAGCTTGAAAATGATAGAGTGCTCTCCTTTGGACAATTGAATTAAGCTCTATTGAGAGAATCCATTCACTTGAACGTGATTATCAGTGGATTTGACATTTTCCTCACTGAGTCTCTAGTGTGTTCTCTTGATTTGTGCACTTTAAAGGTATGCTTTATTCACTCTTCACCCATGACATTGATTTGACTATTGATATCTTGCTGATCACTTCTTGATATTGGGAGGCTGTATGATTTCAAGTTTTCTTGCATATCTTAGGGTTTATTGTTGCAAATTAAATTCTCTAGGGCATGTTTGGTTAGGAAAATGAGGGTTTTTGTTTGAGTGTTGTGATCTGATGAATGCATTTCAAGGTTTCTTCCTTTAAGTTTTTAGTGTAGAATCCAAGAGTGGATGGGTTTTGTCATGATTTCCAATGCAATTCGAATGCTAGTTTCAAAACCCTTCATGTGAGTCATGAATTCAACTTGTTTAGATCTGAACATTAAAAGCATCATGAAAATCATTTCAATGACGCCATGAAATTTTATAAATGATCTATCTTTTCAAGTGAATTTGCGATTTTCATCATTTTGGTGCAAACATCCTTCAACCTTAGCTGATTTCGAGCATTCAAGCAAAAGCTCAGTAAATTTGAGTTAGCTTGGATTACCTGATCCTTAATCCGCTCGAATAATTTGAGGTAGCTTGGATTTATTGAAATCTCACTCATTTCAAACCTTGACATGTTTTCACTTAGCGAATCATGATCATGACCTTTGGGTAATCTGAGGTATGGTGAAATTTTTGAGCTTCTCACAGACTCCATTCTTAGTACATCTACTCGAGTTCATGTTTATTGGAATGCTAGATAAAATGTCATAGCTTGATGATTCAATTCTTGAGACCTCACTGGTTTCAAATCATAAGCCAGAGTTGACCTAATTGCCATCAGGTGATTGAGTTCGGTAAATCTGAACTAGCTCAGATTATCCGAACCCTAATCCAGTCAGAAAATCAGAGCAAGTTTAGATTCTCTGAGTTTCTTCTGTTTTGGCTTGAAACTCAATAAAAGGTTAATGTATGATCATGATGATTAACTTTAATGATTTTTTTTCTTCAATCATGAGAAAATTGATCATTTCAAGGGTAATTGTTTAGTTGAATGAATTGCATGTATGATGTAATGACATTGTAAAGGGTTTACCTTGCAGTAATAATGAATTCGTCATGATTATTATCTTGAATTAATTACATTGGTTATTTGGATATGTTATTTTGGTGCTTTCTTTTTGGCAATTATGGTATTTTTTCTAATAGATACATGCTGAGTAAAGTCCTAAAAAAACCACTAAGACTAAGGCTACTTTAGCACAAGAGGAAGTCAGAAAGAGGCAATAAAGGATGAAGTATGACTTTAAAGGAATTTGGCTAAAAACCAAGATTTCCTCTGCATGGTCAAGGATTGTAGATACCAATATGGGCCATGTGGACTACGATGACTTCTACCAAAGAATGTTTGGGAAGGAACCAACTAAGCTAGCTCAAAAGATCACTCACACTAGATTGGCACAAGCAGTAGGATACCCACCTAAACAACTACGACCAGAGCTAGTTTTAGAATGTGTAAATCATTATGACTCTAGGACAAGAATCATAATTGCACCTCAAGGAAGGGTAATGGAAAACTTAACTTAGGAGTCTATTGTAGAGGTCTTCAACATTCCCTCCCATCACAAGCTTATTGAAGAAATCAACATTGGGGAAGCTATCAAATTCTATGAGCAAGATCCCAACAGATCTTTGGAGAATGAATAATGCATGGATATTGAAACGAAAACATCACTACTCAAAGTTGCCTAAGAAGTTGCACAAAACTGACTTCAAAATGGAATACCATTACCCTATAACTCTTCCTAGTAGATTTATGTCAGTGGAGGAGGCACATCTATTTCAATCTTGGATGTTCCATTCCATTACCCAGATTGTAGAAAACAAACACTATCATTGGGCAAGGATCATTAGCAATAATCTAGATGCTCAACTAAGGAGTGTGTAGGAGACTAACAAGTTTACCATGATCTCATATCTAGTGTACATGTTGGCACACAAGACCAAATACAAGGGTCTTAGCTACAAGGTAGTCCTAGGGAAGGATAATATATGCGATGTTTATCCATAGTTACAATATAAGACATCCAATTATAGGGTATGTGCAGGATCATGATGGGCCAAAAAGTGGCAATATGATGGGTATTTGTAGGGTATGTAGCTGATGACTTTTTTTTTTTACCCAAAATTGATGAAATGAAAAGGTCTTTAAAAGGGAGATTCTGGGCTTCCACAATATAAATTATATGTTTCTACTTTGAATTTTGAATAAACAATTATTATCTGACTACTTCCACTAAAAGCCTTAATTGATAGGCTGATTGAAAAACATCTATAGCTTTCAAACGATATCACATTCTTTAAATCCAAAACATGTGTCACATTCTATGCTTTTCATAATATAAGATTAAAAAAATAAAAATTGAATTTCATGAAGTTTTGACCAAGTTAAGGTGGTCAGACATACAATTTTTTATAGTTTTTAAAAGTTGTAATAAAAAAATTCATAATTAATTATTTACTTAGAAAAAAATCACAAATAAATATGCATCACATCCGGACATGAGTCTTCCACTTATATCTAAAATATTATAAAAAAATACTATCATTTTATTGTGGTTAGGGTGGTCAGACAGACACCTACTTCTTATTTTCTCCCTAAAATTTAAGTACTACTACATTGAAATTTCAAATTTTCACCACATAGATTTTTTTCTTTTTAAAATAAACCTAGTAGTTTAGAAACTAAATTCAATTTGCTACAAATTCTATTCTTACTAATTTTTGAAATAATATAGATAACTTATTCAATTTTTTACGTCAAGTTGCCTAACTCTGATTTTTCTGAATTTTTTGCCACTTAAGGGCCTATTTTTTCCATGATGATCATGTACATACCCTATAGAAGAGCTAACGATGCTTTCTTCATGTATATTCCAAGATTTCTACAGGATGCTCTTCACATTTGAATTTTCTTAGATGCCATGGATTTAATTAAGCAATATGGTCAAATGTTCATTCAGTTCCAAAGGTTTACATACATCTAGGTACAAAGATCTCCAACTAATCCTCTCAGACTACCTAGGTATCCCACTAACAAACTCCTGATGCTAGAGTTGACAAGATAGATGGTTGGTTTTGACGGAATCTTACAACAAGGTAATATTAAGAAGAAAGGATTGGGATCAGAATTTCCATTAAGGGTAGGGGTCTTAGAGGCTTTCCCTTCTATTAAGAGTTCCCAAAATTCTAAGAAGGAGATGACCCAACTTGAGTTGTATTCCCACACTAATAGAAGTAATTTTGATCCTTATGGAAAGCCCATGAAGTAGGCTAATAGGACTTTCAGGCACAAGGACCAAATTGAAGACTATTGGGCCAATTGTCGGGATGAATAGGAGGTCATTAGGAGAAGGTTTTCAAGGCTAACTTTGAAGTCAATCAGACTATACAAAATTGTGGAAGTTCTTGATCAAGTAGAGGATGATGATACAAACCTTCTTCAACACCATGACTATGAACCCTATAGAAGTAGACCACTGCTTCCAATTAATTTTTCTAAAGAGGAAATAACCTACTTAAATCAAATTACTGAACCTATGAAGAAGTACTCTAGGTTGTGGGTTAGGAACAATGTGTTGGAATTGGAGGAAAAGGGTGTTCACCTATGACCTAATGGGGGCCTTTGAGTCTCATGATGAAGAAGAATCTAAAACTAACAAGGAGGATGAGGTCATTGAACCTCATGATGAAAAATGTTTTGAGGAAACAATATCCATTAAGAGAATAACTAGGTGTTAGATGCAAGTGAAGCGAGGAGAAAATAATATCCTAAAGTTAAGAAGGTTCCCAGGCTGACACCAATATTGAAGAAGGAGAAACCTCCCAACTAGTGAGAAAAAGAAGAATACTCACAGAGAGGAAGAAGGATGTAAAAGAAAGGAAGAATGAAGTTGCCACATATGCTCATTCTACTGTAAAAGTTGTAGATTTGGAAAGTTTAGGGAAAAAACCCCAAGTATATGTTACAAGAAACTCTCCTAAGGAGAATTTTTCTCCAGTGGAGGGAGTGAGATTTGTAAAAGAAGAGGTGCAAGATGAAAAGGCACCTAAAAATGATGTTGAAAAGAGAGAAGCTCTAAGAAATAATTCTCCCATTCCTTCTCCACATCAAAATGTTCAGATTTCTGAGGAGGAACTTCTAGACAAAGGAAATATATCTAATAACCCTAAATAGTTGAATGAAGAGGATGACAATATTTCTACTCCGAATAGTGGGTAGTGGAAAAATTTTGTGCAAGAGATAAGACAATCAATCTCTAGGGCTAAAAGGAAGAACATAGAGTCTGAGGTTGTTCAAGATAAAGTATCGTGGTCCCCTGAGAAGGTAATAATTTATGAGCCACAAAATAATCTTGAGGAAGGAAATAACAGAGAAGATGTTGTTGATAGTCCTAATCAAGACAAGGAAGAACAAGAGAATCAACCAAAAATTAAGCAAGATGTTGAAATAAATGTGGTTGATAGTCCCAACAAGGAGGTGGAAACTGAACAAACTACAGACCCAGAATGGATTGAAAAGAGGCTTAGTAAGAAGCTAATTATTATACAAGAGGAGGCACCAAGTTGTGATAAATTACTTGAGAAATGGGGATAGCCCAAGTAGAGGAAGAGGGCCAAAATAGTTTCTAAAATATCTAGAGATGAGATCAATAATAGGTTCATCCATGTGGTTGTTCCTCCAAAA
>VDFB02193867.1:69193747-69381695 GCA_007258455.2 Sequoia sempervirens | reverse complement strand
GGAAATGCTCTAGAGAATTTTGATGAAAAACTTGAATCAAGGACCCAAAATCTTTGGTTTCAATCCTCACATCGAGTCAACCATAAACAAATTTTCAAAGTCAATGAACAAGCAAACCTTTCCTGTGTTGGAGCCAAAATGTGTGCAAATGTATTCATTTCTTTCCCTTGGTTTCTGCAAGAACCAAATTTAGTTCGATCAAGCTACATAAATATTCTAACTCCAAAAGCATCCTAGATAGAACCTCGATGTTAGTCAGGCATCCATAGCCCCAACGAGGTTATCATTGTGGTCCTCTTGAGCATATCTCTACTACTAGTCGAGCATCCATAGCCCAATAGAGATACTTGAAAACTCCTAATAAGGTGAATATTCACTTTTGATTTTCAATATTTTCCTTTTCTTTTTTTTTCTTCTTTTTTTTTGATATTCTTTTATCATCTTTTTAAACTTTCTCTTTCACCTTGTAAGCAACAAAGCTTACACTCAAGGATGAGAATCGCAATGGCATTGAAGCAAAAATAAGATTTTTTACTTGACTAGACTTCATAAGGAACCTTTAACAACCTTGGAATTCTTAAGATGTGTTTAGAAACGTAAGACTTAGACACATTCTAGATATAACTTAATTGAGGGACTTATTCACTTTGAGCATTAGCACATGTGACACCAAATAAATGATTTCCACCAATTGAACCTGGAAGGATGATTAGATTTTCTAAAGGAAATACCCAGAACAATCCCTGATAATGTAATTTTTTTGTGCAAGTGAAACATGCCCAAAAGAAAATAGGGGAACCCAAAAAGGAAAAGAAAAAATTTAAAGAAAAGCTAACCTAAACCAAAGCAAACCTACACTAACCAAAATGAAGCAAAGAAAAAAGGAACCCTAACCTAACTATTTACAAGAAGAGAGTTGCAGGCAGCTCAGGATTGGAAGTAATGCTTCAAATATAGCCCATTGGTAGGCAACGGGATATCCTCTCTAGTGAGAGTTTTCAAATGAAAAGCATTGTCTCCCAATATCTCTGAAATCTGGTAGGGGAAAAGCTAAAGTTTATCAAATTTTTTGTGTTCCCCTTTTTGATCATGTGCTTGTTTCCAATAGAGAACCAAGTTAGAGATTCTATAGGCTTTCACCTTGGCTCTTATATCAAACCATCTTTTAACTACACCCTAATGTTTAGCGAATTTTTCTAAATCTTCGTCTCTTTTCTCTTCAAGGTGTAAAAGTTTAGCCAGACGGACTTCACACTTATCCCCTTCATAGTAATCATTCATAAATTGCAAAGTAGGGATCTTCAGCTAGATCAAGAATATAGGCTCCAGACCATACACAAGGTGATAAGGAGAGGTTCCTATAGAGGCCTGATGCCTAGTGTGATCCGCCCAAAGAGAAAATTTGAGTGGTGTAAACTAATCTTTGGGGTTCCTCTCTAGTATTTTATGAATGACTGTCAAAAAAAAAAAAAATGATGACTCAGTCGGACCGTTACCTTGTGGGTAGTAATTAGAGGAAAACTTAACAATGATTTCATGGTCAAAAGCCCAGTTGGAAAATTTTAATTATGCAAATGCAAGACCATTATCATAGACTAAAGCAAATGGGAATCCAAAGTGATTGATAATACCTGATTCTAGAAAATTAATTACCACCTCAGAAGTGCACTGTTTACAAGCAAGAGCTTCAGTCCATCCAGTAAAGTAATCAATTATAGTGAGAATGTACCTATGGCCTGTAGAGGAGGGTGGATTGATCAAACCAATGAAGTCCGATCCCCACTATGCAAATGGTTTTACCTCTATAGCTAGTTGAAATTGAAGGGTTGCATAATTTTTTCTTGTTGTAGTTTGACACACATGGTAGGTTCTCACATGGTTGTGTGCATCCTTGAACAAAGTAGGCCAGTAATACCCTATCCTCAGGATCTAATTTTTAGTAGGTGGTGCAAAACCATGACTTGTACCATACTTATCATAGAATTCAACCATTACTCTTTCAGCTTCTTCCTTTCCCAAGCAGCCGGGATAGATGCCCTTATGATTCTTCTTTTATAAAATGGCACCTTTCAACTTGAAGCTATCACTTTTTAGATACAAATCTCTCCATTGCACTACATTGAGATGAGTAAGACACTATTGATTGAGTAGATAACAGATAATATCATCATACCATTCTCCTAGAGAAACATCTTGGAGGTGATATTGTTGCATTGTGATATCAGGAACCATTTCTTCCATTGTCTTAGTTAACCCTTGTCCTCTCACTAATTTCATTGGATGAATCTCAATATCATATTCCTACAACATGGTCACCCACTTCACTCTGTGCTACTCTAATTCATTTTGCATCAGCAAAAGCTTAACTATAGGATCAGGTACTACTACAAAGACCTTATTTCTCAAAATGTAATGCTTGAACTTCTTTACAACCCCGACCAAAGTGTAATCCTACTTTTCTACACTAAGGTACCTCAATTTTGTATCTTTTAAAAGCCACTCATGAATGCAATAGGATGCTCATTTCCTTGGTCAGAATTTTGAGTTAATATTCTAGCATAGGAATGATTTGATGCAAAAGAGTATATATAGAAGGATTTGGAGTAATCAGGACTTACCAATACCAGAGCATCAGTAATTTCCCTCTTAATTTCTGCAGAGGCCTCTTTTGCTTCTACACTCCACTCAACCTTTACATCTTTCTTTAGCATCGCATTCAAGGGCTTAATAATTTCTGCAAATCTAGTAATGAATTTTCTCACAAAGTTGATTTTCCTAAAGAATGACTTCATTTCCTTTTTACTTGTAGGGGTTTGGATGTTAAGAATGTCATCTACTCATTTAGGATCAATAGAAATTCCTTTTTTTGAGATAACATGCCCTAACAGCTTCCCCTCAATGACTTCAAAGATACACTTCTTGGGATTAAGAGAAATGTCAAATTCCCTACACCTTTGGAATACCTTGCACAAGTCTACAATATGATCTCCTCATTTCTTGGAAAAGACTTTTAAATAATCCATATAAATAATAATGCACTTACCTATAATGTCCTTGAAAGAAATGTCCATAGCCCTCTAGAATGTTGATCCAAAATTGATCAGCCCAAAAGGCATTCTTCTGTAAGAAAAAATGCCCCACTTTATAGTAAATGTCATTTTGTGCCTGTCCTCATACTGTATCATAACTTTATTATATCCAAAATATCCATCTAGAAAGGACATCATCTGACACTTGTTGACAATCTATAACACTTCATCTGGTGGTGGAACTGGATAGTTATCCTTTTTTGATGCTCAGTTAAGATTTCTAAAATCAACGCAAAGTTTGATTTCCCCATTCTTCTTTCTCATTGCAACCAAATTAGCTACCCAAATTGAATGTCTAATTGAAAATATGATACGAGAAGATAATAACTTTTGTACTTCCTGGTCGTGCCCACAAAAGGATATAAAAGTCATGGCAAATCCTAGCCTAGGAATTGGACATTCTAGCAGGTGACTAACATCTTCTTATGGTCATTCATTTACATTGTCAAACTAGGGAATGTATACTTGAAATGGAGCGGCACTATATGTGCACTAAGAACCAATTTCAGTCATGATTTACCATAAATAAATGCGTGAAAGGAATTCTACTTATGCTACAGGAATGTAATGTGAAACCTTCTAAACTTAATCAAAGCAGAAACCATAACAACTACAACTGAGAAACAAACTATGAACTGGCCTTATGCTGCAGGAGCAAACACAGGGATGGATTCCCGATGCTACAGGAACAATATAAGACTGAGTTTGCACTGAAACTTCAATCTAATGAAATCTAACTTATGATCAACAGAAAATAAATGACTAATCATTCAATCACATGATACTTACTAAGTGGGCCCTTGCAAGCAGACCAAACTAATTATTGGTAAATTTGAAACTAAGAACTTGTATCACAATCCTTTATTCATAAACTCAAATGATGTATTACTGTTCGCTATGAAACTAACACAAAACTCTCCATTCTCTAACAGTACCAACTCTTACATACTCTACTTCTTATTATCATACTAAATTTTACATGATATCTTTTTCTATGCTCTGCTATGCTTGCTCACTCTCGCAGAGGTTCACTTTATTTAAAACAAAGCAAACTAACCAACAAACTCCAACAGAGAGACATCGGACATTACAAATGAATCCTAAATCCAAGGAACGGAATCCTCTCTCATAAAATGAAGTTACATCTGCTCAATATGATCCAAAATAATTTAGCATTCCACTCTTTCCTAAATTAATGATCATTTAAGCTCTTCCAAATGACCGACAGAGTCTTCTTTGGTTTCTCGAACAACTTCCTCGACAAATAGGCAGGAAATGGACTTTACTTCACAGTGGCCAAGATCCTTACTAAGGCCTTTGACTCCATTCATGCTCCCCTTCAACAACCTACGCATGCAAAGGCTGTATGAGGTGAAAGAAAGCATGCATGGAAAACAACACGATCCATTCATTAATCACATATTAAATCTATCCCATTATTCAAAAACCATATGCATTATATCAGTCATTTGGTAAGTCAAACAGGGTAATTATTAAAACTCATAGAGATGTTAGGCTGTGCATAGGAATGTAGGAATGTATTGCTACTGGATACTACCCATTTTTTAGATAAAGAGTCTTTAATAAAATAGTTAAAACATCCATTAGCAGTAAAATTAGAGATATTAAAAGTACATCATAATACTCAAATTATGAGCATATCTTGAGCTCATCATCTACCCCCTACTTAACCTGATTATGGTCCACCAGCATTAAGCTTCCTAATTTTTTCCCTAAAATCCATAGGAGCAGTATGGATTTTTGGCACAGTCCCAAATTTATAATAGAAACCTCTAAAATTTTGCCATCTTTCATATCTCAAGTTCTTTGTATCTTTATTAACATTTATAGCTCAATAGGGATAAAGTGGCCACATTAAAACTGGAGGTCAAAATGTTATTGGCAACCATAATTTGAACCTCTTATGAAGACCAAGCTGTATGTACTTCTCTGTCCTTCCAAGGGCTGCTTCAAAATTTAGGGGGCTATGTGGTTCAGATTTCCTGAGCCCAATAGTCAATTTCTCCCATCTATTTCCAATTCTAGAAGAGGCAAGCTTCCAAAATAGATACGGTTGGCTTTTGAATTCCTCATACACTTTCTTTTTGATATCAAATATTTTTACTCTTTCTACTTGATTGTTGAACCCATATGCAACAGTGAGCTAGGTTTTTAGCATTGTGTAAGAATTTGTGATTTCTGATCGTAGTGGTATGGGCTCATCCCTTTCAACTTCTTCATAGGCTTTCAATTGTCTGCCATAATTGGTTTCATTGGCTTCCCATGGCATAAATGACCTCAAATGGATATCACCAATGTGAAGAAGTGGATCCCACTCTGTTTCAGAGGGAATTATCAATCCAAGCAAATAAAATTCACATAAAGAATTCTTTAGCCAATTAGGAGCCACCTAGTATGCATCATAAAATTCTTTGGATGTATGAATAACAGGATCTAAATTTCTTGAAATTCATATTAATTGAAACCAAAGAAATTGTTCCTTTAGGCACATGGCATAGACTCTAGGTGGTGGTCCACACTCCACAATCTTACCAGTTATTTTCATCATTTCATCCATTTTCTTTTTCATCTCCTAGATTTCCTATTTTTGCCATTCAATTTATCTTTTCAGTTTCTTCTTCTCTTCCTCCCAAAGACTTTGTTGAATTTTAGTCTTGGCTAGGTGGCAGAAACTCAAGGTTTGGAATGTGACCGACCTCCATGTGGTCCTAAGGTATTCCAAAAATTCAATAAAAATGTCTTTTTGTAGACAATCATGGCTTGACAAGTTGTAGGGGTAATGAAGCTTCATTGGCCACTTCCAATTGTTCAAGTTGTTCATCCTCTTGCTGCAGGATGAATTCATATTGTGCAGGAGGAGATTGTACTTCCTCTGAAATTTTCCTAGCTGCTTCAGCCAAGTCATCAAGACTTAGCATTCCCCTTTTAGTACTATCATATTGTGCTTCGTCAACTTCCATTGGTTTATTTTGCATTTCCTTAGGAACAACAAGTGAGCTATGTGAAACATTCTCAGGTACATTTTGAGAATCATCATGGCTGTATTCTTCAAACTCCTCTGAAATTATTATAACTTTAGGTTGAGCAGACGTTGAGATGACTTTACATTGCTTCCTTTTTGAAACTCTTTTTGGCAATGTGGCAGCTGCAGGAGGCACTCTCGTAGATTTCCTCTTCCTGACTTGTCTAGAGGGTTCAGACTCAACAAAAGTGGATGATAGAGAAACTACAGTGGCAACAGGTATTGTTGCAAGAGGAACTGCTACAGGAGAAGGTGCTGCTGGAGAGGGACAATGTTGTCTTTGAGCATGAGGGTCAAACTCTGGGGTTTGTTTTTCCCTAGATGACTCTTCTACCTTCATTTAATCATTTTTCTCTTCTACTAGCAAACCTAGTTTGTACTCTAGTAGAAGGTTCTGGTGTGGAGGCCGCAGGAATAGATGCTACAGCCATAGGTGCTGCAGGGAGTGCGCTGGGAGGTTCTAGAAGTTGTAGACCCTTTTGGGCAAAAAATTCTTGCCAAGAAAGGGGTGACATATCCTTCAGGGAACACTCTATCAATAGTTTAATGAGGGCATGATGGGAAATTGAATTGTCCCTTCCCCTTTGGGTTTCATGGGCACTTTGATTTAAAAGATTTAACAAAAAGTTCAGGACATTAAAATGGTAAGAATGTAAATAGGAAAAGCATCCCTCACAAGTTAAATACATGATTATGAATGCAACATACTCTGAATATGGAAAGGGCAGCGACACTCATTTGTAGCCTTGTTTAGAGACCTCCAAAGGTTCATCAGTTGGTACTGTAAATTCTGCCCTACTAGAAACAACATCTAAAGAGAAATTTTTCCCTGCTGTAGGAAGCCCGATTACTTCAGCAATTCATTCTTTTGTTACAGCCACTATTAGACCCTATACTGAAGCTTCCCCTTCTTAAAGAGTTCCTAAAATTCACCAGTAGCTTCCTGATTGAAAGAATCTAACTTCAGAAAATAGTTTAGCCAACCACAATTACTAAATACCTGCACTGTTTGAGGATTTTGTGTTAAGAGCTCATGAGCTACAAGCTCATGTCTTACCAATTGACCACCCATATTCGCAAATTACCTCTGTTGGGATTCCAAAAACTCAAACCTTTTCTGAAAATTCAATAGAAAATTCCTCTGCTCTGCTTCTTTTTGCTTCTTTCTGTCTTGCCGTCACTTTTCTCTTCTTTTCCAAGAATGACTCAAAAGATAATTGCATGTAATGATTATTAGGAGCTACTCATATCAAGCAGTTTAATATTGTTTAAGATAAAACATGTAGCCATATTTGGAAAGTACAAGAAGAAATAAAAAATATCTTATTAGTTGTGACAATGACATAAGAAAAGGTTTGAAATGGATTATCTGCCCCCTACTTAAAAGTTGACATATTTCCACACATGGACGAAAAGACAGGCAAAGCATGGGCGATAAAGATTGATATGCACATAGTAGTTGTTGAATAAATGAAATAAATAAATAATGTGATTAAGAGAAGATATCACATACCTTTCAATTAATGCTCTTACGTGCTGGGAAAATTACAGTGCACCATGAAATAACGGCTGGAATAGACACCATGAATGAGGTGGTACGACATGATGGATGACGTGGAAGAAAAGAGAATGAATGGCGGTGATGGATGGAAAACAGAGAACATGGCATCCTTGAAAAGGAAAACTATATTATGTGCATGGAACATGGAATTCAAAGAGATGCTACAGGAGAAAGATCAAAGCCTTTTGCTACAAGAAGATCAGTAGCCATATTTGAAACAAACTGCTACAAAAACTCATCTTTAGACACTGGCTTATGATACAACCGAAGACAATGTCCATTAACTAGTAGCTTGAATCAAACTAGATCTATTGTAGCCAACTACACTGAGCCATTATCAAATACACGTTCTATGTCATAAGGACCAAGCCAGCGTGTGTTTATTTTACCTTGATTCTCTTTGTATCTGGAGTCATAGACCAGTGCCCAATCACCGGCAGAGAATTGCTTAGTTCGAATATGATTGTCATACAATTTTTTTCTTTGCTGTTGGATAGTTTCAGTATGCTATAGGGCAGATTTCCTCATCTCATCCAATGCATTCAGCTACAGGAGGCATTCCTTTTGAGCATCAAAGATATCAATTTTAAGCTGGAGAGTAGCCCTTAAGGTCTTATGCTCAAATTCAATTGGCAACATGGCAGTCTTACCATAGAGTAACTCAAAAGGAGTAAACCCTATAGTTGTTTTCCATGTTGTCCTATAGACCCAGACTGCTTCACAAAGGTGACTGGTCCAATCCTTCTTGTGTAATTGGATTTTCTTTGTAAGGATTGCCTCAATTTCTTTGTTAGTAACTTCTGCCTGGCCATTGGCTTGAGGGTGATAGGGGCTAGACTTTTTGTGCCTAATCTTGTAATCATTCATCAATGCAATGATTAAGTTGGATGTAAACTAAGCTCCTTGATCAGTAACAAGTTCCCTTGGGACTCCAAACCGAGTAAAAATCTGCTCATACAAGAACTCAACAACTTTATTGTCACGGGCATGTGTCATTGCTTTCACTTCCATCCACTTGGTTACATAATCAGTACACACCAAAATGTACAATTTTCCATTAGATGGAGGATCAATAGGCCCAACAAAATCCATGCCCCACTTGTCAAAGGGACTGACTACCACTTGAGGATTCAGGGGAATTTCATTAGACCTTGTTGGTCTCCCCATGTGTTGATATCTGTCACATTTCCTGTTGTAGGTTGCATCATCTTTGTGTAGTGTGGGCCAATAGTATCCTATGTTAAGCACTTTCATAGTTGTTCTCTTGGCTGCAAAGTGCCCTCCACATGGTTCATCATGACAGGAATACAAGATGTCATAGGTCTCATCTTCCCTAACACATCTTCTCATGACTTGGTCAGGTCCTGTATAAAATAAACAATCTACAATCTATAAAAAGTTAAAACTTTTTTCAACTAACAATTTCCTTTCCTTTGGTGAGAAGTGAGCTAGAATTTTGTTTGCTGCTAAATAATTTGCCATTTCTACATACAATGGAGTTTGAGCAGCAATAGAAAATAGATGTTCATCAGGGAAGCTATCATCAAATGCCTCAGGAGTGTCAGGTGTAGGTGTTTGAAGTCTTGACAAGAAATCAACCACCACATTAGCTCGGCCTGGTTTATCAATAACTGTGATATCAAATTCCTGCAACAATAGGAGTCATCTTGCTAATCTGCCAGATATGGCAGGCTTATTCATGAGGTACCTTATTGCTACATGATCTGTATGAACAAATATTTGGTAACCAATGACATAATGTTAAAACTTGTTCAAGGCATACATAACTGCTAGCAATTCTTTTTCTGTGACAGTATAGTTAAATTCAGGGCCTTGAAGATTTTTGTTAATGATATATATGGCATGCTCAATGGAATTCTCTTTTTGTCCTAAAACTGCTCCTATAGCATAATCAGAAGCATCTTTATGTATATGAAAAGGCAGATTCCACTTTGGTCCTTGAAGAACAAGTGCCTGAGTAATTAAGTTTTTAAGCTTCAAGAAAGATTTGTCATAGGCCTTAGTCCAGGTAAACTCAGAATCTTTAGTCAATAAAGCATATAATGGACTAGCTATTTTGCTAAAATATTTGATAAATCTTCTATAATATCTAGCATGTCCTAGGAAACTTCTAACATCCTTTTGTTTTGTAGGTGTTGGCAAAGTTAGAATAACTTCTCTTTTTGTAGAATCAACATGAATTCCTGCTTGAGAGACATGATGGCCTAAAAAAATTCCTTCTTGCATCATCATGAAGCATTTCTCACTATTCAAAGACAAATTTTGCTCCTGACATCTTTTCAACACTCTTTCTAAATTAGCTAATGCTTCTTCATAAGTAACTCCATAAGTAGTGAAGTCATCCATGTAGATTTCCATAGAATCATGAGAAATATCAGCAAAAATACTAATCACTGCCCTTTGAAATGTTGCAGGTGCATTACACAGCCCAAAAGGTAAGACAGAGTAGGAGAAAGTACCCCATGGACTGGTAAAAGTTGTTTTTTCTTGATCTTCAGGGGTGATTCTAATTTGATTATAGCCACTATATCCATTCAAAAAGGAGAAATACTTTTTCCCAGACAATGAGTCTAGTACTTGGTCAACAAATGGAAGTGGAAAGTGATCCTTTTTAGTTGATGTGTTCAGCTCCCTGTAGTCTACACAAACTCTCTATTTTCCACCTCTTTTAGGGACAATCACCAATGGAGACACCCATTGACTGTCTGAAATGGGGTAGATAAAACTAGCATCAAACAATTTATGGAGCTCTGCTTTAACTATTTCCCTGAGTGTTGGGTTTATCCTTCTTTGAGGCTGTCTGATAGGTAAACAATCTTCCTTAATGTAGATCCTATGAGTACAAAGTTGAGGATCTATTCCCTTCATATCCCCATAGTCCCATGCAAAAGCTATGTGTTGTTCTTACAACATTGTGACTAGGGCAACTTGATGAGATTGAGGTAGCTTATTATTGATGTTCAGACAGTGGCCTGGAGACACTTCTACTTGCTTGATAAGATCATTCATGGAGGCTGCTGATAAAGGTGGTGTCTGTATTTCATATGGAAGAAAATTATGATAAACTGTAGGAGATTCAGGTGATAGGTTCTCAGAATTTAGTTGTTGCAGGAAACACTGCTGAAGACAACTATCTACAGCAGATGGGCTACTCGGACCAGGGTTGGACTGCAAGATATGTAAAAGCAAGTCATCCTCACTCTGAAGCTATGAAAATAGATTAGTTTACAACATCATTAGTTGAGCCAATGAATTGACTTCTTCAGTTTCCTCTCCTAAATCTGGCCAAATTGGTTGAGACAAGTTTGGCTGAGGCTGAGCAGGTGGGTATAAAGCCAATTTCCTTCTTGATTGACTATAAAAAATTGTCATGTCTCCTAAATGACATCCTATAAAAGTATCATCCATAGCTAACCATGGTCTACCTAGGATAATAGGATATCCTCCCAAAGTTGCCTTAGTGGACAATATGGTGAAGTCGGTTGGGTATTCCCAAGACTCAAGGATGACAATAACATCTTCTACCATTCCATCAGGATTTACTGTGGAACTATTAGCAAGCTACAGGACGGTAGGTTTAGACCGAATGTTTAAGATATTTAAATACTCCATTGTATTCTTGGTCATTACATTGATAGCTGCACCAAGGTCAATCAAAACATTATTTAATATCTGGCCATTAATATTTATTTGTACCTCAAGAATCCCAGGGTCAGTATATTTTGGAATGACTATTATCCCCAACATAATATCTGCCAACTGTCCTATAACATGGATAGTTTGGGGATCCTTTTTCTTTCTGCTCGGATTCTTTAAACAAGCCTCTTTAATGGATTTTCCATAAATTGGGACATATTTAATGGCTTGAAAAAGAGGAATTTGAATGTGTACATTTTTCAACTGATCCAAAATATCAAAGGTAGGCTCTTCCATAGACTTTGATGTAGTAATTTGCATCTAAGGAAAAGGAAGTTTGGCTTGACGTTGTAGGATAGGCTCCTTAGAGACAATATCAGACATAGGTATATGTTCTGCAGGATCAGTAGGTTGCTCAGAGGAAGAGTTTGAAATCTCTATAATTACAGGTGGTTGTGGAGTAGGGAGAGTGGTTCCAGACTTGAGATGGATATCATGAATATCCAGGGCATAAGCTAGATACTAATTGGCTTCGTCAAAATACATAGGTTGTTGTTGTTGCTGCTTATTATTAGGATTTGGCAATGGTTGAGCAGGCATAGGGGTTTGTTTTGGGGGGCCAGTATTTGCTACAAGTGCTGCAGGAGGTGTCATGAGGGCCTGAGGTTGTGGCTGCTGAAGCTGCAGGGAGGCAGGGGATTGGTTCTGCCATTGCTGTGGACTTCTCCATTGAGGATTCTGCTGCCAGTTACCTTGGGGTGGAGTCCATTTTCCTTTTGGTTGTTTCCAACCTCCTTGAGGAGATTGCCATTGAGGACTCTGATAGTTAGGCCAATGTGATTGAGGAGTATTCCAAGGTGGTGATGGGCCATATGTGGGTTGCCACTGGTTATTGTAATTAGAATAAGGATTACCAAAAGTCAAAGGATCTTGAGGCATACCTTATCTTTGAGCCCATGGTCGCCTTTGTGCAACGAAGAATACTTGGTCATCATCACTCTCTACCATCTTAAAGTCAGTAGGTAATTGCTTAGCCTCTAGGTTAGCCACCATCTTACATCTATAATCTCGTTTCTTCTATCTGCAATGTGGACAAAACTCTGCCTAGATTGCTTCAAATTCCTCATGTTTCTTCCGAGCTTGCATAGTATCCAACTGTGTAGCCATGTTGTTTATGATATCCTTCTTGAAATCAGATAGCAAATTTGTGATCTCCATCCATGAAACTCCATTAATAGAAGACTTTCCCACTGTGGCTTAATGACCTCTACCCTTCTTAACAATTGCTCGAGAGTAGTTGAGACATATTTTCTTGATATCATCCCAAGGTAGTTGGGTTATATCACCTCCTCCCATCAGGTCCAGGGCATCTATACAGGTGTCACTGATTCCCCTTAGAAAAAGTAGTTTATAAGATTCTTCATTGAGAGTATGGTCTAAATTTTGTTTCAGGGAAAACAAGAATCTTGAGATATAATCTTCCAAGCTTTCATCCTCCTTTTGTTGAATTTTGAATATATCATCTCCCTTACTACCACTCTTACAATATTCCTTGTATTTCTCAAAAAAAATTGTTTGCATGACTGCCCAACTATCAACAACACCTCTTCCCAAACTCATGAACCATCTAAGAGCTCCTTCATTCAAAGTAGAAGGAAACAACTTTAGCCTAAGAGCATTTGAAGTATAATCATAGCTACAACAGAGGATGTCAAACTCGAACAAGAAAGTAACTAGGTCCTCTGTAACTAGTCCATAGAACTTGGGGAGTAATGAAGAAGGAATATTTTTAAGGTTATCATTATCTTGCTTAGCAATGATGGGAAACTCAAAAGAAGGAGGTTGATTAGGTGGATTTTATGCCATATTTGCTTGATGGAGTATCAGAGAAAATGGATTTTCTTTAGGTTCTTCGTTAGCTGGGTCAAATGGCAATTCAACAAATAGGTTTTTAGCAAATGGACTGATATCTTGGTCTTCTTCTTCCTCAAATAGACTATAAGCTGGTTGAGGATTATTATCAATGAATGGAAGCTCAGGGAGGAATCTTCCTAGAGCATCTCTTCTTCCATGCATGCAATAGAATGAATGGTGAATTGAAGGAATTTTGAAAATGCTTGAATAACAGACTAAACTACCGCTAACAATGACTTATGACAGGTTCTTAGCTTAACACCATCCCCAACAATGACGCCAAAAATGGTCGCACCCACAAAAGGATATAAAATTCATGGAAAATCCTAACCTGGGAATTAGACATTCCAGCAAGTGACTAACATCTTCTTATGGTCGTTCATTTACTTTGTCAAACTAGGGAATGTATACTTGAAATGGAGCGGCACTATATGTGCACTAAGAACCAATTTTAGTCACGATTTACTAGAAATAAATGTGTGAAAGGAATTCTACTTATGCTACAAGAATGTAATGCAAAACCTTCTAAACTTAATCAAAGCAAAAACCATAACAACTACAACTGAGAAACAAACTATGAACTAGCCTTATGCTACAAGAACAAACATAGGGATAGATTCCTGATGTTGCAGGAACAATATAAGACTGAGTTTTCCTTGAAACTTCAAGAACAGAATCTAACTTATGATTAACAGAAAATAAATGACTAACTAACTACATATACTTACTAAGTGGGCCCCCTTAGCAAGCATCAACTAATTACGCTAGAATTAAACTCAAAACTTCATCAAATTTTATTCATAAACTCGGAATGATGTAAATTGTTCTGCTCATATGAAAACTAACACAAAACTCTATCTCTTATCATAGTACTAACCCTTACATACTCTGCTTCTTATTATCATACTAACTTTTACATGATATTCTTTCTATGCTCGTTATGCTTGCTCACTCATGCAGAAGCAATGCTTATTTAAAACAAAAAAGCAACTAACTACCTAACTCAACAGAGAAAGATGTGGACATAAATTAATCCTGAAATCGAGGAACAAACTTCTCATAAATGAAAACATATCCATTCAATATGATCCAGAGAATTTAGCATTCCACTCTTTCCAGATTAATGATCATTTAAGTTTCTTCCCAACAACCCAGACAAAGAGTCTTCGCTGGAACAACTTCCTCGACAGCGTGCAGGAAATGGACTTTACTGCAGGGCCGAGATCCGCTGCGCTTGACTTGTTCATGCTCCCTTCAACAACCTGCAATGCACAAGGCGATAGAGGCGAAAGAAAGCATGCATGGAAAACAACACGATCCATTCATTAATCACATATCAAATCTATCACATTATTCAAAACCATATGCATTATATCAATCATTCAGGAAGTCAAATAGGGTAATTAATAAGACACATAGAGATGTTAGGCTGCAAGAATGTAGGAATTTATTGCTACAGGATACTACCCATTTTTACATAAAGAGTCTTTAATAAAAGAGTTAAAACATCCATTAGCAGTAAAAATAGAGATATTAAAAGTACATCATGATACTCAAATTATGAGCATATCCTGAGCTCATCACTTCCTTTTGGATGATGGATTCCAGCAAAGAATTGATGGCTCTTTGTCTTTGCTTGAAGGGCTTGGCACCTGGCTTGAGAGGAATGGTATGTGTAATAATTGAAGTATTGTAAGTCTTCAAATCCTCATAACTCCAAGCTATTACATGCTAATATGCATGTGATGCATCTATGATTCCTTTATTTTCCTCTAGAGTACATACCTTTCCAATAAAGACATTCTTTACATTATCTTGAGTCCCCATGATGTATGTATCACACTGACTACTAATGGACTCCTTCTTAGCTTCATGTTCCTGATATTTTATACTATCAAGATCAAAAATTATTTCTACTTGCACCATTCCTCTTGGAATAGTGTTGTTCTTCAGATTAATGACCCCTTCTAGGTCCATCTCTACTTCTTGAGGCTCTGCTTCATCAATTATCTAAGAGGTAAACACGTCAGAGCTAGTGATAAAATCTAGAATGTGTTTGTCATCCTCGAACACCTAAAAATTAGTTACGTTGTCGGGCACTGATGGTACTAGAATGAGGTCTATAGTAAACTTCTTCAATCCTGAAAGTGACAAGGGTTGTAATGTACTAGCTGCTTGAGCCAAAGAATTTGTAGTTTGATTCTTGCTACATGGCATCAACTGAATGTTGAAAGCATTAAATCCCTTAATAATATCCCATACTCTATGCCTATAACTGGTCATCCTTCTATCATGACATGAGTACTTCTTTCTAATTTTCCTAACTACCCATTCTGAATCTCCAAACACTTGCATAATCTTAACCCTTTTTCTTAATGCCATTAGCAATCTGTGAATCAAGGCTTCATATTCAGCTACATTATTAGTATAATGGAATTGGTTTCTATGATAAATAAAGAAGGTTTAACTTTTAGGAATAATTAACTCAAATCCAACTCCAACACCTTCTTTGACTTGGATCCATCAAATCTAAGAGTCCAATATCCAGTAGTTCCTATTCTTTTTTTTTTGTCTTTCGTTCTATTACTACTGGGAGGTTCCTTGAGAGGATTTTACCTTTGGGATCATCTTGAGTACTTTGTACATTAATTCTGATAGTTTGGGTTGGATTGATGAACCTTTGTATCTTCTCATCTGCTGTCTGGCATAGGCAACATTCTTGCTAAGAGTGAGCAGCATTTTGAACCCTACACTAGCTTGGAAGAAGCAACTCTTAAAAATTCATGTCCCTACCCAATTGGATCTGATTTTCTATGCATTTTTGGATAATTCCTAAAAGTTATACAATAGGCTAAGTTGACTATCTTCCTAGTCTCCACCTTCCTCTATTGGTTCAACCAATTCCCTAGTGTTGTTGGATTCAGAAGTAAGCTGACCGAGTGTACTCTATAACACAAAAATTTCCCCTACATCTAATTTTGAAACAGGAGTGGCCAATACATAATTCCCAACACTAACTTCTAATACTAGTATTTCATTTGAAGTATTCTGGTATTTGGTAATTATATACTTCATCCTAGGCTTCCTTTCAATTATGATTTGCTTTGGTACTCCCTTCCATGGGAGCCACATATGAGAGTGATCTATTGATACATATCCATTCAGTTCCTTAGTGAAATCTCTACCTAGAATCAAACCATAAGTATTAGGAATTTTTGCCACTTGAATATTAATGACTTGTTGGATTTTGAGATCTAATGCAATCTACATGGGAATCATATTTAGTTCTCCTACTACATTTACTTACATCTTGTCCAACTGAGTGACCTTATTTTGAGAGACTGCAAGGGTAATCCCTAAGGCTCTATAGACAAAAAATGACATAACATTCATGGAAGCCCCTGAATCTAGTAAGCAACTATGTAGATTCTTCCCAAAGAGGTGAACTGAAATCAGAAAAGGGGGAGTTTCTATCTTACCTTGAAACACACTTAGCTGAGTATCAACTTGTGCAACCTAACCCTTATCCTTTTCTTTCCCTTTATCCCTATACTATATTTAGATTTGACCTTGATCTTTTGGCATTTGAGAACTAGAGGTCTTTCAAGTCACTTCACTAGTTGTCTTTCCTTGGGGGACTACATTAGGCCTAAAGTCTAAGACTCCATCTTTGATTGTAGGAACTCTCAGTAACTCAAAAGTAGAAAGACTTATCTTTAGTTTCTTGAGTTCTTCAACTACATAATAACTTAACTACTCCACATTCATGTCAATATGCAAGCCCTTGGGAGGATTCACCAGCTTCTCCTTTCCTTTGTCCATGTTCCTACCTTTAGCAGAATCAGACTATCTTCCTTTCAACAAATATTATGTAGGAACATGAGGATAGGATGGATTATTGCTTGCATCGGAATCTAGAGGTGTGGTGAAATTGTTCGGAGGGATTGATGTAGTGAATGGGCCTCCAACTTGTGGATTTATATTGGGCCTATTCCTGAAGTCATATCTTCTAGTAGGCTATTAGAACATCTAAACTTCTTCAATGCCATTTTATTCTTCATATAGAGGACCATTGCCATTCTCCATTTCCTTATTGAACAATTGTGGAACTTCATCTCCATTTTAAACTTGTTTTTCTTTATCATCTTGTTCACTTACCTCTTCTTCTGGTAGATTCTCTTCACTTTGTGGGAAAGGAGCATGATTCAACACCATCACTAAGGAGTCATATGACCTAGAGGGTACCAATTCATAATTGTTGGAATTGTTTTCCACTTCAAACTAAAAGATGGATGCAATAGTTTGGAACTCAGGGAAGTCCAACTCATAATGTTAATTTGTATTGTGAATTCTACACCATCTAGATAAAGCGATTTCTCTTGATTATGAGGTTGATCCAATGGAGTAGGGACACCTCCATTTTTTGGCCTTGTGTTACATGTTATGTTTTTCTTAGGTGGTTGTCTTCTTTCAAATCCTTGTCCACTTATCTTTCCTCTATCAAAATTCTACCCATGTCCTTGTGTAGAATCTTGACTCTCCCTATTATAATTAGACTACATATTCCTCTAAGGAGGTTGGCGCTGACTATTTTGGTTCCTTAGGTATGTCACTTCCATGTTCAAATTCTTAACCTATTCAGTCAACTCATCCAATCATTCCTTTTCAGGATTACTATAAGGGGTTGGATTCACATTGTTCTATGGTTTGGGTACCCAACTGCTACTCCCAAACTCATAGACTGATTTAGTAGTTCAAAATTATGCAAGTATGAGGCAAAACCAACTTGTTGTTGTTGGTGAAGGGGTTGATTAACACTTTGTTGTGGATAACTATTTACTAGTGGGACTTGATTCATAGGAGGACCTAGATGTGGGACTAAAGGAAACTATGGCACCAGATTCATAGTGTGGGTGTGGTTAGTGAAATCCTAGTTAACTGCTTGAATCTTTCTTGGGTGAGTAGTAGGCCCTAAGGATGGAAAAGGTATAGACAAGTGGTGTCTCTAATCAATTATAACCTTTACAACCTTTGTGTATGCATCAAGAAAACTATTTAGATGATTTTGTCTCCACTTAAGAAAATTGGTTGTAAGACTATCAAGGGCTTCATAATATACTTCCAAGGTAGTAGTGTCATTGACAACATAAGGAAACTGTAACATAGTATAATCTCAATGAAATATATTATTGAATGAACCTATAGGATCATTAACTTCTCTCTTAACCTTAGTGAATTGCAGGTAGAGCTCATTAGCACTAATAGGGATCTTCAACTTCTACAAAAATGCATTCTCCAATTCAGTCCAATTATGAATTGACCCAACAGGTAGATGAGTGTACCAATAAAAGGAATCTTCTCCTAGAGAATAAGGGAAAAGTCTATAGGCAACATCTGCATGATTGATCCCTCTATCCCTAAGGAAGGTCTGAAAAATCCTAATGTGTTCCTCTGCAGTTCTATTAGGGTCATTGATATGAAATTTAGAGAAAAATGTTTAGGATTCTTGGGCATAACATTGTAATTGCTGAAGTACAAAGGTGATGGGTTATTTTCCTTGAAATCCATTGGTGGTGGTGGAGGTGTTAAAGACTGATTAATGACTTGTTGGGGTTTTTGAATTGGAATAGCTTTAGAATCAAATGAAGATGGACTTGATGAAGGTGAAGATGATGGGGATGATGGAAATGGTGGGCTAGACTATGAATCTCCTCTTCTTTTGGTCCTCCTTGACCTCGTAGGAGCTTTTCGTTCTTGAAATTCTTCCTCTCTTGGTGTAGATCTGGTTCTTCTTTGAAATCTCATAGGAGAAATGGCAGATAGAAAATGATCCAACTTGATTATTCAGGCCCTCCTAGCGCCAATCTGTTGATGGTGTTTTCTGCATAGCAACAACTTAGATAGAATACAAGTATCATATCTCTCTTGAAAGTTAAATCTCTATCAACAAGCCTCAAGAGATAACCTTTGGGTCTCTAATGTCAAGCCTTGACAATGCATAAACAACTTAGTGGTAATGTGAATTATTTGGTAATCACAAGGGGCCTTACAAAGAAAATGTTGGAAACTTCAAACTTATCAAATCTTGAAATATGGTGATACTTTGAATCTTAAATCTAATCCAATTGTTTTAAGAAATAACAAAAGATGAGGGTTTAGAGAGATCCTAAAACTAAAATAACTCCTAATACCAACAATGCAAATGATAAAACACTTAAAGTGGACCAATCCTTCAAAACTTATTTCTACTTAACCCATATCTAATTTGCAATATTATAGAAATAGTGCAATCTTCTAAGGAATGAAATATTTTCAAATCAAGAAGAATTCACCCAATCCAACCTTATTTAAAAATTTAAATAAATAAGTACCCACAATTGAAATTCAACACAATTTTAAGGCCCAAGCTAGCTTTACACAACAACTTACAATTAGAAAGCTGCTAAAAGTATGGACCAAGGATTGCTCAGACACCTCAAATATTAAACCAAAAATGCCATTGAATGACATCTAAATCTAAATCTAACATATAAAAAAAAATATCACAGCAATCTCAAAGATATGGAATAACAAGAACCATGCAAAATGAGACAACACAGAAAAGAGCACTATAGTACAATGTCTTCGCTTGTATTGGATCACCCAATATTGTAACAATTAAAGTAAACAATGTAGCAGCACTTGCTCTTAGAAAATCCTAATTCCTAACTCAGTTCTAGCTCTTGCAACTATCACTTAGCTTTTCTCTAACTTCTAACCCTTACAAATGAGGCATGATGCCCAATTTATAGATATTTCCTCACTAGGTTGGCCCAGTCTAGGGTTACATCAAAAGGTCAACCAAAACAAGTTGGCCAAGAAAGTTCTTTAATAAAATAATAATTTTTCATTTAATATTTGAGGCTCCTTCTAGGTCATCCTGGATCTTCCAATAGGATTCTTTTTATGGAACAAAATTGTAGATCGCCCATCTAGCTGGCTATGATCACATGTTTGGCACAAAAAACTAGGTGACTGGTTGTTGATTATTCTCCTTTTCTCCCTCACAATTGGCTCCCAATTTATTAAATAATTCATTTTCCTTTTATAATATTTCCTTCATATCTTCTGGTTCGAGAACTGAAATAAATTTAATTCTTGTTTTATGATTTTTAAATTCCTCCAAATATTGTGGCATAACTTTATTCCATTCCACTTGCAGCTCGTGGTATTTGTCTAACTTTGAAATGTATATAGTTGCATCTTCCAGATTTACTTTGGTGATTGGAGTACCATTAGAAAGGGCATATATTTCATGCCACCAACCCTATAGTTGACCAATGCTCATGTTTTTCTTCCCAAATTTTCTCCTTCTAGTCATGATTTCTAGGAAACTTATACAACTATTGTATATTTCTTTCATCTTTCCTTGCAATTTCATTATCTTCTTGAAATACTTGGTGAGTTCTTTCCTATAATTCCAAACTTCAACCCATTCCTTCACCCTACCAATCTCATCTTGAGAAACGATGTCCAACTTAGCCATCTCCTCCTTTGAAACCAATAGGATCTTCTTCAATTCATCAGTAGTTGACTCATCAATTTTATTACAATCTGTAGAAAATTGTGAAGTGTGCTCAAGAAAATCAGAGGCATTAGTGTATATCTTCAAGATTTTCTCAATTTCCTCATCTCCTCTGTTGCTTACATCCAAGAGCCAACTATGAGTACAATGCACAGAGGATTTTAATCTTTCAATTTTTGTGACTACCTCCTTTGGAAATAATCCTTCTGACATAATCCCTTCACTACCCATAGTCTGCAAAGGTTTCATTAAATGTTGCACATAATTATATACATCATTTAATTTCTTTTGCAACCTTTATTTTTCCTTTGTCTCTTTATCTAATCTCCTTAGAATTGCTTGGGAAGATCCCAGGAATTCTTCATTTTCTTGTTCCTTGGCTGTAGGTCCTAGGTTGATTGTTTGCACCTTGTAATCAGAGGACCTCACCTCATCCTTGAACTTATCTTTTGGAGGAACAACCACATGGATGAACCTGTTATTGAAATTATCTCTAGATATTTTAGAAACTGTCTTGGCCCTCTTCCTCTACTTGGGCTATCCCCATTTATCAAGTAATTTATCACAACTTGGTGTCTCCTCTTGTATAATAATTGGCTTCTTACTAAGCCTCTTTTCAATCCATTCTGGGTCTGTAGTTTGTTCAGTTGCCACCTCCTTGTTGGGACTATCAACCACATTTATTTCAACATCTTGCTCATTTTTTGGTTGATTCTCTTGTTCTTCCTTGTCCTGATTAGGACTATCAACAACATCTTCTTCTCTGTTATTTCCTTCCTCAAGATTATTTTGTGGCTCATAAATTATTACCTTCTCGGGGGACCACCATACTTTATCTTGAACAACCTCAGACTCTATGTTCTTCCTTTTAACCCTAGAGGTTGATTGTCTTATCTCTTGCACAAAATTTCTCCACTACCCACTATTTGGAGTAGAAATATTGTCATCCTCTTCATTCAACTATTCAGGGTTATTAGATATGTTTCCTTTGTCCAGAAGTTCCTCCTTAGAAATCTGTACATTTTTATGTGGAGAAGGAATGGGAGAATTATTTCTTGGAGCTTCTCTCTTTTCAACATCATCTGTAGGTGCCTCTTCATCTTGCACCTCTTCTTTTACAAATCTCAGTCCCTCCACTGGAGAAAAATTCTCCTTACGAGAGTTTCTTGTAACATATACTTGGGGTTTTTTCCCTAAACTTTCCAAATCTACAACTTTTATAGTAGAAGGAGCATATGTGGCAACTTCATTCTTCCTTTCTTTTACATCCTTCTTCCTCTCTGTGAGTATTCTTCTTTTTCTCACTAGTTGGGAGGTTTCTCCTTCTTCAATATTAGTGTCAGCCTGGGGAACCTTCTTAACTTTAGGAGATTATTTTCTCCTCGCTTCACTTGCACCTAACACCTAGTTATTCTCTTAATGGATATTGTTTCCTCAAAATATTTTTCATCATGAGGTTCAGTGACCTCATCCTCCTTGTTAGCTTTAGATTCTTCTTCATCTTGAGACTCAAAGCCCCCATTAGGTCATAGGTGAACACCCTTTTCCTCCAATTCCAACACGTTGTTCCTAACCCACAACCTAGAGTACTTCTTCACAGGTTCAGTAATTTGATTTAAGTAGGTTATTTCCTCTTTAGAAAAATTAATTGGAAGTAGTGGTCTGCTTCTATAGGGTTCATAGTCATGGTGTTGAAGAAGGTTTGTATCATCATCCTCCACTTGATCAAGAACTTCCACAATTTTGTATAGTCTAATTGACTTCAAAGTTAGCCTTGAAAACCTTCTCCTAATGACCTCCTATTCATCCTGACAATTGGCCCAATAGTCTTCAATGTGGTCCTTATGCCTGAAAGTCCTATTAGCCTACATCATGGGCTTTCCATAAGGATCAAAATTACTTCTATTAGTGTGGGAATACAACTCAAGTTGGGTCATCTCCTTCTAAAAATTTTGGGAACTCTTAATAGAAGGGAAATCCTCTAAGACCCCTACCCTTAATGGGAATTCTGATCACAATCCTTTCTTCTTAATATTACCTTGTTGTAAGATTTTTTCAAAACCAACCATCTATCTTGTCAACTCTAGCATCAGGAGTTTGTTAGTGGGATACCTAGGTAGTCTGGGAGGATTAGTTGGAAATATTTGTACCTGGATGTATATAAACCTTTGGATTTGAATGAACATTTCACCATATTGCTTAATTAAATCCTGGCATCTAAGAAAATTCAAATGTAAAGAGCATCCTATAACAATCTTGGAATATACATGAAGAAAGCATCGTTAGCTCTTCTATAATTGGATGTCTTATATTGTAACTATGGATAAACATCACATATCTTATCCTTCCCTAGGACTCCCTTGCAGCTAAGACCCTTGTATTTGGTCTTGTGTGCCAACATGTACACTAGATATGAGATCATGGTAAACTTGTTAGTCTCCTACACACTCCTTAGTTGAGCATCTAGATTATTGCTAATGATCCTTGCCCAATGATAGTGTTTTTTTTCTACAATCTGGGTAATGGAATGGAACATCCAAGATTGAAATAGATGTGCCTCATCCACTGACATAAATCCACTGGGAAGAGTTATAAGGTAATGGTATTCCATTTTGAAGTCAATTTTGTGCAACTTCTTAGGAAACTTTGAGTAGTGATGTTTTCGTTTCAATATCCATGCATTATTCATGTTCTCCAAAGCTCTGTTGGGATCTTGCTCATAGAATTTGATAGCTTCCCCAATGTTGATTTCTTCAATAAGCTTGTGATGGGAGGGAATGTTGAAGACCTCTACAATAGACTCCTAAGTTAAGTTTTCCATTACCCTGCCTTGAGGTGCAATTATGATTCTTGTCCTAGAGTCATAATGCTTTACACATTCTAAAACTAGCTCTGGTCATAGTTGTTTGGGTGGGAATCCTACTACTTGTGCCAATCTAGTGTGAGTGATCTTTTGAGCTTGCTTAGTTGGTTCCTTCCCAAACATTCTTTGGTAGAAGTCATCGTAGTCCACATGGCCCATATTGGTATCTACAATCCTTGACCATGCAGAGGAAATCTTGGTTTTTAGCCAAATTCCTTTAAAGTCGTACTTCATCCTTTATTGCCTCCTTCTGACTTCCTCTTGTGCTAAAGTAGCCTTAGTCTTAGTGGTTTTTTTAGGACTTTACTCAGCCTGTATCTATTAGAAAAAATACCATAATCACCAAAAGGAAAGCACCAAAATAACATATCCTAATAACCAATGTAATTAATTCAAGATAATAATCATGACGAATTCATTATTACTACAAGGTAAACCCTTTACAATGTCATTACATCATACATGCAACTCATTCAACTAAACAATTACCCTTAAAATGATCGATTTTCTCATCATTGAAGAATAAAAAATAATTAAAGTTAATCATCATGATCATACATTAACCTTTTCTTGAGTTTCAAGCCAAAACAGAAGAAACTCAGAGAATCTAAACCTGCTCAGATTTTCTGGCTGGATTAGGGTTCAGATAATCCGAGATAGTTCATATTTACCGAACTGAATCACCTAATGGCAATTAGGTCAACTCTGGCTTATGATTTGAAACTAATGAGGTCTCAAGAATTGAATCATCAAGCTATGACATTTTATCTAGCATTCCAATAAACATGAACTCGAGTAGATGTAATAATAATAGAGTATGTGAGAAGCTCAAAAATTTCACCATACCTCAGATTACCCAAAGGTCATGATCATGATTCGCTAAGTGAAAACATGTCAAGGTTTGAAATGAGTGAGGTTTTGATAAATCCAAGCTACCTCATATTATCCGAGCGGATTAAGGATCGGGTAATCCAAGCTAGCTCAGATTTACTGAGCTTTTGCTTGAATGCTCAAAATCAGCTAAGGTTGAAGAATGTTTGCACCAAAATGATGAAAATCACAAATTCACTTGAAAAGATAGATCATTTATAAAATTTCATGGCGTCATTGAAATGATTTTCATGATGCTTTTAATGTTCAGATCTAAACAAGTTGAATTCATGACTCACATGAAGGGTTTTGAAACTAGGGTTTGAATTGCATTGGAAATCATGACAAAACCCATCCACTCTTGGATTCTACACTAAAAACTTAAAGGAAGAAACCTTGAAATGCATTCATCAAATCACAACACTCAAACAAAAACCATCATTTTCCTAACCAAACATGCCCTAAAGAATTTAATTTGTAACAATAAACCCTAAGATATGCAAGAAAACTTGAAATCATACAGCCTCCCAATATCAAGAAGTGATTCAGCAAGATATCAATAGTCAAATCAATGTCATGGGTGAAGAGTGAATAAAGCATACCTTTAAAGTGCGCAAATCAAGAGAACACACTAGAGACTCAGCAAGGAAAATGTCAAATCCAGTAATAATCACGTTCAAGCAAATGGATTCTCTCAACAGAGCTTAATTCGATTGTTCAAAGGAGAGCACTCTGTCATTTTCAAGCTTTTTTGAATGTAAATGACGAAAATGAGGACGAAACTTGAATTTATCACCATTTAGATGCAATAAATGATCTCAATTAATACATGATGGGATGGTCAAGACTTCAAAAATATGACCTGGGCTTGGACTTCATATAATCTTAGGTACCTCGAATTATTCGACCAGATTAAGGCTCGAGTAATCTGAGCTAGCTCATATTTTTTGAACTTCCCTCTAACTTAGTTATTTTTTCTTGAATTTCATGTTTTTGACCAAGGGTCGATTTTTGAAGATCTAGATCATCATTTGAAGCTGCAAGATGACATCCTACATTCCAATTTATCATTAAGCACTTGGGTGAATCAAGACCAAGAACGAGTGACTCATCCCTTAAGGGGAACAAAGTCAAGACCCTACAAAAGCAAGGAAGCAAAGCAAGAAAAGGGGGGTCCCTACTTTCAGTGAGGCATGTGTTCGAAAACTACATAACATAACACTCCTTTGAACATATTTTTCATTTTACATTTTACATTTTAACATTTTGTATTTATATGGCCACCTTGCACAACATAGCTTGCATGCCTATGGTGCCATCACATTTGTTCATGAGTTCTAAGAATACGAAGCTGTGCTTGCCTCATCAAGCACAAAATGACATTTTCCTTTGTGCTAGTTTATTAAAGTTATTAGGAGGTATAACTTTGATATGGTTGAGTAGGAAGCCCATTCTGAGGCACAACTTTCCCCATTTTGTGAGTACATACAATCCAAGCATACATGCTTCTCACCTTTTGGGCTTTCTCACCCAGTGGATAGCCATGATTTTTGTCACCCCAGAATGAGTATGCATTTTCTTTTTTTGGAAAAATAGCCTAGATCTGATCCACGGCTAGTTGGACAAACAATCGAAGCTTGATCTGACTTTTCCTTTTTCTCTTCCTTTTTTTTTTCTCTTTCATATGTGTGTTCCTTTGTTTTTATGTTTAGTTTTCCATGGGATCTTCATCCTAGTGGCTTGATCATCCCTCTTGATCATTGTCATCTCATCTTTCTATCATAAGTGCATTTGGATCCCTCTTGATGTGCATGGCTACTTTAGTGAGAGTTTGAAGAAAGTTCATCCTCTCACTAAAGTGGGGGCTAAATGTACCATAAAAAAATGGATCCTCAGAAATTTTCATGGTCATTTAGGTCCTTTTCCTGTGATGCTTGGCCTATTTTACTTAGATTTAATGTTTTAATGTGACTTATACATTCACATTAGGTCTTGAATATTTAAATTATTAAGACATTATGATGTCTTGTGTAGATGTTCTGAAGTGTTGTGAAGTGTTGTAACACATTTCTACACTTTTCTAGACTCTTTTTCTTATAATTCTTCTAAGTATTCCCTTTATATCCCTTACCAAGTTTTATTCTAAAGTGTTGTAAAGTATTGTAACAAACTTTCATGATTTTATAGAGTTTTCATCACTAATTATACCTTTCTTATGCTTTATTTGGCTCCTTTATGCACTTATAGGCCTTAATTAAGTGTTTTTTTTAATATAAACCCAACAAACATCATTAAATGCAACTTAATTCTCGGCACCCACTTGCTTGCCTTGAATGGGACCCATTTTCCATGGGTGGAGAATGAGTCTCTCTTGGCATAAAATTCAAAATAAATTCAAATTTCTTTCAATTTTTTATTCATTAAGACCTTAGGTTGGCCCATGATGTTGTAGTTTTTGGAAATTAGGGAATAAGTGTGTATAAATATATGTTTTTCTATTCATTTTAATGCCCATTCATTCATGCATTCAATCCATCATAGCATTCAAGTATTCTAGGATCCTTAATGTTCAATTAAGCAATCATAAATCATCTTGGAGCAGCGATTGACATATCTTCAGGCTTCAACAACAAGGGTTTGGTGATTTTATGACACTTGCATGTTATTTCTTCATCATTCCTTTCTTATTTCATTTCTTTATCAAGGGTTTGATTACCAAAGTGGGGTTTGACCAAGGAAAACCCCTATACTCTAACCCTTAACCATTTCCCCCTCTTTGCATGTGTGTTTACAGGTCTTGTAGGTAGATTTGTGCAAGAAATAGGTGTTGAAAAGTGGTTAGCAAGTCATCAAATCTATTCAAGTCAACAAAGACCTAATTCAAGCTTGGAGACATCATTCAACCTATTTTCTACAGATTTGGATCCATCAACCTGACAAGAAGACAAGTACAGATCTAGACCCATAGAGTTGACTTCAAGATTTGGAAATTTCTCTAGGTGGACTGATTCACCATCAATGGTGAATGAGTCCCACTACCAATCTAGAGAAAGTGTTTTCTAAGGTTTTTAGTTCCTTATGTATCCCAAAACCTATTTCAGTAGAATTTACCAAAAGTAGGACTAATTTTCCATCTATGGAGAATGAGTCCTAGTGGTCATAAACAATAATTTATGAAACATTCCAAAACCTTCCAACATCATCATTCTACCTCCAGGTGCACTCAATTCAATTTGATTAAGTTTTGATTTCATTTGTGCATGCATGTTTCTAGTTCATCTCTACATACAACATTGTGTTTTCAAACACTTCATATTTCTTAGGTTTTGCATAAATAATCATTCTATCTCTTTAATTCATTGTATTAATATCATTGCATTTAGGCATATTTTCATTGTACTTACATTATTTTTAGTGAACAACCTAGATTTTGTTTGGGATGTATCTCTCTCCTTTAGGTGAAAACCCCTAATTGAGCAAGAGAGTCATAGCATCCTAAACCACAAAAATTTAGGGTTCAATTATTAATGAAAAACTAATGAAATGAAAGTGTTTGAAACATAGTGTTGATATGCAAAATACCTAGAAATAAAAGTAAACTATAAAAAAATGAATGAAACTGAATGTGTGCACCTGAGAACTTTGTTGGAGACTGGATGTGTCTTCTGAAATGTTGTTGATCCTTAAAATTTGGCCTACTAGGACTCATTTGTCATTCTGGGCGAATTAGTCCTAGATCTAAGAAACTATTTTGGAGCCTACTTCGGACAAATGGGTATCCAAAACTACAGAGAACACTTTTCAGGCCTAGAAATGGGACTCATTCACCACTAATGGGGAATTAGTCCACTTTTCAATTTCTTAAAATTCAAAAGAGGAAACTGAAGCCCTTGGTTTGCACTTTGGTTCCTGACATGTGTCTGCCTCTTAAAGTTTGATTTATGACACTGTAGGTGACTTTTAGTGGATATTTTTCCTTAGTGAACAAGGAGATATCTTCAAAAACTTTGCAACTAGGTCTTTAATGATTTCCAATTCTTTAAGATACATTAATCTACAAACATGCACAAAAAGAGAAGGATAAAATATTGATTGTTAGGGCATGGGTGTTTGCCTTGGTCAAACCCCTTTTTAGGTAATTAAACTAATATGAAGAAAGAATGTAATGGATCATCAACCAATGGATTTAATACCTTTCCATGATGATTGATCTTGAATTTTTGTAGAAATGAATGAAGATTCTACCCTTGAATGTCTAAAAAATTCTATATTGATGACTTAGAATGATAAAACCCTAGCTTATGTGACTTGAGAGAGAAGATAAGTGATTAATGAAATGATTAGGTTGTGAATTAGGGTTTGGAGACTTTATATCTATATGCAATTTATCTTATTTTCTCATTAATTTGATCCCTAAGGCTAACATGAAAACAAAATTAAACTTAAAATCCTACTTCTCCCATGGACTCATTCACCATTAAGGGAAAATGGGTCCCACCTGGATGGGAATGATTTTCCCCTAATGGTGAATAGATCCCACAGGGGCCATTTTGCCAGTTGGAATGTTAGGAAATAAGGAATTTAGGTTTATATGATGATTAGTTGGGTATTTCATCAAATTATTCTTCATGATGCATATTATGGGGCCATAGGGGCCTATTAATGATGATGTAAAGGTCAATTAGGGCTTGGGACACAAAATTCAACTTGAAAGTGTGATTAAATACACTTTACAACACTAAAATGAGGTCCACATAGCCTAGAAAGGAACAACATCCAATGTGAATGTGTAGGACACATTAAAACATTAGATTAACATTAAGTTTAATTTATATTAATGTTATAATTTAATTAAATACATTTTATAATGTTGAATTAGGGGAAAAAAAGGTTCATTAAGTCTAGAGAAGTGTGAAAGTCTCTTACAACACTTTACAACACCTTCACAAGACATCATTAGGTGCATTCTATTTAGTTTACAAGGGTCCAAGACATAATGTGGATGTGTAAAACACCTCACAACACTAAATCAAGGCCTCATTAAGTCCAATTTGTCATTAATTATTCTCATATCAAGCAAGCAAAAATGAATGTTTTTTCTGTGTCCACAACTATCTATGTCTCTATAGAGCCTACCACACAAGAAATGACTAGAATGTTCTTGGTTATTGTCCCTCAAAAGAAACAAGAAATCGTTTAATCATTATCAACACTCTTACAAAGGATTCTTCTAAGAAAAAATTAACATTAGCACATCCTGACATGATAGAAACTAGTGGTCTTGGTTATTCTCCTTCCAAAGAAATGAAAGAAACAAAAAAACCTTCAATTAATATTAATGCCATCATGCAAAACAATTTAACGATTGGATTTCATTAGATTTTACACCCAAGCTTGTAAAGGAAAGTAAAAAATCTCACAATCTAAAGAGTCTTGTGTAAGTATGACATCTTGTACTAAGCAAGAGATATCTTTGTCAGAAAATAAATAAACATCTTCTATTCATCAAGAGACTCCTCCAAGATTGTTTTATATCTCTCCCTCCAAGAACAAGAAATAAAATTTACAACAAGAGTTCATTTTGTGGATATCATAGAATTCGTAGTCATTCTACTAATTAATGTAATACTTTTGTTAACAAAATTCAACATCTGAAGGATTGCAATGCTCTTCCTTGTGTTGAAGCACCTAGTTCATCTAATTGATAGTGATTTCCATAGATTTCCCATCATCCATCCTCAAATCACCCTTGTCCCACACTTAGTGGGGGCAAGGGGTTAAGTAGCCTTGTCCATGTATGGCACTTGTTGTCTCTTTTGGCTAGTTGACTCCTTTCCATGTATATATAAGAGCAAGCTTGGGATGTGGGTGACATGCCTTAAGTTGGCTCACATGTGACATATTGAGTTATCTTTAGTTGTTTCATTTTTGGGGGAAACCCTTCCCTCCCTTTTCCTGATGTAGCTTTATTTCGGAAACATATGACTTGGCATATGGAATTTCAAGGAAAGCTCTCATTTCTTAGGAGAAAACATTTAGCTACTTTAAAGAAATTTCTCATAGTGATTGTGTTAGCAACTGCTTTATAGTGGGGGCATATGTCGATGACATCTTTCAACATATTTCATGGCATGATTTTCTTTTTTCTTATGACGTGTCTTTTTCTTGATGGTGTCATTGGGTATGATGTCCTCCAAGAGTGTGACATTTCTAAGCATATGATTTCCCTTGGTGGAATGATGTGAAGTGAGATGCATTCCATAAGTTGTGGTATGGTACTCTTTGTCTTGTCCTCACTTGGAAACATTAGGCATGGTGTTCCCTAATAAGAATACCTTACATGAACAAAGAAAAATCCCTTTTAATTTTTTTTACAAAAATGACATTCAAAAGCATACAAAATAATTACATTGTGGTGCCTTATCAAAGTTGTCAAAAGGATAACTTTGGTATGGTATGGGATGCTAATATGATTATCTAATTTTCCACCTCATTGGGATAACTCATCTAGTGGATAGACTAATTTTCCACTACCCCAAAGTGAGCACACATGATTGCAACATCCCACCTAGTGGGCAGACTGAGGTTCCACTACCCTTTAGTGAGCGGCACATGTTACAAAAAAACAACCCTATTCCACATAATATGACTTATATGACTGAATATGTATGTAAAACCAAGATCTATGTTATGTTTGAAAACATAGTATTGTTTGAAAAAGGATTTAAAGAATGGACATAAATGCAAATTAAACTAAACAGGAGGTTTTTTTTCAGAATGGGTGCACTTGGGAAACTAGAGAAGACAGGGAAACAATCTAGAAAATTGATGAAATCTGAATTTGAGTTGATTGGGACTCATTCGCCACCCTAGATGAATCAGTCCCAGGTAAGGACTTTTCTACACAATTTTTTTTTTCCATCAGTCGAGAACCTAGATCTACATCTGACTCAAATTTTCACCACAGGAGGGACTCATTCGCCATGCATGGTGAATTAGTGCATTTTGGAATTTCTGTAACTTCAAATTTATGTTCTGCGCCTTGAAACTTGCACAATTTTTTTTGATAGAAACCTGATTTGGAATCTCAAAAAATTTCTGCAAAACAACTTAAAATTGTTTGTCTAATGAGGGGTTTTCCTTGGTCAAACCCCTAGTTGGGTAATTAAACCTTAAATGGAGAAAAATTTGAATAAACCCTAGCCCTAGATGTGTTAAAGACTAGGAAAAGTTGAAATATGATAAAGGCCCTATTCTATTTCTCTAGAATAAGAAATGCAAAGATGATTTATATGATGCAATATCTCAACCCTAGAAACATTACAACACATGAAAAATAGGAATGAAATGACATGCAAATGATACACAAACAAAATGCAAACCTTAATTTGAAGATAGAGGGAAAATGGAAGATGGAATCCATATGAAACCAAGTCCTTAGGTGTGATTTGGTGGCTAGTTACACCTCTTAACCCTAGATTTCTTCATGATTCACCATAGGCATCCATCATCAACCCTTTACAATGTTGGATCTTGATAAGAGAAGTGAGCTTCAAGACCTGCAAAACCCTAGTTTGCTGCCCTAAAACTTCAACTTTTGCTAATGAAACTTGTTGTATAAGACTTGACTTTAGAAATTGCTCTTGAAAAAATGACAAAAGGATAAGAAAAGATCTATGAAATGACTTGAAATAAGTATTTATAAGAAACAACACCTTATTTTCCTATTATTTAGACCTAAGAGGCCAACATTCACCAAAAAATAAAGTTAAATTGATCAAATTCCCACTTAAATTTGAATTTTCCCTCAAAGGGGACTCATTCGTCACCCTTGGTGAATGGATCCCACCAAAGGGGACTCATTCACCCAAAGTGGTGAATGGGTCCCACTACTACTGTTTGAAGGTTGGTTTCAGGGTATGAGATAATTAAATGTTGTTTTTCAAGTTTTATGTGATTTCTTAGGTAAAATAGGCCTCTAGATAAAAATTAATGGGTCTAAGGGGCCTATAGATGTTGTTTTGAAGGGTAAATTATGTGAAGGGACTCAAAAGTGGGTCCAATTATGTGTGAAATTGTCTCTTTTCTCAAGAGGGTCCAATTTTCTATAGCACAACTAGAAACTTCAAATCAAAGTAACAATCTACTACTAGACTACTGGATTTGATTCACACAGATTTTTGTGGTCCTACAAGAGTGAGAAGTCTACAAGGTGATAGGTATTTTATGCTTTTGATTTATTATTACTCTAGATACACATGGTTTACTTTTCTTTGAGGGAAATCCGATGCATTAGAAAGATTCAAGGCATTTAAGGCTATGGTTGAAAATGAAGAAAATTTGAGAATAAAATTCTTAAGGTCCAAGAGAGGTGGTGAATTCAATTCAAATGAGTTTAATATATTTTTGTGAAGTTCATGGAATAAAAAGAAAATTATCTACTCCTAGAACTCCTTAGCATAACGGAGTTGTTGAAAGGAAAAATAGAACAATTCAAGAAGTTCCTAGATCAATGATTACTAAGGTTGGTTTACCGCAAGTTTATTGGAGAAAAGCTATTCATACTACTATTTATGTGTTCAATTGAGTTCAATGAAAGGATAATAATACAAAGGACCCCTATGAGCTATGGTGTAGAATAATTCCTACATTCAAGTATTTCAAAGTACTTGGAAGCAAATGCTAGATCAGAAGGGATGAAGAAAACTTAGGGAAGTTTGATGTTATATGTGATGAAGGTATCTTCCTTAGATACTCTACTAAGATCGAAGCTTACAAATGTTTCAATAAAATGTTGAGAAATATTTTTGAAATCACAAATGTCAAGGTTGATGAAGAAATGAAGAATTCAATTAAGGTTGATGGATATGTATTTTATGAACCAAATTTTGTAAGAATTGAAGAAGTTGTGGAAGAACAGTACAAGTAGAATGAAGAAAATGTTGAAGAAGAGGAAGCTTTGGTGGTGTCCCAAAAGACACCTAAATATGTGCAAAAAAATCATTCAAAGGATCAAATCATTGGAGACAAGAGGAAATTAGTTTTAACAAGAAGTAGAGTTGTTTTTGCTAATGAGATAAATCTATGTTTCCTTTCTGAAGTGGAACCAAAGATAGTGAGTGAAGCATGTAATGATGAAAATTGGATGAAAGCTATGGAAGAAGAACTTATGTAGATTGAGATGAATCAAACTTGCGAATTGGTCCATAGAGTGGTAGATAAAAACATAATTGGATCAAGATGGGTGTTCAAAAATAAGTTGAATTAAAATGGAGAAGTGGTCAGAAATAAAGCAAGGCTTGTATGTAAGGGTTACTTACAAGTAGAAGGTATAGAATTTTAGGAAAAACATTCTCTAGTGGGAAGAATGGAAGCTATTGGAAAGTTCTTAGCATTTTATTCTCATAAATATTTTAAATTTTATCAAATGGATGTTAAGTCTATATTCTTGAATGGTGAATTGGAAGAAGAGGTGTACATGTAACAACAAGAAGGATTTTAGTTATCAAATCAACTAGATATGGTCTACATATTGAATAAGATTTTATATGGATTTAAGAAAGCTCCTAGAGCTTGGTAGGCAAGGTTAGAATGATATTTGATTTAGCAAGGTTTCAACAAAGGTATGATAGATAGTAATTTGTACTTAAAATTTGAGAATTTGATAAGATCTTGATAGTAGTTGTATATATTGATAATATTATCCTTGGAGGAAATGTAACAATGTGCAAGATGTTTTTTGAAAATATGTAAAAAGAGTTTGAAATGTCTATGTTCAGTGAGATGAATTTCTTTCTTGGGCTACAAATTAATCAAATAGAAAAAGGGATTTTTATTTCATAGTCAAAATATGTAAGAGCAATGCTAAAGAAGTTTGGAATGGATGGTTCCAAACTAGAATGCACTCCTATGGTGACTAGTTGTAAATTAGGAAAATATGATGATTCACCTAAGGATGATCAAAGCCAATAAAGATCTATGATTCGAGGACTTTTGTATTTATTTACTACTAGATCAGATATTATGCACACAATTTATCTTCTGACTAAATTTCAAGAAGATCCTAAATAAACACATGTTGCTATTGTTTAGAGGATATTTAGATATTTGAATGGCACTCCAGATTATAGCTTGTGGTATCCTAGGGATACTAATTTTATACTAAGTTCTCATACTAATGCAGATTGGGAAAGTTATGTAGATGATAGAAAAATTACAAGTTGTGGTGCATTCTTTCTTGGTTACAAATTGGTGGCTTGGTTCAGTAAAAATAAAGATTTAGTTTCTTTATCTATTGCTGAAGTTGAGTATATTGCTGATGCATCTTGTTGTACACAAGTTTTATGGATGAAACATACATTAAAAGATATCAAAGTAATGTATAATTATCCCATCTATGTCTTTTGTGATAATACATGTGCAATTAACATTTCAAAGAATCTACTGATGCACTCAAGGAAAAAGGATATATCTATTAGGTATCACTATTTAAGAGAAAAGGTTATGGAGAATGAAGTAAAGCTTGATTATGTACCTACAAAGGATCAAAATGCTGACATATTTATGAAGGATCTTCCTAAAGATACTTTTGAGTAGCTCTGGGAAAAGTTAGGGGTTATTGCCCCTACTTTCTTAAATTAGACGCATATGGAGATGCATCAATCTGGTGGGTCTATGGATCTATCCTTCTTCTGGACTAATTCTTGGTGGCTACCTCTTAGTGGGAGTAGGTAGTGTTTGGTGTTGTCATTGAACATATTGTTTGGGTGTACTCATAAGGGGGAGTATTTAGTAATGGTAATGGTGTTTTAACATCAAAGGGAAAATTAGTGAAAATATCTTTTTCCTTTTCCATTGATGTCAAAGGGGGCGAAAGTATCATGTGAAAAAATATTATCTACTAAGGGGGAGAAAGAGAATTCATGATGAAGTGTGTTCAAAGTTGTGTTGTCTTTGATGGTTTCTCACATCATGTGTTCCCATCAATGACAAAAGGGAAGATTATTGCAAGTATGAAGGTGTTGTAATTGATTTCAACTAGCTAACTCGTTATCAACTAGTTGTTATCATTAGTGTCATGGATGCAAGTTATTGCTTGTATATGTTGAGGATATTGAGAAAATTATAATGAAGAAAGGTTGTAGTAATTTAGTGTTTTCTCCATGTTTTGTTCAGATATTTTCTCCTATGTTTGTGTGATTCAGGTATGTTAATCATGGTTGTTGAAGTTGCTATATCTAGATTTTAGGGTTTTAGATCAATGTATAGTGTAAGTTATGTTTGCTAGTTGTGATTTGTGCTTTTTAGTGTGTCTGCCTGAGGTCTAGGAGAAATGTAGTTTCTCTGGATTTCTTCTTATTTGAGTCTTATGACTTTTGGGTTTGGAGTTAAATTGATATGTTTGTGTTGAAGTTAATTTTGTTATTTGGAAAGATTGGATCATGTTAAGGTTGTGTGTGACACATTGGCTTGGATGACCATGTGTTAAACACTACTTGAAAAAGTTCATGAAGGATGTTGGGACTTATTTAGATCCTCATTAAGCTGTGTTTGGTTCATCCTCATTCTAATTCCAACCTACAATGTTTTGGCGTTGACCTAATTTGAATTTGTAACAAAAGTGGTGTGTATGGCCAACTTTGGATATGTTCCAAAGTTGAAGATGGTATAAATATATATTAAGATGTTTGCAAAAAGGATGAGCATGAATGCAAGCAAGATAGATGAAAGATAATGTGGAACAATGTGTATGTGATACGAGGTTGTGCAGATTAGTACGAAATCTAATTGTGACATTCCAAAAGTAGTGAGCTAAAGGTGTACTCTATCATTCAATCATGTCTGCAAGTGTGTGAGAAAATTGTAGTGGAAATATCCATTTCATTGAGATTGTCTTCTCTATAATAAATCTCTTGTATCATCTTTGTATTTTGATAGTGAGCCCTCCAGGTGTTTAACCCTTGTTGGATAATGAGTCCTATTTTGGTAGTGATCCTTCTTTGGGAGTGAGCCTTTTTATTCGGTTTTCATATTCTCTATTTTGTGAGCTAATCCTCACCGTGGATTTTCCTTTATTCCAGGTTTTCTACGTAAATCTGGTGTTGTTGTGTGTATATAATTTTTGCTTCTTTCAGTTTCTACATTTTTACTTAATGATTAATCATATTAGTAGAATAATTTTTTGTGAATGGTATTTGAATTAATAACTAGTGATTATTGTAAAGGAAAAATTTACTACAACTAATTCATCCCCCCTCTCAGTTGTCTTACTCAACATTTAGTTTTTGTGGCAATTTATATGAGCACATTTACAAACATATTTGTTGTTATGAGTTCTTAGAAGTTTGTGTCTTGAGGCACATTAAGAAGAAATAGATTAAGTATGCCTTTCAAAGCTCAATAAATTGACAAAAATAGTAAATTAAAAACCCCATTAATAAAAGACCCCCCTTCCATTTGCAAGTTGTAGAAAAACAAAAAATAAACCCCTATTGCAATCACTTATCAACTATGAAAAAAAACTCAACCCCTACTTTGCAATCATTTAATAAAAATTCAAATTCAACATGATAATGTATCTCCTTTGATACAATTTTTAAAAATATCTCTCCATTACAAGAATAAACCAAACATTTAAATATTATCATAAAATTCTAAATTAACAATAAATTCTAGTAAAAAAAACTTACGTTGAAGGAATTTTGATTTATTCAAGGGGACTAAGGAGGTCGTGTGCCAGCCAAAAAAAGAGTCATTGAGATATTTGTGCAACTTAAATCCAAATGTTTAACAATAAATATCAAATGTTGATCATGCCAAATAGAGGATATTGAGATGGTTTGAGTCATTGTTTCAGGTCGCCCTTCTTTGTTGGAATGCTACATAGGTCTTCAACAAGTCACACTAACAAATGAGGGATATCTTGATTTGTTGTATTCTAATTTAAAGAGCCTTGTACAAGAGAGAAAACTTCCTAGAAAATGTTGGACCCACTAAAACTATCATGAAGTTGCAATGGAATGGGAGTTGAAATTCATGGGAACTATGCCAAATGAAGGGTGTGCATGTGTAGGGATGTATGCAAGCCTTAAGTTGAACTTAACAAATTTACTTGCCACTTGGATGGGAGGATGATTTGTGCAAGTTTAAAACCCTCAAAAATGTTGAACGATGAATAAAATGTTATTCATGCACAACATTTACAATAGGAATTGCAAACTATAGCAATCTTTGAGAATCACTATTTATGGTGATGACACCACCATGCCAAAACAATGGATGAACTGCTTACCTAGAGATTGCGGAGATGGGAAGAATGCATAGTCTAAAAGCATAGTACAAAGTTAATTTATTGAGATTTGAAACCTCTAAGAAGTCTACTAATTATCTCAAAGAACCTTGAAATGGTAGGCACAATGATACTCAAAATCACTAGATAATGGCCTACTTGATATGCCATAAACCTAGAAATTAAACTCCAACTAAAAAAATTACAAATATTTGCAAATAGATCAACTTAAAAATAGGGAAAATTGCCCAAATTTTGTGAAATATTAAATTATAGATTGCATGCAAAAGTAATTACTCGCAAACAACAAGAACCTCAAAAAAAGATCAATTTTAATATTCATGATCAAGCGTCATGGAACTCTAAACTAGGCTTGATATGAGTTTTTGGGAAGGGTTTTTGATGCACTACTCTAATACCATGTTAGGATTTGCATCCAATATCATAACAAAAAAACCTTGTGCTTCCACAAAAATACATTTGCACACAATGATTAGCCTAATTCACATTATCAAAGAGATTGATAAATGAGTTAATTTGAATGTAAAATGAACTTGCTTAAATAAGAAAGAGAAAATCCACCTATCACGTGGATTGAAAAGTGCCCCACGATGTGGCACAAATGAGTAGATAAGTGTCCTATGGGCGTCAACCTATGGATCACTACGAATCTGCAAAGCAACAACCTATTTGACCAAGTCATCAACCTTGATACCAAGTGTTGAGTGGCATTTGAGGCACGAGATGGAAAGTCTTCCAACTTCAAAAGGTAAGTACATGAGGTTTACCAAACAACTTGGTAACCTCTAGGGGCCTAAAGGTTGCACATTCAGTTAGAAAAGATGTTGTCTAACCTCATCAACCTGAGTACACTTAAGTATAGTGAAAAGATAAATTATTCACTCTAATACATACTTTCATCCCATGAGATTGTAAATTTGTAGAGAACACTTCTAGTCTCTCTTTGGTAGTTATAATGAAATGAGAGAACCTCATGCATCCTAGGATCAATTAACCCTTATTAATCAATCTAAAATGGGCCTTATCAACCTCATTTAGTTGCCACATAATCTCCATAAATGCTAGTTTATCTGTTAGATATTTGGGAAGGCAATGAGGTTGTACTGGTGTACTATACACGTTGAAAATTGTGCAATTGGCATGCCAGTACCAATCTCTCCAATTGTGATCAATATTTAATAGGATTAAACTGTGGTGGCCTCAAGAGCTTAATAATATTCCTTGAAATTTTTTTCTCAAGCTTGAAGCTAGGATTCTCCAACACATCTAACATGAAAGTATTCTCAAAAATAAAATGATTTGATGTGTTGTAATGTTGATCCCAAATGTGTGTCCACATTTGGATAGGTAGTCTCCTTCCTTCTAAATCAATGATTTTCAAATACAAGGGGTTTCACACACCTTAGCCTAGTTGTAAATTTAATCATGTGCATTAGTAGAGAGTACCACTTGAAATGAATATTGGCCTTAGGGTCTTTCATGTCTATGAGCTATTTGTGGATCCCCTCGGCTATGAAAGAAGCATAATCAAAGCTTTTACTGATGTCTCTATGTTGAATGTCAGCTACCAACATTATCATATGAATAGGAATTTTCAATTTATTGTCCTCCTCGATGACTTGACATAAAGAAAAATAAGTATTAATGAAGTCTTCAAAAATATAAAAAAAAATGGTTTTACTTCATGTTTTGTAAATCTAACCACTCTCCAGTCAACATCTCTTCTTCTATGTTGTGGGAGCCACAATACCTTGAAATTATGCTTATCCTTCTCCCATTATCTCCTAGGAGAGCCAAAATCAATTATGATATTGGCAGACACATTTAGGTCCATTGTGTTGATGATCTATTACCTTGATATTTTTAATAAAGGGACACCTTCCCTACTTTTGATCATTCTATCCAACCCTATGTTGGGGTTTTGACTAGTTCTACATTCAAAATAACATTTGGAACTACTAACTTTTTGAAATTCAAATTCCTCATGTTTGACACTAACCTATTAAACCTACTCCTTTTATAGGCATATTCAAAGAGTGTCCAACCATGCATAGGGATGACAACATCACCTATATATTTGGATGGGTCATGTAATCTTTATGTCAATACTCTTGTGCCCTAAGAATCCTTAGCTCTCTTAGAAGATCCATAAAATTGTTTCATTAAGTCATCTTTCATAAATCTCTTAGTTCATTTTGACTTAGCATTGAATTCACTCATTTTTAGGGTTTTAAACTTGACTAGGGTTTGTATTGAATTTTTGTAATTCCTAGGGTTTTCCTTTTTCCTTTTAAAAATTCAAGCAAATAACCCTAAAAAATTTCCTAAACAACCCTTTTACAATTTAGATACAATTTTCTAATTATAGATGATCAAATGACTGACTTGTGAAATAACTTGAAACCCTATCTTTTTTGTGCTTGAGATTCACCTTTAGAGATCTTTGTTCTTAAAAAATCTTAGTTCCACTTATAATTGTAATGTGAATCAAAATAATTCTAAGTTTATTATCCTAAAAAAAGTAGTAGTTCAGACTTAATTGTAATGTGATAGCTCACACATATGGAACTAATCATCAATCTACTAGTCATTCTTGTTTAAATTCTAATTTTCTATCTAGGCACTTTAAAATAAGATCAACAACTACTGCATACTATGCATACACTACATATTCCATTTGAATCTCCATTTGTAAACGTCACTATAAAGGACTTGTACACTGAAGTCTACAATTAACTCTCATCCTACTCATGTTTTTCTTCCCTAAGAACACTTTGGCTTTGGGTTGAATCCATGAAATTGCATTGCATAGAAGCCCTATACTAAAATTTGGGATGAAAACATGTCATCATCTCTGTGACTATTATCAATTACATTTTCTTTATGTGTCAACAGTTAGAAATCGTGCTCAATAAGAACCATGTGTTGTAATGAAATAGCACCATGTCTCCATTTATGAAATCATATTCCTAGCACCTTTTCACTATGCTCTTCTTGCAAAGAAACATGTGAAAAAGTAAGGCGCTGCAATTAGGGACAATCTCACCTCCCTCTGTGCAATTTCCCTTTACATCAAGAGCATAAAACTACTCTCTAAAGAAGGTTTTTCCTAGAATCAGAGAGTGACACCTTTCCCTTTCTTATTTATTTCCTATTGAGAAATAGAGAGCAGACAGTAAAACACGGGAGATAAATCAGAATTGTTTTGTATTACATTGCTGAAATACTTTACATTGATCCTCTTTTATAAAGGAGTTAGAAGTTTCCAGGAGTTTTAGAAATCATGAGAAGCTTAAGAAGCTTCCAGAGGATGACGAAGTTTAGAGTTCATAGAAAAGTTCTGGAACATTGTTGATACATAGCAATTAATGATTTCACGTGTGCAGATCATTCTGGAATATTTAATGTTAGTCTTCGGGTGGGAGAAATTATTATTCCAACACTCCCCCTTAATTTCGACCACATGTGCTTTTATCATTTCAAATTTTCAGTCTTTCAAGTTTGCAGACTTAGTCACTCATTCTTCAAGCTATTTTCAAAATCTACAAACTAACTCGTCCCACAAGATAATCAGTGCAAAGAAAAGAAAAGGATGGGTCTCGAGGTAAAACTTTGTTAGGTACCCATTTACAATCACTTTTTTCAGTGATGTTTGCAAATTCCTTTCTTTCTCACCGATTTTCTGATTTACAATATGATTTCTTCCTTTTTGGAAGTAGGCTACAACACTTTGTTGCGCAAATTTTAGTTTCATCCTGCTCTCAATCGCGATATTTGATCTTGGTAGTTTTATGCACCTTCGCCTTCAGCTAATTTTCAAATCACTTGATTTCTATCAACTTTGACATACCAGTCATACCGGTCATCTCTTGCCAATTTGTTCCAAAACTCCAACCACAATTCATTTTCAAGCACTCTCTCATATATTTATTATTCAAATTTGTATTCTAACACATTTTTTTAAAATGGTTTTTTAAACCACACACACTACAAAGGTGTAAGTCCTAACACTTATCCTTGGTATGACCTTTCCTATGGCAATGCATACACTCAAACACTTTTCATTTCTTGAACAAATTTTCTTGAATTTGTAGCATTATTCCCCTTACCTGTGGCATACCCGAGACCTTCATACTTGGCCCTCATTGTTGGCTCAATAAGATTTTTTATTCCTTACTCATTCTTTCCCAATACTTTACTTCATAACCCATTTTCTTCATTATTTTTAATCCAACATTGTTTTGTTTACAACTTTTCTCATCACATCTTACAAGATTTGTAGATTCAAACACACTTTTATTTTCATCTTTACATTCTTTATCAAAAATATCTTTAGCTATCTTACACAAATCATTTGATTTATTCCAGAAGTCTTTAATATTACACAAAGCATCACAAACTGGGGGTTTTAACTTTAGACATCCATTTTCCTTTTCTAGCAACTTCAACTTTGCTTCTAATCCTTCATACATTTTCAATTTTTCTTCTTACTTTTTATTCTTTTTCTTAACCTTATCAAACATTTTCAATTTTTCTTCTAACTCTTCATTCTTTTTCTTAACCTCATCAAACAATTTTAATCTTTCTTCTAGTTCTTTGTTCTTCTTCTCAACTTCTCGTGAATCTTTTAAAAGTTCTTCAAACAACATTATTTTTTCTTCGAACACTTTATTCTTCTCCTCAACTTGCCACAAGTCTTTTGAAAGTTCATCATTTTCTTTCTTTAGAAAATCATTCTTATAAATTAAATTTTTATTTTCTTTTAACACTCTTTTGCCAACTTTTCCCATTGATTCAAGCAATTTAAATTCACCTTGATGTCTCTACAACATTTACCTTCTTTCAATATTTTCACGTGCCTTCAATTTCTGCAACCAAACTTGGACAACAAATTTATCTTACTACAGCAATAGATCAATTTCTTTGAGACCTCTCAGCCCTCTTTCTATACTTTGCAATTTAAATAACTAAATTTATCATTTATCTCCCTTAACAAGGGCATCAAAGTAAAACACTGCAGCTTCAAAACAATAATCTCAGTTTTGGTAATTCTTTAAACACAACAATTTACCTTTATGATCTTGAGATAACTAAATTCACCTTGATGTCTCTACAACATTTACCTTCTTTCAATATTTTCACGTGCCTTCAATTTCTGCAACCAAACTTGGACAACAAATTTATCTTACTACAGCAATAGATCAATTTCTTTGAGACCTCTCAGCCCTCTTTCTATACTTTGCAATTTAAATAACTAAATTTATCATTTATCTCCCTTAACAAGGGCATCAAAGTAAAACACTGCAGCTTCAAAACAATAATCTCAGTTTTGGTAATTCTTTAAACACAACAATTTACTTTTATGATCTTGAGATCACTATCTTCAACATAAACAAGCTTTTCATTAAAAAATATCAATCACCTTTTCTTTAAAGTGGCTGATGAAAAGAGTGCTGCTTCCTTTCTCCATATAGCCAACAAATTACAATTCTGCCTGCAACACCAATAGACATTTTTCCATATGCCCGTAATATCCGGCCACCACATAGCAAAAAAACACTTCACCTCTCAATGCATACACAAATTCAATTTTGAATACTACCTAATATTAAGAAACAGAGTTAGGCGAGCTGTCAAGAACTACCCACAAACACCGACATTAATGACTCATCGGATAACAGCAACACTTGCACTTTCTCCTTGCTACCTTAGCAAACACATACAAGTCACTGTAATTATATTCTGAAATCAGCCTCACCGTTTCCTTCAGCTGTCCCTGTATTTAGATCTTCATTCAGCTTCCTTTGGCTACTGCAGATCTGAAATGGTTGAGTAACTTGGCTGCGGCCTTCATTTAACACCAACAAAATTGCATTTTTATCTCCTCCAAGATCTTTGATCTTCGGTTCTCCCACAAATCTGCGTTCCTTTCAATCTTCAATTGTCTCTTCTCTGTAACAGCTGGAATCTCCATCTTTAAATATCTTGGACACATACATGATTCTCCTACTCTCCAGAGTCTTCAGGATCTACCATACAGCTCTGATACATTGCTGAAATAGCGAAATAGCGAGCAGACAGTAAAACACAGGAGAGAAATAGCGAGCAGACAGTAAAACACAGGAGAGAAATCAGAATTAATTTGTATTACATTGCTGAAATGCTTTACATCGATCCTCTTTTATAGAGGAGTTAGAAGTTTCCAGGAGTCTTAGAAATCACGAGAAGCTTAAGAAGCTTCCAGAGGATGAGGAAGTTTAGAATTCAGGGGAAAGTTCTGGAACATTGTTGATACATAGCAATTAATGATTTCACCTGGTTATATCATTCTGGAATATTTAATGTTAGTCTTCGGGTGGGAGAAATTATTACTCCAACATTTCCCTCCAGTTCCTTTTCATTATACACTTCATCTATAAGAACATGCTCTGAAGAAGTCAGGTGCCGTAATGAAACATTGACAAGTGTTGATCTTAAATAATGACTTCATACTAGTGCAGTTTCCTTTAGCGCTGAGGAACCAAAAATGTGATACAAAGGAAGTCAGTGCTGCAATATACGCCTGTCCTAAACAGGCTAAGCTCTTAGCAATTAAGTGATTTATTTAAGCATGTGAAATAAAGTTTGAAAAGATCTGCCTAGGGAAAAGGGGGCACCTGTCACATACAAAGGTTTAGGCATAGGGATTTTAAATTTCAAATACTTGTGATTTTACGAGTCACGGGTTCGATTGGTAACTTAGGCATAAGGGGTTGGCTAAGACATGGGATGAAGATCTATAAGATGTCACTTAAATGATGGGCAACAGAATTAAATAGTCAATACAAGATTATAAGAAAATTGCTAAGGCAACACTCAAACCTATTGTTTTTGAGGGTTTTAGAATGAATAGAAAACCATTTCTCATAAACCCTAATATAGAGACAACCATTATTTGAAAATAGGGACCAAGGAGCAGAAAAAAAGCCAAGAGAATGGAAACATACCACCAGGATCTGAAATGATCATATCCATGAAATATTGTACTAAGAATTATGTCTTTTGTAAAAGGGTATTCTTCTTCTATATTAAGGGTTTTTTTGAAATTGTTAAGCTAAATCAAGACTTCTAAATAAATAATTTATATACTATTTCTAAACAATCTAACTGAGGTTTCTATTATTTGTGCATGTATGAGATGAATATTGGATGGATTTGATTATGTTTTATATCATTAGTGATTTCTTGACAGTGAATGACTTTATGTAATCAACCTAAACATTATTTATTTATATTATAGAGTATCTTATTAATATATGCAAGTTGTTGGGTTTTAAATAAAGAGTGATTTTATAATTTGAAGATTGGACTATCTTTTAGGAAGTTATGAACATTCTAGTTTAGCAGGGATTACATTTTCTCATATGTGTCTATTCATACATCACTGTTTGATATTAGAAATTTAAAATATAGGCTTTTTTAAAGCTCTCTTTATTTTTTTATTTAGGTTTTGACATTTCTTTCTATAAGTAATTAATTTAGGGCCTAATTCAAATTATAAAAAATGTAAAAATAGTAAAATTATATCAAGATATATGATTTCCAAATTCAAATTTAAGGAAGAATAATCTTAGGTTTAATATTTAAATTAATTTTGAGATCATTTAGATCCAACCCATTACATTGATTCTAATAAAATAGTATTTTGAATTTCCCTTAAGTTGAACAATAATTTTACCTACATTTGAGTTTTCTTGCACAAACGAGACTTAGTTACAAAGACCTTGGTGTGGCTGGTTTTACCTTCCAAAAATTCATTTTCACTTTATTAGAGGTGGAATACTATGTATTTCAACTAGGTTGAGATGTTTGTCAAACCATGCATCAAAACCTCTATGATTGTAGAGTGATGCTCTCTTTTTTCTCTTAGTTATGACATTATAGTGTTGTTGTGGATGTATGTTATGATCTTATAATTTAATCAAAGCAATATAAATCCTTCGTTGGAGGTGATAGACCTGGTCTTATCTCACAAATGATTGAGCACTAATACTCTAATATTGTATTGTTACTCAAATTCTTGTTGATAATATATTGTGTATTTTTGGTAACTCATTTTTTCTTCAATGATTTTTTCAATAGAATATCTTATGTTATACTTTTATTTGTCCACTATAATTATTTGATTCTATTTTATCTTACAAGTTTTATTCTAATTAGGTTGATGTGACTTCTATTTGAATCATTATCAATGTTAACATGTCCAGGGTTTCTACTTCTTGGATTTCTTACAATTTCTCTATTTCTAGAGTTAAATATGAAAGCAACATAACACAAGCTCATGTTTTCTTTCTCTCCTTTTATATGATTTTATACCATTCATTATATGAAGATTAGATTACAGTAGACAAGATCTAATTTTATATCTTGGTTTCTCTAATTTTGTTGCATCCTTTTGAATGAGTTAGTCAAACTACTTTGCTACTAAATTACTTATGGGAATTTCTTCTTTATAATGATATATCAACATATCACATGAAATGTGTGCTAAGTTGATGCATAACAATTAATAAGGAGCCAAAAATTTGAATTTGAAGCTTTTCTATTAATTGACCATTTAATAAAACATAGATCAATCTTAAATCAAACAAAAATATCTATAAAGATAAAGTTGTACTCTTGATATAGAAAGCAAATCTATAAAAATCAATACCAATGACGACAAAATAAAGATAAATAAATAACTAATATATAGATATTTCTGTATTTCCAAGGTATTTTTATGTATATATAGAAAGCAAATCTATAAAAATCAATACCAATGACAACAAAATAAAGATAAATAAATAACTTATATATAGATATTTCTGTATTTTAAAGGTATTTTTATCTATATACATATAGGGCTACAAGTTGCGTAAAAAAACATATGAAATCAAGAGTCCCAGATTGGACCAAAAGCTGGAATTCCAGCGATTTTGCATCCATTCACCACGTCTCTGCTCCCACTCGGATTACTAGTCACTATAACCACTTCCGCTCCCCACTTTCTCACTGCTTCCACTGTCATCTGCGGTATGTTTGGACGATCCAGAAAAGCTGTGTCGTGAATTATCATCTTTTCAGAAGGGTAGCTTTTAATCCTTTTCACAATATCCTGTCCAAAGTTTTTCTCGATCCCTTTGGCCACCCAAATGACATAAACCTCTGCTGGGCAAGGCTGCATCAAGAAGGATAGGAACACGCAGATGCCCGAGCCTGTGGCCACCATGACCACCTTGTTGTACATGTTTATCAGATAAGGCAGCCCTGCAAATTGAACACAACGAGTATAAAGATATTTTGGCGGATCATATATCAAGCTTTTAGTAAAATCTCCCACCGCTCCGGCGAGCATCATGTGTTCATCTTTTCCGTCGGATATTATTCCGAATGCATGCCAGTCTGAGAAGGGATATCTGCTAATGCGCTCGAGAAGACCCGCTCTGATTCCGCCGGTGAATTTTATTAAACTAGCATGACCGCAAGGAGCCGATACTTGCACCGGAACTCTCCTCACTGTCAGCCATGGCATGATTGTGAGAAAGGTAATGGCAAAAGTGAACCAGAAATCCTGCTTCTTGACAAGATCCAAACCACGTAACTCGTAGTATTTCTGGGGAGTGTAAGCTGCAGTAAGTATGACGAAAGCCCAAAGCAAAGCGAGAGCACCCCAGCCGGCAAAACGGTGGAATCTTTCGAAGACGTTGTGGTTTGAGTGCCGGACGAGAGGGAATGCTGCGATTGAACTTGTCACCAGTAGCCCCAGTATGGCCGATGTCACGCCTCTAATCTCCGGGGAGGTTGTTTCCGGATGGCGAAGGGTTTGTGCGAGGGAATAAATTAACCACATGATGGAGGAAACACCGCTTCCGCTGTGAATTCCTCCTAAGCACTGCAAGAACGATGTTGTGGCGGTCTTGAGAGGGAGTGGAATCCATGACCTTCCTAACACCTTCACCGACACCCAGAACACGCATCTAAGAAAGGCCTCGTTGCGGCACAACACTAACGCAAGAATATTCCCCACTGAAAATAGAGCAGCTTCTTTCTTAGCGTATGGGAAGTGGCCGGTGGCAGCCAAGATGAGTGCAGTCAAATTGAGTGTGAAGGAGAGAAAGAATAGACGCTTGTAAACGGTAAAGAGGCCCTGATCCAGCATTATCACCCGCATACGCGATTCACCAGGCTTCGATGCTTCTGACGGTCTTTTCGAAGGCAATTTGATAAAAGTGGGCTGTGGCACAAGGTTATCCTTTTCTGCAATATGAGGCAAACTAGCGAGGCTTATTTCCTCAAGCTCGGCCTGTTGCTCCACGTCATCATTAGTGCCTTCAATTTCCAAATCACAGAAATGGCCACTGGAGCGAGAACTCTGTGAAGTTTGGGAGGTGACAGTTTCATGGTTGGGAAAAACCTTGGGGGAGGATAGGCTGTGACAGCTTGGAGACTTCTCCAAATCAGCCATTTCCTAATCACTACCTCGGACGGATTAACAGCACTAGCAAAAAAGTAATACTACGGAAGATGACGTACACCACTGAAATAAATTAGCAGACAGTAGTTTCAAACACTCTCACAGCTTATACATTCGCCATTTTTATTATGATATTTAGAGTTAAATCGGCAGTCAAACCGCGCATCGCTATATATTAAAATAATCAAACTAATAGTCCAAGCGATGTCGGTCTCGAAGTTTCAAGCTTGAATTATCTTTTAAATTTAGCTTTATTTACTACTTCCTTACACCCCATAGTCTGAATGTTCAAGGTTGCTCTCGAAGGAGACAAAAGACTGTTACTTTCTGGCTTTGTAATTAGAAGTAGCACGAACTTTGAGTTCTTTTGAAGGAGGCTTTGTAGACAAATAGTGTGAATTTCTAAACAATATGGAAATGGTCGGTTTATAGGAAAATGCCAACTCCTTTCCACTAATTTTTTTTTTTTATGTAGATAATTTAGTTGTATTACAGGTTTGAAAAATGTGACCTAATCGAAATAATTTATTTGTTTGCAAACATTATAATAATAAATCTACAAAAAGTATACACAATATTTTACAAACACAAATTATTCAAAAACAGTATGACAAATACGTAAATAAAACACAAACTAACATGACTAATAAATTTCAGTAGTACAATTAAAAGCTATAAATCAAGGCTTCAATAATAACACATGGGTATCTCATAACTAGATACCATTATCTAGAATGAAATCCCTAACCAATAGATTTATACAATAACATAAACAATTCATGGGCACTCGATTTCCTTTTATTATTTTTGGCATAGTTTGTTTTGTTTCTATCATCTACGAATACAAATTTACTAGACTTAGACAATAAGAATTAAGCTTACAATTTATATCATGCTTGGACTATCTCTCTTCTTCAATTATAGATTCATTCTATTCAAGTTTTTCTTTTATCTTCGATATACTTGCAACCTATGGCACACACATTGAATTGAAAATTTCCAATTATTTAAGAGAGTGATCTACTTAGGAGTGAAATTTATTACTAGTTTCATTGGTAATCTTGAATGAAATGATCTCTTGCAAGGAAGCACTAACAAACATTGATTTTTATTATATTTATTTATAGTATCTAAATGATTCATATGTTAGATGTAGTTAAATTTGTAGGGTCAATAGATGTAGGCTCCTAGACGTCAATAACCATAGAGTCCAAGACCCCCATCATCTTTAAATGCCTAAACTAACATACTTTGTCATTTGTTATAGCTTGGTATTGGATTCTTTTATAAAAGCAATTGTAGTAGGGTTTGAAAAAGCCTTCAATGTGAATTGACACATTGAACTTTGTGGGGCTCTCATAGAGTAACTAGGGACCAATATTAACTAAGTTAAGGAAGCCTTAGAATTATATATTGTAGTGTAATGGTCAAATTTTATGTCCATTTTGAGAAATGGCTTAGTACATCTATACATCATGTGGAATAACTTTGTGCAAAATCATACACCTTCAGCCATCTTTCTACACATTTATTTATACATGTTCTTATTGCACTCCATATGTGTTGCCATCATATAGATACCATGCTAAACACACCATTATAATTTCTAATACAAGTTATTTTTTTGGCTCTACTCACTTCCTATGTTTTTATGTCTTAGATAATTGACAAGTTCATATTTTGTACTTATTTTTCAATTATGAGATAGAAGCTTATCATTGTATACTTTTTCTCTAGTTTGTAGTTCTTATGGAGGCTGGATGTACTAAAAGACAAAAAACATGATGACACTTGGTAGGGCCCTTTATATTAAGTGGATCCCCTTCTATATCCTTTGGTATCTAAAAAGTTGTTGTACATGCAAAATTATGAGTGCTACTTACTTGATACACATAATTACTTTAGAATTCACATACAACTCACAATGGAAAAAATGCAATGGTGAAATTTCAATACCCATGTCATTTTCCATTTAATCTTTTAAACATCTTGGGTACATAGTGACAATTATCAAGATTTTGTGTCATGTTGGATCCATTTCCTTGGACTTTACCTTTTCCTACACATATTTATTTGAATACATTAACCCCCCACTCTATCATTATACACAAGTCACCAATAATGTTACCTTATCCATACATTTAATATGACCATCTATGTACCTACTTTTAGCCAACTATTGTTCATAATTGCTTTCCAATCACACAATACAATTTATAATTGTAGACTTCACTCTTTTGTTTCAAAATTCAAATTTAAATTTTGATTAAGTGACCCCTTTTAATTTTCATTCTTGAATTAACTAAATACATACTGATACAATTTAATACCATGTATTAAAATTTGGAAACATTTAATGTATTCATTTCAATATATTTGAAACACAGAAAACCTATCATTTGAGAGTACTAAAATATCCATCAATAATGACAGATTTATATTCAATACACTAAAAGAATGACAAATCTGCATATATCTTAAAAAAATTACTGTTTTCTAACTTTATGCACATTTCTGAAAATTGTTCTAAGTGAACATTACCCAATGCAATGAACCTGCCGCCCTTCCATGAGAAACCAATTATATAAACTAAAGAGCAGAAGAAGACAATTGCGTAGGGTCATATATCAAAATATCTGTCTACAGCTTCGGACACGCCGCAGATGACAGTGAAAGCGGAATGAGAAAGTGGGGTGGAAGTGGCGATAGTGACTATTAATCCCAGTGTGAATCGAGACGGGGGAAATGGATGGAAAGATGCTTTTAGTCCAAACCGACACTCTTCATTTCATTTTTTATTACAATGTCAATTGTATTCCAAAAGACAATATCACAACAACCAATTTGAGGCATCCCATCGCTTATCTAATTTATGTCATTTAAAGTGAAGCACAAAACCACAAAATAGTTCGTCCATGACAAAATCCAGAGAGAAACTCTGCATCCGGTTGATATAATTAATTAAATACTCCAAGAGATGTCGATAACACACTGGAAGATTCGGAGTTAGATAGATTGTTATCATCGACTGGAGTGTTGTAAGAGTGAACTTTAAGGCGATTGATAATAACCAAGGTAATTGTTGTGAGTTAAGATCGAACTAGAAACTATTCTACACGTAGTAGAAGCCTTTGTCGATTGAAGTTGAGGAAGATTTGATATCATCTACATTAAGTAGGAAAGATGGAATAAGACTGTAATAGAATATTTATAATTATGTCAATTGATTAAGTATATATTTATAAAATTGTGATATTAATTATATATTTATTATTATGTTAATCATTAATTTTTTTATATAGGTATTTTAAATATATATTTTTAAAGATTTTGAAAAATGTGAATATAATAAATTATGAATTTATTGTAATGTAAAGAATAAATATTTCAACATCGTGTTCTGACATACATAGGTAGTGGCTTCTTAAAAAACGTGAACAATCTGGAGTCCAGGTCAGATCTCCAATAGATCGTGGACACTAAAGTCACTCAATCAATGGTATGAGCAGTTTCAAACTACCCCCTACATAAAAGAATGTCTCCTCTCTGACAATCTCACTCTCTGGTTCGTGGCTTATGTTTTCTTTTTTGCCTCCTTTCATCGTGCTATAGGCATTTGGGGTATTGTGTTCTATTTTGGCCCCCTCCACCATCCTATAAACAAATAAGGGATAATCATGTAATAAACTTTGTGCTTTTGAAAGAAAAAAATTCTTTAGGCCAAAACCTAAGAACCTAGTGGTCTCCCAACCCTTGATTTCTCTAGGAAAGAAAAAAAAGAGACCAATGTTAGGGAACACCTCAATTAACACTTCATGAGCTGAAGCTTGGGAAAGAAGAAATAAAAGTGGAAAAGAGCCTAAGTGAAGACATTGAGCTATGGATCGTCAACTTGCTAAAGAGCATAAATCCTTACCTAATGATCAACTAACCATCCAACCAAATTATGATAAGATACCTCCACCCATCCATCCTCATCATCATGTCACTCCACCCTCACCAAAACTGAAGCCAAACTTGATTTTTCACAATCAAAACAAAGAATAAGAAGCTCACTAGATACAAATATGGATGTTAGTGCTTGCAATCATGTTGATAGTACTAACATGTAGCCTATTGTAATACACTATGATGATGAATTTGAAGCTTAAACATAAGAACACAAAAAATATCATAGTGAGTTAGCTCTTATATTTTCCAAATCAATTAATTTTGATGGGGAAACCATGATGATCCTCTTGAGGATAAAACTCCTTATGAAGTGTGGATAGGTAGAAATCCTTCTATTGCACACTTAATGGTCTTTGGTTGTGAGGATTTTTTCACATGCCTCAAGAGAAGTGATCTAAACTAGATCCAAAAGCTCATAAATGCATCTTTGTCAGTTATGGTGAGAATGTAAAGGTTATAAGCTTTGGAATCCTCTAACCTATAAAATGATCTTTCCTAGAGATGTGATTTTTAGGGAGTTTAGAGCTTACTCAAGAAAAGAACAATCAAGGGAGAAAGATAAGACAAAGACAGTCCACTTTGAGGCAAAGATTGAGAAATGAGAAGATGCATATGTCGAAGAACAACTAGATGGATATGAGGATGGAGAAAAAGAAGAGGGTTCAGATTGTTCAGAAGATGTGTGAGATGACTACACAAAAGAATAAGAAATGGTAGATTCGATTACTCTTACCTTGATGAGGTCCACACAAAAATGGAATTCAATCGATAGGTATAACCCATCTGATTTTTATTGTGCATTTTCTTTTTCGAGTAGTGGTGATTAACCTACACCCTACAAGGAGGATCTCTCTTTGAAGGAAAGCAAGTATTGGTTGCAAGTCATCCAGGAGGAGATGATGGCTTTGGATAATTGTGACACCTAAAATTTTAATAGTTTTCCCAAAGGAAGGTAACCCATTAGATGTAAGTGGTTATTTAAAAAGAAATTCAGAGAAAATGGTTGGTTAGAGTGGTACAAGTCCAAATTAATTTCTAAGGGCTACTGCTAGAGAGAGGGGGATGATTTTAGTGAAATTTTCTCTCTTGTTGCTAAATTAACTTGTATTAGATTCGTATTATCTATTGTTGGTTGTGATTTTGAGATAAAATAATTGGATGTTAAAACTACATTCTTGCATGGGGATCTTGAGGAGGAAATTTATATGTGACAACCTGATGATTTCATTGTGAAAGAAAAAAGAACAATTGGTTTGTAGGTTGAAGAGATCTTTGTATGGTTTGAAACAGTCACCTAGAATGTGGTACCAAAAGTTTGATTCTTTTGCATTGAAGTTTGGCTTTCTTAGGAGTGAGGAGGATCATTGTGTTTACATTAAGGTTATTGATGATTAAATTCTAATTATTGCTTTGTATGTTGATGACATGTTTTTTTTACTTACAACAAGGTGATGATTAGTGAGCTCAATGCACAAAATTCTAGTAAATTTGATATGAAGGACTTGGCGGATGGAAAATATATTCTTGGGATGGAAATAAGAAGAGATTGGGTTCATCGAAAGCTTTGGTTAAGTTAGAGTAAGTATGTTGATACCATTTTGTAGAGGTTTAATATGCATGACTCTAAACCAGTTAGTATTCCATTTATGGTTGGTACTAAGATGAGCTTAGATATGTGTCCTAATTCTAATGATGATGTATTCTATGGCTCCTTATGCTAGTGTCATTGTTAGTTTCATGTATACAATGGCTTACACTAGACTAGATATAGCCCAATTAGTGGGAGTTTGAAGTAGGTTTATGTATAACCCTAGTAGAGAGCATTGGACTTTTGTTATGAGGGTGTTTAGATATTTTTGACGTAATTTTGATTACTATTTTTTTTATCATGGTAATGATGATTAGGTCAAGTCATTGGACATATAGTGATTTGTTGATGCAAATAAGACAAGTGACTTGGATAAGCAAAGGTCCACCAATCACTATGTATTTTCTTTGTTTTGAGTAGTGAGTTTGATGAGTAAGAGGAAGCCAACAGTTGCTTTTTCCACCACTAAATCAAAGTATATGGCTGCTACACATTCCTCTAAGGAGGCATTATGGTTACATAGGCTTGGTAATGACATTGGTTTTGATTGCAGGACAATGAGGATTGGATGTGACAGTCAAAGTGCTATATATTTGATAAAAATCATATGTATCATGCTTGTACTAAACATGTTGACATTCAATATAATTTTGTGTGAGAGATGGTTGAGAATGGTAGGGTCCTGATAGAAAAGGTTGATAGTTTGGTTAATTTCTCTTGGTGTAGTAAGGCCATGGGCCTTGATCACTATACTTGATTTTATATTTTTTGCATCTCTTGGATGTAATTACAATGTATAATGTCAAGTGGAAGAATGTTAGGATAAGGTGACATTAACCTTGTAATCCTATGTCATTTGTATGTCGCCACATTCCCAAGAATGTGTTCTAGGGGACATGAGAGAAAAATATTAAAATTTGGCATGTTGTAATTATATTTTAAAGAGAGGATTTATTTTCAGTTGTGGTTACACATCAAATATGGATAAGGAATCTCTCCTAAGCATGCAAAATTCAATATGAAAGGTTTTGGAGTGGGAATCCAAGATTGGAGAAGAAAAGGTGTTCATTGGTGTTTCATCGGGAAGCAGAAAGGTCAAATGAGCATTTAGAAAGGAAATAGTTGGATAGGCTATGGGTTTGGCACCCATGTGAGAGTCTTGAATATCCAATCAATATTTTATTATTTCTTTTGGCTGTCCATGAAGAGGGGCCTGGGTATTTTTAGTTGGTTTTGTGTCTCTTGTTTTGGTTTACCATTCATTGTTTTCCCTCCCATAATTTCTATAAATTAGAGCCATGGGATGGTAGTTTCATACTGAGTTTTTGCAAGTAACAAGGTGTTGTCGAGTTGATTAGAGATCATTAGTGGAGTGTATTATTGTATAATCTCATTGGAAGATTAATAATATACTTGTCTTCTTTTCTCAAGTGGAGTTTTTTCTTGAAAGGTTTTCTACACGTAAATCCTATGTCACATTTTGGTTGCTAATTTTTATATTGTGATTTTTGTTGCAATCACATATTTATTTTTGATTTGGTTATCTAATTTTCAGATTTGAATTCACTTTCCTAAGTTCATATTGTATCTTTCCTTTACCTTGTTTTTCAATAGAAATTTCTCACAGATGGGTGTATAAGAATTACTCCAAGGTGGAGGTATATATTCCATTATGTGCTTTACTTTGTTTATACATGCTAGACATAGTGATGTGTTAGCTTGTAATTTTAATAATTTGTGTAGCACCTTATTAGAATTATTGGGACTATAATTATTGGTTTGTTTGACAAGGGTACACACATAGTGACAACTGGTCCTCACCAGCCCTTGTGTGTTTCTAATTTTCTACCCTTTTAGAAGGCTCACCTAGTGAATATTAGACTTCAGTAGCCTATCATGCCTTTTTTCATGGTTCACCTATAAAATATCCAACTTTGTTATTCTATGAGTCATTAATTCCTTGGGTATGGATCCTAGTAAGATTTTTGTGGAGCTTTCTAGTCCATGATTGTCATACCCACCTTTTGTATGTTTGCATTGTGTTTACATTGTCTTTTCTTTGTGTTTTTTTGCATTTTTTGTCATTTTCTTTAGGTTATGTTTATTTTAGTTTCATTTGTTGTGTATGCTTTGTGTTTATCATGTTGAATTATAGATCATACACATGTGTTCCTTTATCCTTATTTTGTCTTTCCATAGGATATTGAGTCTTGGACGCTTGCATTATCCTCCTAGATTCATTTCAATTCTATCTTTTCAATATTTGGATAATTGAACCCCTCTATCCATCTTTTTACTTTAGTGTGAGTGTAAGTATAAGTTTATACTCTCACTAAAGCGGGGGATAAATGTACTATCATAAATTGTCACCCTTGACAATTTCATACTAGGCTTCTCTTCCCCTATGTGGTTATACCTAATTGTTCTCATAATTTCTTATTTATGCATGCAATTACTCATTTCATAATATTTATTAAAAATTAAAACATGGGAAATCAATGTAGGAATTTAATATTTCGCCCCCAACAGTTAGGATCCCTAAAAAGTAGGAATCTAGTTTGGGGCACACTCCAAATTTAAATATGTTGGTATTGGTAATTTATTATCTTGAAATTCAAATTTTAATTATTGGATATTGAGATTTATTTTTTGAGAAATTAGATTAATTGCATATAAATCAATAGTATTTTCATAATTTTAATAATAAGGAAATAAATAAGCAATTTTTATATTTGAAAAAGCATTCAAGAGTATTCAAGAGAAGAACTTTTAGATTTGTTACAAAAAAAACTCATTCTAGCATCATGCCAAGTTTTATGTGAGTTTTGTTCATGTTTTGCATGCATTTCATTTTGTAGCAATAACACTTGTAGGTCTTCAAAATTAAATCAAGTCAAGAAACAATTGGTTCTTGAAAGTGGTGAGTATGACCTCATTCCAGCAAGGTGATCAAATATAAATGGTGAGTTGTAGAAAAGTTTCAACTCATCATATGTTTATCATTTATCCACTATCCTTCAAAAGGATAAGCTTTATTTTATCATCAATTTTGTCATTTTGGAGGTAAAAATACCAACATGAGGTTTGACTGAGGAAAGCCCCTATATAACGCAACACTTCCTCTCCTTTTATGTGAATAGATTACAAATCTAAAGAGGATTGGAAGAATATTGAAGACAATTTTTTCATTCATGCACCAAAACCTTACAAGTTGAAAACTCCAAAATTTATATTATCTCACTAATAGACAAGGATTTGAAAACCAGACCCAAAGAGAAAAAAAATACAAACTAGGAACCTCAATATTTTGCAAAGCCTCTTGGAGCATCCTATGTTATGTAGCTGATGTTGGAATTAATTCCCAAAGAGAAATCTTAGCTAGATTATTATGAAGTTGATGAATAAGATCATATTTTGTACTACTATGTTGAGGAATATTAGGAGGGGGTGGATGATATAGTTGAGGTAATGGAATGGATGTTGGTGTTTATTTTTCTTGCTTATTATTTGTAGTTTTATATGTGTGAACAACTGTGTGATAACTTGGTTGCTATGACACGTGATTACCAGTGATTTTTTTTATAAATTTTAAGATATGACCATGAGGTTTATGAGGTCCTATAATGAGAGGTGATTTAGGAAGTCTAATAATTAGAGGAGTATTTGGAGGTGCAATAATTCTAACTTTCAACTACACATTCATAACCTTGACTGAGTTATCTACTAGTTGATGTTCTTCTATCAAAGGGGAATCTAATGTCCCCTTATCATATTCATATATGCAATCCATTTTACTATATTTTGAATGAGTGTATCATTGATTTCATCTTGTTGTGCCATAATATCTTCCCAAGTAGGAGAGGTATTGGGAGAGAAACATTTATAATATTTTCATGATGCTCAATGATTGCATCCTCTAACACAAAGATACCTTCTTCACACATAGATGAGGTATAAGAAGAGGAATACATATGAAATAATTAGGGAAATGACTCCTAGATTATGAAGCTTCTCATCATATGGCTTCTTCACAGTCTATGTTCTCTTATTTTGAGCCTTGTGTTATGCCACCTATTTTGATGGGCAACAATACTTACATGAATGTAAGTGGGAGAGGATTTTTTGATATTGGGGATCACACCTTCAATGATGTTTTGTGTGTCTCTCACTTGAAAAATAATCTTCTTTCCATCCATTAGATCATGCATGGTGTCCAACAAGGAAAATAATGGAATTCATACTTGATTCCATTATCATCAAAGACTTGGAGAGCAGAGGGATAATTTCTATTGGGATGGTTGATCATGAATCTCGGTTGTATACCTTTTTAAGACTTTGCACCTGATGATGGTCTTGATCCTTTGGCTGTTGATCACACTCCTAGTGTGAACTTTGACTTTGAGGAGAACTTTGGTTACTTGAACTTGGGTATTCTCGTAGGTGATCTAGTTCTTGAGCCTTGCATTCCTTCTCCTCCATCTACTGTTGCTTCTAAGGATATTTGTGTTGCTACAGCCTTGACTACTTGTGATTTAGTGTAGCAGTCTGATATACACCATCTTCTAGATATAGCTACTTCAAATGACTACTTGATAGACATTGCAAGTATATTCATAGTGTAGACACGCAAAATAGACATCATGCATAATCATATTTTCTGGTTAATTAAATAAACTAAGTTTAATTGATTAATCTCCTAAGGTCATCAATTTAAATTGAATAAATTAACTTTATTTAATTTAATCCTATCATCATCCTTTTAATTAAATAAATCAAACCTTTATTTAATTAAATCTAAAATCACCTTTCATCTCCCTTTGATTTAATTTAAATCCCTAAATCTAAGTCAAATGGGTCAAAGCACCTAATCATCATCTAAGTTCATCTAATCCTGATTAATCTAATATAACCATCCATCACATCCTCTAGCTTTTCCAACCTGCACAAATAAATCAATTTATTGATTTATTAATTCATCATTTTCCATCAACATGGCATCTTTGAGGAATATTCCCTCAAAATTGAATTCAAAAAAAAGTTTACATGTACATCCAACAAAGCATTTATGAGCTCTTACATGGCTCTTACATGTCCCTTGCAAAGGTAAAACTTAGCATTTAACTCTCAAATTTAAATTTGAATCTCCCCCTCTTTGGCACATTGACCAAAATTTGCTCATTCCTCAAGCCTATCACAAGTTGACAAGTGGCTTCATCTCATTGGTCAAATATTCTTCCCACATTGTTCTATTTTGAGCACTTTTAGCATTTGACATTTTATAAATAGAAGGCTTCATTCTTCAACATATCCTCCACAATCTCATGCAAAGTCACTCTCTTCAATTGAGAACTGTTTTTTCCCACCTCATATCATCTTCAAAGGAGTTTCATATCAACATATCATGGAGTTTAGCAAGGATTGGGAAATGACTTCTTTCCATAGAAGCACCAATCCACTATGAGATAAATTTGGATTCATGTTATTTATATGCTTATTTAGCTTGTCTTATTGTTTTAATTTCTCATTTAGCATATCTAACATGATGAAATATTTCATAGGGATATTAGATTTGTTGTGTTTTGCTTGACTTATTATTGTTAAGGCTTAACATATTGCAGATCTAGTATCCACATATTGGCACTAGAGGGAGGGCTTGAATACTGGTTATTGTGTTTAATACTAGTTTTCTGCTCATAAGCATGTTTACAGCTTTGACAACACTTTTCTTATGTATCATTATAAGGTTTTGACAATGCTTTTCTGCTGGGTGTTATTGATTTTCATGAGCGCATGTTTTGACAACACTTTTCTGCTCATAACCTTACATTCAGATACATATTAGAACGTAACATGTCTCATGGCCATTATAACATTGGTTCTCCATTAGCAAAGTTCAATGCATACTATGTATTTCTGTAAAGTGGAAATTACTATGTGTTTATGTCTTTTATTAATATTCTCTTTAGTCTTCTGATTTTATTTTAACCCTCTCATTATGCCAGTGTTGACTTTGGATGTGTGGATGTCAAAATCTGCAAATGGTTAAAAAAACTAACATACACAAGCATGGTTAGTGTATTTAAGCAAAACAAACCTTCAACATCCATATGAGATAATATAACATGCTTTTTAAAATGCAATAAATAACAAGATAACTAAAACATCTATAGAAAAACATGAAGTACATTTATCCCATATTGGATTGGTGCTACTTTGATGTGAAAAGTAGCCCTTTCCTAATCCTTGCTAAAACTGAAATTATGCAATGAAATGGTGATGGGAAAAATTACTTCTTAGTTTAAGAGAGTAACTTTGCATGAGAGTGTAGATATGGAATGCTAAGATTGTGGAGTTCAAGATGTGGAGGATTTGTTGAAGAATGAAGACTTCATTTATAGATTTTCAAATTGGAAGAGAGCTCAAAATAGAGCATTGTGGGATAATGATTTGATCAATGAGATGATGCCACTTTTCAACTTGTAATAAGTTGAGGAATGAGCACATTTTGGTCAATGTTCCAAAGAGGGGGAGATTCAAACTTGAATTTGAGAGTTAAATGCTAAGTTTGACTTGCACAAGAGACATGTAAGAGCCATGTAAGAGCTCATAAATGCTTTGTTGGATGTACATGTCCACTTTTTTTTGAATTCAAACTTGAGGGAATATTCCTCAAAGATGCCATATTGAGGGAAAATGTTGAATTTATAAATGAATTAAAATGCTTTATTGGTGCAAGTGGGAAAAGTTAGAGGATGTGATGGGTGATTAGATTAGCTTAGATGATGATTAGTTGATTTTGACCCATTTGACTTAGATTTAGGATTTAAATCAAATCAAAGGGAGATGAAAGGTGATAAAGATTTAGTTAAATAAATATTTGATTTATTTAGCTAAGGGGGATAATGATAGGCTTAAATTAAATAAAGTTAATTTATTTAGTTTAAGTGAATGACCTTAGGAGATTGAATTAAATGAACCTAATTTATTTGATGAATGGAATATGATTATGCATGATGTAAATTTTGCATGTCTACATTTTTCCCCTCTTTGAAGCAATGTACTTGTTGTGTTGGTTCAAAGAATAAACTTGTCATGATCAAAAATAATAAAAAATTTTGATTTTTTCGGATGCCCCAGCGGAAAGAAGTACACTAGTACATTGCCCCCTCGAGAGACTGAGCGAAAATATTTGATTTGAGGGTCGATCTCATGATAAAGAGGTTCAAAATGGATGGTTATGGATGATGATGCAAATGAGATGGTTTTAAGATGCTTAGAATAACAAATCTATATTATCTTAAACAACATAAATGATAATGCAATGCATGTGAGATGGATGATGTGATAATGCCTATATGATTATGCAATGGATGTATGATTTAATGAGATGCTTAGACTAACAGATCTATATTATGATGGTGAACATGTATGTGAGATGATATGTAGAATGCTTATGATTTGTGGATGCAAGATGGATGTACTAGTGATGATGATGAACTACTCATGATGTGATGTTAGTGTGGAAAAGAAGAAATTAGATGATGACAAGAGGATCCAACAAGTCCATGATCTGATGACACTTTATTAGAGATGATGATGATGATAAATGATGATGATTTGCTTATCAAGGATTGGGATATTAAAAAGGGCTGCTTACCTTATGTTTGATTACACATGTAAATATGATGCATCAAGGTATAAGGAACCAGGATGACGTTGTACCTAGTGCGATGGACTTTGACTCGAAAAATAGATAGGAGTATTATTGTTCACACTTGACATACGGAAACCTTGCTAGGACGTACCTAACAAAGCAAGTATTCGCCAAGTTATTTTACAAGAACATCCAACAAGCACAACAGATAAAAGATAATGATCGTTGCCCCATTCCTATCTCTCTAAATCCTTCATTCAGATATTATTGAGAGGTCCTTGAAATGAGCGCAATAAGATAAATCAAAAGAAAAGATCAAGTATGCAAACAAGCCAATGTTCTTCATACCTTCAGCCAGAGGGATGTGTTTTGATAGGATAAGAATGCAAGGTGATATCCAAAATGATGCCCATTGTCGGAATGATATATCCTAAGACATGCGCTGTATAGGATGATGATGGTTTGATAAGTTGATTGATAGGTTGTTGATATAAGGTTGGTGGACATGTTTGAAAATGATCAAGAGCTTGATTTTGCATTTAAAAGTTTGTTGTTTCAATTTTGATTTTTGCATTTGGAGTTTTATTTTTGCTGACTGTTGTGATTGTTTCTGTTTATGTTGCCAAAGGATGAAGGTGATGATCAGTTTATTATGGATGATTGATTATTTTGAGTGAAAGCGAGATGAGACGGATGGATTTTTTCAAATATTTGGATGTTTTTGATGTTTTTTGGAATGTTTTGAGGCTATTTTTGGTATTTTCAAGATTTTACAAATGTTTTGATTTTTATTTTTGAATGTTTTGGGGTTTTCTGAGATTTTATGGATTTTTGGATTTTTTTAATTTTTTGAATGTTTTGGATTTTCTTGGTTTTTTAATATTTTTGGATTTTTTTAGTTTTTTTAATGTTTTTGGATTTTTTGATATGTTTCAGATGTTTTTGGATTTTCACATGTTTTGACGATTTGGATAAGGATATGTCTGATGATATCAGTGCTCTATTTGGGATTTTGTTGAAAACCAAGCTAAGGTTGATTGATCAGATCAATGGATTGATGATGATAACATTGTTGAAGATACACAACAATGCAAGGATAGTGTTAAGAAATTGAGATGTTGATGGGATTGATGATGATAACATTGTTGAGGATGCACAACAATGCAAGGATAGTGTTAAGCAACATAAGGATATCCTTAGATGATGATGTTTTGATTGGATTTGATTGATCAGGATTGATGAAGGTTGGTTTGAAACAAAAGATGTGTTGGATGATTTGATGTCTTATTTGAAGTGCAAATTAGATGCGACTGATAGTGATTGTTTGGATTGATGTTCGATGAAAGATGAAACCTGATAAGGAACATCCTCTTGTTAAAATATGCCATGGGATAGTAATTTGGAATTTTGCTCACAGGTGGTGGACCAATTTTATTTCACATTTGCCAATGTTCAGATCACCACATAAGTTGGAGGATATAGATCAAGATTTATTCCTAAAGCAAGATGTAAATATTTTCCCCTAGTGTCTATCAATGTACGAAATGCGATGGATGGATGCTTGGATAGGTGTATGGATAGATAGATGGATATGGTAAGCATGCAAAGGATGCCAAGGATTATCTTGTGATAAGATAAGGTGTTCAAATAAATAATGCTCATTGGATAATGCTTCATTGCTCAGATAACACTGGGTAGGATAGGATCAATGAAATTGACCCATGTCAAGATGTTTACCAGTAAGCAAGTTTAAAGCGTGCCCTAAATTTTCATCAAGATCAAGAGAACTTGGATGATGGACATTGATGGATAAAAATGGATTGGATATATGGTTCATGGATAAATGCCTTTATTATGGATAAGATTGATGGAATGTTGGATTTATTATGGATGGGATGAGATGCTTTCACCTGAATTGGCACACGTAAATGCTCGATTCCACACATGATGCACGTTTTCTAGGTTTTCATCATGGTCTTTCCCAAAGCGCCACCGTAGTGGTTTTCACTAGAGGACAATTTTTTTTCTTTACTATTTTCAATCCTTTTTCTGATTTTTTTGGATTTTCATATTTTTTGATTTTTTTGAATTTTCTAAAAGATTTTAAGCTCTTGCTGAATCACAAGGTGTTGCTGATGTAGGTAACCCTATCATAATGTGCCATTGATATCCTGCTTGAAGAAGTTTCTTTGCTACGATACGCGCACTTGAATACAACTTTTGAGATTCTTCACTAGCTTTGTCGATACCGGAGTTAACTTTGTCTTTGTGCGCACATTGCGATGGAGTGCCTTCAAAATACTTATGATGAAGGGTCGTTGCCAATACATGGTCAATTTGAGAATTGGATATCATGCGTGGAGGCATGGATGGAGTGTATTTAGGGATAAAAGATGGATTAGTTGACAGTTTGGCACCTTTGACTCTCCAAACTTGGGAAGATGAGAAATGATGGGTGGATACAAAAGTGTGTGTGGAATTAGGACCAACTACTTGATACACTTTGTACGTCACTTAAAAAGCCTACTTTTTCTTTTGTGGACATCTTTGATGGATAATTTTCCCTTTTTTATTTTGCCCCATAGTTTCTTAGACTAATGGAGTTTGATAGGGATAATCTTTATTTGTATTCTTTGGTATCCACTTGTATTTGATTTTTCCATTATGCTTCTCCACTTCTTTTTATTTGATAACGTTCTTCGTAATTTGATTCAAATCTTTCTTTTGAAGTTGGTCCCAATTCATGGATGGGGTGATGCATGGAAGAAGATTCATGATGTGACTAGTTGTAGTATTGGCATCAGTTTCATCATAAGGATTCTTCATGCTCCCTATGTTGATGTTTTCTTGAGATGAAGTTTCCCCCAGTATGGTGGTAGTAGTACCTTCATGCTTTGATTCTGCTTGTTTCGAGAGTTCCTATTTAGAGTGCATTCTCTGATAAATGACTACTACAGATGGTGTTATTTTGATTGGATGCTCTACTGACTCTGAAATATCCTATTCTATGGGACTCGTTTCCTTGAGTAGATAATGTTGGATATCTTCATACATGATGTCCTCAGTCAGAATTTGGGATGTTTCTAATCCTGATGTTGTCAACTCAATAACCTGCTCTTTTTGTGTAATAATGTCAGGAGTAAAAGAATCCTATTCTGAATGAAGATCATCTACGTGTCCATCTACAGAAAGCATACCATGGGTAGATGGAGGAGTATGTGCTATGTGGATATGATCATCTTGCATAGATAGGGGAGTGTCCATTAGATTATTGGAGTATCTTGAAGATACAAATTCTTGATCTTGAATGATTTCGAGATTCTTTTTGACATGCTTTGGATCAAGTTCTTGACATGGGTCAGTTTCAAAGGATGGATTGCTTACAAAGGGTTCTTGGATGTCATCATTAGACATGGTAAGTGGTTCAATATCTTCAAGTGCTGATTTCAGGGTTCCTTCAGTATCTGTAACCATGAGGTCAAAGGGGGTCAACATGTCTTGGAAAGGACCATTTCTAGACCTTTGGGGAAGATTTTGATCTTCCTTTGGAATAAATTCTTGAGATATGTCCTCTAACTCATTAGGTGATGTAGATAAATTTTCAATATGATCATTGGTCGATGGATCGTACATTATGTCGATAGAATCAAATAATTCTAACACTCCTTGAAATAGATCACTAAAAAGTGGCTCTTGATGTATGGTGAGTTGATCATCAAATGAGGTGGAAATATCTTCAATGTGGTCCTTAATTGAGAGATCTTGAACATTGTTTTCAATAATTGTGGCAAAGAGATTGTGAATGTCTTCAACCATAGGGTCAAGTGATGTTGACATTTCTTGAATTGGATCATTGTTGGGTATTATTGTTGGTGGATTTTGATCATGATTGAAAAGTGACTCTTTTCCTATGTTGATTTGATCTTCAAACGAGATAGAAATATATTCAATGTGCTCTTTGATGGATATATCTTGATCATTTCTTTCAGTAATTGTGGTGGGGAGATTGTCAATGCTATCACCAATGGTTGATTGTTCATCGTTATCCCCAATAGTTATCATTTTTCATGTTTGTGCTTGTGTTTTTTGGGTAACTTGAGAGGCTTGGGCAGCTTGAGAGGCTTGTTGCACTTGTTGAGCTTGTGTTACTTGTTGTATGGCTAGATATTGTTGGACGGCCTCTTGGTAGGCTTGGTGAGCTTTTAGCGCAATGTTATATTATCTTGTTGGGTTTGGTTTTAGTGGTAGTAGTGGTGGATTTGGAATCATGTTGGAAGCGGTGACAAGTGGTTGAGATATGCTTGGAGCGATCGTGGTAGTGAGGGGTTGAGATGTGATGGGCGTGATAGTGGTGGTTGGAATGACCGAGGTGATAGGTCCTTGGGAGACCGTGTTTTTATTTGTCGAGATTGAAGTTGTAATTTGATTAGATACCATCTGTTGGTGCAATGTCGATGTTATATTCAAAGGATTTGATGTGATGGCTTGATTGGTGTTCGGTGGATTGATTTGGATGGAGTGATTGGTGCCAGGTAAAGGGGGAAGCCCTAAACCAAGGAATGATGTTGATATGGGTAATGGTGGTGGAGATTTCTCTTGGCATAATTGAAGCACCTTTCCAAATATGCACAAGCTCTATTCCGTAGTATATATCATCATGAAGTTAGTTTAAAGAAAACAAATGAAATAGCACTCTTTATGAAATAATCCATTATGCTCTAGACAAACAACACAACAAAACAAGTTAGTTTAAATTCAAAAAAGCATAATGAATAACCTATTCCATAGTGGATTGGTGTCACTTGTGATAAGTGACCCTTTCCCAACCCTTGATAATTCTAATGATGAAGATGCAATGGAAAAAAACAGTTCTCCATGTGAAGAGAGTGACTTTGCATAAGCTTTGTAGATGATTTGTTGAAGAATGGTGCCTCTATTTATAGATTATTTGGATGAGAGAAATAGCCAAATGGATGAATGTGGGACAAAGATTTAGCCAATGAGATGGAGCCACTTATCAACTTGTGATAGGATGAGGAGTGAGCACATTTTGGTCAATGTGCCAAAGAGGGGGAGATTCAAATTTGAATTTGAGATATAAATGTTGAGTTTGACCTTTGCAAGAGACATGTAAGAGCCATGTAAGAGCTCATAAATGCTTTGTTGGATGTACATGTCCACTTGTTTTTGAATTCAAACTTGAGGGAATATTCCTCAAAGATGCCATGTTGATGGAAAATTCTAATTTTATAAATGAATTAAAATGATTTATTGGTGCAAGTGGGAAAAGCTAGAGGATGTGATGGGTGGTTAGATTAGGTTAATCAAGATTAAATTAGCTTAGGTGATGTTTAGTTTTTTTTGACCCATTCGACTTGAATATTTTGATTTATTTAAATCAAGAGGGAGAAATATGAATTTTGAGATTTAATTAAATAAAGTTTGGTTTATTTAATTAAAAGGTTGATGTGAGAATTTGATTTATTTAATTTAAATGAATAACCTTGGGAATGAATTAAATAGTCCTGATTTACTTGGTGAATGGATTTGATGAGGTTGATTAATTTAATAAGTAGATGAATATGAACTAAGTGCATAATTCCAATTTCACGTGTCTACATTTTCCTATTGTGTATGATATGAATGATATGTGGTATGCTGACGGTTTGTGGATGTAGGATGAATGCATGATGGATGCATGTTAGCGTGGAGAAAGAAGAAAGAGATGATGACAAGAGGATCCAACAAGTCCATGATTTGATGAGACTTTATTAGAGATGTTGATGATGATGATTTGCTTATCAAGGAAATTGGGATTTTAAAAGGGTTACTTACCTTATGTTTGATAACCCACGTAGGTATGATGCATCAAGGTATAAAGAACCAGGATGGCGTTGCACCTAGTGAGATGGACTTTGACTCAACAAATAGATAGGAGTATTCTTGTTCACGCTTGATATACAGAAACCTTGCTAGGATGTACCTAACAAAGAAAGTATTCACCAAGTTATTTTACAAGAATTTCCAACAAGCACAGCTGAAAAAAGATAATGATCATCACCCCATTCCTATCTCTCTAAATCCTTCGTTCGGATATCATCGAGAGGTCCTTGGACTGAGCGCAATAAGATAAATCAAAAGAAGAGATCAAGTATGCAAACAAGCCAATGTTCTTCATACCTTCAACCAAAGGGATGTGTTTTGATAAGATAAGAATCCAAAGTGATATCCAAAAAGATGCCCATTGTCGGAATGATATATCCTAGGACATGCATTGTATAGGATGATGATGGGTTGATAAGTTGATTGATAGGCTATTGATATAATTTGATTGACATGTCTGAAAATGATCAAGATTTTGATTTTGTTTTAAAGGTTTGTTGTTTTGATTTTGATTTTATGATTGAAGCTTGCTTTTGCTGACTGCTATGATTGTTTCTGTTTGTGTTGCCAAAGGATGAAGGTGACGATTAGTTTATTATGGACGATTGATTATTGGGGGTGAAAGCGAGATGACAGATATTTGGATGTTTTTGACATGTTTTTTGGAATGTTTTGAGGCTATTTTTTGGTATTTTCCTAGATTTTTTACAATTTTTTTAATTTTTGAATTTTGTAATGATTGGGGGTTTTCTAAGATTTTATGAATGTTTTTGGATTTTGATGAATGTTTTTGGATTTTGATGTTTTTTGAAAATTTTTTGGATTTTTTGCATGATTTTGATGTTTTGGATATGGATATGCATGATGATATCAATGCTCTGTTTGGGATTTTTGTTGAAAATGAAGCTAGGGTGGATTGATGATGATGATAACATTTTTGAGGATGCACAACAATGCAAGGATTGATTGATCTATATTGATGATGATAACATTGTTGAGGATGCACAAAAATGCAAGGATTGATGATGATAACATTGTTGAGGATGCACAACAATGCAAGGATAGTGTTAAGCAACACAAGGATTGGGATGGATATCCCAAAGTGATGATAGAATGATGATGATGTTTTGATTGGATTTGATGGATCATGATTGTTGAAGCTTGGTTTGGAACAAAAGTTGTTCAAATTATTTGACATGATGTTTGAAGTGTAAATTAGATGCGAGTGATTGTTTGGATTGATGTTTGATGAAAGATGATGATTGAGAAGGAAAATCTTCTCGTTAATATATGTGATGGGCTATTGACTTGGAATTTTGCGTACAAGTGCTTTGACGAGTTTGGTTTCACATTTTCCAATGTTCAGATTGCCACATAAGTTGGAGGATATAGATTAAGATCTAAATATCTACCCCCAATGTCTAGCAATGTATGGAATGTTATGGATGGATGTCCGGATAAGTGTATGGATGGATTGATATGGTAAGCATGCAAAGGATGCCAAGGATTATCTTACGATAAGATAAGGTGTTCGGATAAAGAATGCTCATTTAGATGATGCTTCATGGCTCCGATAATGCTACATAGGATAGGATCAATGAAAACGGCCCATGTCAAGATGTTTACCATAACCAAGTGTAAACTGTGCACCAAAGTTTCATCAAGATCAAGATAACTTGGATGATGGATGTAGATGGATGAAAATGGATTGGATAACTGGTTCATGAATGAATGGATTTATTATGGATAAGACAGATGGAATGATGGATTTATTATGGATTGGATGAGATGCTTTCTCCTAAAGTAGCGCATGTAGATGCTTGATTCTACACATGACACCTGTTTACTAGGTTTTCATCATGGTACCTGTCTAAAGTGCCACTGAAGTGGTTTTCACTAGGGAACAATTTTTTTCTTTACTATTTTCAATCCTTTTTTTTTATTTTTTTGGATTTTCATATTTTTTGATTTTTTAAAATTTTTCTAAAAGATTTTAAGCTCATGTTGAATCACAAGGTGTTGTTGATGTAGATGCCCTTGTCATAATGTGCCATCGATATCCTGCTTGAAGAAGCTGCTTTGCTAAGATATGTGCACTTGAATGCAACTTTTGGGATTCTTGACCTGCTTCATTGATATCGGGGTTAACTTTGTCTTTGTGCGTACATCGCAATAGAGTACCTTCAAAATCCTTATGATGAAGGGTCATTGTGAATACATGGTCAATTTTGAGAATTAGATATCATTTTGGGAGGCATGGATGGAGTGTGTTTAGGGATAAAAGATGGATTGGTTGATAGTTTGGCACCTTTGACTCTCCAAACTTGGGAAGATGAACAATGATGGGTGGATACAGAACTGTGAAGAGAATTAGGACCAACTGCTTGATACACTTTGTACATCGCTTGAAAAGCCTATTTTTTCTTTTGTGGACATCTTTGATGGATACTTTTGTCATTTTTATTTTGCCCCATAGTTTCATTGACTAATGGAGTTTGATAGGGATAATCTTTCTTTGTATGTTTTGGTATCCATGCATATCTAATTTGTCCATAATACTTCTTAGCTTCTCATGATTTGATAACATTCTTTGTATTTTGATTCAAATATTTCTTTCAATGTTGGTCCCAATTCATGGATGGGGTGATGGGTGGATGAAGATTCATGACATGGCTGGTTGTAGTATTGACACTAGTTTCATCATAAGGATTCTCCATGCCTCCTATGTTGACGTTTGCTTGATTGAGACATAGTTGCCCCTAGTATGGCGGTAGTAGCACCTTCATGCTTTGATTCTTCCTGTTCTAAGAAATCTTGTTTAGAATGCATTCTTTGATCAATGATCACTTTAGATGACGTTATTTCCATTTGCTGCTCTGCTAACTCCAGAATATCTTGTTCTATCTAACTTGTTCCCTTGAGTGGATACTATTGGATATCTTCATACATGATGTCCTCCATCTGAATTTGGGATATATCTGATCTTGATGTTGACAAATCCATTTGTTTATATGAATCAATAATCTTCTCTTTTTGTGTAACAAAATTCTGCTCTAAATGAAGATCATCTACGTTTCCATCCACAGAAAGAATCTCATGGATAGATGGAGGAGTATGTGCTATATGGATATGATCATCTTGTATAGATAGGAGAGTATCTATTAGACTATTGTAGTAGCTTGGAGATACAAACTCTTGATCTTGAATGATTTCAAAATTGCTTTTGACATGCTTTGGATCAAATTCTTGACATGGGCCAGTTTCAAAGTATGGATTACTTATAAAGGTTTCTAGGATATCTTCATTAGGAATGAAAAGTGGTTCATTATCCTTAAGTGTCAAGTTTAGGATTCCTTCAGTATCTATAACCATGAGGTCCAAGGATGTCAATATGTTTTAGAAAGGACCATTGCTAGACTTTGGTGAAAGATGTTGATCATGCTTTGGAATGAATTCTTGAGATATGTCCTCTAACTCATAAGGTGATGTAGAGACATTTTAAACATGATCATAGGTCAATGGATTGTGCATTATGTCAATAGGATCAAATAATCCTAACACTCCTTGAAATAGATCACTAAAAAGTTACTCTTGATGTATGGTGAGTTGATCATCGGATGGGGTAGAAACATCTTCAATGTGCTCCTTAATTGAGAGATTTTGAACATTGTTTTCAACAATTGTGGTGGAGAGATAGTGAATTTCTTCAACCATAGGGTCAATTGATGTTGACATTTCTTGAATTGGATCATTGTTGAGTATTGTTGGTGGATTTTGATCATGATTGAAAAGTGATTCTTGACCTATGTTGATTTGATCATTGGATGAAGTAGACACAGCTTCAAGGTTCTCATTGATTGATATATTTTGATCATTGTCGCCAATGGTTATCATTTTTCATGTTTGTGCTTGTGTTTGTTGGGAAACTTGATAGACTTGGGCAGCTTGAGAGGGTTGTTGCACTTGTTGAGCTTGTGTTGCTTGTTGCATGGCTAGATATTTTTGGATGGCCTTTTGGTAGGCCTGGTGAGCTTTTAGTGCAATGTTATATTGTCTTGCTGCATTTGGTTTTGGTGGTAGTGGTGGCAAATTCAGAATTGTGTTGGATGTAGTGACAAGTGGTTGAGATACACTTGGAGCGATCATGGTAGTGAGGGGTTGAGATATGATGGGTATGATAGGGGTGGTTGGAGTGATCGAGGTGATAGGAATGGTTGGAATGACCAAGGTGGTAGGTCCTTAGGAGACCATGTTTTGATTTTTCAGGATTGATGTTGTCATTTGATAAGATACTATCTGTTGGTGCGATGTCGATGGTATATTCAAAGGTTCTGATGTGATGGCTTGATTGGTGTTAGGTGGATTGATTTTGATGGAGTGATTGGTTCTAGGTAAAGGGGGAATCCCTAAACCAATGAATGATGTTGATATGGGTAATGGTGATGGAGATGTCTCTTGGCGCAATGACTCAACTATTTTGGTAAGTGTAGCAATTTTATCTCACAAAATTTGATCTTGATTTCGATCTTGACTCCATTGATTTGGCTTTTGTTCAAGTGGATTTGGGATGTACACTTGTGGTGTTTACATGGGGTCATGGACAAAATGATTTTGGACAATGTTTTGATTTGGGATGATGTTCAGATTTGGCATGATAGGTTGAAATTGAACATTTTTGATGTTGGGAATCACATTGCCTTGTTTTAGGTAACTTTGATTTTGCATGGTGTTACCTTGACTTGGATTAATACACAGAGTCGTTAACATCTTGTTGGGAATTTAAACAACATTTTTATGATTTGGAAACATATTTATCCCAAATTTTGCTAGATTCATGTTTGGAAAACCTATACTTGGTGCATTCTCGTTTGGCATGTAGTGATTTGGTGGGATGGCGTTCTTCATTTGAAGGCTCGTGCATTGATTTTTTGGTTGGTGGATTTGTAGGTTTGGACTTGCATTTAAATCTACCATTGGGAAAGGTGTCCCAAACTTAGATTTGGGCATACTCACATTTGTTGTACTATTGACATTTGTTGAAGGTAATGATCCCATGTACAATTTTTATAGATGTGAGTGTTGATAATCAATCAACATTGTAAGGTTTTGATAGCTTAGTTGACTTGGATTACTCATGATGGATGGATCAATTTTATATTCCATGTTCCTCTTGTGTTTTGACCTTGTTGCAAAAGTGACCTCTAAGGTTCTTAGGATCAATGATGAGATGAAGGATGAAATGGGTGAATGATATGAGTGTTGAATGTTTAGGGACTTTGGATCAATGCTAGACTTAGGGTTTTATTTTGATTGTTTGATTTGGATAATAAACTTGTAAACCCTAAGATGTTAGATGTTATCTTAGGATGAACTTGTTCAAAGGGGTTCTAATTTAACTAGAGGTATGAGAAAGGATGCATTCCAATACACCTAACTAAACAAGGTGATTTTGATTTTGATGATTTACCCAAGTCTAGAATGATGTTTCCAAACCTCTAAAGTTTTTTGGTGGGATGGGTTTTAATAGATGTTTGCGATGGATGAAGTGTTTGATTCGATCCTAAATGAGCCTAAGAAGGACTTGTTTACTAGACCAAGATAGTGAAGAACATGCCTTTCTCTAAGAGTAATTCAAAATCAAAAGACCAATGTTTGCATGAAAACCATATGACCAAAAGATACCAAGCACATGTCTGGGGTCCAATTGATTCAATATTTTCTTAATGGATTATTTGTATCACAAACACTTCTTGATTAGGTTTTCAACTGAATGTTCAATGTCCTAATTTTCTTTCATCCCACAAAATGTATTATGCAAAAATTGAGGAAATCAAGGCAAAGGTTTCCTAATGTTGACCTTAGTAGGAGCAAATTGAGATGAAATCCAAATGCCTAGAAACCTCTAAGGACATGAATCCCCAGGGCAAGCAAGGGCATGAATTTTTTCAATCATATTTGCTTCTCCTAAAGAGTTTGAGATTTGATGATGATGTTAAATGTTGGTTTTCCAATGTTTTCAATCAAAGAACTATGTTTTCAAACTGACTCACAAGCAATATAACATCCTAGCTCAATTGGTAAATTTTTCTTAGTGGGCTTGCCTCATGCCCTTTGTAGAAGAAGAGATGATTTTACATTCAACCAAGGAAAGAGTATAAAGGTATGTTAAGAATGAAGTCTTAACCTCTATACTTTAACCAAGATCGGACATGGCAAGTAACTTCTTGGAATCTAAGTTCTAATGCACAACTTTGATAAACTCATTGAATGGATCAGTTGGTCACTACAAACAAGGTTTTTAGTTCAGACTTTTCCTTTGTGGAGATTGACCCATACATTAAGAATCCCTTTTCAGATCCATCTCATCAGAGCCAACCATGTGATACTGGCATTTACTCCAATACCCACATTTATATCCTAGTTGGAAATACTCTTGGCTTTAGAGTGTTACCAGTTGAGTCGTTCCCTTGGGTGAGTACTTTTTCCCCAAGGCAGGCCATCTAAGATAGACAAAAGCGAGTAAACATATTCATAGTTCGATCAACCTTCATTTATAAACAAAGGGAGAAAACATGCAATAAGTTTACTCACACTCACGAAGTGTTTTGTTCAATTTTAGTTCCCAAAATGAAGTGTGTGGGTAATTAATTACACAATTTAATGTCACCAAAATCCTTTTGATTCTCAAGATTGCTGTAAGGTGAGAGAGAAGCACATATGTCTTTTGATGATATTACTTTGGTAAATAATTACAAAAAAATAAAGATACGCATTCATTTTATCCTTCAAAACAATGATTTTCACTCCTTTTAGTGCACCAAAATGAAATGTGGAATTTTCTTTTTTCAATTATTTAGCCTAAAAGTAAAGACTAGTCAGTTTCTACTGTTCAATTTTAGACCAATTTTGAAAAGATCAAAACAATTATTGATTTTAAACCTAAATCAGAAGTGAGTTGTCTTTAAAACAAAAAGCAAAAGTAGCACGTGAATGTTCTAGGTTGTTTCAATAAGCATTAAGAAATGCTTTTTCAAGCTCAATTTCCACTTCTTTTTTCATCTCAAATCTACTTGTGATTTATCTGTCTTCATGAGAACTAGATGAAATTTATCAAGAGCTGATAGATATACTCCACCATAGCAAATCTACACCCAACAACCTTAAGTTTAGCAAAATAGAATCAATCATAGATTAATAACTTTATTTAAATTCAAATACAAAATTATTTTTCTCTTTTCGAAATGTAAAGTATGGTAGCCCAAATAAATAGCACAACAATTGCAATCAGATTAAATGCATGGTTGCTTTCCACAATGATGTTGATCCGCAAAGATAAGCTTTTCTAGATATGTAAAATTGTAGTAGTTTTGTCTTTTGTCCATAAATCACTTCAAGAAAGATGTTGACTGGCCAAAGCTTCAAGTTTATGCCAACAAAAACAAAGATTTGCACAAGCTTTCTCTAGGTGAATGAAGTCAGATGGTTTTGAAATAGAAATCTCATTTTCAGCCAAGGATGAATGAAACATATAACTTGTATATTATTAAATACACACACCAAATAAAAACAAGGCCCCAATGTTAGATTTGAAACACAATTTAATAGTTATGCACAATTGCTATGAGCCTAGATTTGTAGCCATGAACATGTTTTCTCTGCATCACGTTGCACAGACTACCTTTACACTTCTACTGTTTCCTTCTTCTCCTCCTATCATAACTGTAGTTGTAAATTTCATTTAGCAGCAAAAGGCTGCTTGAAACAACAATAGAAATAGGAAAATGGGGGACACACATAGACGCAAAAAAACATACCACACATAGGAGAGGGGCATGTGAACCATTTGGCAGAGTTCCCTTGAGAAATGTGCTCTCAAATAATACAAGAATGTACAAAAATAACAAATCTGTTGAAAGGGCAGTTCACAATTTTGTTTTAGACTTCTAAAAGCATTACTTTATGTGGTTGAATACTTTTGATCATTAAGAAATTTTTAGACATCTATAATGAATGTTACATAAATAATTCAAAAGTAGTTCTAAAATTAAGAGCTTTTTCTTCATTGGATACCTGTCCAATCCACTTTCACGACTAAGATTGACAACTGATTAGAGGTGGGAATTATTTAGGTAATCCCATTAGTCAAACTAAAGCAGTTCCACTGGTTCTTGTAATAGACAAAATAACAGCTAGTGGGACAACTACTAATTTAAATATTGCCATGGATTATCAGTTTCATTAAGCCTTTGGTGAAGCTGTTGGGTCATAGTGAGGCTTTTGTGGCTGTAGAGGCTGCCACAACACTATAGATGTTTGTTCACCCCACCCATTACCTAGACATTTAACATTCCAAGGGGATAGTGAAATTAGGTGGTCCACCCCTGCCAGTAAGATCATTGAAATCAGATGAGAAGGAGATGCAACCGCCAGCCCTCAAATCACATGTTATACTTGAATGTTGTCATTTACAATAAAATAGTTAAAAATTAAAAAAAACATAATGCTGATAAGGTTTGACTAGCAGCATCTAATGAATGCACCTTCAAAATTAATAATGACACCAAATAGCTAGAAGCACTACCCTGTCCGTTAGGTTGTAGATTTGAAAATTTTAATATGATAACAACTCTAAAATCTCAGAAAGATCTTAAACACGATTTGGACTACGAAAAAGTTTGGTAGTCATAATGGCAGAGAGGCTTACAATGTCAAATAGCCCACTTAATGTGATATAGACAACAATATTTAATGATAGAAAATGATGAGAAGGACAACGATATTGATGAAAGATCACAGGGAAAGCATGGAAAAGGAAGACTTTAACTAATGCATTCAATTGCAGTCAATATACTATTTTGAAAATCTCGATTTGTATTTCTAAATTCAAACACTGGAAAAGTGTCATTCAGGATCAAATCAAACATTTCAAACCATCCTCAAGTATCAATCAAGTCCCATCTCACAAAGTGCACCAAGTGTTGACTATGCAATTTATTCCATGTTGTATATAAGAAGCTTCAACATTCACAGTTTGCAGCTTGGATTGGTGCCTACGCTGCATACACTTAATAATGCGCATAGTCTACTATAGTTTCTTCCAGCTGTTTAGATTGTTACAATCTGTGTGTAGTTGGGTAGTGAGTAGATCTCAAATGATAATTACTTTCTCCCTCAATTAAATCATTAGTGGCATTCATTACAACACATGGAAACTATGATTAACAATCATCAATGTAAACTATTTGAAGAAGGCCAAATTCATCTACATTGCTTTGTACGCAACTTGGCTAACACACAAAGACATTTACATAAAGATTTAGGTTTGTCTTCTCCTAACCAAGTGGCCTATTTTTTTGGTCAAGTTGACAGGCTAATAAAGACACTTGACATTATGTAGAGGCACGTGCTTCACTAACATTTTCCACTATTATTGCACACTCCTGTATGTTAGCAATAGTTGCACAACTAGAGTTAGGCAATTTGGAGATTCACCTTGATGGAGCTGCAAGATCACCATTTCTTCCACCAATATATGATAAATCTGGGCAACAACCAAAACTAGAGAGGAAAAGAAGCGGTAACAGTTGGTCTTGAAAAGACATAAAGCTATTGGTGAATGTCTTCCCTCAAATCCTAGTAGACATAAAGACATGCCTTTTACATTTTATCGACCTTTCACTTCTTTTGTAACACCTCAGACAAGGTGCCAGACAAATGCATACAAAAGATGAGATCAAAGATTTAATATAAATTTGCAGGTGATTGGACAAGAAAATCACCCTAAATCATCCACCATTGGACAAGAAAAATGAACAACACACAGATTGGACTGGAAAATAGTAGTAAATAACAGCGCACAGTTACTAAATAGATCTGAAAGTTTATTAGGGGGTAAGGAGTACCAATGCTTATCAAATTGAATGTTGCATAGAGGACCTAGAAGTGCCCTATCTATTGGTGGATGTACTAATGATACTAAGTCTTAGCGCCTTCAACAAAATAACTTACACTAAATATTGGGGAAACTGAATCATTTGTGAAACAAAATTCTCAATGGAGGAATTTGTATGCAATCAAAGAAAAATCACTATATAAGCATTCAAGTACCATGCAAATACATGTTTTGATCAGTACATATTGTATCCAGACATGGCCAAAATGTAAAAGATTTCACATTATTCAGATTATCGACTCCTATTCAAAATTCATTGTGCTACGGGTTAGTACCAATTTGATAATATATCGTTAGTAAAAAAATTAAAAACAAATCTATACCAAATTAGATTAGATTTTCCAAACAAAAATAGAACATCTATGATAACCCATGCACAACAAATGAAAATAAAATATCTATAATAACCAATGCACAAAAAATGGAATTTCTAGTAAACATTTAGAAGTAAGCCAATGCATAGCAAACACATAGCAGATCCCTCCTTCTAGTGCCATGATGAAGCACCTATTAAAAATCTGCACAAGCTCTATTCCATAGTATATATCATCATGAAGTTAGTTTAAAGAAAACAAAAAAAATAGCACTCTTTATGAAATAATCCATTATGCTCTACAAACAACACAACAAAACAAGTTAGATGAAATTCTAAAAAGCATAATGAATAACCTATTACATAGTGGATTTGTGTCACTTGTGAGAACTGACCCTTTCCCAACCCTTGATAATTGTAATGATGAAGATGCAATGGACAAAATCAATTCTCCATGTGAAGAGAGTGACTTTGCGTAAGCTTTGTAGATGATTTTTTGAAGAATGATGCCTCTATTTATAGATTATTTTGATGAGAGAAATAGCCAAATGGATGAATGTGGGACAAAGATTTAGCCAATGAGATGGAGCCACTTGTCAACTTGTGATAGGATGAGGAATGAGCACATTTTGGTCAATGTGCCAAAGAGGGGGAGATTCAAATTTGAATTTGAGATATAAGTGCTGAGTTTGACCTTTGCAAGAGACATGTAAGAGCCATGTAAGAGCTCATAAATGTTTTGTTGGATGTACATGTCCACTTGTTTTTGAATTCAAACTTGAGGGAATATTCCTCAAAGATGCCATGTTGATGGAAAAAGCTGATTTTATAAATGAATTAAAATGATTTATTGGTGCAAGTGGGAAAATCTATAGGATGTGATGGGTGGTTAGATTAGGTTAATCAGGATTAGATTAGCTTAGGTGATGATTAGTTGATTTTGACCCATTTGACTTGAATATTTTGATTTATTTAAATCAAGAGGGAGAAATATGAATTTTGAGATTTAATTAAATAAATTTTGGTTTATTTAATTAAAAGGTTGATGTGAGACTTTGATTTATTTAATTTAAATGAATAACCTTAGGAATGAATTAAATAGCCCTGATTTACTTGGTGAATGGATTTGATGAGCTTGATTCATTTAATGAGCGGATGAATATGAACTAAGTGCATAATGCCAATTTCACGTGTCTATAGTAATGACTCAACTCTTTTGGTAAGTGTAGCAATTTGATCTCACCAAATTTGATCTTGATTTTGATCTTGACTCCCTTGATATAGTTGATTTGGTTTTTGATAAAGCAGATTTGGGATGCATACTTGTGGTTTTTGAATGGGATCATTGACAAATTGATTTTGGACAATGTTCTAATTTGGGATGATGTTCATATTTGGCATGATAGGTTGAAATTTAACATTGTTGGTGTTGGGAATCACATTGCCTTGATTCAGGTAACTTTGATTTTGCATGGTGTTACCTTGACTTGGAATAATACACAGAGTTGTTAACATCTTGTTTGGATTTTGAACAACATTTGTATGATTCACAAACATATTTATCCCAAAATTTGTTGGATTCATGTTTGGTAATCTTGTACTTGGTATATTCACTTTTGGTATGTATGGATTTTGTGGGATGATGTTCATTTGAAGGCCCATGCATTGATTGTTTGGTTGAAAGACTTGTAGGTTTGGATTTAGATCTACCATTGGGAAAGGTGTTCCAATATTTTGACTAGGCATACTCACATTTGTTGTATCATTGACATTTGTAGAAGGTAATGATCCCATGTATGGATTGTATAAGTGTGAGTTTTGATAATCAATTGCCATTGTAAGACTTTGAAAGTTCAATTGAGTAGGATTACTCATGATGTATGGATCAAGTTTGTATTCCATGTTCTTCTTTGTTTTGACCTTGTTGCAAAAGTGACCTCTAAGGTTCTTATGACCAATGACGAGATGAAGGATGAAAGGTGTAAATGATATGAGTGTTGAACATTTAGGAACTTTGGATCAATGCTAGACTTAGGATTTAATTTTGATTGAGTTGATTGGATAATGAACTTGTAAACCATAATATGTTAGATGTTATCTTAGGATGAACTTGTTCAAAGGATTGCTGATTTAACTAAATGTATGAGAAAGGATGCATTCCCACACACCTAACTAAACAATTTTTTTTGATTTGATTTAAGGATGTACCTAAGTCTAGATAATTATGTTTCTAGAGTTCTAAAGTTGTTTGTTGGGATGGGATGATAAATGTTTGGAATGGATGAAGTGTTTGATTGGATCCTGAATGAACCTAAGAAGGACTTGTTTACGAGACCAATATAGTGAAGAACATGCCTTTCTCTAAAAGTAATTCAAAATAAAAAGATCAAGGTTTTCATGAAAACCATATGACCAAAAGATGCCAAGCACATATGTGGAGTCCAATTGATTTTATCTTTACTTAATGGATTCTTTTTACCACAAACATTTCTTGATTAGCTTTCAAACTAAATGTCCAATGTCTCAACTTCTTCTCATTTCACAAGGTATATTATGTGAAACTTTGATGAAATTAAGGAAAGGGTTACCTATTGTTTAACTTTAGTGGGAAAATTGAGATGTAAATTCAAGTGCTTAGAAACCTCTAAGGATGTAATCCCAAGGGCAAGCAATAACATGATAATTTGGTCAATGGTATTTTCCTCCTAAAGGGTTTGAAATTTTGAGGATCATGTTGACTATTTTTTTGCAAATGTTTCCAAAAAAGCAAAGTGTTTTATGACCAAGAACAAGTACAATCCTATGGATATGAAAGACAGTATTTGTTGAGTCCACACTTGGACAAGTCCAGCTACACTTATCTTTAGTGAATGGTTAGATGCTTGACCCCACTGGCTCCCCTCCATGACACTCACTTATACGGGGTATCCAAGCATCAAAACCCATGTAACTCCCATGGCATGTTTTCCATTTCTACTAAAGACCGTAAAAGTGTGGGGTTGCTTCAGAACGACCATTCTTACGCCAACAAATAGATCAAGGATTTTGGATATTCTAGAACATGGGTTTTAATAAGAACTTTTCATTCATGGAGATTGACCCATATGGCAAGAGTCCCCTTTCAGGTCCATCTTGTCGAAATCAACCACGTGATATTGTCATTTCTTCCAATACCCACATTTATATCCCGGCTGGAAATACTCTTGGGTTCAGAGTGTTACCGGTTGAGTTGTTCCCTTGGGTGGGTACTTTTTCCCCAATGAAGGCCCTCTAGGATAAACAAAAGTGAGTAAAGTCAATATTCGTAACTTAATCAATCTTTGTTGGATATGGACCTCTTTGTTAAAAATTGGAATAAAGATAATTTGACCCTATTTGGCAGGAATGTTGAGCTCAGTGAAAATTTAATCGCTAAAGTTACAGGTTTATCTACTAAAGGGAAGAAGTTTTTTCAGGGATAGGGATTTTTCTGATGAAGCCATGATTATATTTCCTAAAAATGACAAAGAAAGGTTAAGCCTGGTCAAAATCTCTAGTAGTTACTTTGATGCGGATTCTATAAAGACCATCTGGAGGAAGGTGTTGCGGGTCATCATGGAGTACATTACGGTGGATGGGAATTTTACTATAGTTTATGGCTACCACTTTGCTCTTCTCAACCACTTCTGCCACAAGGTTAGGATCTCTCTTCCCTATTATCTTCTCTGTTCCCTAAAAAAAGCTTGGAGGATAATAAAAAAACCCCAATAGATTTCCTATTTTGCATACGGGGCTTATAAGATTGATTGTCGAGTATTTCCAAAACATTCCTACCCCCACTACCCTAGATACCACTCTTGACTCTGAGAGTGATGAGATGGAGACCAGTTAGTTAGAGTACATTCCTAACCCTAGTTTGGCTAGGAAAGTCCTCAGCTCGCATGCTGGCCCTTCTAGGAAAATAAACCCTACTCTCCTCTCTGGTAAAGCCCATGCTAAGCTTGAGCTTGATAGTCCCTCCCTTCACAAGAAACCCCAGGCTAAAAGTCTTGTTTCCTATTCTGAAGAATCCTCTAGCTCGGAGGAGTCTGATGCCAACAAAATGGTGGTTAATGTTGAACCTATGCCTGATAAACATGTTGAAGATGACTCCCCTGTTAACCTTAATTTTGAGAAAACTGTTCCTAATATCGGTGATGAGCCCTCTCTGGATTTTCTGAACCTTGCTAAAGCGAACTCCGAGTCCCACTCCAAACTCCTGGACTGGACTTTCACTGAAATCAATGAGCTGAAAATCAAAAGTTGGGCCCTTCAAAGCAAAATTGAAGTTCTGGTTGCTAAAGTTGCTGAGATCGAAAAGAAATTTGGGGACAGAGGGGTCCATGGTCATAGTAACATAGACACTTATTCCAAAATTGATTATATTATGAACACTATCAAGACCGTTGCTGAGCAAAATAATAGAATGGCCAGACACAACACCATTATCATTAATGCTATGGGAGAGAAGCTCGACAAAACCCAATAGGGTTCTCTGGTGGTGGATCTAGAGGAAATAGAGGACAAAAGCCAAGACACGGATGCAGGTATTTCCAAAATAACCAAAGCCAACTTGAAGCACAAGGTCCCCCCTACTTCTAGTATGATTCAAACTTTTAAAAAGGGTGTCATTGATATGCAGAAGCTGGAGGATGAGACTGAGTCTGTCCTCAAGACTCTAAAGTAATGTCTGGGGTTTCTGCTTTTCTTCTATTTCAGTCTTTTTGGTTTTGTGCGATTGGTTGCTACTGATCTTTTCTTGGGCAGCTGGTTTTTGTGGTTGGACTTTTTTTTCCTCTCTCCTATTTTGTAAACTTTGTGGTTTTGGGTCCCTGTAAAACCCGTTTTACCCTTTTATCAAAAACAAAGAGAGAAAATATACACAATAATGCCCCCACTCACACTCACACAAGATTTTGTTCAATTCTTAAACCCAAATTTAAGTGTGGATGTGATTTCTTTATCTCACCCTAAAGACATGAAAAATGCCTTTTGATTCTCAAGATCGCTATAAAGCGCGAGAGAAGCACATACATCCTTTTTCAATTCCTTTAGTTTAAGTAAGCCTTTACGAAAAACAAAGTTTCACTTGTTATTTTTAAATCCACAAAGCAAAATGTGAGTTCTTTTTAAAACACCAAATGACAGATGAGAGACATTTTGTTCAATTGTTAACCAAAAACAAACTTTAGTAAGTCGTATTCCTAATGTTTGTTTTAAACCTTTGCAAAAAATTGGAAAGATTCTTTTTAAACCCAAATGAAAATTAGTTTCCTAAGAAAGAAGAGATAACAATTTCATGAAAAAAGTGTTAAACAAACACTAAAGTGTTAAAAAAAACACTTTTATCTTGTGAAATATCTTCCCCATGCTTCCCCTTCTTTCGTTTTCCTTTTGCTTTCTGTCATTTCCTTTTGCTTTTCTTTTTTCTCCTTCGTTTTCCTATTAAACAAAAAGGCAAGCATGTGAGGATCAAAATATTAAATTAAGTTTATTTTAATCATTGATTTTAAATGAAAGAATGAAACAAAGATTCAATGATTTTAGACTAATAAATGACAAAGATTAATGCAATCCAATATTAGACTTAATCATTGATTTAAAAAGAATTATTTTCAAATAATAAAGACTCAATCATTTTAGACTAATAAATGAATCACCATCTTTTCATCATATTAAAGTCTTTAGGTAAAAATTTTGGTCAAAAATCAATGCAACCAATCCATGTAGTGATTATATGTAAACAAGTAAAAAATAAAATAAAATTTGATTCCTTTGTTATGATGGCATCTCGATTCTCATTGGTTGAGCCTACAAATAGAAAGAAACCATTAATGAGTTAGGAACAACAATATGAATAATAGAAAGACTTTCTCATTTTGTGTAGCCAATCTTTAATTGCAAAAAGATAGCAATATGAATAATACTAACAACAATATCGATGAGAAAAGGGATCAATATTAATGGCAGTAACACTCTTTATGAAGGATAGGTAGTTTTTATATATATATATATATATATATATATATATATATATATATATATATATATATATATATATATATATATATATATATATATATATCAAACATCATTACCCACCATTCTAAAGATTTGAGCATTATTACCTTCCATCCACAAGGTATGCTTGACTTCCCAATATTCAACACAGAAAGTCATTCGACATGAAATTATATCTTTACTGGTAATTACTATGCCTAACACCTAGATTGATATCCTCGATTCTGTATCTATCTTGCATATGACACCCATTGATCCATTTGCACGTGGCGTGGAAATATGTAATATATATCAATCTTTTATGCATAGCTTTAGTTTGGGACGACAATTAAAGTCTTCAATAATATTTTCCAATTAATTCCTCAGACAAGATTTAGCAAGTAGAGTAGTAAAGTGTCAGAGCAACGCAATTTTCTCCTTCCACATTTTTTTTCTCTGCTACTTCTTTACTACTTAACAAGACATTTCAAAGGGATGTTATCTCATAGACAACAAGGATTGCAAGACCTACGCAAAAATGACATGTTGAGAAGGCATAGACTTTCACACCAATGTATTTGATGGGTACAAATCTACAGCATAAATGTCATTTGAAAGGATTAAATGCAAATGGCCTGTGTAAAGCCAAATTCCTACAACATTTCCCAACTGTCGCTATGCCACAAGAAAGATCCGCAAGCTTATACAAACAATGTATGTGGGGAAGGTAGATGCGTAGACCTAGGATTGAACTTCCTTTGTCTCTCATCAATATTCATTTCACCTAAATTTCTTTTGAGGTTCTTTTAAACTTAACATAGCTGGAAAATGCAAAGCCACGCCTGGGCCTACACATATACATTGGGAGGATGCTGGTCAATGGTTTTTTGGGCACAGCTGTAAATCTCCTCTAGAATAGCACAGGGGATGTTTGAATAAAATGAGTGAATGATGTGTCTCAAATCTTTCCTCATAGTTCTCTTTTCGCCAGAGATTTTCCCAAGCGAGCTTACAAATAGCAGAGATAAAATTGATTTGGCTATGGCAATACAAGTTCTTAGCTTGTAAACTCTGAGAATGGTTGGAAAAAAGGTTCACTAAATTAGCAAACAAAATTACAAGGGCCTATTAACTCTAGAAGTTGGAGTGAAAGAGCAACTTCAACAACAGGCATAAAAACTATCTAAAAAGTCTCCTCTAATGTGTCTTAAGAATGTCAATGAAGCCAGCCTATTAAGAAGAGGCTTGGTCAACCTCTTAGATCTTTTGACTGAAAATAGATAGAGGTACAATATCCTAGATTTGCAGTGGATGAATGTTGTAGGATAGTGAGATCCTTCCAAGGAACGACATGATTGATTCTTATTCCAAGGAGCAGAAAGCAAATAATGTTGAACTTTGTGATTGCATTTAGAAGCCTATGCCAAAGAGAATAGGCAGAGCTTCATTATGCACAACCTTGAAGAACATCAATTGTACCTCTTGCAAGGTGAGTATCAATGGTCCCCTTACCAGTCACACAGAAAGATTGTGTAATGAATACATTTACATCATCTAAAATTAATGAGGAAGAGAAAGCTACCAATAAGGACTCCTTTGCTTCGAATCAAAACCCTGTTTTGATACTAGATTCTAGTCAGGATTCAGTTATGTTTCCTACCTCTACTCCTATTAGCTTAAGAGGACTTAGGATTTCTAACACACTTAACAAATTGTGTCGTAGTATTCATAAGAAAGTTCAATTAAATTCTCCCCTTATGAGAGGATGGCATAATGAACTTTCTATTGGTGATTGATGCATCTAAATCAGATTGAGGCCCTCCTTCTAGCACCATTATGTGGATGTCAAAATCTGAAAATGGTTAAATAAACTAACATACATAAGCATGGTTAGTGTATTTAAGCAAAACAAACCTTCAACATCCATATGAGATAATCTAACATGCTTTTTAAAATGCAATAAATAACAAGATAACTAAAGCATCTATAGAAAAACATGAAGTACATCTATCCCATATTGGATTGGTGCTACTTTGATGTGAAAAGTAGCCCTTTCCCAACCCTTGCTAAAACTAAAATGATGCAATGAAATGGTGATGGGAAAAATTAGTTCTCAGTTTAAGAGAGTAACTTTGCATGAGAGTGTAGATATGGAATGCTAAGATTGTGGAGTTCAAGATGTGGAGGATTTGTTGAAGAATGAAGCCTTCATTTATAGATTTTCAAATTGGAAGAGAGCTCAAAATAGAGCAATGTGGGATAATGATTTGATCAATGAGATGAAGCCACTTGTCAACTTGTAATAGGTTGAGGAATGAGCACATTTTGGTCAATGTGCCAAAGAGGGGGAGGTTCAAATTTGAATTTGAGAGTTAAATACTGAGTTTGACTTGTGCAAGAGCCATGTAAGAGCCATGTAAGATCTCATAAATGCTTTGTTGGATGTACATGTCCACTTTTTTTTGAATTCAAACTTGAGGGAATATTCCTCAAAGATGCCATGTTGAGGGAAAATGTTGAATTTATAAATGAATTAAAATGCTTTATTGGTGCAAGTGGGAAAAGCTAGAGGATGTGATAGGTGATTAGATTAGTTTAATCATGATTAGATTAGCTTAGATGATGATTAGTTGATTTTGACCCATTTGACTTAGAGTTAGGATTTAAATCAAATCAAAGGGAGATGAAAGGTGATAAAGATTTAGTTAAATAAATATTTGATTTATTTAGCTAAGGGGGATAATGATAGTCTTAAATTAAATAAAGTTAATTTATTCAATTTAAGTGAATGACCTTAGGAGATTGAATTAAATGAACCTGATTTATTTGATGAATGGAATATGATTATGCATGATGTAAATTTTGCGTGTCTATAGGATGAACAATGAATGAAAGATTTCTAAAATGCAATCTATTAACATTTTTATTACAAGATGTTGTGGCACTTATAGATTTGTAAAGAACTGTTTAAATCAGTGAGCTATCTTCGCACACAATAAACAAAAGAAGATTTTCTTCTTTAGTGTGTTCTTTGTGGTGAAGAAAAGAATCAACACACGAAGCTCCAAACCATGAACTACCTCAAAATCCAGAATGTAAATAGACCCGCCTTCATTAGGGAATAGTGTTGCACATTATCCTTGCAAGGCAGTTGACTAACTTTCTAAATTGTAGGCAGGGTTTTTTCTTTCATAGGAGATGTTAGGATTTATTTCTCTGAGTCTTAAATTTTGGTGCTCTCTTATGGATCTTTGATATTATTCTCACAGATGTTTTGTAAATTTTATTGCTCAGCCCGATCGACAAGACTACAGATAGCAGCGATGAAACATTCACACTTTTCATCTAAGATACTAGTGTAGGTAAGAATGTTCCTTCTTAGCTACTATGCTAGCAAGTGATCTGTAATAACCACACTGTTGTGTAAGAAAACTGTGAATTCCCATGATGGTAATAAATGCAAGACAGAGTTGGAAATTAGGTGGAGGTGAGAAAAGTTTGGATATGTGTCTTGAGTGCCATCATTAATGGCTAGCCGATGATCTGTTAGTTTGTCCTTGGTATTGATTCATTTTGATTTTCTTAAGTTATGGTGAAACAATTAAATTTACTTGTTGTCTGATAACTGTGTTCATTTAAACATTTTTTTTTCAAACTAACATCAGGTGAGTTTGACATGCAACAGTGTCTTGTGATGATGATGGTGGTGTTAGTTATGATGGTCTGCTTGGTGTCAACCTTTCCTGCCATGATGGGTGTCTCTCCACAATTGATGCCTTAGTAATACAACTAGACTGTGTTGTTCCCAAACTAAAAGATGACTTTGTGGACAATTGCAACTATTATTCCATGGAAGCGGAAGAGTAGTTAATGCTCCTATTGACCAAAGAGTGATTTTTTATCATTGATATATATCAAAAAAAAATGATTTGTACCGACTCTAGAGCCAGACAAATAAAATCAAAATTGCTTCTTCACTTTGTCTTTCAATTTTGCCTTCAAAAAGTCATATGCTTTGGTCTTTAGAATTAAAGTTGCATGTAGCAAGCTCTATAATATCTTTATAAAGTGATCAATTGGATGGATAGCTTATTGTAGTTTCATTAAGTGTGGGGCAGTAGTCTTTTACCCTTCTATTTTTTTAATTTGAACCCACCATCTTCCCTTAATAGCAACGTAAATCTTAATTATTTCTCCTACACAATGTACTTGGATATCTAGTTGTTGCATTTAATTGGAAGAACTTGGGGTAGGCATCTAGCTACTTACATTTAATCAGTTGGCAAGGTGTGACGGATATCCAGTTGTTTGCATATTAGTTGAAATAACTCCATGTTCATCCAATCACTCTTTGCAGGTTGCGTATAGCATATGGAGGCTGCGAATCTTGCTTGAGATTTTTTTTTAGTTCTCTTTTGCTTGGAAAACACAAAAAAAATTAATCACTCTTTGGAGGATGACTTCCCCAAATCTCAACTTGGAGTGGGGGGTGATATTTTATTATTAATTTTGCATTTAAGTCCAATTTTGAACTGTTGGGATAAATTTAATGACTATTGAAGACTTCTCTATAATGTTATGATAACAAGATAGACATAACATGATTTGGTGGAGTGGTATTGTGAGATTCGGATTTGGTAGAGAAATCTTCTAAAGCTTTTTCTATGTAGCCAATTATTTGGATGGTCAACTTGTAGTTGCATAGAATCTAATTTATTTAATCATTTTTTATTTATTTATTTTTTACAAAAACTTTACATGAAAAGTGTAATTTTTTGTGAACATGATGTATGTTTTTCCTTGACATAAATCTCATCTTTAAGGTTTTATTTTGTAGGATGGCATCAGGAGACAATGGTTGTTTTTCTCTCACATTGGAATCAAGTGAAGTCAAGCAGATTGAAGTTGAAGGAAATTAAGCATCAAAGTGGAAGTTGACAAAGCAATTTTTAATGCTTAGAACCTCTATTTTATGCTTTCATTTTTTGTTTTAGGCTAGCTCACCTCTTTTGGGCTCTTAAAAGGAACATTTTGATTTTTGTGAAAAAGGGGTTTAAAAAGAACTTAGTCAAACTCACTAGTTTTACAATTTCAGATTAAAAAATTGAACAAACAAATCTTCATCTTTCCTTTGGTGCTTAAAACGAATCAAATCATTGCTTTGAAGGATAAAATGAATGTGTATATTTATTGTTTTGTAATTATTTACATAAAGGAATATCATCAAAACACGTATGTACTTCTCTCGTGCCTCATGATGATCTTGAGAATCAAAAGGTTTTTGGTGACATTAAATTGCATAATTAATTACCCACACACTTCATTTTGGGTATAAAATTGGACAAAACATTGTGCGAGTGTGAGTAGAGCATTATTGTGTACATTCTCTCTCTTTGTGCTGCAAACAAAGATTGATCAAGTTATGAATATTGTCTTTACTCGCTTTTGTTTATCTTAGAGGGCCTACCTTGGGGAAAAAGTACTCACCCAAGGGAATGACTCAACTGGTAACACTCTGAACCCAAGAGTATTTCCAACTGAGATATAAATGTGGGTATTGGAGTAAACGCCAATGTCACACGACTGGCTCCGATGAGATGGATCTGAAAAGGGACTCTCGTCGTATGGGTCAATCTCCACGAATGGAAAGTTTGAACTAAAACCCTTGTTTGTAGTAGCCAACTAGTCCATCGAATGAGTTTATCAAAGTGGTGCATTGGAACTTAGATTCCAAGAAGTTACTTGCCATGTCCAATCTTGGTTAAAATATAGAGGTTAAGACTTCATTCTTAATATACCTTTATATTTTTTCCTTGGTTGCATGTAAAATCATCTCTTCTACTACGAAGGGCATGAGGCAAGCCCACCAAGAAAAACATACCAATTGAGCTAGGATGTTATATTGCTAATGAGTCAGTTTGAAAACATAATGCTTTGATCAAAAACATTAGAAAACCAACATTCAACATGAGCATCAAATCTCAAACCCTTTAGGAGAAGCAAATATCCTTGAATGAATTCACATGCTATTGCTTGCCCTTGGGATTCACATCCTTAGAGGCTTCTAAACATTTGGATTTCATCTCAATTTGCTCCTACTAAAGTCAACTTTAGGTAACCTTTGTCTTGATTTCCTTGATTTCTGCATAATGAACTTTGTGGGATGAAAGAGAATTAGGACATTGAACATCTAGTTTCAAAATCTAATCAAGAAGTGTTTGTGGTAAAAAGAATCCATTAAGCAAAGATTAACTCAAATTTAACCCCACACATGTGCTTGTTTATCTTTTTATTGTCTTTTCGAGCAAACATTGGTCTTTTGATTTGAACTATTCTTAGAGAAAGGCATGTTCTTCACTATCTTGGTATTGTAAACAAGTCCTTCCTAGGTTCATTTAGGATCAAATCAAACACTTCATCCATCCCACCGAACAAATTTAGAGCTTTGGAAACATCATTCTAGACTTGGGTAAATCATCAAAATCAAAATCACCTTGTTTGGTTAGGTGTATGGGAATCCATCCTTTCTCATACATTTAATTGAATTAGAAATCCTTTGAACAAGTACATCCTAAGATCACATCTAACATCTTAGGGTTTACAAGTCCATTATCCAAATCCAATCAAACCAATCAAAATTAAACACTAAGTCTAGCATTGATCCAAAGTCCCTAAACGTTCAACACTCATATCATTCACCCCTTTTCATCATCCATACATCATGAGTAATCCAAATCAACTGAACTTTCAAAGCCTTACAAAGCCAATTGATTATCAACACTCACATTTATACAATCCGTACATGGGATCATTATCTCCTACAAACCTCAATGGTACAACAAATGTGAGTATACCCAATCCAAATCTTGGAACACCTTTTCCTATGGTAGATTTAAATCCAAGTACAAACCTACAAGTCTATCAACCGAACAATCAATACATGAACCTTCAAATGAACATCATCTCATCAAATCCCAACATGTGCTAAATGTGAATGTACCAAGTACAACTTTACAAAACATGAACATTTTGAATCCAAACTTGGTAAACTTTGGGATGGATATGTTTGCAAATCGCACAAATATAATTCAAAGTCCAAACAAGATGATAACGACTCCATGTATTGATCCAAGCCAAGGTAACCTCATGCAAAATCAAAGTTACCTAAATCAAGGAAATATAATCCCCAACACCAACAATGTTCAACTTCAACCCATAATGCCAAATTTGAACATCATCCCAAATCAGAACATTATCCAAGATCAGCTTGTCCATGATCCCATTCAAACATCACAAGTGCACATTCCAAATATGCTTGAACAAAATCCAAATCAAGGAAGTCAAATTCAAAATAAAAATAAAATTTCACTAGAGCAACTTGCTTCACATGCCAAACTAATTGAATTATTGAGCCAAGAGATATCTTCACTCGAAAATCAGTACACTGTTCCTTTGGTTGAACCATGCCATCAAAGTGTTGAGTTGTGTCCACAACCATGTCAAGAACATTATTTCCAATGTCAAGAAGTTGGATATCAAGATCAACCACATCAACAAATCCAACCCCCATGTCTCGAAGATCAATCACCACATCTCCAAAATCAATCACCACAAGGTCAATTTAAAGTACAAATCTCACAAGGTAACAAGAAAAAGTACACACCACTTGGGAGACCAATCGAATCAGTCCTGCAACTATTGGTACAAGAAAATATCATCAAGCTCCCCGTCTATGGGAACTATGAAGAACCCCTAGTTAAACCACCAAGGTATAACGAGGAGCATCATTGTGATTTTCACAAAACAAAGGGACACACAACATCAAGTTGTATTTGACTAAAAAATATCATCCAAGACCTCATTGACCAAAAGATAATCACTATTGGGGATAACGATGAACATTCAACCACTGGTGATAGCATTGACAATCTCCCCACCACAATTGTTGAAAACAATGATCAAGATCTATACATCAAAGAGCACATTGAAGATGTTCCTATCTTTTCCAATGATCAAATTAACATACATCAAGAATCACTTTTCAATCATGATCAAAATCCACCAACAATACCCAACAATGATCCAATTCAAGAAATGTTAGCATCATTTGACCCTATGATTGAAGACATTGAAAATCTCTCTACCTCAATTTTTGAAAACAATGATCAAGATCTCTCAATCAATGAGCACCTTGAAGAAGTTTCCACCCCATCTGATGATCAACTCACCATACATCAAGAGCCACTTTTTAGTGATCTATTTCAAGGAGTGTTAGAATTATTTGATCCCATGGACATAATCTATGATCCATCAACCAATGATCATATTGAAAATGTCTCTAAATTGCCTTATGAGTTAGAGGACATATCTCAAGAACTTATTCCAAAGCATGATCAAAATCTTTCACCAAGGTCTAGCAATGGTCCTTTCAAGGACATGTTGACCCCCTTTGACCTCATGATTATAGATACTAAAGGAATCCTCAACTCGACACTTCATCCAAGCCTACTCAAAGATCAAGAGGATAATGAACCACTTTTCGTTCCTAATGAAGATATCCTAAAACCCTTTGTAAGCAATCCATCCTTTGAAACTGATCCATGTCAAGAATTCGATCCAAAGCATGTCAAAAGAAATTTTGAAATCATTCAAGATCAAGAGTTTGTATCTCCAAGCTACTACAATGGTCTAATGGATACTCTCCTATCTATACAAGATGATCATATCCACATAGAACATGCTTTACTCCTAACATTATTACACAAAAAGAGTAGGTTAGTGATTCCTATAGTCAAAATGAGTTGTCAACATCAGGATCAGATATATCCCAAACTTAGATTGAGGAAATCATGAGTAAAAATATCCAAGATTATCCACTCAAGGAAGTAGATCGGACAGAACAAGATATTTCAGAGTTAGCAGAGCAGCAAATTGAAATAACATCATATGCAGTGGTCGTTTATCAAAGAATGCATTCTAAACAAGAACCCTCAAAACAAGCAGAATCAAGGAACGAAGGTGCCACTACCACCATACTGGGGAAACTATGTCTCAAGTAAAGGTCAACAAAGGGAGCACGAAGAGTCTTTATGATGAAACTAGTGTCAATACTACAACCAACCATGTCACAAATTTTCATCCACCCATTACCCCATCCACAAATTGGGACCAACATCAAATGAAGGATGTAAATCAAAGTACGAAGAACGTTATCAAAGAAAAAGAAGCTAGGAAGCATAATGGAAAAATCAAATACAAATGGACCAAAGAATACAAAGCAAGATCATCCCTATCAAACTCCATTAGTCAAAGAAACTATGGGGAAAATAAAAAAATGGAAAAGTATCCATCACAAATTTCCACAAAAGAAAAAGAAAGCTTTTCAAGCAATGTACACAGTGTATCAAGTAGTTGGTCCTAATTCCATGCACACTTCTATATCCACCCATCATTGCTCATCTTCCCAAGTTTGGAGAGTCAAAGGTTCCAAGTTGTCAACCAATCCATCTCTTATCCCTAAACACACTCCGTCCACACCTCCACACATGATATCTAGTTCTCAAATTGACCATGTATTGGCAACGACCCTTCATCATAAGGATTTTGAAAGCACTCTATCATGATGTATGCACAGAGACAAAGTTATCCCTGATATCAATCAAGCATATCAAGAATCCCAAAAGTTGCATTCAAGTGCACGTATCTTAGCAAAGCAGCTTCTTCAGGTAGGATACCAATGGCACATTATGACAGAAGCATCTACATCAACACAACCAGGTGGGTCAGCATGAATCTTTCAGAAAAACCAAAAAAATCAAAAAAATATGAAAATCCAAAAAAAATCAGAAAAAGGATTGAAAACAGTAAAGAAAAAAAATCATCCTCTAGTGAAAACCACATGGGCGGCACTATGGGCAAGACCATGACGAAATCCTAGAAAGCAGGCGTCATGTGTAGAATCGAGTATCTACATGCGCCACTTCAGGTGAAAGCATCTCATCCCATCCGTAATAAATCAAGCATTCCATCCATCTTATCCATAATAAATCCATTCATCCATAAAAACCATTGATCCAATCCATTTTCATCCATTTGCATCCATCATCCAAGTTATCTTGATCTTGATGAATGTTTGGGGCACACTTTACACTTGCTTATGGTAAACATATTGACATGGGTCGTTTTCACTTATCCGATCCTATCCAACGTTATCTGAGCCATGAAACATTACCCAAATGAACATTCTTTATTGAACTCCTTATCTTATTGCAAGATAATCCATATCCATCCATCCATTCACCCATTTGAGCATCCACACATCGCATTCCATACATTGCTAGACACTGGGGGAAGATATTTACATCTTTCTTTGAGAATAAATATTGGTCTATATCTACCAACTTATGTGGTGTTCTGAACATTGGAAAATGTGAAATCAAATTGGTCAAATTACTTGTGAGAAAAATTCCAAATAACTAGCCCATTGCATTTTTTTTACAAGAAGACATTCCTTATCAAGCTTCATCTTTCATCGAACATCAATCCAAACAATCGATATTAGTCACATCTAGTTTGCACATCAAACATCACATCAAATCATTCGAACAAATTTTGTTCCAAATCAAGCTTCATCAATCATGATCAATCAAATCCAATAAAAAAATCATCATCTCAGGATATCCTTGTGTTTCTTAACACTATCTTTACATTGTTGTGTATCCTCAACATTGTTATCATCATTAATCTGATCAACATCTCAATCCTTGTGTTGCTTAACACTATCCTTGCATTGTTGTGCATCCTCAACAATGTTATAATCATCAATCCTTGCATTGTTGTGCATCCTCAACAATGTTATTGTCAGCAATCCTGATGAATCAATCCTTGCATTGTTGTGTATCCTCAACAATGTTATCATCATCATCAATCCATCGATTCGATCAATCAACCTCAGTTTGGTTTTCAACAAAATACCAATAGAGCATTGATATCATCACACACATCCATATCCAAATAGTCAAAATCATGCGAAAATTCCAAAAACATCAGAAAAACAAAAAAATCCAAAAAAAACTCAAAAAGTTAGAAAAACATCAAAAACATTGGAATCTGAACTACGTCATCTCTCAGCTTAAATGTAGGCAAGGCTAATCTTTGATTAGCCCCTGAGACACAAAAACACAAAAACATTCAAAAACAAAAAATCCAAAAATCCATAAAATCTCAGGAAAACCCCAAAACATTCGAAAAATGAAAAAATTATAAAATTATAAAATCACGAAAATACCAAAAAAAACCTCAAAACATTCCAAAAAATGTCAAAAACATCCAAATATTTGAAAAATCCATCCATCTCATGTCACTTTCACTCCGAAATAATCATCATCCATAATAAATTGATCATCACCTTCATCGTTTGGCAACACAAATAGAAACAATCACAACATTGAGCAAAAACAAACTCAAATGCAAAAATCAAAATCAAAACAACAAACTTTTAAATGTAAAATCAAACTCTTGATCGTTTTTCAAACATGTCAATCAACCTTATATCACAGCCTATCAATTAACTTATCAACCCATCATCATCTATATAATGCATAGGATATATCATTTCAATGGGCATCATTTTGAATATCACTTTGGATTCTTATCCTATCAAAACAAATCCCTTTGGCTAGAGGTATGAAGAACATTGGTGTGTTTGCGTACATGATCTCTTCTTTTTGATTTATCTTATTGTGCTCATTCCAAGGACCTCTCAATGATATCAAACGAAGGGATTTATAGAGATAGGAATGGGGCAATGATCATTATCTTTTTAATGTTGTGCTTGTTGGACGTTCTTGTAAAATAACTTGGTGAATACTCACTTTGGTAGGTACATCCTAGCAAGTTTTACATGCATGTCAAGTGTAAACAAGAATACTCCTATCTATTTGTTGAGTCAAAGTCCATCACACTAGGTACAACGCCATCCTAGTTCTTTATACCTTGATGCATCGTATCTAGGTTTGTAATCAAACATAAGGTAAGTAGCCCTTTTAAAGTCCCAATCCTTGATAAGAAAATCATCATCATTTGTCATCATCATCATATCTAATAAAGTCTCGTTAGATCATGGACTTGTTGGATCCTCTTGTCATCACCTCATTTCTACTTTCTTCTCTCTACGCTAACATAACATCACCAATGTACCATCATGCATCCATCCTGCATCCACAAACCATAAATATTCTACATATCATCTCACATACAGGTTCATCATCATAATATAGATCTATTAGTCTAAGCATCTCATTAAATCATACATTTGCATAATCAATAGCATATCACATCATCTATCTCATCCATCTCACAACATATCATAATTTTGTTTGTTTAGGATAATATAGATTGGTTATTTTGAGCATCTTGAAACCATCTCATTTGCACCATCATCCATAATCGTCCATTTTTAACCTCTTTATCATGAGATCAACCCTCAAATCGAATCTTTTTGCTCAATCTCTCGAGGGGGCAATGTATTAGTGTACTTCTTTGCTAGGGCACGAAAAAAGGAAATTTTTGAATTGATTGCGGCAAGTCTATTCTTTGAACCAAGCAACAAATTACATTGCTTCAAAAGAGGGGCAAAATGTAGACACAAAAATAGACATCATGCATAATCATATTGGCTCATCAATTAAATAAACCAAGTTTAATTAGATTAATCTCCTAAGGTCATCCATTTAAATTGAATAAATTAACTTTATTTAATTTAAGCCTATCATCATCCTTTTAATTAAATAAATCAAACCTTTATTTAATTCAAATCTAAAATCACCTTTTCATCTCCCTTTGGTTTAATTTAAATCCCTAAATCTAAGTCAAATGAGTCAAAGCAGCTAAACATCATCTAGAGTTCATCTAATCTTGATTAATCTAATCTAACTACCCATCACATCCTCTAGCTTTTCCCACTTGCACAAATAAATCAATTTATTGATTTATTAATTCATCATTTTCCATCAACATGGCATCTTTGAGGGATTTTCCCTCAAATTTGAATTGAAAAACAAGTTGACATGTGCATCCAACAAAGCATTTATGAGCTCTTACATGGCTCTTACATGTCCCTTGCAAAGGTCAAACTTAGCATTTAACTCTCAAATTTAAATTTGAATCTCCCCCTCTTTGGCACATTGACCAAAATGTGCTCATTCCTCAAACCTATCACAAGTTGACAAGTGGCTTCATCTCATTAGTCAAATATTTATCCCACATTGCTCTATTTTGAGCACTCTTAGCATTTGACATTTTATAAATAGAAAGCTTCATTCTTCAATAGATCCTCCACAATCTCATACAAAGTCACTCTCTTCAATTGAGAACTAATTTTTCCCACCTCATATCATCTTCAAAACAATTTCATATCAACATATCATGGATTTTAGCAAGGATTGAGAAAGGTCTTCTTTCCATAGAAGCACCAATCCTCTATGAGATAAATTTGGATTCATGTTATTTATATGCCTATTTAGCTTGTCTTATTGTTTTAATTTCTCATTTAGCATATCTAACATGATGCAATATTTCATAGGGATATTAGATTTGTTGTGCTTTGCTTGACTTATTCTTGTTAAGGCTTAACATATTGCAAATTTAGTATCCACAAATAGAATCTCATATTTCATACTTGGGAGACACTATTCATGACATTCATCTTCTCTTTGATGAAGTTGATTCTTCTTCAGTTGTTATTAAGGAACCTTTGGATCCTCTTGTTCATTCTCGATATGATCATTCCTCATAGTTTGATATGACTATGGATACTTTTGAGCAAAATTTGGAGGAGGTGCCTTTGTCTTCAAAGGAGGTAGTTGAATCTTTGGATCTTGTTCTAGAATATACATCTCTACTCGGTTTCGGATTGTCATCTTCATTAGTGTGGCCTAGAATGCCCGAGTGGAAGGTGGCAGCTTTCAGCATTGACATGGAGACACATGAGCAATTTTTGGAGACTTCATACATTTTGATCTTTCTTCCCTCATATTCATTTCAAGAATGGTAAGACATTCTTCATTGGTGCTGGCAAGAAGTTGAGTCCACTTTTTGGCCAGAAAGTGGAAGTGTTTTTCCTGATTTTTAGAATTTGACGCATTTGACCTTAAAATTTGAAACACTTAAAGATGAAATCTTCAAAAAAGTAAATAATCATAAAATGTAGTACTTAGAGTCTAGTTTCCAAATATGTAAATTATTTCAATACCTAGATTATACAAATTGAGTTTCAATAGGTGTTTCTAAAAACCATTGTTTAAAAGTCACTTTTTTTTAACCATACCATGCATGTGTACAACATCCATATTTTGACCTAAATTATCGTATTTTTCTAAATCCTTTTGGGAAAATATTTTTGACTCACTGAAGCTTGTTCTTGATATTTTTTTGTAATTTTTTATTAAATATATATTTTTTTAAATTTTATTAGGCATATTTGTCATTTTGAAAAATTGTCATGTATGACATGCATAAGATGACCTGAACTTATCATTTTTTAAGTTTTATTTTTTTAATTGAAAATAATTTTATGAAGTTTGTTCTCGTGCAATCCGTTTGTCAAAATGTTATGTTGATCAAAAGTTATTAAAATAGTAAAAAAACCTTGATATTTAAAGTTTATGGACCAGTTTCTTCAAAAATTAATTGAAAAATATGAAAAGTAATCAAATTGTAAAAAAAAAAACATATTTGAAATTTGAATTTTCTCATCTAAAATGGGTTTTAATTTCTTCAAAAAAAATTGCAAAGAAGGTCATTAGCCATATGTCCAAACTCGATATTTTTCTTTGACATTGTTAGGATTGTAGGCATCCCTAAAATCTACAAACAACTATTCCTTCAAACATGGGTTAGTACTTTGCAAAATCTATCAAAATGCCCCTATGAAATACCTTGTAAATGTTTCAAAATGCAACAAATGAGAAATTAAAGACTCAAAAGAATTATGAAAACAATAACAAGTTACCTATTCCATAGTGGATTGGTGTCAGATGTGTCAATGACCCTTTCCCAATCCTTGATCAATAGCTAAAATGATGAGATGCAATGGGAATGAGGAACAAGATTAGTTCTCAAACCAAGAGAGTAACCTTGCATAAAAGTTGTGGATGGATGAATGAGGATTAAGGCCCTCTTTTATAGATTTTCTTGATGAGAGATTGTCCAAATGAGTGAATGTGGGACTAAAGATCCACCAATGAGAGGAGGGCACTTGTCAAGTGGTGATAGGTCAATGGATGTGCAAGATTTGAGAAGTGTGTCCATGAGAGGGAGAATTTAAATTCAAAATTGGCAATAAATTTAGAGAGGGGGACAAGAAAAAGAGCAATAAATGCAATGTTGGAGGGACAAAACAACTTGTCATGATTTTCAAATTTGAGGGCTATGTTGAGTGAAAATGAGAGTTTTAATAAATCAATAAATTGATTTATTTGTGCAAGTGGAGATATCTAGAGGATGCAAGTGGGTGGGTTAGGTTAGGCTAATTAGGATTAGGTTAGCTTAATGGTGATTAGGTGAGTTTGACTTTTAGGACTTTGATATTTGATTTATTTGAATTATAAAATGATGGAATATGATTTAAATGGGTGTTTGATTTATTAAAAGGTTGATGATAATGTTTATTTTATTTTAAATAAATGACCTTAGGAGATGAGATTACCTAATGAATGGATGGAAGTCAACCTAATTAATTGATGAATGGACCTAACGTGAAATCTAGTTTAGTTAATGAATGAACCTGATTGAATGCACAATGTTAATTTTGCATGTCTACATTTTGCCCCTCTTTGAAGCAATGTACTTGTTGCATTGGTTCAAAGAATAAACTTGCCGCGATCAAAATAAAATAAAAAATTGATTTTTCGGATGCCCCAGCGGAAAGTACACTAGTACACTGCCCCCTCGAGAGATCGAGTGAAAAGATTCAATTTGAGGGTCGATCTTGCGATAAAGAGGTTCAAAATGGATGGTTATGGACGATGATGTAAATGAGATGATTTCAACATGCTTAGAATAACAAATCTATATTATCCTAAACAACTTAAATGATGATATGATATGAGATGGATGAGATTGATGATGTGATATGTTGTAATTATGCAATGGATGATTTATGAGATGCTTAGACTAAAAGATCTATATTATGATGATGATATGAATGCACGATGGATGTATGATGGATGAATGATGGATGAATTGGTGATGATGATTAACTATTCATGTTGTGATGTTAGTATAGAAAATGAAGAAATTAGATGATGACAAGAGGATCAACAAGCCAACATTATGAGAGATGATGATGAGAAATGATGATAAGAAATGATGATGATAGATGGATGATTTGCTTATCAAGGATTGGGATTTTCAAAGGGTCACTTACTTTATGTTTGATAACATGCATAAGTACGATGCATCAAGGTATAAAGGACCAGGATGGCATTGTACTTAGTGTGATGGACTTTGACTCGACAAATAGATAGGATTATTCTTGTTCACACCTAACATATGAAAACCTTGCAAGGATGCACTTTAGAAATTTCAAAAATCTTGGACCAAAACACGGAAAGGTATAACCAATCAATGCAATAGTCAACAAGCTGTCCAAAAAAATCCTCTATACATATCTAACAAAGAAAGTATTCGCCAATTTATTTTACAAGAATGTCCAACAAGCACAACAGACAAAATAATAATGATCATTGCCCCATTCCTATCTCTCTAAATCCTTCGTTCAGATATCATCGAGAGGTCCTTGCACTGAGCGCAATAAGATAAGTCGAAAGAAAAGATAAAGCACACAAACAAGTTGATGTTCTTCAATATTGCTAACCAAAAGGGAATGTGTTTTTTAAGGATAAGAAGTGAAACTTATTGCCAAAAGATAATGCCCATTGTAGGAAGGATACATCCTAGGACATGTTAGTGGATGGTGGCACGTCATTTCGTTTATCCAAAATGTTCTTTTTGATAAATAATGCCCCTTGTAGGAAGGATTCATCCTAGGACATGATGTTATCAGATAATTGATATGGGACTATTTGGATGATGGACTATCGACATAAAGAATTGACCAACTTGTTTACATACTGACTTAGACTTGAGACTTGACGCTTTTAAGTTTTTACGTTTAACCTTCTAGACTTGTTTCTAAATGCTTCACCAAAGGTTGAGGATGACGATCAGTTTATTATGAGTGGTGTTTATTGTGGGTGCAAGCGAGATGAGGTGGATGGAGTTTTTTCAAATATTTGGATTTTTTTTATGTTTTGCAATGTTTTGAGGATAGTTTTGGTATTTTTTTTAGATTTTCAAATGTTTTGATTTTCAAAATTTTCAAATGTTTTTGGGATTTTTTGAGATTTTGACCAAGATACTAACCTAAAGACCTATCCTAGGGGCGTCAAGGGCTGATCGACATATTAGCCTTGCCTACGTTATACACGCAGAGACCGCGTAGTTCAAATGACAACTTGACCGATTTACAGATGATGATATACATGATGAGATGTCAATTTATTATGACAGACTCCTATAGGACTGACCTAAATGTCTTGGGGGATGATCAAAGATTAGCCTTTCCTACGCTTAAGCTCAGATATGACGTAGTTTAGATTCCATGTTTTTTATGTTTTCTATTTTCGACTTGTTTTTGGATTTTTCAATGTTTTGGATGTTTTTGGATTTTTTGATGTTTTTGGATTTTTGCATAATTTTGATGAAGATACTAACCTAAAGACCTATCCTAGGGACCTTGGGGGTTGATCGATAAATTAGCCTTTCCTACGTTATACATGCAGAGACCACGTAGTTCGACTGATGACTTGACTGATTTACAAATGATGATATACATAATGAGATGTCAATTTATTATGATGGACTCCTATATGACTGACCTAAATGTCTCGGGGGATGATCAAAGATCAACCTTGCCTACGTTCAAGCTCAGAGACGATGTAGTTTGACAAGACGACCCTATTTTTGGTTTTTTGAATTACTTTTTGACCTATTTTTGGATTTTGATATGTTTTGAATGTTTTCGGATTTTTGATGTTTTGATGTTTTTGGCTTTATAGATGTTTTGATGTTTTTGGATTTTCTGATGCTTTGGTGGTTTTGGATTTTCTGATTTTTTTATGTTTTTGGATTTTTTGATTTTGAGGACTTTAAGACCATACATGAATCCGATCTGGACGATGAGAATGTGCCCCCAGCATGATGTAATAGACTACTCCGATAAAGGCAGGACAAACTAACTTTGAGGATGGGTCAAGTAGTACTAGGATGGATCATGATACGAACACAGGACCAAGCTATGATGCAAATGTGAATGGATGCGTGATGGATGGAGACCTGAATGTGATCGATGATGGGAACAAAATGGATGGATGATGACGAACAAGCCGTAAAGGCCCTGGTAGATGGAAAGTACTTATTTACACAAGGCACCTGTTTGCCAGGTTTTCACCAAGGTACTTGCCTAAAGTGCCACCAAAGTGGTTTTCACTAGAGGACGATTTTTTTTATCCTTTTTCTAATTTTTTTTATTTTTTTTATTTTTGATTTTTGTGTTGTCACCAAGACGCCTGTTTGCCAGGATTTCACCAACGTAACCATTTTTTTAGGACTTTTTCTAATTTTTTTTTTTTTGATTTTTCAGTTCTATACCTTGAAAGAATTAGGCATAAATTTTTTTGAGATGGGAGCTATTCATGGGCTCTTGTGCAGAGGTTGCCCTTTGGATGTTGATAGTTGATATGCCCCTAATTTGTAACTTGCTGTTATGACAAATGGTCCTAACCAATTAGGTTTGAACTTTCCTTTGCTGCTGGAGTTTGGGACATTCTTCTAATTTTCTTTTAAGACCAGTTCTCCGACTTGGAAAGTTCTACTTCATATTTTCTTGTTGTAGCTCTATTTGAGTCTATTCTGATAGACTTGCAAGTGATTGAAAGCATCTATTCATCTTTCATCTAGTAACTCTAGCTCATTTAATCTTGACACCCGGTAGTCCTCATCAATGATGAGGTTTTGCAATGATATTTTAAGGGATAGGAGCTCGATCTCAATGGGGAGGAAAACTTCTGATCCGTACACCAAGGAGAATGGGGTGGTGCTAGTGGGTGTATGGATGCTGGTTGATAAGCCTAGAGGGTGGGATTAAGTTGCAAGTGCCAGTCACAACCTACATCATTAACTGTTTTCTTGAGGATTTTGAGGATGGTTTTGTTTGTGGCTTCTTCTTGGCCATTGCCTTGGGGATAGTACGGGGTGGAGAAGCGATGCTAGATTTTGAATTTCTCACACAAGTTGCGAACCTCCTGGTTCTTGAATGGTGTCCCATTATCTGAGATAATGGCTTGTGGGACACCTTAACGATAGATGAGATAGTTCAGGATGAATTTTGAGATTTGCTTCCTAGTGATATATGTCATGGGTATGGCTTCCACCCACTTTGTGAAGTACTCAGTTGTAGTTATAATGAATTTTTGGCCATTGGATGAGGTGGGTGAGGTTTTCCCAATGAGATCGATTCCCCATTGCAAAAAGGGCCATGGTGTGATAATCGGGTGAAGCTCTTGAGCTAGAGCATGGATGAGGTCCCCATGCTGTTGACATTGTAAACACCTTTTAGCATGATCATGTGCTTCTTGCTCCATTGTGGGCCAATAATACCCCAGCCTCAGCAGTTTCTTGGCTATGGTTATTTTGCCCAAGTGTGAGCCACAGATACTGTTATGAACCTCGATTAGAGAAATTAATGCCTCCTCAGCATTTAGACAGTGCAGTAAGGTACCCTCTATGCTTCTATGGTATAAGGTATCACCTAGGATGACAAAATTGGATGCCTTTTTGATAAAGGTTCATTTTAGGCTCGATGGTAGGTCAGCGGGTATGAATCCTATGCGAAGATATGTGTAGATGTCGTGATACCAAGGATCGCCAGGACCAATGATTTGACACACATATTCCAATTATGGTAACTCGAATGTGGGAACGAGAAGCTGCTCAATCAAAAATTCATATTTCAGCACGTTATGAGGAATGTCTACTAGAGACCCAATTATAGCCATGGCATCATCGACTTTATTATTGGTTCTTGGAATCTGATCAAATGTTATGTCGATGAAGGATTCCTTTAGAGTTTCTACCAATTTTTTGTATGGGGTTAGCTTGTCATCCTTTTTTTGATATTCTTTATTGACCTGATTTATGATCAACTGAGAGTCTCCATATACCTTGAGAGCTATGATATTCCATTGCACTGCTATCTTGAGACCTATAGTCAAAGCCTCATATTCCACGATGTTGTTAGTACAAGGAAATGCCAATTTGTATGACTTCAATATGCAGTCCCCTTGTGGGGTGATGAAGAAGACACCAGCTCCTGATCCATGTTGTGTATATGAACCATCAAAGTATAGTTTCTAGTGGTCCACTACGTTGAGATTAAAGATGGATTCGTCTGGAAATTCAAAAACAAGAGGATTCTCTGCATAAATAGGTGCCTCTGCCAGTTGATCTACAATAACTTGACCTTTAATGGCTTTTCACTCAACATACACAATGTCGTACTCTGACAATATCATTACCCATTTTTCCATTCTGCCTGTGAGCATTGCCTTTGATAAGAGATACTTGAGGGGGTCAATTTTTGCAATAAGCTTTATCTTGTGTGCCAACATGTAGTGTCTAAATTTTTGGGATGCAAACACTATGGCGAGGCAAGATTTCTTGATGAATGAGTAATTTAGCTCATGACCGACCATTTCCTATCGATATAGTAGATGGTCCTCTCCATTCTGTTTTCATCATGCTGAGCTAGGAGAGCTCCAAGGGTTGCTGTTGTTGTTGACACATATAAGATCAATGGCTTCTTTGGGATAGGTGGAATTAACACTGGTGGTGTTAGTAGATATTCCTTGATCTTATTGAATGCCTCTTCACATTTTATATCCCATTTATATGCTACCCCATTGTGGAGTAGGTGAGAATATGGGTTCTGCTTGTCTGCCAGTTGTGCTATAAATTTTTAGATCGATTGAAGCCTGCCTTGGAGACCTCTTAATTGTTTTAATGTCTTTGGTGCTTCCATCTCAAGGATTGCCATCACTTTTTCTGGATCCACCTCGATACCCCTCATGGACACTATGTATCCTAGCAATTTACCTGATTGTACGCTGAAGACACACTTCTTGGGATTTAGTCTAACTTTTTATTCCTCTAGTCTGTCAAAGATAGCACCTAGGTTTGCTATACGATCTTGTCTTTTTTTTTACTTAGCTAGAATGTCGTTGACATAGTCTTCGACTATTTTGTGAATCATGTCATGGAATATTAGTGCCATGGCCCTTTGATAGGTTGATCCTACATTCTTTAGGCCAAATTACATCATGTTCCAGTAATAGGTCCCCCATGGACAAGTAAAAGTCATCTAATGTTGATCTTCTTTTGCTATCATGATCTGGTTATATCCTAAATTTTTTTCCATTAGTGATAGCATATCATGCCCTGCTATCATGCCTACTATCATGTCGATATTGGGAAGTGGGAAATCATCCTTGGGACATGCTTTGTTCAAATCTCTGAAGTCCATATAGATTCTGATAGCTCCATCAGGTTTTGAAACATGTACCAAATTTGACACCCATTATGGATAATCGATTGGTTAGATGAATCCTCCATCTAGCAACTCTTTGAGCTCCATTTTGACCAATAAGGCAATTTGGGGATGCATTTTCTGAAGCTTTTGTCTAACCGGTTTTTCTTCTGGATACACTGCTAAGTGATGAACCATTGTCTTTGGATCTAGCCCTGGCATGTCAGCATAACTCCATGCGAAGTTTATTTTCCTTTTCTTTAGGAATGCTGCTAGGAGTTCTTGCTCTTCTGATAATAGTGATTTCGCATAAAATGTGATGTGCGGGGCCTCCACTATTCCTATGTTGACCGGATTGTATTTTTTAGCCAAGACTGTTGACTTCACCTAGTGAAGAGCTCTTAGAGGAAGATTGAATCCTTCATCCTCAGGTGCCTCAGAGAGGTTTTCACCATTGGATAAATCCTTTCTTTTTACTATTTTCTTGTCAGAGTGTGCCATAGTGTGGTTTTCACTCAAGGACATGGATATGATTCTTAGTTTCTCACTTTTGCGACTGAAGGATTCAGTCGTTTCCCCATAATAGGCGTGTGTGTCCAACTCCATTATAAATCATGCCTTGTGATCTCCATTTGGAATGTTATCCCTCAATCCCATGAATTCTAAGAGTGCTTCATCATTTTTGAATGTATTGAGAACTGGTGGTCCTCATTGGTCATAGTCGACTAGTTGGGGGTAGACTAAACAAATCTCATGATTTTGACTATCTGGTTCAAAGGATATGGTACTAATCATACACAGGGTGGTGTCTTCGAATAGCCTAGGTAGATTGGATAATGTATCTTCATCATCGCTACTAATATAGGGCTCAGTTATAAAATTATGTGTGTCCCTACCTGTGACTATTGGTGAGTGTACTTGTACTAGTATTGGCTGAGGAGAAACATTAGCAACTCTAACCAGAGGACTTCAGCCACATATGCTTATTCTTAGAGTGGCACATCCAAGACCAAGATTTGTTATGGGTCATGTCTCTAGCATGATAGGTATTATGAGCCCATTGTCATTTTGTCCCAGTCTTTGATTTCAGTCATAGCCCATTACAAGCATCATGTGTAGGCCTTTGCTTCTTTTGTCCATTGGTAAATTAGCTGCCGGTCTTTCATCTTGATACAACATGTGAGATGGATCAACTTCAATGACCTCATCACCAAGGTCTCCCCATCTTATGAATTTGGGATAATCCTCAGGATACATTTGTGATGTGGAAGCTTGATTTTCTTGTGGGCGTCCTCGTGATCTAGGAGATTGTGGTAACTCTCCTATCATAAAAGCAATGTTAGGGAGCCTATAACTTCCACAACCGTCCTCTTGGATGATGAGCTTGATGTCAGATATGATGGGAATGGCAGGTGTCTCTATCACAGAAGTGGACATGAGAGTGGTGGGATCGATGTATTGTGTGGATGGTCCCTCATCATTTTTTGGCACTTGGGGAATTTCGTAATACTTGGCTTCAAGATTCTTGCAATATGAAAACGACTCAGGATCTCCATGGATGGTAACCTCTTGTCCATTATGTGTGAATTTCACGCATTGGTTGAAGGTTGATGCTAGGGCTTTCATTGCATGAATCCGTGGGCGTCCCAGGAGGATATTGTATGGCAATTCAAGGTCCAAGACCTGACATGTAGTTTCCATGAGTGTTGGCCCTACTTGGATAGGGAGATTAATCATGCCTTGAGACACTCTTTCTTGGTCATCATATGCTCTGATTGTGATGCCCTTGCCTTTGTCGATGGAATCTTCTGATATTTTCAATTGCTTGGTGAGGCTAAGAGAACAGATGTTCAAACCTACACCTCCATCCACCAAGACCCTTTTGATTTTTCTTTTGTTTACAATGGCTTCCAAGTGAAGTGTGTGGTTGTGAGATGGTTGGGTGGGGAAATCTTGGTCAAAAAATGTAAGGAGATTAGGTGTTATGATATTTGTGATCATAGCTTGGAATTTTTCTGCATCGAGATCTGTAAGGACAGTGGATGAGGCTAATGCTTCCTCAAGGATCTTTTTATGCGCTCATGAGATTTTTAACAACTCCATGATGGAGATGTGTGTTGGTGTTCTTTTGAGTTGGTCTACAACATTGTAGCTATACAAAATGGCTCTTGATGTAGGGACTCTATTTGGTTGGGATGATCTTGCAATGGTGACTTTGTCGCCTCTTGTGGTGACTCCACAATCTTCGACATGGGCGCCCTTGATGGTGATAACCATGCAGTCTTCATTTAGGGAGGCAACGACTGTTTCATACATGTGATTTACACTACCCTTTATCATTTCTATTTCCTTTGTTTCCATGATTCAGCATCAGATTCATGTAGATTTTAAGGTCTTGATTTCCCATAGGTTGTTCCACGTTTATTATTTTCTTGTCAATGAGATCTTGGATGATGTTTTTAAGTCTCATGCAATTTTTTGTGGTGTGACCTTTTATTTTGTGAAATTTGCAAAGTTGATTCTCATTGTACCAAGGGGGTTTGACATCAAGTTCTTGGTAATTTTTGAATGTAGGAGGCTGGATGAGTTTTCGGCAATCAACTTTTTCATTATGTCCTCCAATGGTTCCCCCAAAATGGCGTATTTACATTTTGGATAAGTTTTGCATTGGGGTGGTCCTCTTTGGTCATTGAGGTTATTGATGGTGCGATTATTGGGTTGGTATGTTGTGTGATGATTGTTTTGGCGTTGTGGTTGGATTTGCGGTGTGGGTGTATTTTGGTGTGGGCCACTAATGACCACCTTGGCATTGACAATGCCATCATTAGTGATGTTCTTGTTTCTCGCCCATGTACGAGGTTTATCATTGTAATTAGATGATGGGCGGTTGTTTTGCGGTTCGTGATATGACATTGATTCGGTGGGTTGGGTCACAAGGGCTCTTTCGATGCTAGGTGCCTTGGAGATTAATTGCTCATATCTGGTGATTCCCTAAACCTTGAGATGAAATGACATGAATCTTTCAAGGTTGGCTATGATCATGCAGACTTGTTGTTCTTCTGGCATGGTCCACTTGCTCCGATTGGCCTTGGATCACCATCGTTGAAGGAATGAAGCAAAAGATTCATTCTTTCCTTGTTTTAGAGTGTATAATTATTCAAGACTAACATCCATTGCGATGTTACATGCTTAGTTTCTGATGAATTCATCTCTAATTTCTTGGAATGTTCTAATGCTTGAAGGTAAGCAAGAAAACCATTCTATAGCGGGACCTACCAAGCTCCTAGGGAATAGCCGCATCAGATAAGTATCGTCATATGCAACCTCCATACAATGAACCTAGAATTCCCTGATGTGATCTTCAGGGTTTCCCATTCCTCGATACTTGTCAAATTTGTGGATTTCAAATCCCTTAGGGAATGGTTTCATGTCTAGGATCCTATCAAATGGATAAGGACACAAGTTGCTTTGCGTTTTGGTTGTCCACCCCAATTAAAGGTTGAGAAATTGTTGCGAGAGCAACCTGAGTTGTGTCGTCACATCATTCTGGGGATCAGGGGGTGGGATGAAAGTATTTTGAGGTGTTTCAATTGTTGGTTGGGTGGACGGGTTGGTCGGTGCATTGTTCGATGGTATCGGTATGTTGTGGCGGGTGAAGTAGGCTTCTACTTGCTTTTGGATGAATAATGCTTGTTGTTGATCTTGTTGTTTTTGCGCTAGGATTTTTGTTTGTTGTTGTGCTTGCTATTGTTCCAACAACGCTTGTTGTTGTGCTTGTTGTTGGGCTGCCAATTTTGTTGCTTCTTGCTATTCTTGGTATTGCTCTAGTGCTTGTTGATATGCCTGCACTTGTGCTGCTTGTGCAAGAAGTTGTGCTTGAGCTTGCACTTGTTGTGCTTGATATTGAGCTTATGCTTGAGCTTGTGCTTGGGATTGCATTGCTTGCACTTGTTCGGCTTGTTGCTACACTAATAGTTGTGCTTGAGTGACCCTTTGTGCTTGCAATTCTTGTGTATCTTGGGCAGCTTGTTGTTGTTGTTGTTGAAATAATGTCTGGGCTTGTTGTGCTTGTTGCGCTTGTATTGTAGCTTATGCAGCTTTGGCAGCTTGTGCAGTTTGAGTGGCTTGTTGCACGACTTTTTTTTTTGGAACTTGTTGGTATCCTCTTTGAAAAGTAGCTTGCAATGCCGCATCATATTGATTTGATGTGGTGAACGTTCGTGGTGGTGGGGGTGGTGGTGGATTTGGAATCATGGTAGATGATGATGTTGTGTTGATGTTTTGTGTGTTGGATAATGGTATTGATGTGATGGGTCCTTGAGAGACCATGTTTTGTGATGTGAGAGGTGTGTTTGATGATGTTTCCATTGCTTGTGTGTTTTTCGTTTGTTGTTGCAATATCAACAACAATTTTTTAGTGTTTGGTGTAATGCTTTGATTGATGGTTGGGATGTATGTTTGATTGATACTTGGTAGGGGAGGAAGCCCTAGACCAAGGAGTGGTGCAGATGATAATGGAAATGGCAGAAGAGGTGGAAATGTGAGTTGTGAAAATGTCAAGGTGTCGAATATGCCCCCTAGCCCGAACATATCTCCCTCCTCTTGTGAATTTGTGAGAAGGGGTGTTTGAGGTGTTGCGTGAAAAGATGATGATGATGGATCATGATGGAAGGTGCGAGGGGCATTTTTGTGTAATGAGTTTTGGGGTATGTTTTGCTCCAATATGGTGTTTGCATCCAAACTTTGATTATTAACAAGGGGATGTGATTGAAGAGCATTGAGGAATGTGTTTCCCTTGTTGACATTTGGTTGAGTTAGAGCAATCGATATCGTGGTTTGTGGAATTTTTTGTGTGATATTTTGGGATGGAGTTGTGGATGAGATGGGGATGGTGGATGAGATTGGTGGAAATGATGTCTCCACTATGGTTCTCACATCAAAGTTTGAAGGCAACTTGGCCCCTTGTTTTGCTAATTCAAGCATGTATAACGAAGGGTTGAGTCTCATCATTACGTTGATGATTCGATGGTTATCTAGATTTTGGAGCATTTCTGTCATTTCCTCGCGAGACATTCCAAAAGTAGGGTCCTCTCCTTGGTTTTCTTCTTGTGGGTTTTACGATGATGTTGGAAGGCTAATTGTGAGATTCCCATCCCCAATGGGATTCATTTCAGGAGTGGTTTGGCTAAGACCACTTGAAGCAGGTGTTTCTTTGTTGGCTCCTATACTCTTCTTGTATTGAGATCTAGTTAGAACCATAAAACAGAGATCAATCTTTGAGAATATGGGAGATCAATTTCTTGGTTCTTTGGATTAATCTCTATTTTATGTCCCAAAGTGAAAGTTTTAGGATGCTTTTTGGGTATCAAAGGTGATGATATGATGATGAATGATATGAATTTTTTGGCTTTTGATAAATCTTGAATGAGACACTAGGCTTTAGGACTTGGATTTGATTGTATTTTGGATTCTTTGACTTCGATTTTGACTTTGTTTTTATTTTGAACAAAAGGACCCTACGATGTTTGATAATGATCTAAGGGGTGGATTTTTTCAAAGAATGACTATTTGAATGTGTGTGAGGAGAAGGATGCATCTACCCACACCTATTCAAACAAGATGATAGCTTTTATTAAGCTTATGGAGAAGGATTCATCTACATATGCTAAGCTAGGAAAGATGATTTGGATAACTTTGACTAAGGATATGCAAAAGGATGCATTTACACATTCCTAGCCAAAGGTGATTTTGGTAATGTTTTCAAGGATATAGTCTCAATGTTTTGGATGATTTTTTATTTTGCCACAAAGCCTACTATCAAGGATAATTTCAAGATTTTCCAAAAGATGATTTGCGAGATGGATTTGATGTTTTGAAAGATGGATGAAAGAGGTTTGATTTGTTTTGATCCTTAGGTGAACCTAAAAAGATACTTTGTTTTCCTAGACCTAGGTATTGAAGAGCATGCAAATGCTTCCTAAAGACCTTTGTAACCAAGAAATGATTTCATTCGAACATTCATTTTGAGATTTCCAATGATTTTTGCTTTGGGATTTGTGGTGTCTTCAACACATATGAAAGTTCATTTTGTTTAGCTTTGCTTAATGTCTTTATTTTACCAAAAACACTCTCTTTAATTAAAGTTTCAAACTAAGATGTCCAATGTCTTAATTTCTTCAAACCCCACAAGATATGTTATGTGGAAATTTAATGAACTTAAGACAAGGGTTTTCCTATTGTTTACTCAAGGAGACAAATCAAGATGTAACCCAATGTTTAGAAACCTCTAAGGACATGAGTCCCAAGGGAAAGCAATAACATATCGATTGAGTCAATGATATTTGTCTCTAAGAGGGTTTGAAATTTGGATGATGTTAAGTGTTTGTTTTTTATTTATTTTCGATCAAGCAATGTATTTTCAAACTGACTCACGAGCAATGCAACATCCTAGCTTAATGGGTATGTTTTTCTTGGTGGGCTTGCCTCATGCCCTTCGTAGAAGAGATGATTTTACATGTAACCAAGGATAAAATATAAAGGTATGTTAAGAATGAAGTCTTAACCTCTATATTTCAACCAAGATTGGACATGGCAAGTAACTTCTTGGAATCTAAGTTCCAATGCACCACTTTGATAAACTCACTCAATGGATCAATAGGCCACTACAAAACAAGGGTTCTAGTTTGGACTTTCCATTCATAGGAGTTGACCCAATGTGGCAAAGAGTCCCCTTTCGGATCCATCTTGTCAGAGTCAACTACGTGATATTGGCGTTTCTTCCAATATCCACATTTATATCTCAGTTGGAAATACTCTTTGCTTTAGAGTGTTACCAGTTGAGTCATTCCCTTGATTGAGTACTTTTTCCCCAAGGCAGGCCCTCTAGGATAAATAAAAGCAAGCAAAGAAAAAATCCGTAACTCGATCAATCTTTGACAACACAAAGAAAGAGAATGTACGTGAAAATGCCCCTACTCACACTCACACAAGATCTTCAATTTTAAACCCAAATCGAAGTGTGTATGGGTAATTATGTATGAAACTTAATGTTACCAAAAGCCTTTTGATTCTCAAGATCGCCGTGAGGTGCGAGAGAAGCACATACGTCTTTTGATGATATTGCTTTGTGTAAATAATTACAAAACAATAAAAGCACACATTCATTTTATCCTTCAAAGCAATGATTTGATTCATTTTAAACACCAAAGGAAAGATGAAGATTGTTTGTTTGATTTTAGCCCAAATTGAAATCTAGTAGGTATCTAAGTTTCAATTTTGACCCTTTGCAAATGAAAAATCAAAGTGTTCTTTTTAGACCCAAATGAAAGATAGTGTCCTAAAAATGAAAGATAACAATTTCATGAAGAAGTGTTAAACAAACACTTAAAGCGTTTAAAAACACTTTGATTTTAAAATTTCCTCCTTCTTTTGTTTTCCTTCACTAGCCTTGTCTTCCTCGCTTTCCTTCGTTTGTACCTTTGTTTTCTTTCCTTTCACTTTTGTTGTACCTCCTTTGTTGTCTTTTCGCTTTCCTTCATTTGTACTTTGGTTTGTACCTATAAACAAAATATATTTATGTGAGGATCAAAATATTGAACTTATTTGGATTATTAACTTCACATAATGGCATGATCTTAAATGAGAGGACAAAACTTGGATGATAGAGAAAGGATGCTTTATAAATAAATCATGCTTTGATCTGATTTTTTTTTTTGTTTTGAAAAATATCACACTTGCTAGACCCCATTCTTTATTAATGACCCCTTAGTTAGCATCTTTTTTCAATGATACCCATAAAAAAAATTTCTAGGAAAAGAACCTTTGATAAACAGGTTCTAAGTAAATACAGAACCCACTATTTAGCTACAACATTATTTGGTCATTTTATCTAAGAGGACAAGTTTTCTTTTCATCATTTTTTGTGCACATGCATTTATTCTGTCAGAAAGTGTCTCATAAAACTAAATTGATTTTAACCCGCAAAATGATTTTTCTCAAAGTTTAGTGGGTGTGGGACAAATTTATGGCATCATATGGAGTTCTTACAAACAGTGTAGTAATCGCCTGCAAGATATTAATTTGACCACAGTAACCTACTTTTATAGTTAGAGTATTTGGAAAGCAAAAGTCAGCATATCCATAAGATATATCAAAATATTCTCTTCAAGCTAATGTGTACGTTCCTATGGGCATTCACTCTTTATAGCAAACACTAGATGCGATCTTCATTGGTAGGATACAAATGTCAGTGAAGATGGCGAGGCACATGAATGGGCTACGCAGAATGTGAATTGAGTTTAATAGCATAAATCGCTTTGACTGCAGCAAGAACACCATTCCCCTGCAGTCAACTTTCCTAGACCTCCCCATAAACCAAAGTCATGTAGCATTCTCCCTCAAGTTCTAATAGATACTCAGCCACCTCACTGGTTCATTTGGATGTATTTTATTCTTGAAGCTCTTCCTATTTATTTTGACAGATGTCCATACCTTGTTTGAAAGCAAGGAGATATCATGAGGAACCTATGAACAGTAAAATATAACTCATAGATATTAAAAGAAAATGCAGATTTTCAAGGCCTTCTGCAATAAAGGCATGACTTTAGTAGTCAAGGGTGGACTATGCTTTTGAAGATGCACCCCCCTCTTTTTGTGTTTTTATTTTATTTTATTTTTTAAAAAACAACATTCATCATCAGTGTAATCGCGCTGGCCAAAAAGTGAATTCAACAACCCCACATTTAGTGCAGAAAAATCTCAGACCATAGTAAATAGACATCAAATCAGATTTGTAAGTTGATAGAGACACTATGATGAATGCTTGTTGGGTAGAAGAAAGTAGTAAAGGGTGACAATATGGCTGAAAAAGTCTTCTACACTCATAATTATCCATCGTTCCTTGCTGCTAGTGAAGTTATTAATAACCTGAAAATACTGATGCGGCAACCTCCTCTAGCAGTAATGGTGTAGAAAAAGGAATGAAGTAAAAACTCAAGGCAGAGGTCAATAGTGGTAGTGGCCATGCATTTTACAAAGAAACGTTCTGTCTTCAGAAAATAAGATTTATAATTTAAGAGAGTCTGCCAGAAAATTGGAGTAGAAGATACTAATGTGGCAACCTCTTCTAGTAGTATAGAACCAAAAGAAATTCAGGCTCAAATCAAATCTATACTATAGAAAGCATTTCAAGATGGAGTTATTAGAGAACTTGTTTATTAATCAGTTGACTATGATAATTTCAAACACCTTATACATCAATATACCCTATCAATAGAGTCTACACATACAGATATATATGCATACATATGCGCATGTGTTTATAGACCATTCTACATTTGTATATGATTACATCCAAACCAAAATCTGTAGGATCCATTTAGAAAATCTTGACACCTATTAGTGAATCCATAAAATATAAGCAATTATATTGATGGCACCAAAAGAAGGTTAAAGAAATAAAAAGAAATGCATATATTATGTGCATGTAAGCATCTTATTCACAGTCATACGAATATCAAACAATATAGACATCACCAAAATATGGCAATGTCCATAATAGGTGTTTTGGACACAAGATTATCTCTACAAGATCTGCAAATTTGATTGTATGCCCTCCTTCTAGCGCCAAGTGTAGGCATCCCTAAAATCTACAAACAACTATTCCTTCAAGCATGGATTGGTAATTTGAAAAATCTATCAAAATGCCCCTATGAAATACCTTATAAATGTTTCAAAATGCAACAAATGAGAAATGAAAGACTCAAAAGCATTATGAAAACAATAACAAGTTACCTATTACATAGTGGATTGGTATCAAATGTGTCAATGACCCTTTCCCAATCCTTGATCAATAGCTAAAATGATGAGATGCAATGGGGATGAGGAACAAGATTAGTTATCAAACCAAGAGAGTAACCTTACATAAAAGTTGTGGATGGATGAATGAGGATTAAGGCCTTCTTTTATAGATTTTCTTGATGAGAGATTGTCCAAATGAGTGAATGTGGGACTAAAGATCCACCAATGAGAAGAGGACACTTGTCAAGTGGTGATAGGTCAATGGATGTGCAAGATTTGGGAAGTGTGTCCATGAGAGGGAGAATTTGAATTCAAAATTGGCAATAAATTTAGAGAGGGGGACAAGAAAATGAGCAATAAATGCAATGTTGGAGGGACAAATCAACTTGTCATGATTTTCAAATTTGAGGGCCATGTTGAGTGAAAATGAGAGTTTTAATAAATCAATAAATTGATTTATTTGTGCAAGTGGAGATATCTAGAGGATGCAAGTGGGTGGGTTAGGTTAGGCTAATTAGGATTAGGTTAGCTTAATGGTGATTAGGTGAGTTTGACTTTTAGGACTTTGATATTTGATTTATTTGAATTATAAAATGATGGAATATGATTTGGGATTTGATTTAAATGGATGTTTGATTTATTAAAAGGTTGATGATAATGTTTATTTGATTTTAAATAAATGACCTTAGGAGATTAGATTACCTAATGAATGGATGGAAGTGAACCTAATTAATTGATGAATGAACCTAACGTGAAATCTAGTTTAGTTAATGAATGAACCTGATTGAATGCACAATGTTAATTTTGCGTGTCTACAAGGACCTTCAACTTGCAGGTCAAACCAGGTTGAATGCCTAAGTTCAGATTCTCAATGCTTTTCCCAAACCAAAATACAAGGAAGAAACCTGACCACAAAGCAAATCCAATTTCATTTAATTGGAAACAAGATCCTGTTTGCAAAACGAGATCCCAATTTGTAAAGCGGGTTCTTGTTTCCCAATATTAAATGTCATGACCATTGACAGGGAAATGGGATCCTAGTTTATAAACGGGATCTCATTCCTTTGTCAATGTTCCCCACATTTAATATAGGAGAACGAGATCCCGATTATAAAATGGCATCCCATTTGTTTTTAACCGTTTTATTTAAATTTACTGTGAAGTCTGCAACTTTACATGTATGGCTGAGAGCAGTAAAATTGGAATATTTTTCATCAACTATTGTCTTTATAGGTCGTGAACTTGATTTTTGATTACTTTTTTCAAAGGAGGCATCATGTAAACCATTTTTTAAGTGGAATTGTGTTAGTTTTGTACTTGTTTGGAGGAACAAAAGGTCTTCAACTTGCAATATGGATTGAATTTTTCAAAGGACACATGAAGAAAATAGTTTTTAAAGTGGAATTGTGCTAGTTTTCTACTTGTTTTGAGGAACACAAGAGGAAGAATTTTGTCCTTATAGGTCTTCAACTTCCAATTTGGATTGAATTTTTTGAAGAATTTCACTATTGACATTCATTTATGCTTGAGAATTTTATAATCATGGGAGATAAAGCTCATAATAAGAGAAAGAAGACATTGAATCCTCAAGAAGTTGAAGGAAAGAGAGAGAAGGTGAGACAAAAACAAAGAGAAAGAAGAATGAGAATTAAATCAATGAATGATGGTGGAGCATCCAATTCCACAACTTTTGAAGATGAAAACATTGAGGAGACCATGGTTGTAGATGAAGCTAATTTGCAAGAAGTCAATTTGGAGAAGAATATGATTATACAAGCAAGTCCTACTATGTCTTCAACTCCCTCTTTCAATGCTATGGATAATGTTTCAATATGAAAAAATATAGGTACATCTTCAAATCCACATGTTACTGAAATGGTAAATTCATATGTAGAAGTTTTACAAGATGTTGGACTTAATGATGTTGACATTGATAATATTCAAAGAGACGAAAATGTTATAGAATTTGTTGAAAACGAAAAAAGAAAAATATTTTGTTGCAAATGAAAATGAGAATGATCCTTTTGTTGAAAATGAAAAAAAAAATAGTTTTGTTGATGAAAATGAAAATAAAAACCATTTTGCTAATGAAAATGTAAATCATTTTGAAGTTGAAAATGAAAATGAAAATGAAGATGAAGATGAAGATGAAAATCTAGAATGTGATGTTGAATTTAATGAAAATACATTTTTTTTTTAATTTGAAAGTGGTCCTTTCGATAATTTTTCTAGTCAAATTTCTTAGAGGCAAATAAGAACACATGCAAATAGAATATACAACAAATTCTTTTATAGTAAAAAATTTGCATTTCAATGTCAACTAAGGATGCAATTGATGAGAATATAGAAAATGAGGATAGTAATGAAAAGGTTAGGCTTTTATGTTAAACCAAAAAGAAAAGATCAATCATTAGAACGTGTTATGTCTACTATTGCTAGTGTCATTCAATCTATTGGGAAAAAATAGTCAATCTAAAGATAAAAACACAGCAAGAAGAGCTATAACAATTGCTATAGTTAATAAAGAAACTTTGAATAAAATAATGGTAAGCAATATTAGTGAAGTTTTACAAATACATCCTAAAAAATTGCTAAGAGCGGGAAAAAGAAGAGAAAGTATAGAAAATGATCCTATCAACCAATGTTGGAGTTTCAATGGTCGAATCTTGAGGTCTGATATGAAATTGAATGTTGAAATTAAATCTTTGATCAAAAAATATTGGCATGATAATACTAGGGTTTCATCTAATGCTAGAGATGTTTTAAAATTAAGGGTGGGGTCCAAAATTTACAATCCTTACCCAAAACACCTATTAGATACAACACAAACTGAATTTTATGGAAAATTTTGTGATGATTCAGTGTTACCTGGTAATATTGAAATAAGTCAAAGGTCTTTTGAAAAATGTAAACCTTGGTATGTAAAAATTAATAAGCAATGAATATCTTGTTGTTGTAAAACACATGTTCAATTTTGTTATTTTTATGATGTTTTTCGATATATACGTTGTACCTTGCATACTAACATGATTATACAAGAGTGTGGTATTAATATTCCACCTGAAATCTTTCATTCTTAAGAATTTGTATGCATGAAAGTATTGATAATGATTTTGGACAACAATTAGTAGATGTTAAAAGATTTAAGAATGTTCACTATTCTTTAAAAGATGGAAAAATAGGAAAGCATTGTGATTTAGTTACATAAAAAGTTAGTGTGCATGCATTCATTTGTGAATTTAAGAATAAGATTGTACCAAAATATGTCATGCACTCTCAACATGCTCAATGGTTTGATGGCTAATTTCTCGCATGTAGAAACACATTTCTAATTGGTACTATACTTTCAGTGGTTGATTTTGTGGAGAATTATACTCTAGCTCCGCAAGAGGAAATTCAGTCACAGTACTATAATTCAGTGCAAGTAGCTATGTTTATCCATATTATTTATAGACATGCAAATGATAGCACTGAGGATGATAGAAAAGTTTTGAGGGAGTATCATTTCTATTTGAATGAAAACCAGTTACACTTGTTAGAGTTTGTTCAATACTGTTTCAGTATATTTTATAGAAATTTAAGAGAAAGAGGAATCCAGATGAAAGAACACCTCATATGATCAGATAATTGTACGGGGCAGTTCAAGAATGCTCGAATGTTCTATTGGTTAAGTAGGGTTCACAAGGAACTTAATGTCCAGCATATATGGATTTTTTTTGAAGCTGGGAATGGTAAAGGAGAACATGATAGAGCCGTTGTGTGTGTCAAAAAAATTCTTGCTAGAGAACAGTTAAAATTTGAGGATGCAGTAAAATTTAAAGATGCACATGGGATTGTGGATTGGTGTAATACAATTTTATCTACACTTGGTTCGAGTGAGTACTCTACAGTTCATCGACTATTTTGGTTGGTTGAAGAAGAAAACATTGTACCTAGAGTTGACTATGAGACAATTAGTGGATATACTAAATGGAATTCATTTAGGAGTTTGAAAAAAAAAACATGGACTATTTGGATAGGGGAGCTTGCATGTTTTTTTCAATTTTTTATCTCAGGAGATTGGGAAGCATGTGAAAATACATAATGGGTTGAACAGTGGGAGCAAAGATCATTGACACCTGCACAAGCACATGATCAATATGAAAGAACTATTGAAGAAAATGATCAAATTTTTGCATCTAAAGACTATGACTATGTTTTAGACCTTGTACAAGAAGGTAATTGTAATTAAATTTATTTCATTTTATTTCTCTTTATTGAGTTATTTTGTAATACTAAATTATTTATATGGATATGCGCAAGTTATTAAATCAAATTTTGTTTGTAGGACATGTGTATGCTATTGTTGCACCTAAGGGGAATGAAGAGAAAACAAAATATTGGTTGCCTCATTGTGTGGAAACTAAACATAAGTTAATAGCACCTCGAGAAGATGATGATGGCTATTATTATCCAATAGGTATGATTATCCCCTTAAGACATCCCCTTAAGCAATTTTTTAGAACAAGTCTTTGATCCCCTTAAGAAAAATTTGAGAACTTATTTGATGATTGTTTTCATGCTACCCAATAGGATCGGTGGTGGTTGTTGGCACTTGGCTATGAAAATACCTGACAAGGAAGAATGGTCTACCTGCATTCGAAGATTATGAAACACATAAAAATATTATACATTATTCACATTTGGTGGTGGCAACAAATATAAAACTAGATCGGTATCATGGAAGAACTTCAAATAAAGTGCTATGGAAAATTTCTATGGAAGAGAATGATACAATCATAGATGCATTGCAAAAAAGAGAGGATGTAGATGGTACAATGGAATAAGTAAATACAGGTAAATATAGTTTTAGTTTTATATTATCATTTTAACTAGATTAAATACATGTTTCGATATTGGTCAAGTGTGTTATTAGTTGAAATTGAGTTAAATTATCCTTTTATAGATCCTTAAGGCATAATCACAAAAAGGATCTAGTGCATGTAGATTCAACCTAGACAACATGGAATATTTGGTAAAAATAGGTAATTATTAGTTAAATTATATTTAAATACATGTTTTGATTACAAATTGATATTGCTTGTACATTAATAGTTAGAATTGATTTATTATCCTTTTTTCTGTCCTTAAGCCATCATTACATTGATCTCATACTTTGAAACAAAAAGGAGAGGATGCCTGGATTCAAACTACACACATGTGTGGAATACTTTTAAATGCAGGTACTTGAGTTGTGTACATATAGATAGTTTTATATAAATTAGAATATGTATGTTTTGATGATTTCATTGATATTTATTGTACCTTTTTGATATTAGGTGGTGTGAAGACCTACTACATTCTAGGCACAAGTTTGAGATGTTCTTGAGATGGCATATCCACATTTTGTAAACATTGTTTTGAGATGATATATATGTACATACATATAGAATTAAAAAATTTGTACAAATTATGAATACATGTACATACACAATTATGTACTCTATGTACTTCTATGTATCAAAATTAATATTCTATATATTTTTTTTGTTAAATGTGCATGTTTCCTACTTTGAAACTTTGTATTTGATTGTATAATCACTAAATATCATGCAAAGATTATCGTTAAATCAATTATATCCTTAAGAAATTATACTATGACCCCTCAAGACATCCCCTTAAGACAATGCATTATGACCCCTTAAGACATCCCCTTAAGACCCCTTAAGACATCCCCTTAAGATGTTGTATTAGGACCCCTTAAGACATCCCCTTAAGACGTGTCATATTAGGACCCCTTAAGACATCCCCTTAAGACAACCTATAATTAGTGTTGGATGCTATTATTATTTTTGACAACTTATAAATTAGTATTTGATGCCATTATTTGTTTTGATAGCTTATAAATTAGTATTGGATGCGATTATTTGTTTTGACAGCTTATAAATTAGTATTGGATGGCATTATTTGTTTTGACAACTTATAAATTAGTATTGGATGTCATTATTTGTTTTGAAAACTTATAAATTAGTGTTGGATGCTATTATTTATGGAATTTATTAATGCTTTTGTTCTCTAATCTTGTATGGTATTGTTTATTTCTTAAAATTTTATCCTTTTCGGTATATAAACAAATTGCTTTTTTTTTTGTAAATTATGATTTATTGACTAATTATTGATGGACATGAATTTAATAAGTTCATTGACTAATTATCGCTAATTATTGAATGTACATATCATGTATATCATGTATTAGATCACTAGATTTGTAAAGTATAAATATTAAAATGTCCTATTAATTTCAACTTTAATTTCATATTTATATTTAATTTCACATTAATGTCCTATATTAATGTCTTCACTATGAACATAAAATGCATAAATGTACATGTGTAAATTAGAATTTCAAACAATAATAAAGTCCATAATTTATGTAACATATTAAATTGTGCATGAAACAAATATATTAAGCGCGTGAAATAAAGTCCATCAGAGTACAACCCATGAACTAAAGTCCAACTAAGCACTTGAGCCATGAAATATAAAATCCAACAGAGTACATGAGAAACTATAAATATAGTCCATGAAATAAATAAATATAACCCATAAAATCATGTTTCTAGGTCAAGTATTGTCTCTATAATCAAGAGACCTCTTCATGCCATGCAGACTATGCAGATGACCTGAAACACTTTGTACAAGAGAAAGATGAAATCACATGTAAGACAATGAAAAATGATTTAATAACAATTTAATTTATAATTCATCATAAAATTAAACTACCATCATATTTGGGTCTAGATGCTCTAGTGCACCTGAAGCAACCTCTAAATTGTTTTAATCAATCTACATAAAGAAGACAAAGAAAGTTGAAATTAGATGTACAAGTCTACAATTAAAAAATATTTAATTTGATTTAATTTATAATTTATCATATTTTAATTGTACTATATTCTGAGGTTGTCCACCCTCTTCTCCAAGAATTTTTTGTACATTCTCAACTATAAGATGTGTCTCATGCTATGAAATAAAAACAATTTAAAAAATGTATTAGCTCATATGTATATATATATATATATTCAATTTAAAATTTAAAATTAAATTTATATTCAAAATAGATGATTTATAATTGACTTTAAATATAATAAAATAAATAAATTACCATTTGATCTAGATCCTACTCTGCATGTCCTCCTGGAGGTGTAACTATGTCTACGTCAGGGCTGAAAGTCACACTAACAAAGTCCTACGAGATCAAAATTAAAGAATGTATCTTGAATTAGGTTTATATATATATATATATATATATATATATATATATATATATATTCAAGTTTGCACATTTTATGTAGAAATTTTTTTAAACAACCTAAAAATAAAAGGCCTCATGAGTAGCCACAACATCTAATGTTTTCCCAATGCCCATTCTCATTGTGGTATGAACCTAGACATACATGTAGACATTTAATGTTTATAATATTTACAAGTGTACATGCACATTTCACATATAGTGAATTCAAAATTCATAATTGTAACTATACTAATGTAAGTTAAACAATTTACAATATAAATGTACCTACCCTTGATCTACGACACCTGTTAGTGGAGAAGTGCTCAACAACCCCTCATGTGGAATCGACATGGAAGTCGATTGACTTGCCTAAACCAACATAAAAATTTCAAACATATATGTGATTCAATTATAAATTTAAAAATCAATTCAAAAATCATTTCATATATAATTTAAAAAATTGAAATCAAAATACCCCATAAGGGTGGCCAAGTAGGACTGGTGTCGATGTATGTACTCGTGGAATGAATGTTTACCCCATCATTAGTGTCATCTGTACACCAAACAGTTTGATTGTTAAAATGTATTGCAAACTTTTCTTTGATATATACTGTCATCAAAATTCTTATAAAATGAACATGTAGATGCATATTTATACCTATGTCGTAGTGTCCTCAAGGTGATGGTCTACTGTAAGAAAATCTACAAATGAGATGATGCGACCAGATGAACCACCAGAATCTCCATGTCCACTTGAACTAGGTGCGGCCTGATCAGGTTCATAGCAGACTTGATGACAACTAGTACATACATGTGGGATGGACCTAGGCACTCTTGGAGTGGTACTTGGACCAACTCCATAAAATAATCATCCATCATCATCGTCTCTATGCTCCCCACTCGCTATCATAGAAGCATGTTGATCAAGGTCTCCTGTGAGTGTAGTAAGAGAACCTAATGTCGAGATCACAACTCGATGATGCATAGGTGCAGGAATGGAAGGACTAGGAGTAGCAATAAGGGGTTGTGCATGCATGGGGCGTTGGGTATCAACCCTTGCCCCTAACCTCTATTGTGGCATGCTGCCACCAACACCCTTAAATGATTTAAAATCAAAATAATTGGGCTTTTTCCCCATAACAAACTCTACATATAGTTTTCTGAAAAAATATAATGGGCACTCCCGTGGGGAACTATCAAAAACCATAAACCATCAATCCCAAAAATGTGAACTCATCTATGGATGTATGCACCACCTCATGGATATTCTAGATTTATTCGGAGGAATGGGTTGTTGTGTAACGTGGTCAAGAACGTAGGGGGCTAGGTGAGCTTTCATTATTTTAAGGTCTAAAATTTATTTGTAAGAGAGACCATCAACATAAAATTGTCTCATTTGTTCTCTATCTCGTCAATGCCTATCTAAATCAAAATCAATGGTCCTAATGGCATCCACAACACATGTGGTGGAATCAATCCTTAACTATGCATAACATTGATTTGATTTTGTATGGATGCAACCTAATAATTTATGCATGCTTGCAAGCGAGCCTCATCAGATGTGAAAGGTGCTAGAGGTGGCATATTAGGTGGAGGGGGAGGTACAGGGGGAGGTGGATGTGGTTGTGGCTGAGGTGGTGGATTGATGATATCATCAATGTTAAAATCATCCATGATATGAGATATAAGTGTGCACCTACATTAAATTATATAAAATTAACATACAAACTTAAAAAATTACAAGAAATACTTAAATTTGAAACACACATGAAAATTTGTTTAAATAGGATGTGCATACATATATTAAGATCATATAAAATTGAAACGCACATATACATTGATTGAACTTGAGCATGTACATACAAAATTTAAAATTTAACATGTATATACATTTAAAATAAAAAATACGATGCATAATTTGCATGCATACATCATTGAACTAAACTATGTACATACATACAAATTTAAAAATTTAAGAACTATATGCAATTTTAATAGATGTGTACATACTAAACAATAAACTTGAAACATTCACAAAAATCTCATTTTATGTCTAATGCATATATATATTACAATTTTCCAATAGGAGAAATCATGATCTAGTAGATAGTCATAAAATATATACTATTATAAATTCAACATTATAAGTTCATAAATTTCACCAAATTCATAAATTCATGTCACTAAAAATATCCATCTAGAACCAAAATCATAAATTCACATCACTAAAAATATCCATCTAGAACCAAAAATCATAAATTCACGTCACTAAAAATATCCATCCAACCAAATTTTTAAATTCATCACACAAAATATCCATCGTTCACCAAATTCATAAATTCATAACTATTTAAGATCATTGTCTTAATTTAGAAACTATTGTGGCTCTCTACTGCATCTATTCATTTCTTTACGTTTTCCTTTTCAAAATTGGAAGTTCTCCTCTCCTCTAGCCATTTTCAATGCTCATCTAAGATCCCATCCATAGCCTTGATAGCATCAACAAGGGTTTGCATCCTAGATGCAAATATCCTCACAGTTGGTGTGACACATTCTTCATTTTGAATAATGTTGATTTGATCTTGGATGGTTCTAACATTGGCATTGATCCGTGCTTGCAAATGATCATCATCAATTTTCGGTGGTGGAGGTGGAGGTGAACGTGGTGGAGATGGATGGCGTGGAGGTGGATTGTGAATATTATTGAATTGATCCATGTGATCTCTAAGATATGAGTGAACCTACATTAGATAAATTGTAATTTCAAAATGTAAGATACATGTTTAGGAAATACCTTTAAACCATTTAATATAAATGGCTTAATTGAATACAAATGATAAAATATGTAACCCTCATTTATGTCTAAGGCATGTTACTTGAATGAAAATACAATTAACTATTAATATAGGACAATTTATGAAGTCTATAGGGTTTATGGTTTAGAGTTTATGGTTTAGGTTTTTGGGTAATAGGATGGCTTAATGGGATCTATGTATTAAGTTCATAGTACAAAATGACATGGCTTTTAAGTGAATAAAATTTGGTGAAGATGCCCAAGGCAACCAAATTTCATTAAGGTCAGATGCAACTTCACCAAATTTTATTTACTTGAGCCATGCAATTTTGTCCTAGGAACTTACTAGACATAGATCCCCTTAAGCCATCCTATCACCCTAAACCGTAAATTAATCAACCTAGATCATGATTTATCTCATTCATTTTATAACCTTGCACAATCTTATTATTGTTAAATTTGGTTGCCTTGGGAAACTTCACCAAATATTGAGAACTTATTTGATCCCCTTAAGAAATTTATTTATGGTTTAGGGTGATGGGATGGCTTAAGGGGATCTATTTCTAGTGAGGTCCTAGGACAAAATGACATGGCTCAAGTGAATAAAGTTTGGTGAAGTTTCCCAAGGCAACCAAATTTCATTAAGAGCCTAATAAAAAATGATGGCTTTAGGGTTTCGCATTTAGAGTTTAGAGTTTAGGGTAATAGGATAACTTAAGGGGATCAATGTAGTAAGATCCTATGACAAAATTACATGGCTTAAGGGAATAACATTTGGTGGATTTTTCTAAGGAAACCAAATGTCATTTTAAGGTCCTAGGAAAAAATGAATGCCTTAGTGTTTAGGGTTTAGATTTTAGAGTTCACGGTTTAGGGTTTAGAGAACTTAGGGTGAAGTTTTGGTGTCCCTTGGAATATAATGAACTTGCAAGCTAGTGAAGAATTTTTTCTTGTGGAATAGTTGATTGAGATAACTCTTGTTTCAACTGACCAACCTAGATCATGAAATCTCATTCATATTATAATCTTGCATGATCTTATTATTGTTAAATTTGGTTGCCTTGGGCAACTTCACCAAATTTTGAGAACTTCTTTGATCCTCTTAAGAAATGTCATATTAGGACCCCTTAAGACATCGATTTACAATTTAGGGTGATAGAATGGCTTAAGGGGGTCTATGTCTAGTGAGGTCTTAGGACAAAATGATATGGCTCAAGTGAGTAAAATTTGGTGACGTTGCCCAATGCAACCAAAATTCATTAAGGGCCTAGGATAAAATGTTGTCTTTAGGGTTTAGGGTTTAGAGTTTAGAGTTTAGGGTTTAGGGTAATAGGATGGCTTAAGGGGATCTTTGTAGTAAGGTCCTACGACAAAATGACATGGCTTAAGGGAATAAAATTTGGTGGAGTTGCCTAAGGAAACCAAATTTAATTTTAAGGTCCTAAGACAAAATGAATGATTTAGTGTTAAGGGTTTAGATTTTAGAGTTCAAGGTTTAGGGTTTAGTGAACTTAGGGTGAAGTTTAGGTGGCCCTTGGAATAATGGACTTGCAAGTTAGTGCCTAGTTTATGAATATTTTTTATTTTATGAATAGATTGACTATTTCCGTAATAGAAACACATAATTATGCCTTATTAAGATTGAGTTTGATGTATATTTTAATTGGATATTTTTTTAATTGAATATAAGATTATTTTATTTAACATTTTTTTCATTAATATTTATGGGCACTTAAATGAATTTTATCATATAAATTGTATAATATAAAATTAGTTAATGTTGAATCAAGTATTTTATTTTTGATTGTTTGGAATTGAAACAACCTAAAAGAAAGAAAAGAAAAATATTTAGATTTTTTTAGTGTCTAGGTTACTAGTGCAAAAATTAAGATTTTAGACTAAACTAGTAGCCTAATTAACAAGTAATTGACTAGAATGAGGGTTAATATTGTCAAAAGACAATAGACAATAGAAGCAAGCAAGAAATGGAAACAAGGCATGACTAAGAGCTCGATCAAAACATAAAATAGAAATGAATGTTGAATACTATCTAATAAAGTGACAATTGGAAATTGATTGTACACTTTGATTAACGAATTTACTAACTAAATTTGCAAACAAACATTGATAAAATTTATAAGTTGTAACTATTCTTTAACATATTATTTTCTAATGTAATTATAATTTAACATTGAAACTAAAGTTTAACATATCGTTTTCTCCATACAATGCAAATGAAATTTAAAACATTTAAGCAATGCAAATGACTTTTTTTGAGCTCAAAATTAGGGTTTTCAAAATCAAAATGATTTGTTTGATTTCAATTTAGGGTTTCAATTTCTAAGAAGTTAGGGTTTTTAATGAAATTTTTTCATTTCTTTTCAAACTAGGGTTTTCAAATTCAATTTTTTTTGTTTGATTTGAATTCAGGATTTCAAAAAGCTTGATTAGGGTTTATAAATGGAAATTTTTATTTCATCTCAATTTCTAGGGTTTTGAAATGCAATTTTTTTCATTTCATTTAAATTAGGGTTTTCAAATACAATATTTTTTGGTTTGATCAAACAATTTAGGTTTAGAAAGCTAAATTTTGTTTCTAAAATACAATTCAAGGTTCATATTTTCGTTTCTATTCAATATCTTCAAGTTTGATTGTATTTTTTCATCTATTTCTACAATTCCTCATTTCTACTATAACAAGAAATAAAATGCTTAAAACATCAATTAAATTTTAAAAAAGATGCTAAAATCAATTCTTCTATTTACAATTTCAATAAAAAATGAAAAAATGTAAACAAATGCGGGTGGACGGGTACTTGGAGGCTATTTTTAGTGGTCGTTGTCACTCACAACTTAGGATCTTCTGCACTGCTAAAATGAAGGTTTGTACATTAAAAAAAAAAAATACCATTACAAAGGGAATCTCAATTATTACAAAATGGGATCCCATTTTTTATAAATCAAGATCCTTTTTCTTAGTAATCAGGATCTCGTTCTGTGTCCATTGGTTCAGGTCCCTTTAACAAATGAGATCCCAGTTTTTAAAAAGTGGGATCCCGTTTGACATTTAGGCTCAAGATCCCAAAGTTAAACAAGATTCTAATTTTTAAAACTCAAGATCTCGTTTACAAAAATTGGGATCTCATTTTTGCAATGCTGATTTTGTTTTTTTGGCTAAGGCAAAATCTTCCACATTTCATGGACTCAACTTTGTACACTTACCCTCATGCACATTTGGTTTTTTTTCTTTCTCGGGGGAGGAATGTTGTTTGATGATCATGGTCCATCTTGTACATCTAGTTTTGAGAATCAACCTTTGGTACAATTGACTACTTGGGAGGCTACATAGTCTCTCTTCTTCTCTCTATTATGGAGGGTACTTTTTCCTTACATGGGATTCTTTTCAATGTATGGGAACTTATTTCTTTTTTGTCTCTTTTGGGGAGGAGTTTTGTCCCAATGGGTTTTCTCCTTTCCTCCATTTGTGAGAGATTTTGTTTGTACATGGGTACCTAACATGGCCTAGTAGCCAGGACCCATTTTTGTGTCTTTTCACCCACCTAAGCTACACTTAAGGCGGGTGTTAGTGTAGGTTTTTTATTTTCCTTAGGCTAGGGAATATTTATTTTTCCTACACACATTATTAAGCTTGCTTATTTTATATTGTAATGGTTAGGATGAGGACATGTGGCATAAATCCATCATTCACATGTGTCACTCACACCCTCTTTTGGATTTATTAGCCACCTCCTATAACCATTTGTTTGTCTTTACCTGAGTAGGCATAACCATGTAATTTGGCATTTACCAACTAGGTAAAACTCCCACCTATTATGGGCACTTGGGAGATATTTCCCCTCTTGGATTTATCTATCATTATCTTGCTATATAAACAACAGTCACACCTCCCCTTGGCTAGTATGATGGAATGTTAGTTCAATGCTAAGGGAGTGTTGAGTTATCCATCTCTTTTCTTGATTTCCTTCAATCATTCTAATCTTGGGTGGTTTCACAATGAAATCTAACAATTTTAAGAATTTTGTTTGTAAAAGATAAAGATACGTGTTATGCTTGATAGGAAATAACCCCTTCTTAGTCATTTAATTTCTCTATTTAATACAAAAATTTATCTCTTGCACCTAATTCTTTTGTAAATAGTGGCTATTCCACTTGTATGTCTTAGATGTTAAGTTGGATAGACTCACTGATTATTCCTGGTGGTTGGAAATCAACTTTAATTTCTTATTCTTTATTTATTTGATATTCCTCCTTATTTCTTAGATCAATTACTTCTTTTGGATTATTGTCCTTAGGACTGGAAGCTCCCTTAGTTTCCACCACCTACACTTATACATGGATAGCATCTTTATGTGCTTTTTCTTGTGTCTAACTTTTGTCTTATGGATCACTAGTTACTTCACTCTTAAATTCTTACTCTTGAATTTATTGTTTCTCAAATTTTTCAATAACCCTATCAATATTGGATGTGAAGAAGGAGAGTTAGGAGGAGAATGAATTAATCTTATAGGTGATGGAAGAGTAGTAACTTGTGCTTTATTAGACTCTTTAAATTTTTGGAATCAATGGAAATAATAGAATAAAGTGGGGTTATTGTGATAGTTGGAGGAACAATTGTTCCAAATGAATGTGTAGGCATTGAGATGATGGTGGCCAGGGTAGAACTAGAGAAAGGAATCTACAAACATCCCAACTTCAATAGATATAGGACTATCTTGGTGTAAAACGTGCTACCAGGGAACTAAGGAGGTGGTGTCCATTGAAGTGCCCAAAGAGAAGGCATGCAAAGAAAATGGTTGTGCAATATATTTTACTTTCTTATTCCTCTTTGATGGAATATCTTACTACACTCCTTTCATCATAATTTGATTACTTTTTCCCTTGTTCCTCTAGAAGAATCCTTCTTTAGTACATCTCCCTTTTTCCTTAGGATAGACTTTTCCTTTTCAATTTCTTTAATTTTTTTCCTTTGATGACTCTTCCCCACAGGTCAATGTTATCCCTATAACTACCAATTTGTCAATTTTCTCTTCACCCATAAGTTGTTGTACTCTAGGACTTTTATGGTATTTCATCTAAGGAGGTGACTTCTTCTACCTATTTTAGTAGAAGGATGGGTTTGTAAAATATTTGATACTTGTAATACGATTTGTTTAGTACCTTCTCATCATAATACAATTTTTTAGGATGTGCAATAAAAAAAATTATCTAAAACATAGCAATCCTATAATATATATTTTTTCTAACATCATGGTCATTTACAAAATCTTCTTAGAAACCCTCTAGGTGCGACACACATCTCATATTATCCCATATGTTTTTCTCATATTATCTCTAGATTTCTATATCGATCCTTTCGCACTTGGAAGAGAACGGAACACATGTAATCCTACATTGATGGGGAATTCAACCCCTTCACTATCTTCTCTCCATGGTATTTATGTGTTTTAGATAGCTTCCTTACAAGCTCCACAAGAATGATTACGTTTATTGGGTAATTTTGAAACCTATATGAAGCTCTAGTGAAGTCCTCCATTTTGATGTATTTGAACTTGGAAAAATGGATGAACTAATTTAGAACTATACTATTGGATTACCTTAGAGGTATTAAGTGATTACCTTTTTTATTAATTCTCTAATGTTCTAATTATATACATTAGGTAGCCATCATAAACGTTTATTTGTCCTGTACCTCTACAAACTACACCCCTTCTTATTTATCTAAGGTGGATGGCCTTCCTAACTAGAAAATATACCAAATAGGAATTCATATGAAAATCCTTGAACTTTGGTTAATTATGCATATAAGTTTTCAATATTTAACTGCAGCTAGTGGAACATGCCCTTATCCTCCTGAAAAATTGTTGCAATAAAAATTCCAATATCCATTATCATCCTCATTAGAGTAGCTATTCCTCCTATCTCTAGCTAGAAATCACGCATCTGTGTCTTCGAAATCTTGGAGAGAGTTTATTTTGGGGCCACCATCCACCTTTTGTTTATCTCCGTAAGGAAATTGTTTGCATCCTAATTGCAATCATCTAATGTTAGCTACTCACACTTTTTCCTTATAAGGGAGGTGGAAGCTACAAGCGTGATGTCCATGATGTGCCTTCCTTCAAGAGTCGTCACCTTTCTTCTTATTCCATCATGTGTTTACCATATAGAATCACAAGCTCTGGACATTGCGCTAAAATGGGGAAGCCACGCACATAAGTAATGGCATACCTCAACTGACAAGGTCACTCTTACAACAGTCCCGTCGATGATAACAATTTACGTAGTTCTGATCGACTTCGCTTGGAGTATTTTTTTAACTATTTTTTAATTTTTAGAAATCCATTAATCAACCCCATGCAGGGTTTGACTCTAGATTTTGTCGTGGACGAATTATTTTTGTGGTTTCGTGCTTGACTTTAATTCACATAAATAAAATAAGCTATCGCATACCTCAATTTCACTGTTGTGATATTGTCTTTTGGAATATAATTGTCGTTGTAGTAAGAAATGAAATAATATTGTCGTTTGGAATATAAGGCAGCCCTGCAAAGCGAACAGAACGGGTAGCCCTGGAATATTGTCTTATTTTTGTGGTTTAGGATTTGACCCTACTTGCCGCCTCCTGCTCTGTAATTTATATGATTTATCACGCAAGTTTCTTTTGATCTCTAATTTATATAATTTATTTTCTTCTAAAGGGAAGTTGTTTCGTTCCATGTGGGTAAGATCTATTGGGTAAATTTTTAGAAATGTGTACAAGGATAGTAAGATTTTGTTTTTGTTTTTGATGAATAGGTATTAACCTATATTAAATTAAAGATTAGAATACATATTCACAAAAAGAAGTGGGTGGTAAGAAGGCACACCCCGAGAGTCACATGGGTAAAACCCAGAAAAACAAAAAATAACCAGTCACATGGGCGTAGCGTAGAAGTCCGTGATAACAAACAAGAAAAAGGCCATTAAGTGGCCAAAGCAATGCCAGTAGAGCCAGGTCTCTGTCATCCTATTTAGTCTATCAAATGTAAATATGTTGTTATTGGTTGTTTTTTTTCTTTTTAATTAGACATTATTTCTATATTTAAATTAATAAAAGTAAATGTATTGAATGTCTTTAAATATTAGTATTATCACTCTCTTATGTTAGCACATGTGATCCAAACTTGTTAGCTCAATGGCTTAGTGAGGGCATGTGACTAATGAGCTCCACCATCCAGTGAAGGTTTTAATCTTGATATATTTTCAACATGTCATATTTTAACCATTATAGCTTTACTTAAATAGCTACAAATAATTTCTTTTATCCAAAATAAATGTTCTTTTAAAAATGAAATAATTTTCCTTTTTTAACCATTTTTGTGGGGAGCTTCCTTGTGCATTCACTTGTAAATCTATATAGATGGTCAATTGGAACTACTATTTAGTTGGTCTTACAAATCACATATGTTTACAAAAAAAAATGTCAAGTTTCTCCATGAAAGATAACTTCTTGGGTTCTTTATACATCATGTTAGTAGGGATCTCTTGATCAACATTCTAAGTGATATATTTTCCTTTAACTTTAGCCTTATTTTTATGGGGGCATTCATAGGAACAAAGGGAGTGGCTTGACAACTAGTCATGTCTAGCTTGTCCAACTTCCTTTTCTCCAACTCACACTACAACACTTGGAGAGTAGTGGCATTAGTCTTCACAAACTCTTTACAGTAAATAGTGATTTCATGTAGGTTCCTATAAATCTTATCTTGATCAACTTCAAGAAAACCCACCTCCTTTTCTAGATTTCTAATTTCAACAACATTTGCTTTGGCATGTTTTATGTTATGAATTTCCTTTTTCAGCTATCCCCATTTGCCAAAGCTGGCCACTATTTGTTTGATAATATCCCATTGGTCCTTACCCATATCCTCCTTTGACCACTCCAAGGACTTAGACATCACCATGGATTCTATATTGTAAATTATGTTTATTCATGCTATTTACAAATTTCAAAATTATATTATATTATCCTCCTCAATTCTCAATTTGATAAATTAATTAATTTGAAACAATTTAATTTTCATTTTAAAATCCATTGATTACTTTGTAATAAATTAAAAAATAATTTATAATTATATTATATTCACATTTCCTAATATATTTTAAAGAAATATATTAAAAATATATCTACTATTGTACTTAATCCATTGACATAATAATGAATAGATTATTAATGTCTCTATAAAGCATATATAGTAATGTACTTAATTCATTGACATAATATTAAATATTTTATTAGACTCTCTATTCCATCCTACATTTTGTAGTTGAGGACATAATAATGAATATATTATTAATGTCTCTATAAAGCATATATAGTAATGCACTTAATTCATTGACATAATATTAAATATTTTATTAGACTCTCTATTCCATCGTACATTTTGTAGATGATAAAAAAATTCCTCAACTTCAATGGACAAATTATTTTAGTAAATTTAGAATATTTCTTAAATCAACCTTAATTGAAAACTATTACCATAGCTATTATCAATTGATGTAAGCTCACTTTGACAATACTCTAGTTGATGATAATGATTTATGTAGAGTCAAATGTTACTATTTTGAAACTCATCCATACCTTTAGAATAGTTCATATTGGTACCACTATATGTATATATGTTATTTATATGTTATATATGCACATATTCATATATGTTATTTATTTTATTCTATGAAATGATTTTTTTTGTTATTGATTGTTACTTTAATACTCTAAAATAAGAATGGATTTTTCTAATCCAAATGTGTAAAAAATGAATGTATCAAATATCTTTAAATACTATAAGATGACAATAAATTGTTCCACCATGAACTTAGCCAACTCAAGGAACAAAAATAAAAGGGGCCACTTAGTCAAAATTTGAATTTGAATTTTGAAATCAAAAGCGTCAAGTTTAAACTGTACATTTGATTGTGTGGCCACTAAATAAGTGTGAATAACAACTAGATAAAATTTGGTGCATAGATATTCATTCTAAATGTATTGAAAAAGTAAATTTATTCATGAAACCATGTATATGAACAAAGAGAGGCCTAAACACATTGGAATAAGTGTTTAAATGAAAAGGTAAAGGCTAGGTCAATGAGCCCAACTTCAAACATATCACTCTATACCCAAAATAGACAAAGAAACAAATAAAAAATGACACAACTATGAAAATTTCACCATTATATTTTATCCATGTTTTTAGGTCCATTTGAATCGTAAAATGACCATTTATATCAAAGTATCTAGCACTTTGATTCATATATTTAAAGTATTTTTTAGATATCAAAAATTATGAAAGGCAAAGAAAATAATATAATGGCGCCTACTAAGTGTCATTGTGTATAGATGTCGTTTAGTATGCCTTCTCCATAAGACCATACAAAAGAGAGAAAAGGTATATATGATTAGCTTCTATCAAATAATTGAAAATTAATCAACAATAAGAAATTTCCAACTATCTAAGACATAGAAATAATAAGAAATAATAGGGAAAAAAAATCACTTGTATGGAAAATGATTATTACATGTTTAGCATGTTATCTATGAGATGACAAGGTGAATAAAGTGGAATAGCAATGTGTGTAAATAAATGTATAGAAGCATGAAGGAAGGGCTATGATTTTACATAAAATAATGTCATTTTTTTGTGTACAAATCACTAAGCCATTCTCTCAAAATAGACATAGAATTTCACCATTATACTAAAATAGATAATATTAAAGTTTCCTTAACTTAGTTAATATTAGGTCCTAATTACTCTATGATAGCTAAAAAAGGTTCAAAGTGTCATTTCACAATTAAGCCTCTTTAAATCCTAGTATAATTATTTTTAACCAAGACTAGGATATAACACATGAAAAAGGATGTTTCAATTCAAGTATCTAAAAATAATGGGTTCTTTGAATTTTTGGGTATGGACATCTAGAAGCCTACAACTATTAGCCCTACAAATTTAGCTACTCTTAACCTATGAATTATTTGGATGCTATAAATAAATATTGTACAAATCAATGTTTGTTAGGGGTTCCTTGCCAAAGAAACATTTTATTTGAGACTACCAATAAATCTAGTAAGAGGGATTCAACCAGATAATTTCACTGGACTAGGGAGATCATGCTCATGAAGGTTAGGATAAAATCAAACCAATATATGTGGTATAATTTTGAAGCATATTGAAGCTACACAAAAAAGTAATACTATTTCCTATTGAGTACAATTTCCCATCACCTCCTCTCAATGTTTTAATTGAAGAAGAAAGATAGTCTAAGAAAGATATAACTTGTAAGTTTACTTCTAATTGGCCAAGTATAGTAAATTTTTATTCATGGATAATAGAAACACATTGTCAATGTAATTAATGCTTTCTTTCTTTCTTGACCTAAGACTACTTAGGCATGGCATTTATTGTGTAGGTTAAACATCTAATGGCATTTATTGTGCAGGTTAAATATCTCTTGATATTTTGCCCTGTTGATATTTAGGGATATTTTCCTCATGTTTGGATATTTTTCCTTTATAAGGAGACCCCTTACCTGTCTTTAAATATAGATTGACATTATGCAATTTGTGTGTTCACTGTGTTTGTCAATTATCTTTGTTTGTAGATCCTCACATGGTATCAGAGCGATTCAGAATAATGGCAAGTCGTGAGGTGAATTAGTTTATTGCTTTCTTTGTTGATCCATCTATGCATGTTATTCGCAGCTGGAAAGAAGTTTAGTTTGCTTGAGGGCACAGTTTATTCTAAATTAGAGAACCCCTATTCCTGGCACATGTGGAGACCCCTGTTCCTTGCTTGTGTTGAGGATTATATCCTCTGTTTGTGATCCTCTACCTCTATCTAGTTTCACCCATACTTGGCATTTGTAACCTGTGCAAGATCTCATTGGTTGCCCATCCTGACTCTTGTGTTGCAGATTTGGTGTTTGATTTGCAGATTGGGCCCTCCTTCAGCCCACACATAAACTGGGCCTGCACTTTGTATTCTCCAACTCCCACTTCGTTCTTGCATTGTGATCTAGTGAAGGGCGATTTTGTTCTTTCCTATGAAACTTTTGTTGCAGAAATGTGATTTAATTTGGTATTGCAGATCTCTACAGATCATTACGGAAGATTGAAGACCCGCTACATGGTGTTTGCTGACTAAGACATCGAAGAAGGAAAAGTGAAATCCGCCATCAAGGGAGGTTGGTTTTGATTGCCAGCGATGAAGTGAAGAATATGCATGACTTCAAGAAGTTGCTGAATAGGACAAGAGGCGCTGCCCAATTAGCAAGTGTTTTCTATCATCAAAGGTGAAGGAGATCTGAAGTAGAAGCCCCCACAATTTACTCTGTGTTTGCCATGTTTTGGGAGGAGAAGGGCGTGTTTCTTTTCCTCCACGGAGGAACCTCTAAACACATGATGAGAGGCTCAATTTTGTCTATTATGTGTTGAATTCCATTGAGGGAAGAGACTACATGGGAACCATTCATGTCAGGCTGAATTTTGACCCCTGTTTTTGCTATCACGTGTTGACTTCCAGTTTGCATGTTTAGGCACAATTTGTTGACCTAGTTTTAGTGCTGACCCATGTTTGTCTATGTTTAATCAAAGAGTTGCAATTTGGGCATTTCTAAAGAGTGAAAATTACAATTTGTAATTACTTTTTCACTATAGCTCAAGCTTTGAGTTCCTTTTTTGCAAAAGTGCTTGATTGTGTCTTTTTTGGGTCAGTTAAAAGCACTAATACTATAAAGTGCCAAATTGGGGAGGGAAACAAATAATCAAGGGGGTGTCGCGTGTGGTTCATTTTCTCACTTCCTCGTGAAGTGCTTCTGTTGTGTTTTTTCACTTCTGAACATATTTCTATCTTTTCTTTTCCACATTTCTTCAAAATAACTATCTTACTCAAAGCAGTATGGAATCTAATGTTGTTATAGTGCCCTTAACACCTTTCAATTATCATGATTGGAAGGTGAAAATAATTCTTTTTCTTAAGAACAAAGGTTTATATAGAGTAACTATGGGAATAGAGAAAGAACCTAATGCAGCTAAAGACAAAGAAAAGTTTTTTTTTAAGTGTGATCAAGCATTTGGCTTTCTATGCTTAAATTTATCTCCTGATTTGTTGTTCCATGTTGAGAACTTGAAAACACCCAACCAAGTTTGGGAAGGTCTTGACAATTTTTTTTGGAAAATAGATGAACTTAGAAGCCATGAGTTGGAAAATCAACTCTTAGGTCTTAGTCCTAGGAATTTTTCAACTTTACAAGAATTTTTTACTAAGTTTAAATCCTTGAAATTGCACTTAAAAGATTGTGGAATTGACAAGAAAGAGGATCAATTAATCATTTATGTACTTTCCAAGCTAGGTCCAAAATTTTCTGTGTTTGTATCAACTTTCTACTCTACTAAAAGGGCTCTTGGAGCCTCATGGTCAATGCCCACACTTGATAACTTTATTGCTGACCTCACAAGGGAGCAAGAAAAGTTGATTCAAATGGGTACTTTGAAGTCTATGAAACCTCAAGCCCTATTTGCATGGAATGAAGCACACCAAACTTCAAAAGGGGAGAAGAAGAACACTAAAAAGGACAAGGAAGTTGAGAAAGAAAGCAAAATTGACAACTCCAAAAAGGACTCTCAAGGTAAAACGAGAGTTGCATGCACCTTTTGTAAAAATCTTGGACATGATGAAAATCATTGCATGAAGAAAACAATTGAAGTTCGACAACAAATTCTTAAAAAGAATAATATAAGGCTACCCGATTCTATCAAAGCATCTTCATCCAATCAAGATAATACTAAGGACAAAGAGAAAGCAAAAGGCAAAGCCTTAGTTGCTAAAGCATCATTATCTCCATCATGGATTCTAGACTCTGGTGCTTCACACCATATGGGTTCTTCACAGGTTGTTTTTTTCATCCTTAGAACCATCAAGTATGTCCACAATCACCTTAGGTGATGATACTCCAGCATTGGTAAAAGGCAGAGGGTCTGTTGAAGTTGAAGGAGGAACATTTTCTAATGTTCTAAGTGTACCTTCACTCTCAACTAATCTCCTTTCAGTGTATCAAATAACTCATTTAGGGAAGGGCATGAGAGTACAGTTCTCTCTAGATTCAGTTGAGATAAGAGAATTACAAAGCAACAATTTGGTAGCAATAGGAGAAGCAAATCACCAATCCAGATTATATGCCTTCTCCAATTTTTCCACAGATATTTCTCCAAAAGCACTACTAACTCATTCAGATGAAGTTAGAAAACTATGGCATGAGCGGTTTGGCCATCTTAACTACCACTATCTTGAGCAACTATGTCAATAGAATATGGTTAAGGGATTACCTAAGGCTAAATTTTCTAAAGGGCTTTGTCAGGGTTGTGCACTTGACAAGCATCTAGAAGAAAAATTTGACAAAGGTAAATCAAGGAGGGCAACACAAGTTTTAGAACTTGTTCATAGTGATGTTTCAAGGCCCTTTCCCCATCCATCTTTTACAAAGGATAGATATGTTCTCACCTTCATTAATGATTTCTCACATTTTACATGGGTCTACTTTCTTAGACAAAAATCAGAAGTGTTTGAGTCTTTTCAAGATTTCAAAGCTCTTGTCGAAAAACAATCAGGGAAAGTCATCAAGGTTCTTCAAACAGATAATGGGAGAGAATATGTCAATAATATTTTTGAGCAGTTTTGTATATCAGAGGGGATAGATCTGTAGCGTACAATTCCTTATACCCCACAACAAAATGGTGTTGTAGAACATAAAAATAGATCTTTAAAAGAGATGGATAATTGTATGATTCACTCTAAGGGCCTCACACCATCATATTGGGCAGAAGCAATCAACTGTGCATGTTACATACAAAATAGAGTTCCACATAAAGCCTTAAAGGGTATCACTCCCTTTGAAGCTTGGAAAGGATGGAAACCTGTAGTTGATCATTTCAGAGTTTTTGGCTCGCATGCCATGGCACACATTCCAAAAGAGCAACACAAGGCTATGGATCCACAATCCAAACCTTACATCTTTGTGGGATATCCAAATGGTGTAAAAGGCTATCGCCTACTCCACCCTACCACACATGAGTTGTTTATTGAGAGAAGTTTTAAGTTTCAAGAAACATCTTCTGAAGCTATACTTGACACTTCTCAACATATTGTGGAATCTTCAGATCCTGATTATAGTACTTATGATTTAGATCATTCTCAACAGATTCCTAGTGTAGTATCTTCTTCTTCCAGTTCTCACAGTGATGAAGGTTGATCTTCATCTAGTTCAGGGATTGCATTAGAAGTTGATATATCTGCACCAGACTCACCCACATCTTACACTATACATAGAACAGATACAAGGGTACAAAATTCAACAGATGATAGACTGATTCAAGTAGATTTTTTAGGGGGGCCACATGCCTTCTTTGCTTCAATTTTTGATCCACAGACATTCAAAGAGGCATCAGGCATACCAGAGTGGGATATTGCTATGGATGAGGAATATGATTCCTTGATTAGAAATCACACTTGGGATTTGACTTCACTTCCTAAGGGAAGGAAGATAGTTTGATGTAGGTGGATATATTGAACTAAATTTGTAGCAGATGGGTTAGTTGATAAGTACAAAGCACATTTGGTAGCCAAAGGTTTTTACAAGTTGTAGGCATTGACTATACAAAAACCTTTGCACCGGTTGCTAAGATGACTTCCATGATCAGACTCACACTTGCTATAGCCGCATCACATGGAAGGAATGTACATCAAATGGATGTGAAGAGGGATTTTCTTCATGGAGACCTTAAGGAGGAAATCTACATGGAACAACCACCAGGTTTTGTTAAGGATTCATCCTTAGTTTGTAGACTTAAGAAATCTCTCTATGACCTTAAACAAACTCCTAGAGCTTGGTATGCCAAGATGGACTCCTACCTCCTATCTTCAGGTTTAACTAGATGTCATTCTGATCCTAATGTGTATTTACTATGACAGGATGATTCACTTTTGATATTGATTCTATATGTTGATGATCTTTTGATTACTAGGAGTACTTCATCTACCATTATAGCAGTGAAGACATCACTTCAGGATAGATTTGACATGATAGACTTTGGTTTATTGCACTACTTCCTTGGAATCAAGATTTCACAGTCAGCTTCAGGGATTACTCTTGCACAACCCAAGTATATTCTTGATCTACTTGCACAGTTTCATATGACTACTTGCAAACCATCTTAGACTCCCTTTCTTTCTAGAGTCAAGCTCGAGACTTCTTGTACTACACCATTGGTTGATGCTACATTGTATCAGCAACTTATTGGTAGTCTTATATACTTGACTCATACCAGGCCTGGCATTGCCCATGGAGTAGGCATGGTTTCAATATTCATGTAGAAACCTCATGAACTGCATTGGAAAGCAACTAAGAGGATCCTTCACTATCTTCATGGTACTCTTGGGTTTGGGATTCACTAAAGAGTTGGTTCATCACTTGACTTGGTTGGTTATATAGATTCAGATTGGGCTGGTGATACTGAGCATCATAAGTCCACTTCAGGTTACAACTTTTCACTTGGTTCGGGTCCGATCAGATGGTCTAGCAAGAAGCAGAATGCTATTGCTATATCATCCACAAAGGCAGAGTTTAGGGGGGCTGTTAACTCAGCTACTGAGGCTATATGGCTTCAAGGAATTCTTTCTGAGTTTGGTACTCCTTTCAAGCAACTTATTATCATCTATTGTGACAACCAAAGCACTATTCAGATATGCAGGAATCTGGTTCAACATCAACGAACTAAACACAAATATTCATATGCATTACATTCGAGAGTTGATTCATGGTTAGATCATCGACTTAGTATTTTTCTAATCTTTAGAGCAGGTTGCTGACATTTTCACCAAACCCTTCACTAAGAGCAAGTTCATTCATCTACGAGCTCTTCTTGGTGTGCGGTCTCTATCAACATCATCATCATCCTTGGGGGGTGCTTTCTAGTCTTCTCCGCTTCTCTCTCTTTTTTGAGGATAGTTTTTTCCCACTAGGTTTTCTATCTTACTCTATTTTTTTAGAGAGATTGCCTTGTACATGGGTACCTCACTAGGCTAGTAGTTGGGACCCATTTTATCCATGCCCACCGAAGTTATGCTTAAGGGAGGGTGTCAGTGTAATTAATGCTTGCTTTCTTTCTTGACCTAAGCCTACTTAGGCATGACATTTATTGTGTAGGTTAAATATCTCATGGCATTTATTGTGTAGGTTAAATATCTCTTGATATTTTTCCCTACTAATATTTAGGGATATTTTTCTCATCTTTGGATATTTCTCCTTTACAAGGAGACCCCTTGCCTATCTTTCAATATAGATTGACATTATGCAATTTGTGTGTTCACTGTGCTTGTCAATTATCTCTGTTTGTAGATCCTCACACATATAAATTATAGGGATAAAGATAAATCTAATTGGGTGTCCATGGGTTGTTTGTGATATTGTGTAAATGTATACAATCTAGGGATTTCGTTTGAGGAAATGATCATTTGTTACGGTACATAACAATTTTTTGTTATTAAAGCCTTAATTTATGGATTTTATTAATACTACTAAGATTTTTAGTCATGCTAGTTTGTGTTCATTTTCCCTATCTACCCATTTTTTTGGTTGATTTATGTTTCTAAAGTATTGTGTATACTTTCAATAGATTCATTGTTATTGACCCAATGATAGATGGCCTTCTTCATTATATGACTATCTATATTCAATTGGAGATTGATATATTAAGAGGTTTACCTGATTAATTTTGTTAAAGAGATTGGATATGGAAATAAGTAAATGCTTTTAGAGTGGTTTTATTTCTGAAACTAGTAATGCTACTAAATTATCTAATTCTAAAAAAGTGACTTGGTTGAAAGAAGTTTGTAGAAGGCATTTTCTTATAAATCAACCATTTCCAAATAATTTTTGAAATTTAGAGTATATATCTCTAAATAAGCCTTCAAAACAATTCAAATTCAATGTTATTTCTTATGACTAGACCTAAAAGGAATAGTCTTTTGTAAAATCTCCTAGAAATCTTGAACATTTAGACTATGGTGTATAAGGAATTAATTTTAGAACTAAATGTAAATGAATATACATATGATAAGATGAAGAGTAAGTATATGCTCAATTTTTGTCTAGGTGGTAATAGTAATGTTGACCCATGTGATGTTTCTTTCTTTTTATTTTATATATATATATATATTCTTGTTAAAGTATCATATAGATTAATATAATTAGCCCATAGGCTATTAATTGTGGGCACAACCCACTCATTTTGTCTTACTCCAAAATAAATCTACTTAGCCCATAGGCTATTAATTGTGGGCACAACCCACTCATTTTGTCTTACTCCAAAATAAATCTACACAAAAATTCTCATTTTGCCTCAGGCCGGAATAAATCTACCCATAAATTAATTTGGCCGCCTGCAAAAGTGTTTGACTCAATGGATCTCCTTAATTGTGATCAACCGGGTCTTTGGTCGATGCACTAGAAGTTGAGGAATGCATGGGCTCCAACTGTTGAGCTCCGACATGCCAAATGGTGGTCCTTCGAGGGCGGTTCTGTTGGGAGGGCTTCAATAGGTGTAGGATCTGTTTGTGCTGGCAATAAAGCCGTAAAAAACTCGTACCACAACCTCTGGTGAAAAATCCTTATAAATATGAACATTACAAACCAGTATTTGGAGGTAAAACACTTGCTACGTTTTCACTTCTTTTGCGAATATTGCCCTTTTCAAATTTCCAAATTTGTGTTGGGTATTGTTGTTTTAGAGTCCGATATTGTCATTTCTCAATATTTTTTCACCTGTGTGAGGATTGGTTCGACCTTTGTGGAACTATTCAAATCGATACTCATTTCAACAATTCAAGGGTACAAAATTTCATTGGCAGCATTATTTTCACAACAAAATTTGACCAGATTTTCCAGGTATGTCACTTGGCACAGTTTCTGTAATTTTCAATTTTTTAAATCCCTCTGCATACATGAAACAATTTTGTTTCATTATTTGACTTCTAAAAAATAATTCTCTTTCATTATTTGACTTCTAAATTTAAGTGTTGTCTTTGATTCTTATGTATTTGGCCATTAATCATTGTTTTTGAGAAAGCATAGGCCATGACATTAAATATTACCAGTTTAGATCACTTTGCATCTACTCAACATTTAATAGAAAAGGAGATAATTAAAATGAAGCAATGTCTCAGCTAATTATTACCAATTCTTGCCTTTGCATCTCTGTTCAGAATAACTAAAGTCTGTTATCATAGAAAGTAGATTTCAAATTTTTAGTCAAACATTTCTTAAGAAATAAGCAAAATAACAACTGAAAGGTAAATTCCTATAATCTTTTCCACAAAATTACTGCAGAGTATTTGGTAGGGTATGCTATAAGTGAGATTTTATTTATCAATTTCTTTCGTGTTTGTTTTTGAAATCCACAAAGTTCGGTGCAATAGTCGTAATTCATTGGTATAACATTGGTATGTGGACCTACTGCTGATTGAGGACATTTTTGTGACATAACCTATTAATCTTGGATATGGTTACGTGATAAAATGACAATTTTTTTTTCCCAAAAGCTTCAATACAAACTATGTGCTCCTTTAATATCTCCATGTTTTCTAATAGTAAAACAATAGCTATCTAATCATATTATATTTCATTTATTAATATAGCAACAATCAAACTGGCAAGCATTAACAAAAGCTATGTAATCCAATCAGATTTACCCAAAAATGTTATGAATGCAAAAATTTCTTTCTTGTGATTCCATAACAAGATCTTGAATGATTGGCTTCATAACAATCCTCAGGGCATAATTCTCAGGTTCTTTGCATTGTCCAATAACTTCTACATTTTAAGTAATTGATCCTTGATGTCAAACAATGCACCTTTGTATTTGACATCAAAAGTTGTCATGCTCTCTCCAAGATGATTCCTCATTCAATTACCACTCTTGCTATCACATTTTGTCTTGGTAGAACAATTCCTAATCAATACTTTGCCACATCAAACTGGTGCTCACAGCTTGACCATCCCATCTCCTTTATGGTTTTGTAAATAAATTGTTCAAGATAAAACCACCATCCCTTTTCAGTTCTCATTCTGTAATCCATCAATTTGGAACCCAAGTGTATTAAATTTGCCTCCAAAACCAACATAGAGCACAGAGATCTGCAAAACTGCATCTGAAACCTGCAAAATAAAGTAAAGAAATGTACAAAAGCACAAACAAAAACATATTCTGAAAGAAAATGTTTACTCAAAATTAGTAATCCTTTGATATTCTTGAAATCTAAAATTTGAAAACCTACAATAAGAACAAAGGAATTAAATATGATATACATGTAAACAATACCTGACTGACTACATCAAAGTAAAATAAAAATAAAAACACCTTAGAAAAGAGAAAAAAAATCCAAAAAAAAAAACCAAAAAACTAATCTTGATATCAATGAAACCAAATATATATTTAGAGGATCTAGGCTTAAGGAGATAGTGTTTATGTACTCTAGACCAATTTCAGGAGATTGAGGAGTGTATCCATCAAGTGGGGACCACTTCTTAACACATCACAAACAAAAATACTCAAACCTAATGGTAGATTAAGCTTCCTAACACAACCTTGACACCAATAAACAGACTCCACTCACAAATCAAGAAAAGCTTCCTAAACCAACATACAAAGCATTTCCTCTACCAAATCCTGCAATTGAAAAAAACAACTATACATTTTATGAATATTAGCAGAGGAAAATTTCAAAAAGATATAATGGAATGAGTGCGTAGTGGCTATAGGATTATTCTTAGCAGATGTTTCTGATAGAATTTTGAAATCTTTTGACAAAAAGAATTGTACATTTTCTAAATATTAGCAGTGGAAAAATTTAGAAAGATAAGATGGAACGAATAGATAGTAGCTAGAAGATTTTTCTCAACAGGTGTTTCTAATAGAATTTTTTAGTCCTTTGACATAAAGAACTATATAGAAGGAAATATACCAGACTGTGTGCTCTAGGCAAGGTGGTAGTAAACACTCATTAACCAATTCAAATAAACATAAATTTTGGCAATTAAGGTAAGACCCTATTTTTTGTGCTTGGTATCAATGTGCTATGAGAGGAGATATTAAATTGAAAGAAACCCACAGAACCAATTCCTTCAATTAACAGATAACAAAATTATTTTACAATGAAATAAAACACATAAAAACAAACCAGATGAGTACAAATCCCCAATAAAAAACTCACCGAAACCATGGCAAGTGACTTACCTTAAGATTCTGGACAAATTTTTCCACGTTGTAAACTATGCTGATAAGGAAAAATGGGCAGAATTTGCAGTGGCCAAATTCCACAATCTTTTCCATTTTCTTACCTCCCCATGGCCTATTAAAAGCATATAAATTACTCTGTAAGGGTTTCAAAGAATGTCATTTCCTAGAACATAGTACCATATTTGCATACAATAGATTTGTTAAACAACCTTGACAAACTTTCAAGTAAAAGAATTAGCAGGTGTAAAACCAGAGTCTCGCAACCCTTGCTAAAATCCTTGTAAAACCAAAAATCTTCTCATCCTGAACATTTTCATCCAAAAACTAGAGGTTCACAACCCTCGTAAACCCAGAAATATTACCAGTTTCAAGTCTTTAAAGGGTTAAGATACTTACATTTGCTCAATAGTGAATGAGTTTTTCTTTATCCAACTCCATATTTTTTGGATGACGCCATAACATGGCCAAGACTAAGTCATAAATCAAGAGAATGGGCTTGTAAATCTTCTGGAAAAACATGTTCATGAAGTCCTACTCTGCAAAAGGCATGGGAGGGGTGATCTGCGAGGTGTTGCAAGTCAATTTACTCAGCTCAAACACGAACATACTGACATAGAAATATAGAGCAGGGGGCTGCCCCAATTTAGAAGGCCACTGGACCTTCCTAGGGCATTATTGGAAATAGCCAATCTTATACTAGGGAGTATGACTCCAAGTCTTTTCACATAATCAATCCATAATAGCATAGAAATGGTCATCCAATAGATCAAATAGATGATCAATATTATCAGACTTGAATATTGACATCCAGGTATATCATCTTGATGTATTCTTCAAACTAAAAATCACCACAAAATTCAAATAAACTAAGCAAGGAGGAAAATGGGTAGTAGGAGCTCCTGTTGTTGCGGGCATTTTTATATCATTTTATTATTCTCATGTTGGGCTTATATATATATAAAAGCTACTATTACCCACTTTTCCATAAACACCCACATCGCATGGGAATACGTCCTTTTACATTAACTCCATTGCAGCTCATAGCTAAACTGTTCAAAGAACATTAGAAGTGTATATTACCCATTGTATCATAAAATCCACCACCTCAAGCGATTACCCCAACTTGTATTGGGCACAACGCAGCTCACAGTTATATGGTCCCAACTACATAGGAATACCATAACCTGAAACTAGCTTGAAACAAAATTATCAGCACTAGAAATAATAATAGTATGTATATAAGTATTGAAAATTCCACTCTGATATACCTCAACTCAAATCCCACTATCGCCTCATAATGGATATGAAGCAAGGGATCTGAGGGAGGGCCACAGCTATGTCAATTGAACCTGTCTATGCTTTCTCCCAATGTTAATTTCATGTTTGAAGATATGGCCCTGACAATCTCATTTTTTAAAAATACATCCAAGTTTATTTCATAGAAAGGGCATATAGGGCCAACCCACCCAAGAACCTCGCACCTCTTGCTCCCAAAAAGAACAGCTTCCCTAAAATTCGATTTGAATTCAATTGGGTGATGCTTAGTTCAAGCCCTAAGATTCACTCAGAACTTGCCCAGGGCCTTGATGATTGAGACACATCACACCTTGATAATTCACAATTATACATCAAAGTTATAATTGTGTTTGATCTTGTACATCTTCCCCAGTGTTTCCATAACTAGATGCATTTTATACAACACAGTATCAATGGTAGAAAATTGTAACAAGAAAGACATACGAAATTAATGTATGCCTTCCTAACCATAATTCATTGTAAACTTTGTTCTACAAGTATTATTTTTACCACTTTATTTAGAAACCCCTTTGGTACAAAATTGATGCCATGACCTAAGATTATCACTTTGGTCAATGCCATCCAAGACATGCAGCTAGACTCAGGGGAAAACTACGAATAACAAATTGCATGTAGTAATTTATGCATTTCAACTCTATATCATGTGCCCTTGGGCTTTGCTAAGAAAGCCCCAACACTTTATCGCTTGACCTTGTCCCCATGATGCAATTTGCATTAGCTTGTATAAATGTTTTTACATTTCTTTTCTAAGGAAAAACCCAAAACAAACCCAACCCAATTTTAAGTTTATGCCAGATCCACAAACCTGAACTAGAATCTGTACTAGAACTGGTAACTTAGAGCTTTCTAGGACACCAATTAGTTTGTCCAATGCAATAATATCTTTTGTTTTGTTGATAATTTCCTCCCAATGTTTTATGTACAATCTCTCTACAAGAAGATATGGAGGTATTGGATAGGAAATTAAATGTCTCTTGGGGTTCTGCTAAGAAAGTCTCAACACTTTTATCAATTTGATGGAGTGAGAAAAGTTTAAAAACATATTAAAAAAAAGAGATGCCATCCAACCATGTCATCAAACCTAACTAATGAATTTTTTTTACAGATACATCCACATGTCTGCAAATTGATTTAGAATATTTAGTATGCAATTGCAGTAGCGCTATAGATTACAATTTTTTTCTGCTAAAGTATTAATTGTACATTAGACTTCAATATAGGTTTTGTAATGCCCCCATTTGATCTGATGTACTTTGTGAGTTTTTGGAGTGTTATGTAAGTCTAGATGAACTCCAAATACTTGGTAGGCATGATTTTGATAACAATAACAACTGGGATCACCACAATGTGCACCCTGATTTACATGCCACTGCAAATCACTTCATAAACATAAAAAAAATGTCCAACCAAAATGAAAACATAGCCACAAGAAACGATGTCCAAAATTATGAATTGTCACCAAAACAAAACCTAGCACTTACCTTAATAACAAACCACTACAAAGATCATTCCTTAAACAAACCTTTGCATATGATCATTCAAGGAACTGCAGGAACTGACAAATCATATCTTATAGCTTGCATAAGGGATGCAGTTCAAAGTAAGCAACCACAACAAAAGAGCCCATTGATGGCTTTAGCTCCCATAGGAATTGCAGCATTCAACATACGAGCTTCAACTATACATTCAAAGATTAGGATTCCAATAAAACAAATTAAACCATTGTAAGGACAAATACTAACAACATTCCAAGAAGAAATGAAACACATAAGATACATCCTCATAGATGAAATGAGTTTCATAGGCCCAAAACTACTATTAAAAATAGATAGTAGACTACGAGAAGCGTTTTCACAAAAACAACACAAGTGCTTCGGTGGTTTATCTATAATTCTAATAGGAGACCTCGCGCAAGTACCACCTATAATGGACAAGCCCATCTATGCATCACATTCCAATGCAAAACTATTATGGGAACAATTTAATACAGTAATTACATTACAAACAATGTTTGGTCAATAAGGAGCCAATCAAAATCAAACACATTATCATGAAACACTTAAAAACATACATAATTCAGAACCAAAAGAACAAGATTGGGAGATATTAATAGCCTGTACAAACAAAGTACTTACAACTACAGAAAAAAAAAAAGAATTTGACAACTCAATTCACCTATTTGCAACAAATGAATTAGTCAAACTGCACAACAAAACAATGTTAAAAAAAAAAACCTTCCAGTTGCATTAAGTATTGCAATAAACATGAAATCCAAATCAGACATTGAAGCACAAGATGACTAGCTTGAAAACAAACTTTTATTATGCAAACGTCAACAAATCATACTAACAACAAACTTATGGACTCAAGCAGGACTTGTAAATGGTTCCCTTGGGGAGGTAGTTGACATCATTTACAATGTAGGCTCTAAACCACTAGATATTCCAATGTATGTAGTCGTAAGAATCAATAACTACAATGGCCCACCATGGAACCAAAATGATCCAAAAACTATACTTATAATACCTATATCATTAGGTAATCATAGGAAAATACCATTATCCATGGCATGGGCAATTACTATACATAAATCACAAGGCCTAACCCTACAAAAAGTAACAATTAATATTGGTAAAGTTGAAAGACAAGGGCTAACATTTACAGCTCTATCAAGAGTCAAAGCATTAAATGGACTACGAATCCAACCAACATTCTCCTTTGAATGATACTCAAGAATGCAAAACAATTCATACACAATGATCACAAAAAAATAGGAGAATCGCCTACAATTAATCGCGCTATGAAAAAATGAGGTATGCACTTACATCATATCACTTTCACATTAACAATATGTAGTTCATACTATATGTCTTACACAATATTTTCTCATTCACAAACTGATTCAAGCTATTTTTGATATTCATTTTACAAACAATAACATTGCAACTATTATAACTCCTTTCCATGATACTCAGGATGCAAAACTATCAATACACAGTGAACATGAATCAAAAGGAGAATTACTTACAAATAATCACACTATGAAAACCCTATCAACAACAAATGATGATTCAACAAGACACTCTGCAAGCTTCACCATTGTATTGAACCTTTTTTAAAAATTGGAAACCCAAGATAATCTATGTAGACCTTCTAGATTTATGTTCATTATGTCTTAAAACTCCTTATATTATTTTATGTTTTTGTGAGTCTACTGATTTGTGGAGGATTTGAAGATATTTTTAGGTTGCTATAGTGGCACTATGGTGTTTCTTTCTAATTTTGGAGATTTCATAGCATTTCTTTATTTTATGTGTATTCAGATACAATAGGTGCTTTTGTTGTTGGGAGGTCGTGAATCGGGTGCTTGTGTTGAAATTTATGCATCTGGTCCTTTGTTTGTAGATCTTTGAGGTTTGTATCCAATATAATGGAAACTATTCTTTCTTTTGATCTTCACGTGCCCACTAACTTTTATTGAATTATTTCCCTTTGTCGTTACTTGCAGGAAAACTATTGTAGTTGGGCACTTCGTTATCCACCTCACATTAGGGCTATCTACTTGAGAGAGGTTAGTGAATGCTTTTTCCTCCCCTACATTTATCTTACATGATGAACTCAGTGTTGAATGATTACCTCTATGCACAAAATATTCCTCTATGTGACAGAAATGAAGAACACCAACAATATAAAAAGACACCGATAAAAACACCAATAATATAAAAAAAGATCTTAAAAAATGTTTATTACTAAATGCCATCATAGATTTGATCCTCTTCATTGTGGCTTTGATCATCTACAATAAGTGTTTCATCTAGTAGTCTCCATACAATCACCTCTTTTGGTATTTCCTTTCAAATTTGATTGTTGCCTTATTAGCTTTAGTACAAAAGTTTGCAAAGAAAAACCTATCATCAACAAATGATGATTCAATAAGACACTCTACAAGCTTCACCATTGTATTGAACCTTTTTTCAAAAAAAATGGAAACCCAAGATAATCTATGTAGACCTTCTAGATTTTTTCTCATTATGTCTTAAAACTCCTTATACCATTTTCTGTTTTCGTGAGTTTGCTGATTTTTGGAGGATTTGAAGACATTTTCAGGTTGCTATAGTGGCACTATGGTGTTTGTTTCTGATTTTGGATATTTCATACAATATTATAGTGATAGGGCGAGTTGATGTGCAAAGAAAAATGTTCCTATTTTGTTGACACATCATTTTGGGAGGTTTCTACAACAATTTCAGAATTTTTTATGAGCATATTTTACATTTTGGCAAACCCTAGCTACTACTCCAATCTTTGGAGGGTTTGGATCAGATTTGACATTAATTGTAGGTTTCCAACCATAGCCGTGACAAATTTATTGTTGTACCAACATCATAAGTCTAATTTTCATTCATACAACTTGCACCATCTTTGGAGGTCAAAATCCATCATTTTCAACCTTGTGATATTCATATCAGCCACTGACTTGCATCATTTAGAAAATTAGTAATGATCAAATATTGTTGTTCTACCTGCCAAATATCATTATCAGCCTTGTTGCTAGCCTTCTCATAATTTTCAGCAATTGCATATTAATAAAATCGGGCTTTTGAGGGTATATTAATAATGATATATACCTAGTGTAGGAGAACCTAATTGGCTTCTCCTTATAGATTTAGGTAGTTTTTATTATCAAGATATTCTAATTCAGGAAAGATGGGTCCTTTATGCTTACAATTACAAAGAATCTATAGAGAAATAAACTAACATTATTGGAAATATGGTCAAAGAGTAGAGAGAATGTAAACATTGGAATTATTAAGTAGTTATGATATTAATATTAGTATTCAATTCTGTAGATTTTAATCAAATTTATTGACTCATTTTTCATGAATGGTAAATTATATAAATTCATTTTTCACTAGAATGAATGATCCACTTATCACTCATTGCATCTACATGATGTTCGTAAGAATAAATAAATCTAACTAAAAAACTATACAACTAAATATTGATATTAATATCATAACTTAACACACTGCCCAAAAAATTCCTATCTCTAGATTAGCAATATAAAAGCTCTTCAAATGATATATGGTTAGCAACCATTATGATATCTAAGAAACAAATGATGTTGCAAAATATTTCATCTAAAATTATATCATTTATGTCTTTTTTCTTCCTCTTCTTCTTATCAGACCATTGAAATGGAAGTGCACATGGACTACACCGAATGTGAAAGGAAGATATACAGGGCTTTGTCAAACACTGAAGGTGCATATCATGCCTACATTTTTTCATTTCCTGTGAGTTTTAGTGAAGTTTGGTTGTCTAAATATGCTTTGAAACATTTAAATTACAGGAGTGCATTCAGTGGGCATAGATATTGAGAAACAAAAAGTAAGTGTTAGTGGGTATGTGGATGAAATGACTGTTTTGGAAGCAGTGAGGAATTCCACTGGTAAGAGAGTGGGTTGTGGGAATATCCATCTAGCAGTGAATACAATCCTTATGCTACTCATTATTTTCAATAGAGCAGCACTTGTTCTTCCACATATAATTATGGGTAGAATAATGGGACTGTACAAGACTACTATGAATCAAGAGCACCTCCTTCTTCTTCCTCCACACTGATAATGGATGAAAAAGCAACCACCTTGTTCAGTGATGAAAATCCTCATGCCTATAGTGTTATGTAAATATCTTGGAACTTATTGAGAACAACATATGAGAAATTGATACAAATCATTGAGGACATAGACCTAGTTCAAGCAAAGCTAATGTACTACTCGACAACAACACTTTGAATTAAGGCATATTAGCCTTTCAATTAAAACTTCACCAATTGAAGATGAAAAATCTTTGTGAAGTAAATTGTGGATATGTAACATCTATTTCATTTTTCAATATATATTTTGAGTCAAAGTTTCTTCCTTTTCTCTTTTAAATTCATACAGCTATAGTTTTAAGATTGTCTACTGTTGTAAAGCCTGCATTGACTTAATTTGGGAAAGATGCAGGGGCAACCTTAGTCAATGGTTATTTTATGCTACAAAAGCTTTGAAGTAGAATATTGAGTATTAACAAGAGATTGTTTCATTAATTATAAAAGACATTGTAAGGGGTCATGTAATTTGAAAGGAAATTTTATGTTACTAATGATGAAAATTGCAAATTGTAATGTTACACAAAATGTAAATAACAAACATGAAGTGATATGTAAATTTTTGTAATTTAATGAATATTTAATTTAAAGTTAATGAAACAGAAAATAGTTTATTCAAGATGGATTTGTTTGGTTTTTATATTTATTTAAATGTTGTAAATATCAATAGATTTAACTATTCATTTGTGTATTAACTATTATATAGATATGTGAAAGTTCCATATTTGACATAAAAGAAATGTTATTTTTAATAAAATTTATTTTTTTACTGAATGATATATTTTTATTTATAAGATTATATTAGTGTGAGTATTAATATAGAAGTGCGCTTTAATAGAAAAATATATGACTTAAATTTAAAAAATTAAAAGAAATATTGGGAATCTTTTAATCATACATGATATATGAACTTTTTAGTAAAGTGATACCCCTTATTTTTTCCTCACCGTTTACACTAAAGTTTCTCCTCTATAATTAAAAGAGTTTTCATCCAATACTTTGGTTTGATGGTTTCAATTAGACTTGGCCCAATATTTGAAGCATCTCTTTATTTCATATTCCTTCTCAATAAGTCTTTTAAGTAGAATACTCCTACTTTAATCATATAGAAATTGTAAAAAGATATAAAATTTATAATCATATATGACATTAAGAATTATTTTGAGCTTTTCTATAATAAAATTAAGTGCAATTTCTTGGAAGTGGTCAATGTTTTAATCCAACTTTAAGTAGCTTGTGTCTTAAAAAGAAACCATAACTCTAATATAGCTTCTCATGAATCTTCTTGATAAAAGGGAAAAGTAATAAATGAAAAAGTGATAGAGTTTAACAAACTCCTCCAACATATTAAGGTGAGTAAAACTAAAATTTAAATGGAGTATTTTAGAGATTGTATATCACATGAATTGGATGTTTGTTATATGAGATTCTCATTGTACACATTTTTCTCTCAAATTTGATTTAGAAATCAACAATAGAATAAAAGTGTCATGAACTTGCTATAATATTATGTATTTTCTTCCATCTTTATTTAAAATCTTAGAAGTGAAAAACAAAATAAATTAGTATCAATGGTATCTCCAAAGATTTTTGTAAATATTAAATTTTGAATTCGAGACATTATTTTTAAGATTGTTAGACAAATTTACATAATCAAAACATTTTATTTTTTTAAGCAAAGAGTATATAGCTCATACATAATCAAAACAATTATCAATTGATAGACTCTATATATTAAATGTTAGTAATTGAAAAATAAATTTGTTTAATTTATTAAAATATGATATGTAGAGTCTAACAATGGATGCTTTTTGTGATAATGTAATTTTATTTTGTAGAATATTACTCTAAGTCAAAGACTTAAAGTTAAGAATTAAATCATGAAATTTAGTAGCTATGTTGAATGATTCTCTTGTTAGGTAATTAACGTTAAATTACATCTTATTTATTAGTTTAAATTTATCTTATGATCAATTATTTAATTTTATTAATAGTTAAATCTAATTCAAATAATATGAATGTAAAAGGTATTTTTCTTGGTAGTAGAAGTAATTAATTTATTGGTTTTTGTATAATTTATTAAATTTAGTCATTAGCTTTAATATAACTTTATATGCTTGGTTAGGAATGTTGATTTAATATGTCAATTAGGTCATGCCTTGGAGGCATGATTGATTCATCCTCATATAGGAACCTAAAAGGAGAAAATATATTATAAAGGTTAACCCTTGAGGCATCATAAGAATCGATTGCATTCCCTTTCTAAGTCATTTTAATAGCATAGGGTGTGCAAAATGAGCTCTACATCCCTTTTCTTCATTTAATTCTTGAAATGTGGTGTGCTCTCTCATTACATGTGTGATGTTATTGACTATACACGATACACTACATTATGTACAAGGATGTTGAGGCATTAGTTGCATAAAAAAGAAATTTTTGTATTTGTGTCAATGTTCCATGTATAAAAGTGGGCATGACAACAACTACAAAATTAAAAAGTAAGAAGTTTGGGTCAAGAAAGAAATTATTAATGTGCCACCAATGGATAATGTGTTTGTGCAAAGAGAAATGGACTATCAAGACGGAATACATGTAATAGAATTTAAGGAAAGTCAAGAACAAAAGGCATTGATCAATAAAGATAAATATGATGTCAATTATCCTCCACTTAGGCATGTTCAATGATTTGTGCACATCTTACAACATATGTACATCCATACCTATATTTTTAGTTTTTATTGTATATTTTTTTTTTTGTTTATTATGTCTTTTCTTATTGTGTTTTATATGTTAATATCACCTTATATATCTTGTTTCATAGTTTTCCATTCTTGGGGAAGGGGGAGGAAGCATTTTCCTACTTTTCACTTGACATGTTTTGAATTATTCTTGTTTGCATCTTCATGGAATATCACTATATCCTTGCATACTTACTCTTGTTTACCACTTTCATTGATGATTCTTTTATTCCTTTCCTACTTTTATACCCACTCTTATGCATTTGTAAGCTTATTTTTCATGGTATTTATTTACTTATGATTCCCATGTTCACCTACCTATTCTTTTATGTGTCATACCTTATTACCACCATTGCATGCATATGTATTTTTTTGTTCAGTAAATCACTGCTAAGGGGCAGCACTCTGAACACTTTTGACTAGAGCTATGAACTAGTGAGGCCACATACGGGGGACCTCATCCCAATATCTCCATTTCTCCTCCTCTCCTCCCTCCTTTCTCCTTGCCACCTTCCGCCCCCATATCTCCTCCCATCCTCCTGCCACCGACATCCAACCTGTCAACCCCCTTTGCCACTATTACCTACTACTTCCTCCTGCAGCTATTGCCACACCACCTCTAATTCCTCTCTAGGATGGGCCTAGCTCCTCCTTGCACGAAGTCGTCACTCCTCCACTCCTCCATCGGTATCCTCCCACCAACCTCCACGTGCAGTCTTCAACCCTGCAGTCATGTCCTTTGTCCTTCGTCATCTACCCAATGATCAACCACCCATACCACTATGGGATTTGAACTCCTGATGCAGGGTATCGTGCTGCCTTGCAACAATCATTGCACTATGGGGTCAACCCCACCATTGCATGCCTATGTTATTTACCATACTTGGATTGAATACTTATTCACCTTATCATGTCATTATCTAATTTTTCTATTGTTCCTACATACCAATTTTCATTACCTACATTTTAAAATTTTTGCATATTGTGTTTTCATTAACATATCATCCTATTACATTGGGGGCACCATGCCTTACCTATGCTATTTATGGACCTTCATTGTCCTATCATTCTTCTATTGGTGCTATCTTTTTAGATTGGGGGTATCTTATCATCCTTAGTCTCTATTATGATATCATTTCTTATGTTTAAATTTTGGGGCATTATATCTCCCCTAGTTCATTTTGCACTTACATGATTCAAGATTATATTATTAGAGCTATCTATCATATTGGTGGCATCATGTCTCTCATTATCCTAAATTATGGATTCTCACATGCCTTTTTTTTGGTTCGTCACTCATGTTCATGATGTTCAAAATTCCTCTCTCCTAATTGTGCTTTTGATTTATGATAACCACCCATCTTTATTTTTGTATTCCTTAAATCAATCATTCATTTATTCCTAATTGTGCTTTTGATTTATGATAACCACACACCTTTGTTTTTGTATTCCTTAAAGCAATTCTTCATTTATTTCTTTTGATTACTTTATTTTGTATTTCGTCAAGCAGTCTTTCATTTTTATCTTCTGATTGCTTTCTTTTGTATTCCTTCAAGCAATCTTTCATTTCAGTCTTCTGATCATATACTGCATTATGATGTTTGTCACTTCCACATAAGTTCCAACATATATAACCAACTCACATGCAACACATTCAAAGATAAATTTGAAGATATTGGATATCTTTGTGTTTCCCATATTGTTTCAAAGTTCCATATTTTGAGGGGTTGATCTTGACTGACAGTCTTCAAATTCATGAGCAATACAAAAGGATGGCAGCTCCACCCGACACATGAGAATGGAAATTCTCATTCACAATATGATTTTTCTGCATTTGCAACCACATTATTGGATAGTAAATTCCTCATTGCTATACTTAAAAGGAGCAGAATAGAGTAAAGAGAGGTGTGATAGAACCAGTAAGAGGAAATAGAAAAGGTTAACATTAGGTAATACTTCATGTGTTAAATTTTTTGCTTGATTGCAAATATTGTTGGGTATGATAATAAAATAATAGTTGAAAATTTACATATATTTTAATGCAAATATTTAGATTCGCAGCCAGAGATTATTAACATATTTTTTCAGAATGTGTAATGGAAAATCAAAAAAGAAAAGATAGCTTATGGTGTTTACTCATTTTAGAAATTTCTTGTGATAACTAATCCTTCAGAACAAGATCTGAATTTTCACTTCTGATAAAGCATTATATTGATTGTTTAATGGAAATCCAAGGGCTTCATCATAACTTGTAGAGTATATTGCATTGATAATAAACTTTCCATAAATCTAATTTTCCAGAAAACCATAGGGAGTTTGTTGTAAATCCCCACAATTTTGATTTTAAATCTAGAAAGATTTTCAGAATTTATTCTATGAGGATATCATAGGAGACTTTGTAAATTTTTATGGAAGATGTAAGTGATAGGAGACTCTATAAATTTTTATGGAAGATGTAAGTGAATGAAGGAGAGTTGACAGTAGATTATTGGTGTTTACTCCTTTCATTTTATGAATACTATTTTTTTGGGGAAAGACTCCAACATCAAACTGCATGTATTTGGTGAGGCTTCAAGTCTTGTAAATCCTTATACTTTTAATTTTAATACAATCTTCTTGGCTTCAACCCCTTAATTATTAAAAAAAACACTGCATGTATGTGCTAAACATTAGATTATTGTGTTTTCCATATTTTGTTGGTATTAGTATTGCATGCCTATATTATATCTTAATGGAAAGATACATATTTGACACCATTTAGATATATTTTCTTAATTTTAATAAATTAATAAAATATTTACATAATCATATTAATGCTAATTATTATTTAAATTATATTAATAATATATTAATCATTATAATGTAAATTGTAGAATAATGCATGCCCATACAAATATAAATAAGTTTGCAAAGGTATGTTGTTTAGTTTTTTTATTTTTCAAGAAATGAAATTGAATTATTTATTTGAAATTTGGAATGTGTAGTATTCCATTTAATGAAATACTAAAATATTATTTGAAAAAGATTAAAAGAATATTTTTTAATTGATTCAAAAATAACTTATTGATAACTAATTAACAAAACTCATATACCATTATAGATGAATAAATAAAGGAAATGAATAAAATTACTACTATTGGAAAAGCTTGATAACATTGTTATTTAACTATTTAGAGTACTCTCTTTAAGGTCTATAGCAAAATAAGTGAGATTTTATTTTAAAATTTAAGAAAGTTGTATTGTACAAAAAGAGGGTTATGTTAGTTTGCTTGAAGAGCATAGGACTACTATGAAAAGAAAATAATTAAATTTAAAATGTTATATGATTCTCTAATTCAAATTTCAAAGTGTTCAAGTTAAGTTTTTCCCTCAAGCACAAATGCTACAACCATTATTTTTGTAATCTAGGTTAAGAAATATATCTAACCATGATAGTATTAGATTTGAATAAAATAATCTCATTGATGTAAGTATGACATGACAAGGTAAACCTTTATTATTTTTATTACCAATTGTTTAACGGGATGAATTGACAAAGTAAACATTTATTATTTTTACTACCAAAAGCTTAATGGGGTGAATTGTTGGTGGTGAATTTTCTTTGAAGTGAATTTGTACAGAGAAGTAGAAAAGAACTTAGACAAGGTGCAAATATATGTATTTTTATTTATAAGTTAGAGGGTGTGAAATATTCATATATATGTATAACTGTAATGAGTAAATTGTTTCAAACTCTTGTTGGCTACTCTGTCTTAAAATTTAAAGATTATTGTGAGGTAGAATAGAAAGCCTACATTTCCTTTAACATCTATAGTACACGTATGCATAGCAAGGAAATATTCTTGCATGTGGATGAGTGTGGTTTGGTGTTTACAGCCTCTCGTCTATGTCCATAGAGCAATGGAAAAAGTGGTGAAGAAAAATAATAAAAAAGAAAATAAAATTTGTGAGCCTAGTTAAAACCTAAACATAGTAGAAACATAAATATGCCTGCACACTAAATAACTCCATACACCAACATCACTCCTATAGAAAAGAAGAAAAGTATAAATTAATGATTAATAAAAAATAGCCGATTGGCTAATTATTTAAATACAATATATTAAATTAACTCAATCTGTATGTGCAATCCGAGACTTTGCACCAACTACTAAAGCATTACTTTGACTGTTAGGATATGAAGGATTTTTCAAATCAGATTGTGAGGATATGAAGGATTTTTCATATCATTGAAAGAGATCCAGACATGTCAAGACTATGCATTCACTGCCTGGTGAGAATGAATTGGGAATTTGGGATGGAACAATGATAGAGGGCTACATTAATTTTTCTAGATTTGTGTAATGTCTTTATGTTTAAAGTGTCTATATGGGTAACTCTGAAGAGTTTCTAGAATGAGTTTGAACCTTCATTATGATAAACTAATAATAAGTGTGGGGAATTAAGTACTTCTCTATAGTGTAGAGTTCTGTTAGTCATTTGGTGATACATCCTTGGCATGATTGTAGACCTGTCTTGCTAAATCTGTTCATGCACATTTGTACATTTGTGCTATAATAGAAGGGACTACTACTTCTAATTTAATGGACCAAGTGATCACATGCAAGTTGAATTGTGTAGCTATAGGGAAAAGAAGAACCTTGACCCAAGAATGAGAAGCAATTAAAAGGCCCCAACCGACTTTGTGAAATAGAATAATCAGTAACAGTTGGGATCAACTATGGTTGGGCCCATTGAAGGACCACCCATCAAACAACTACCATGATCAATGGAGCTTCAAACCATCCATCTAGTTGGTCCGAACATGCCTTCATGTAGTTGGTCTACACTACTATGAATAGGGCAGTGCTCTCCACACCTACCACTTCTTGTTGTATCCTTGGCAGTTGGCACTCATATGCCCTCCAATTTCACCCTCATGAACTTCGTTAAGGACTGATTTAACGTCTTTATCTAGTACACATCTCCATAAAGTTTGATCTTTTATCTAAATAGTTTAGCAATTTACGGATCAGCTACAACAGTCTAAATTTTAAAATTGATTTTTTCTTTAAGCTAATGGTACATCTACTACAAATGTTCATATCAAACACCCCTTGTGGTCCTGTTTTATAAATATAGAGTATAGATGTGTGTTGCTTGATAAGCACGTTGTATGAGAGGGTCTGATGTAATCGATTTGCTAATATTCCTTAATTCTTTATGGATCTTCATAATTTCTTTCATTCTTTATTCCATTTCTTTGAAATATGCTTGAATTTTTCTTTCCCATTCATTCAATGGTCTAAGTAGGCACCAATCTTAGGCAAGTATGTAATTCTCTTGGATTGTTGTTTACTTGAGTTCAGGAAGCTCTGAACATTCTGTTCTATGCTGAATGTTTATTACACTTGTAGAATCTAATGATTCTAGGATATAATGGTTTACAATAATTGAAATATTATTAAAACAAGCTTAACTTTGCTTGAAATGAGTTGCTTCCCAACAAGACTTATAAAGAAAAAAAGCAAAGATAGGAAAAGCCCCCAATTGATTTTCCAAAAAACTAAAAATTTCATTGAAGCTACTTAACCATTCATACTTGTTTTCTGGTGGTCTTTCTGCAAAGATATCAAGAGGTTCAATAGGAGTTGAATATTCAGGGTATTATATTTAAATTTTATGACTACCAACAAATAATACACTTATACATCAAGAACGAATGAGTGAGAGACAAAAGCACCACTGCAACCAACCCACCATTAAGAGGTTTTGTTAAGCAGAGAGAGCTTTAGTAGAACATAGAGAGTACTTTACAACTAAAGTAATAATAGCACTCTAACAAACTATAGATTTAGTAGCTGAACTTAGCAAGGTTTCTGCACATGTAAACAATAAACAACAAAAAGTCAGCAAATTTCATCCAAGGCTTCTATTGGCTGTGCATTCTGATTTCTCAGCCTGAGTTTGAGGGCCAGTGTATTACAAGTTCAGACTATATTATGCTAATTCATGCCACTTCCTTCGCAATTCTAGTCCTCCAATTGTGAAGTACCCACACTGGCATTAAAATTCTTGGCAAAGTGAGAATTTTTGGTGGCAACATTTTGCTAAAGAGGTTGAGAATGAAGAACCTTGTAATGTCCCAATCTAGTATTAATGGAAATATATGATTTTTTATTATATTTTTCTAATATTTTTGAAACAAAATAAAATAAAACAGCCACTGGAAAATGGAAACAAGCAACTCTAAACCCTCAACAACCTTTCAAACAACATTTTTGAATAGACCTGAATTGTATTACATCAAAACAAGAGTTGATTTATGAAATCTAGATCCTACAACATGTGTATGTAATCTACACTTACATGAATCAACATATGTGACAGTTGAAAACAATCTGTATGCTGCAATGGCAGCCTTCACCAGTGTTGTGCTGAAAAGTATTCTTCAGTGATAATGGAGTGGCTTGTGATAGGTCTGCAATCAGCATGCAATGTCCCATGAAACTTGATTGTGATTTAAACCCCACAATGTGAAGGAGCCATTAACATCTCCGATGCCACAATATTTCATTAGGATCTATCAGCACATACCAAACTATGTTTGCTAATTTTAGTTTAGTAGAAGTTTGCTGCTTTATATTTATTTTGTAAAATAAGGATAGGCCTACCAGACACAATCATGTCTAGAATTTCTTGTAAAAAGATGTTGAATCATTCCACATTGATGCAAAAGCAGAGATGCTAGCTCTATTTGTTTGTGGGAAGATGGTCTCTCAAATGTAGCACTCCTATTTTTGTTGAAGTAACAAAGACATGACTTAAAAAAGAATGTAATCATATCAAAAGCATATTGATACCTAATTGTACTGCTAAGTCCTAACCATATAACCAACCATGTGAGAGGATGTACCCATCTCGAAAACCAAGCTATTTATCACTTATTCAACACAATCTTTTAGAAATTTTAATTGTTTTGTGTCACACCAATCCCTTGCTTTGTGACATTTGGTCTTGAAAGTACAAGGGCCAGTATAATGGTGCAAGAGTTAAGAAATATGGTGTACAATGTGTAAGGTTTGTGAAGAAGCATGTGATGAGTTTAACATATGAATATATTCCAATATCTACTATTCCTTCTATGTGAAAATAGCTCTGGCAGCCATTGCATTTACAACATCAACAGTAGCGACCCTAACTTCACTCTTCTCAAAGTCCTATGTGAAAATTTCAAATCACTCCCAAATTTGTACAATAGCTTATTTGGCAAGTCCCCTACTTATAAAAATTGGTTTCAATGACACACCATCAAATATGATGTCACATCAGTATGCTTTTTGTTAAGGTATCTAAAAAGGCCCAAAAAAAAGGTGAGAGCGATAGTGGGTCACTAAGTCATGTATTATTGGTGTGCTGATGTGGCATCACATGATTTGTCAGTTTGTGTACTTTATGGATAAAAGTGTTTTACAATTGGATATTAAGTGTGACTTTATTGGATATTAAGCCTACCCACTATGAGGCCTACTCAGGCCTACTTTTATACCCACCATTGGACCCCTACCCACTATGGGCCCCTTTCCCTTAGTCTAGAGTCTATTAACACGAATTAGCTCTATAATCAGGTGTAAAGATCATCGTAGAACTGTAGAAGAATGTGAATATAGTCTTATTTTGAGCTCAGTCTCTATAATGAAACTACATTTTATCTTTGATAAATCAATATAAGATTTTTATTTCTTGTAATAAAATTTGTTTCCAATTCCTATTGAATTTTTCAGGGAAAATTCCTACATACACATGTTTTGGATTTGTATAAGAGATTAGCTAGTTCATATTAAAGAATTGTAGTGAATCTTTTTATGAGGATTTCATCTTGATAAAAAAATATTCCTAACTTGATATGTCGGGTGTGTAAATTAGAAGTGAATAATTAAGAGTGTGTTGTGGTGTCGGTGATAATAAAGCATTTTATGGTATAACCTCTACAAGATATAGCTAGACCATCAATTAGGTTCATCTAAAAATATGAAATATTATGCCATTATTATTAGTTTTGATTTGAATCCATTCCTCTAGGATTAGGCACCAACCTCTACTGATTGTAGTTGATTCCACATCTCAAATTTATAAATAACAAATATCAATAGAAATAATAAGCTATTTGGACCTACTTATTTTATTGATCTTGGAGGTCCAAAGGAAAACCTAAATTATTATCAATCAATTTTTTTTTTGCTTGTTTAAAATAAGGACAAGTTAGTTCCCGTTAATTTTTTTTTATAGAGTTTGTACAAGTATAGAGAATTATACTTTCACCTATATAATATTGTAATAGTATATGATAAGATGAAGAGTAAGTATATGCTCAATTTTTGTTTAGGTGATAATAGTAATGTTGACCCATGTGATGTTTCTTTCTTTTTATTATATATATATATATATATATATATATATATATATATATATATATATTCTTGTCAAAGTATCATATAGATTAATATAATTTTATAGAGGTTCAAATTCCTCTTTTTCAACCTTGTAAAACTGTTAAGACTTCGTAACAAGTAGATTTAAGCTATGTTGAAAAATAAGATTATAAAAATGTAATATGATGAAAAAATGTAAAAAGTGCACACACGTCGTCATTCGTTGGATCTTAATTTCAAAGTCAAGCCAAAATTTTCTCTAAAAAAATTTCATCCGCAGATTGGCTTTAGTGCGTGGAATTTTCATGAAGCTTCTTAATGTTCGTGGCAGTCTGATTAAATTCTATGCATTCATAATTTCTGAAGCGTACGACTTTTGTTAGAATTTCAAGATTGGTTGGCCACAAGATAGGTTTTCGAAGGCTTATTCCACGCAACTTACAGCCAAAGTCTAGGTCTCAAAACGTTTATGGAAGAATATCATGAAATATATTAAAATAGCACAAGATTGCCGATAATATCATTGACATTACGAGTTATGTCATTATAAACCAGTGGAAAACAATATTTGGACTGAATCAAACTCCACCCACTCATAATTTTTATCAAGAATATTGTCATGAAATATATTAAAATAGCACAAGATTGCCGATAATATCATTGACATTATGAGTTATGTCATTATAAACTGCACTACGATCGCCCGTGTAATGATGACGTTGAGGCGGGAGCGCAGAAAGCATTTCTAATGATGAGCTCATCGGAAACTATTGAGAAGGCACATTTGACCGTATTTATTACTTAATTGAAAATAGAATACAACAGTTTTTATTTTCAATTACGATCAAATCTGATCAAATCTGCCTTCTGGATAGACATTTATACACCAGCGGACATTTTCAAACCTTATGCATTCCGCATTCCTCTCCTTGATAAGATGAAAAGTACGTAAGTGCTCAAATCTTGTCTAACCGAAATAGTAAGGTTCATCCACATGACTTTTTTTCTTTTGAAAAAAGAACAAAAAAGTTATTTAAATGCGGAATGCGGAATGCATAATCTTTGAGAATGTCTGTACGTCTTGCTCTTCGATAGTTTTGCTTTTGTGCAAGTGCTGGTACTCTGACGGAGGAAGTGATTAGAATATGGCTGATTTGGAGAAGTCCCCAAGCTGTCACAGCGTGTCTTCTCACAAGGTTTTTCCCAGCCATGAATCTGTCACCTTCCAAAAATCTCAGAGTCGTCACTCCAGTGGCCATTTTTGTGATTTGGAAATTGAAGGTAGTGATAATGACGTGGAGCAACAGGCCGAGATGGAGGTAATAAGCCTCTCTAGTTTGCCTCACTTTCCTAAGGATGTTGACCTTGTGCCACCGCCCACTTCTATCAACGTGCCTTCGAAGCAACCGTCAGAAGAATCGCGTATGTGGGTGATATTACTGGATCAGGGTCTCTTTACTGTTTATAAGCGTTTATTCCTTCTCTCCTTCGCACTCAATTTGATCGCATTCATCTTGGCTGCCACCGGCCACTTTCCATACGCTAAGAAAGAAGCTGCTCTCTTTTCAGTGGGGAATATTCTGGCGTTAGTGTTGTGCCGCAGCGAGGCCATTCTTAGATGCGTGTTCTGGGTGTCGGTGAAGGTGTTAGGAAGGCCATGGGTTCCACTGCCTCTCAAGATTGCTACAACATCGTTCCTTCAGTCTTTAGGAGGAATTCACAGCGGTTGCGGTGTTTCCTCCATTATGTGGTTAATTTATTCCCTCGCACAAACCCTTCGCCATCCTGAGACCACCTCCCCGGAGATTAAAGGCGCGGCATCGGCCATTTTGGGGCTCCTCGTGACAAGTTCAGTCGCAGCATTCCCTCTCGTCCGGCACTTACACCACAACGTCTTCGAAATATTCCACCGCTTCGCCGGCTGGGGTGCTCTCGCTTTGCTTTGGGTTTTCGTCATACTCACTGCAGCTTACGCTCCTGCCCAGCAATCCTACCAGTTACCTGGTTTGGATCTTGCTAAGAAGCAGGATTTCTGGTTCACTTTAGCAATTACATTACTTATAATCCTGCCATGGCTGACGGTGAGAAGAGTTCCGGTGCAAGTATTGGTTCCTTCCGGTCACGCTAGCTTAATAAAATTCTCCGGCGGAATCAGAGCGGGTCTCCTCGGGCGCATTAGCAGATCTCCCCTCTCAGACTGGCATGCATTCGGAATAATCTCCGATGGAAAAGATGAACACATGATGCTCGCCGGAGCGGTGGGAGATTTTACTAGAAGCTTGGTATATGATCCCCCAAAATATCTGTATACTCGTCGTGTTCAATTTGCAGGGCTGCCTTATCTGATCAACATGTACAACAAGGTAGTCGTGGTGGCCACAGGCTCGGGCATCTGCGTGTTCCTCTCCTTCTTGATGCAGCCTTGTGCAGCAGAGGTTTATGTCATTTGGGTGGCCAAAGATATAGAGAAAAACTTTGGGCACGATATTGTGAAATGGATTAAAAGCTACCCTTCTGAGAAGATGGTTATTCACGATACAGCTTTTCTGGGTCGTCCAAACGTGCCGCAAATGACAGTGGAAGTAGTGAGAAAATGGGGAGCAGAAGTGGTGATAGTTACTAGCAATCCGAGTGGGAGCAGAGACGTGGTGAATGGATGCAAAAGCTCGGGAATTCCAGCTTTTGGTCCAATCTGGGATTCTTGATTTCATCTTTCTATTATGTAATTTATACCCTGCATATAGATAGAAATACCTTAGAAACACACATAAAACAAGTGTCATAATATTAAGGTTTACAATAATAAATACATCTTAGTAATTTGTAGTTTATTATTGTTGTTAAATAATTAATTGTATTTTCATAAGTTTATAGTTAGAAAAGTTATGTTTGAAATTCTTTATAAAAGTAATATTGTAACACATTCAAACATAACTCTTGAAAATATTATTATCATTTTCTATTTAATATTGTGTAAATATGGATATTATTTAATTTTTTCAATACGGTATAAGAACCCATGGCTTAAATCATTGGATGAAAGGGAAGCATGGAGGGTTACCTTATCAACTAATTAATATTAGTCTTTGATTAAGTGTAGATCGAAAATAATGAGTTATTTAAACCTACCCATAAATTTTGTTTGAGGAATGCTATAGACACTAGAAATGAGTATTTAGTTTTCCCAATACTTTTAGCAACTAACAACAACACATGGTGAGAATATTTGCAAAAAAAAAAAATTACAATTTTTACAAAGAAATTACAACCCTAGGTATTGCTTAAGGGTAGAAAGGACAATTTGCAAAGAAAGATAAACTATTCAAGATGTAGACAAGGAATTTATATTATCAAGAACCTTTTGTTGCAAGGTGTTCGCCCTTGGTCTCCTTGTACTGTGCAACATAGTGCTTGAGTTTGTGACATGGCTTAACCGCCTCCCATGGATTCATTAACTTTGGCAGTTCTATTAGGCATTATCAAGTTGATCTTTTGGTGCAATGACAACCGTCTATGCAACATTTGGTATCAAAGCCCGGGTCATGGGTTTGAACCCCTCACTTGTATTGGTAGGGGGGATTGTTGCAAGGTGTGCTCCCTTGGTCTTCTTGTGTTGTACAGTGCAACACTTGGGTTTATGACATGGCTTAATTGCCTCTCATGAATTCATTAAATTTGGTGGTTGTATTGGGCGTTAATAGGTCGATCTTTTGGTGCAATAGAAACTGTCTGTGTAACACTTTTCACTCAACCAAAGTGCAAAAACATCAAATTATTTTAAATGCAGCACACCATGGTGAGAATAAATTTTACATTTTTCATTCTTTTTAAATTCCTTATTTGGGAGTGATAAGGTTGATATTATATTTTTGAAATATTTTTTAATTTATTATATTTTTCGAGATGGAGATCCTTTTCTAGGATCAAATTTCATACAAGTGAACAAAAAATTATACGGAATAGTGAATAGGACTAAAACACCATGTGCATATGGAAATAAGTTATCAAAATGACATAAAAGAGATGATAGATAAAGCTATTATTGTTCTTTCTCTTTTCAACAAATAATTACATCTTATAGATTGTGATAATTCATCATAAAAAATTTGGGATAATCTGAATAAAATGTTTGGAGCAAAAGTGATAAACACAAAATGTTCTCTAGAGCTTAAACTATTTAGATGCAAAATGGAAGATACGATCATTATGTCAAATCACATTATAAATTTGAGGTCTCTCCTTAGACAATTGGTAGAATTCAAGGCTTTGATAGATGCTGAAAATGCTAAAGTTATTTTGGTAAATACTTTGTCTTCAGCATACAATAATGCTATTTTTACACTTAGTCAAATAACTTCTCAAACACTAGAAGATATGATTTCAAGAATTTTAGCAAAATAATAAAGAAGATGCATAGAAGATTCACAAGTTGACTCTCAACATGAGAATGTATTATACACATGAGACAATAGTAAAAAAAGAAGTTGAATGTTATTACTATAAGAAAAAGGGTCACATAGCTTGGGCTTGTAGAAATCAGACCATTTATGTTCTTAAGGGAAAATTGAAAGAAAAATAAAATGATATTAACTTAGCCTCTAATGAGGATGAGGAACCCCTAGATTGTACTTTTATTGAATATTATTCATTTGAAGATACTAGATATGGATACTTATTTTAAGAATTTAGCATTGGATGTTAGAGGCATTGTAGGTTGGAAAATTTTTATCATCTCAATTCATCTTCTCACTTAGATATGGCACTTTGTATGAGAAGCATGAATTATATTATTTTTCTATTTTTGATGATGACATAATTATAGAATGCACACATTTTGAAGTTTTTTTTTAAAACACAATTAGGGATCTAATGAAATCAATATGGATTGTTACCTACATAGCTGAGAAGATGTGGATTTAGGGAATTATACCCTTCTAAGTATCATGATACAACTTAATGGGGCAATAGATTTTTATCAAATAATCTGAGGGCTCTATTCTTTAGGAGCTCAAGGAGGTGGTTATCAAAGAAATCAAGAATTTAGCTCAAGAGATACACATTTTTTAGGGTTATGAGATGTTTTGATGGGATTACACTTGGTTTAGAATTTTTTTTCAAAGGGAAAGCTTCTAAAAATTATGTATTTACTTTTTTTGGCTAGCATGTTTTATTGTATGGAATGTAAACCTTAAGTGGAGGTGTTGGAACATTAAGGTTTAAGTTAATAAAGTCACCTTAGTGACTTGTAATTTATTATTTTTATTAAATAATTAGTTGCATTCTCACAAGTTAGTAGCTCAATAAGTTATGCTTGAAACTATTTATAAAAACAATATAGTAGCACATTTAATGGTAACTCTCATTATTGTTAACTAAATAAACAAAAGTGCTTGACCCTTATGAACCTACTCAGCCATTGAGCTAACAAACACTCCCTTGGAAGATTTAAATTACAAAAAGGTGAATATGAACTAAATTTTAGCTAAATTTCCATCAAATTGGTTATGTGTGGCTTAGTTAATTTTTATACATCAAATTAGGTTCACACTAGTCAACAACAAGCTCATAAAGTTTGAGATTGATTACCATTAGCTAATGAGATACTGAAAATTCTAAAAATCATATTAGATCAATTGAATTAATTATCTAATTGTGGCAAAAAAATTCAATGCCAAGTCAATGTAAAATTTCCAACCTTTATGCTAGCTCTAAATACTCCTCTGTAATTGTTGATAATTTTTTTGGTGCAACAACACATGGAACAAATATCTCATACTTGAAAGGAAAAGAATCACAAATATCCATTATAATGATGTTCAAATTTCCATCGGTAAGATAGTAGGTAAGTTTGTTTGGCTATATTGTTCAAAGGGATCCAACAAAAATAGAGTAAACATTAGGTATTATATATAAAACCTATAATCAAGAATTCAATATCTAAATTTAGATTATTTTCTATCACAATATAATATTTATCAAAATAATGGTATAAAAATTTGAAAAAAAAAGTGAAAAAATATTATATTTTTGTATGTTTCTCTTATATTTAACTTCACAAATAGAGAAATTTTAAGAAATCAAACAAGTATCAACCCTTGAGATGTTAACATTGATAATAGTTAAAGAGAAGCCACATTAATCTAATTAGAATAATATCTATAAGATAAAAGGGAGTCAAATAATTATACTAGAGAAATAAAAACATAAAATAACATATGCTCCAATAAAATTCATTCAAGAAAATGAGACTAGAAAAAAGAAGACAATGTATTATCAATAAGAAATGTAGTTACAATATGATATTAGAGTATTAGTGCTCAATCAAGAGTGAGAGAAGATCAAAACTATCATCTCCAATAGAAGATATCTATTGCTTGGATAAATTGTAAATATCATAATATATATCGATAATCATACTATAATTAATAATGAGGAGTAGATAATTATCATCACTCTATAATCATGGAGGTATTGATGTGTGGCTTGTTATACATCTCAATATAGATGAAATATTCAATAACCCACCTCTCCTAAAAGGAAGATATTTTTTTGGAAGGGAAACCAATCACCCCAAGTTCTCTGTAATTAGGTCTTTGTTGTGCTAGATAATTCAAGTTTAGATAAAAAATTTGTTGCAATCAAAGGGGATGTAACATTTTATTTTTGAAATAAATGTAATAGATAGGATCTAATTTTTTTATAATTTATTTAAATATCAACACTAAGATGACACTTGATTTTAAATCTATAAATAATATATCTAAAAATAATATTACTACCATATGATTTTTATTTTTATTTTGATACATTTATTTATGCTAATGACTTTGTATAAAAAATAATAGAACCTAAATGAAGAAAATAAAGAAAGTTTTACAAAAAAAACTATACCTTGAATCTCTAATGTCATACCATGATGGATGAAAAGGTGCATCTAAGAAAAGTAATCCCTTCTTAACAAAAATGTTCACAACTTCATAAGGGTAGTTTAATCTTTAATTGAAGATCTTCAAAATATAAAATTATTCTTAATTGAACACCCAATGACTAGGATAGGTTAAGAAGATACTCCATAATTCTAAATTCATAGGTTTTAGGTTGATCAAAAAAACCCATTAACCATAGAAAATCACTAGTGATATAAAACACAGTTAAATCCATATGATGCATGCAAAAATAATAGAAAATTCATCTTTTTTTGGAAACCGTAAATGAAAAGTAATGTCCAAATTATTTAATTAGAATACTCTCTTTATATTAAAAATTTCTATAAACCGTTAATACAAAATAAGAATATCCTTTTATAGATGAAGGCATTGTTCTTGGTACAAGATTTTATGGATTGAATCATTTTCGATCCAATAGCTCACATTTATACATAATTAATTTTTTGTGACATATAGGTAGCATGATAATTTTTTTCATTTCGTTAAGATAATTTCTAATTCTCTTGCGTACATTAATGATAAAAAATTAAAATTATAAAAGCCATGTCAATATCTAACTCATCCAAAAAATAGTATCTAATAATTTATGTATAATAGGAAGTGAGAATGGATGTTTACATGACCCTTCTCTTTGATTTTTTTTTGAATAAGATATAATTATTATGTTTAGTGAAACAAAGTTAAAAGTGAATCATTGTTATCCCATTTCTTTTGTAAGGAGCTTCTTCAGCTGACCATTCAAAGAATTGGTGTATTTCACCTCATTATCATGATCAATACATTTTCTAGTCAAGAATTATAGTAAAATTTGAATAAAACATTGTACATTCAAGATGTCTTGTTTCATTCAATTTAGAGAGATTTTTATCAACCAATTCATTTCTTAATCTTATTATTTCATCACATATAATAGGTTAGTTGATCATTTTAGTAAAAAATATATCCTTTTTATGAAGACTTAGTGATCCATTGGGCTTATGACTTTAGTCTTGGGTAGATTTTGGCCATTAGTACCCAATTCTTCTTGAAAATTATTCATTAGTCCTATGATTTTATGATCCAAAATATTAAATTTTTCCTTTAATCTTAGGGTTTACTTCATTAACTTGCATTTTTTGTCATATAATTCATCTACATAGCTCTCTATTATCCTATATACACCATTCATATTTTCAATGAAATAGGATCCTTTTTTAGATAATATTACTAGAAGAGTAATGGGCCCATCTATAGCCTTAAGAATTACAACTTTATTCTTAATTTATCTCTCTTTAATTTTAGATCCTTTTCCATTTGAGGCACAAGACTAGTTATTGTGTTTTTATTCATCATATCTTCCACTCCCTTGTTTGTAGACCAAGGTCAAGAGTAGTAATGCATGGTAATCTATTAAAATTATAATTCTCTATCATCCTTATCAATTATTGTTGTCATTTTCTCAACTATTATAGCTCTATAGGAATTGATTCAAATGGAAGGTAAAATCCTTGGTTTTTTTTTGGACCATGGTGCATCTATTTTAATTATGCTACACAATTTTTTTGATGTTGACTTGAAAATTGGTTATCTACTTTGAATACATAGGTCTAGCCATATAGGCACCAAGGTGGTGAATGTATTGTTTAATTTGTTCCCATTTTTGTGAATATTTATCTACTTGATGCTAAAATTATTGTGGAATTTGTTCCATTTTTTATGGAAGAGATGAAGGTACTTTTTTTTCTTGATGTGACACAACCTCTTCTTATTCTTAAATTAATTTCTCCATTTTATCAGAAATTTTATCTATTCTACTTAATTTTCTTATAATTAGTTGTCATTCCACCTGCATTTTTGAGATGTTTAGTTGGGTAGACTCATTTATTATTTTTGGTGTTTTGGACTCAATCTAGTCTTCTTAATATTTATTTGTTTGATCTTCCTCTTTGTTTCTTATATTAATAATTTTTTGTGTATTATTTTCCTTATGAATAAAATCTCTTGTTGGATGGTATGTTGGTTTGTTGTTTCTTGTGGCTAGATTTAGTATTCTAGATCACTAGTTACTTCATTCTCTGATTTTTATTGCTCAACTCGTTGTTTCTCTTATTTTTCAACAACCTTATCAATATTAGATGTAGTGTAGAGAAAGGTATCCCTTTTTTACACTTAATTTGGGAATAATTAATAATAAAATGAACTTAATGTTACCTTGATTTAGTGTTGTAATGTGTTTTACACATTCACATTTAGTTTAGGGCTCTTTTTAACTAAATGGACTTAATGGTGCCTTACTTAGGGTGTTGTAAAGTGTATCTTTACACTTTCACACTAATCTAGGGATTTATTAATTAATTGAGGTTAATTTTTCCTTAATTGGTCCCTTTAATTGAAATCCAAGCCTAATTAATTGCAAATTCTGAGGGATAAAACTTGACATTCATAAATGATATTGCACAACACTTAATTGTACAAGGTGTGTGTCCTAGGTTAGTGACCTAGGACTCATTCACCATTCATTTCAATCCATAAACCCATCCAATAAAAACACATCTAGCAATGATCTCTCAAGACTAATAGTAAAGGAACTTCTTCAACGCCTATATGAAAACAAAGTTAATGAATCCCATCACATATGCAAACAATGAATTATTTTATTTTTCATATTTTATCTCTCCTCAAAGTGGACATGGTATTTCAAGGTGGTAAAGATTGGTTGTTTTGAAAACTAATATTTTTTTCTCCTCATACACTCTATATATTGATGCTTGTTAATTTGGAGAAGGTGGGATTTTGGAGAAGTTGTGGTTGCATACCAAGATGACACCAGAATGATGCTAGAAAGTTTGATGACATTATGTTGCAAATTATTGTATAAATGAAGCACATATTCTAAGGAATCCCGTGAGCTTCATATTTATGTAATCCATTTTCAGATTATGAATACAATATATGTTGCAAATTTCTCTTCTTAAGTTGTGTTACATTGTAATTTACTACCATCTTACATAGTCTATTGTGTGTGTTTGTTTTCGGATTTTAAAGGGAGAGTATCTCTTTCATTATTTAATTTTGCAATTTCATCCAATATTTTATCTCTTATAGCTAATCATTTCTTAATTGATGGTTAGCACAATCGTATGTCTTATCTATTGAGTTGGATAGACACATTCATTATTTTTGGTGGTTTGGAGTCAACCTAGAATTCTTATTCCTTGTTTGATCTTACTCCTTATTTCTTATATTAGCTAGTTGTATCATTGCATTCTCGTCAAAAAAAAATTTCAAAGCCCTCAAAATAATTTAGATCCAAGGATGATTGACTCACCTCCTACGATGCAATTTAATCTCATGCACTTGTTGATCCAAATTCTAATGTTTTGTAAATGAAAAGTAGCTAATACTAGTTAGAACTAGGATCACTTTTCCTAATTTACATTTTTGTGGACCTGACATATCTTACAGTTGCAATTTTTCTAATTTTTCATTGCATAAAATTTGGAAATTGAATTTAAAACCTAGGTTCTAGTATTAATTTGCATTAATTTGTGAAAAACTATACTTTTCCATTAGTTTTTCATCATAAAAATTGGAAAATAATTTGGAAAAATTTACAAAAAAAATCAGATCTGATTTTCTATTTTAAGGGCTTATATCTAAGTCATTTTCATTAAGAAAAATAATTGAAAAATTATTTTATCATTTATGCATGTATATTTTAACAAAAAATACTAAAAATTTGACAAAATTGTATAGTATTTTCATGTTAAAAGATCAAAAAGCATTGATTTTATATATTTCTAAAAAGATAGTCAATTAAAGTATTTAATTTCTAGAAATTATCATTTGAAAATATTCAATTATCCAAAAATATCCAAAATTGCATACACGTATATGTTTCATATAGAAAAATAACGTTTTGCTACATTTCCAAAAATTTGTTGACTTTCTGACCTAAACCTCTATGACATATAAATCTAAGACACTATAGATCATTCCCCAATTTTGGATTTTATAAAATCACCTACCTAGTCTAGGGCACCCTTGCTGCTATTGTCTAGTTAGTTTGAGCTAATAATTTATGTGAAAATCCTTATGTGTGTCCTCTATCTAGATTCAATTCTTGTTTTGGAATTATATTTTTAAAACCTATATAATTTTTCTATGCATCACTCATTTGATCCATAAGGCAAATAACATGTTTCCTTTTCAAAGATGTCGTTTTGATATGGTAACACATGGCTTGTATAACTATAACCTTTTTCCTATGTAAATAATTTGAGGAAACAAAATGGAATCATTAATAATCATGCAGTTGAGATGAATCAAAATTAGCACTGAGAATAACCTTCTATAATTCTTCCAAAGCTCTCTAAATATTTATTCTTTCATGCTCATGTTCAAGCTCACTTCCTTCTACAATATCTTGCTTAACAACACTCTTCCTTTTCATCCTTGTTCTGATCACACTATTGGAGGTACCTAGGTAAGTGCACAAAGTTGAGTCTAAGAAACATGGAAGTTTTTTCCTTAGCTAAAAAAAATGAAATCAGCATTGCAAAAATGGGATTCCAGTTTTTATAAATGGGATCCCAATTTTTAAAAATCAGGATCCTGTTTAGCTTTGGGATCCTGAGCCTAAATGTCAAATGGGATCCCACTTTTTAAAAATTGGGATCCTGTTTGTTAAAGGGTCCTGAACCAACGAACACATAACAGGATCCCGATTAGTACGAAATGAGATCCCGATTTATAAAAATTGGGATCCCATTTTGTAATGGTATTTATTTTTTAAAAATGAACAAAACTTCATTTTCAATGCGCATGAGGTCCCGATTTGGTGGGGGAAAATGACTAGAAAAACTAGCTTCCAGGTATGCCTCCACCCCCACTTTTTAGCATTTTTTTGTTTTTTATTGAAATTGTCAATAGAAGAATTGATTTTAGCATGTTTTTTTAAAATTTATTTGATGTTTTAAGCATTTTATTTCCTGTAATAGTAGAAATGAGGAATTGTAGAAACAAATGAAAAAATGCAATGAAACCTGAAGATATTGAATAGAAACGAGAATTGTATTTTAGAAACAAAATTTAGCTTTTGAAACCTAAATTGTCCAATCAAACCAAAATAAGTTGCATTTGAAAGCCCTAATTGAAAGGAAACAAAAAAAAATGCATTTCAAAACAAGAGAAATTGAAATGAAATAAAAAAATTGCATTTGGAAACCCTAATTAAGCTTTTTGAAACCCTGAATACAAATGAAAAAAAAATGGATTTGAAAACCCTAGTTTGAAATGAAACAAAAAAATGCAATAAACCTAAATTCTTAGATTGTAACCCTAAATTGAATTGAAACAATTTTTTTTTCTAAAACCCTAAATTGAAATTGAAAAAATCATTTTGATTTTGAAAACTCTAATTTTGATCTCAAGAAAATTCATTTGCATCGCTTAAATGTTTTAAATTTCATTTGCATTGTATGGAGAAAACAAGATGTTAAACTTTAGTTTCAATGTTAAATTATAATTAGATTAGAAAAAAATATGTTAAAGAATAGTTACAATTCATAAATTTTATCAATGTTTGTTTGCAAATTTAGTTAGCAAATTCGTAAATCCAAGTGTACAATCCATTTCCAATTGTCACTTAATTAGATAATATTCAACATTCATTTCTATTTTATGTTTTGATCTCTCTTAGTCATGCCTTGTTTCCATTTCTTGTTTGCATGTGTTTTTTGTTGTCTTTTGACAATCTTAACCCTTATTCTAGTCAATTACTTGTTAATTAGGCTTCTAGTTTAGTCTAAAATCTCAATCTGCACTAGTTACCTAGACACTAAAAGAATCTAAATATTTTTCTTTTCTTTCTTTTAGGTTCTTTCAATTCCAAACAATCGAAATAACATACTTAATTCAACATTTACTAATTTTATATTATACATTTTATATCATAAAATTCATTTAAGTGGGAAATATTAATGAAAAAAAAATTAAATAAAATAATCTTATATTCAATTAAAAAATATCAAGTTACAATATACATCAAACTCAATCTTAATAATACATAATTATGTGTTTCTATTATGGAAATAGTCAATCTATTCATAAAATAAAAAATATTCATAAAATAGGCACTAACTTGCAAGTCCAATATTCTAAGGGCCACCCAAACTTCACCCTAAGTTCCCTAAACCCTAAACCCTAAACCCTTAACTCTAAAATATAAACCCTAAACACTAAATCATTCATTTTGTCATAGGACCTTAAAATGAAATTTGGTTGCCTTAGGCAACTCCACCAAATTTTATTCCCTTAAGCCATGTAATTTTGTCATAGGATCTTACTACATAGATCCCCTTAAGCTATTCTATTACCCTAAACCCTAAAATCTAAACTCTAAACTCTAAACCCTAAAGCCATCATTTTTTCTTAGGCTCTTAATGAAATTTGGTTGCCTTGGGCAACTTCACCAAATTTTATTCACTTGAGCCATGTCATTTTGTCCTAGGACCTCACTAGACATAGATCCCCTTAAGCCATCCTATCACCCTAAATCGTAAATTGATGTTTTATGGGGTCCTAATATGAAATTTCTTAAGGGGATCAAATAAGTTCTCAAAATTTGGTGAAGTTTCCCAAGTCAACAAAATTTAAGAATAATAATATCATGCAAGATTATAATATGAATGCGATTTCATGATCTAGGTTGGTCAGTTGAAACAAGAACTATCTCAATCAACTGTTCCACAAGAAAATGTTCTTCACTAAATTGCAAGTCCATTATATTCCAAGGGACACCAAAACTTCACCCTAATTTCCCTAAACCCTAAACCCTTAACTCTAAAATCTAAACCCTAAACACTAAAGCATTCATTTTGTCCTAGGACTTTAAAATGAAATTTGGTTTACTTAGGAAACTCCACCAAATTTTATTCCCTTAAGCCATGTAATTTTGTCGTAGGATCTTACTACATAGATCCCCTTTAGCTATCCTATTAACCTAAACCCTAAACCCTAAAGCCATCATTTTTTCTTAGGCTCTTAATGAAATTTGGTTGCCTTGGGAAACTTCACCAAATTTTATTCACTTGAGCCATGCCATTTTGTCCTAGGACCTCACTAGACATAGATCCCCTTATGCCATCCTATCACCCTAAATCATAAATTGATGTTTTAAGGGGTCCTAATATGACATTTCTTAAGGGGATCAAAGAAGTTCTCAAAATTTGGTGAAGTTGCCCAAGTCAACAAAATTTAAGAATAATAAGATCATGTAAGATTATAATATGAATGTGATTTCATGATCTAGGTTGGTCAGTTGAAACAAGAGCTATCTCAATCAACTGTTCCACAAGAAATTTTTCTTCACTAAATTGCAAGTCCATTATATTCCAAGGAACACCAAAACTTCACCCTAATTTCCCTAAACCCTAAACCCTTAACTCTAAAATCTAAACCCTAAACACTAAATCATTCATTTTGTCCTAGGACTTTAAAATGAAATTTGGTTTACTTAGGAAACTCCACCAAATTTTATTCCCTTAAGCCATGTAATTTTGTCGTAGGATCTTACTACATAGATCCCCTTTAGCTATCTTATTAACCTAAACCCTAAATCCTAAATCCATCATTTTTTCTTAGGCTCTTAATGAAATTTGGTTGCCTTGGGAAACTTCACCAAATTTTATTCACTTTAGCCATGCCATTTTGTCCTAGGACCTCACTAGACATATATCCCCTTAAGCCATCTTATCACCCTAAATCATAAATTGATGTTTTAAGGGGTCCTAATATGAAATTTCTTAACTTGGGGATCAAAGAAGTTCTCTAAATTTTGTGAAGTTTCCCAAGTCAACCAAATTTAAGAATGATAAGATCATGCAAGATTATAATATGAATGTGATTTCATGATCTAGGTTGGTCAGTTGAAACAAGAGCTATCTCAATCAACTGTTCCACAAGAAAAATTTCTTCACTAAATTGCAAGGGACACCAAAACTTCACCCCAAGTTCCCTAATCCCTAAACCCTAAACTCTAAAATCTAAACCCTAAACACTAAAGAATTAATTTTTTCCTAGGACTTTAAAATGAAATTTGGTTTACTTAGGAAACTCCACCAAATTTTATTCCCTTAAGCCATGTAATTTTGTTGTAGGATCTTACTACATAGATCCCCTTTAGCTATCCTATTACCCTAAACTCTAAAGCCATCATTCTTTCTTAGGCTCTTAATGAAATTTGGTTTCCTTGGGAAACTTCACCAAATTTTATTCACTTGAGCCATGTCATTTTGGCCTGGGACCTCACTAGACATAGATCCCCTTAAGCTATCCTATCACCCTAAACTGTAAATCAATTTCTTAAGGAATCCTAATATGACATTTCTTAAGGGGATCAAATAAGTTCTCAAAATTTGGTGAAGTTTCCCAAGGCAACCAAATTTAACAATAATAAGATCATGCAAGATTATAATATGAATGTGATAAATCATGATCTAGGTTGATCGATTTATGATTTAGGGTGATAGGATGGCTTATGGGGATCTATGTCTAGTAAGGTCCTAGGACAAATTGACATGACTTAAGTGAATAAAATTTGGTGAAGTTGCCTAGTACCTTAATGAAATTTGGTTGCCTTAGGCATTTATACCAAATTTTATTCACTTAAGCCATGTCATTTTGTACTAGGACGTTACTACATAGATCCCCTTAACCCATACTTTAGGATGTCTTAAGGTGTCCTAATATGAAATTTCTTAAGGGGATCAAATAAGTTCTCAAATTTTGGTGAAGTTTCCCAAGGAAACCAAATTTAACAATAATAAGATCATGCAAGATTATAATATGAATGATATTTCATGATCTAGGTTGATCAATTTACGGTTTAGGGTTGATAGGATGACTTAAGGGGATCTATGTCTAGTAAGTTCCTAGGACAAAATGACATTTCTAAATAAAATTGGTGAAGTTGCCTCATACCTTAATGAAATTTGGTTGCCTTGGGAATCTTCACCAAATTATTCACTTAAAATCCATGTCATTTTTTACTAGGACCTTACTACATAGATCCCCTTAAGCCATCCTATTACCCTAAAACCTAAATCCTAAACTCTACACTATAAACCTCATAGCATTCATAAATAGTCCTATATTAATAGTTAATTGTATTTTCATTCAAGTAACATGCCTTAGACATAAATGAGGCTTACATATTTTATTATTTGTATTCAATTAGGCCATTTATATTGAATGGTTTAAGGGTATTTCCTAAACATGTATCTTACATTTTGTAATTACAAATCTAATGCAAGTTCACTCATATCTTAGAGATCACATGGATTGATTCAATAATATTCGCAATCCAACTCCACACCATCCATAACCACCACCTTCACATCCACCTCCACCCACTCCACCTCATTACCCTCGACCTCCACCACCTAAAATTGATGGTGATCGTTTGCAAGCATGAATCAATGCCAATGTTAGAACCATCCAAGATCAAATCAACATTATTCAAAATGAAGAATGTGTCACATGTTTGCATCTAGGATGCAAACCATTTTGATGTTGTCAAGGCTATGGATGGGATCTTAGATGAGCATCGACAATGGCTAGAGGAGAGGAGAACTTCTGATTTTGAAAAGGAAAACACAAAGAAATGAAGAGATGCAGTAGAGATCCACAATATTTTCTAAATTAAGACAATGATCTTAAATAGTTATGAATTTATGAATTTGGTGGAATTTATGAACTTATAATGATGAATTTATAATAGTATATATTTTATGACTATCTACTATAACATGATTTGTCCTTTTGGAAAATTGTAACATATATATATATATGCATTAGACATAAAATGAGATTTTTGTGAATGTTTGAAGTTTATTTTTTAGTATGTACACATGTATTAAAATTACATATAGTTCTTAAATTTTGAATTCTTTTTATGTATGTACATAGTTTAGTTTAATGATCTATCCATGCAAATTATGCGTCATATTTTTTTATTTTAAATGTATGTACATGTTAAATTTTGAATTTTCTATGCACATGCTCCAGTTCAATCAATGTATATGTATGTGTATGTATATGTATGCACATGCTATTTAAACAAATTTCCATGTGTGTTTCAAATTTAACTATTTCTTGTAATTTTTTAAGTTTGTATGTTAATTTTATATAATTTAATGCAGGTGCACACTTATATCTCATATCACGGATGATTTTAACATTGATAATATCATCAATCCACCACCTCAACCACCTCCACCTCCCCTTCCATGTCCCCCTCCACCCGCTCAACCTAATATGCCACCTCCAACACCTGTTGCATCTGATGAGGCTCACTTGCAAGCATGCATAAATGATCAAGTTGCATCCATACAAAATCAAATCAATGCTATGCTAACGGTCTCTCTTATAAACAAATTTTAGAACTTAAAATAACAAAATCCCACCTAGCCCCCTACTTTCTTGACCTTGTTACTCGACAGCCCATTCCTCCCAATAAATTTAGAATATCCATGACATGGTGCATACATCCACAGATGAGTGCACATTTTTGGGATCGATGGTATATGGTTTTTGATAGTCCACCACATGCTAATTGGGAGTGCCATTATATTTTTTGAGGAAACTGTATGTAGATTTTGTTATGGGGAAAAATTCCAATCATTTTAGGGTGTTGGTGGTGGCATGCCACAACAAAGTTTAGGGGCAAGGGTTGATCCATAACACCCCATGCATGTGCAACCCCTTGCTCCTACTCCTAGTCCTTCCATTCTCGCACCTATGCATCATCGAGTTGTGGTCTCAAAATTAGGATCCCTTAGTACACTCGCATGAGACCTTGATCAACATGCTTCTGTGATAGTGGGTAGGGAGCATAGAGATGATGATGATGGAGTGTTTTATGGAGCTGGTCCAAGTACCACTCCAGGATTGTTGAGGCTTGTCCCACATGTATGTACTAGTTTCCATCAATTATGTTATGGACCTTATCAAGCCACACCTAGTTTGGGTGGACATGGAGATTCTGGTGGTTCATTTGGTCGCATTAGTTCATTTGTAGAATTTCTTACAACAAACCATCACCCTAAGGAAATTGCGACACAAGAATAAATATGCACCTACACATTCATTTTATAAGAATTTTGGTGTTCATGCACATATCAAAGAAAATTTTGCAATACATTTTAACAGTCAATCTGTTTGGTGTAGAAATGACACTAACGATGGGGAAATCATCCACTCCACAAGTACATACATCGACACTAGTCCTACTCAACAACTCTTATGGGGTATTTTGATTTCAATTTTTTAAATTATATATGAAATAATTTTTAACTTGAGTTTTAAATTTATAATTGAATCACATATATGTTTAAAATATTTATGTTGGTTTAGGCAAGTCAATTGGCTTCCACGTCGATTCCACCTGAGGGGTTATCAAGCACTCCTCCACTATTGGGTTTCGTAGATCAGGGGCAAGTACATTTATATTATAAATTGATTAACTTACATTAGTATAGTTACAATTATGAATTTTGAATTCACTATATATGAAATGTGAATGTACGCTTTAAATATTATAAGTGTTAAATGTCTACATGTATGTCTAGGTTGATACCACAATGAGAATTGGTATTGAGCAAACATTAGATACATTGCAACTACTCGCGAGGCCTCTAATTTTTAGGTTGTTTAAAAAATATTCTACACAAAATGTGTAAACTTGAATATATATATATTAACCTAATTCAAGTATACATTCTTTAAATTTGATCTTGTAGGACTTTGTTAGTGCAGCTTTTAGCCTTGACCCAGACATAGTTACACCTCCAGGAGGACATGCAAAGTAGGTTCTAGATATCATGGTAATTCAAACTTTTTATTATATTTAAAGTCAATTATAAATTATATATTATGAATATAACCACCAACCAACATATATATATATATATATATATATACATATATATACATATAAATGTATGAGCCACACAATGTTTCTAAAATTCTACATACTATAATATTCACTGCACTCCCTAGAGAAGAGGGGGTGCAGTCTTCGAATACAATACAATTAAAATATGATAAATTATAAATTAAATTGAATTAAATCATTTTTAATTGTAGACTTACATCTAATTTCAACTTTCTTTGTCTTGTTTATGTAGATTGATTCAGAGAATTTAGAGGTTGCTTTAGGTGCACCAGAGCATCCAAACCCAGATATGATGGTAATTTAATTTTATGATGAATTATAAATTAAATTTTCATTAAATCATTTTTCATTGTCTTACATCTGATTTCATCTTTCTCTTGTATAGAGTGTTTCAAGTAATCCACATAGTCCGCATGGCGTGAAGACATCTCTTGAGTATAGAGACAATACATGACCTAGAAACATGATTTTATGGGTTATATTTGTTTATTTCATGGACTACATTTTTAGTTTCTCATGTACTCTATTGGAGTTTATATTCCATGGCTCAAGTTCTTAGTTGGACTTTAGTTCATGGGTTGTATTGTGATGGACTTTATTTCATGTGCTTAATATATTGGTTTCATGCACTTAATATGTTGTAAATTATGGACTTTATTATTGTTTGAAATTTTAATTTACACATGTACATTTATGCATTTTATGTTCATAGTCAAGATAATAATATAGAACATTAATGTGAAATTAAATATAAACGTGAAATTAAAGTTGAAATTAATAAGACATTTTAATATTTATACTTTACAAATTTAGTGATCTCATACATGATATACATGATATGTACAATCAATAATTAGTGATAATTAGTCAATTAACTTATTCAATTCATGTCAATCAATAATTACTCAATAAATCATAATTTACAAATAAAAGCAATCCGTTTATATTCCATAAAGGATAAAATTTTAAGAAATAAACAATACCATACAAGATTAGAGAACAAAAGCATTAATAAATTCTATAAATAATAGCATCCAACACTAATTTATAAGCTTTCAAAAAAAGCAATGGCATCCAATACTAATTTATAAGCTATCAAAACAAATAATGGCATCCAATACTAATTTATAAGATGTCAAAACAAATAATGGCATCCAATACTAATTTATAAGCTGTCAAAACAAATAATGGCATTGAATACTAATTTATAAGCTATCGAAACAAATAATAACATCCAACACTAATTATAGGTTTTCTTAAGGGGTTCTAATATGAGATCCTAAGGGAATCAAAGAAGAGTATAATTGAGTATAAATATTAAGTGATAAACATGTATTATAAGTTTTAGGGTGATTCATCATAAAAAATGATATAATTACGTATAACATTTAGGATATGTGCTAATAGGACACGTCTTAAGGGGATGTCTTAAGGGTTCCTAATATGACATCTTAAGGTGATCAAACAAGAGTATAATTGAGTATAAATATTAAGTAATATAAATAAGTATTATAAGTTTTAGGCTGAGTCATCATAACAAATGATACAATTAAGTATAATATTTAGGATATGTGCTAATACAACACGTCTTAAGGGGATGTCTTAAGGGGTCCTAATATGACGTCTTAAGGGGATGTCTTAAGGGGTCATAATACCATGTCTTAAGGGTTCATAATACAACATCTTAAGGGGTCATAATACAATGTCTTAAGGGGTCATAATATAACATCTTAAGGATATAATTAATTTAACAATAATTTATGCATGATATTTAGTGATTATACAATCAAATATAATGTTTCAAAGTAGGAAAACAAGCACATTTAACAAACAAAATATATAGAATATCGATTTTGATACATAGAAGTACATAGAGTACATAATTGTGTATGTACATGTATTTGTAATTTGTACAAAATATTTCAATATGTAAGTATGTATGTACATATATCTCATCTCAAAACAATGTTTACAAAATTTGGATATGCCATCTCAAGAACATCTTAAACTTGTGCCCAAAATGTAGTAGGTCTTCACACCACGTGATAGCAAAAAGGTACAAGCAATATCATTGAAATCATCAAAACATACATATTTTAATTTATATAAAACTATCTATATGTAAACAACTCAAGTACCTGCATTTAAAAGTATTCCACACATGTGTGTAGGTTGAATCAAAGCATCCTCTCCTTTTTGGTTCAAATTATGAGATCAATGCAATGATGACTTAAGGATACAAAAAAGGATAATAAATCAATTTTAACTATTAATGTACAAGCAATATCAATATGTAATCAAAACATGTATTTAAATATAATTTAACTAATAATTACCTGTTTTTACCAAGTATTCCATCTTGTCTAGGTTGAATCTGCATGGACTAGATCCTTTTTGTGATTATGGCTTAAGGATCTATAAAAGGCCAATTTAAATAAATTTCAATTAATAACACACTTGGCCAATATCAAAACATTTATTTAATCTATTTAAAAGGACAATATAAAACTAAAACTATATCTACCTATATTTACTTATTCCATTGTGCCATCTGCATCCTCTCTTTTTTGCAATGCATCTATGATTGTCTCATGCTCTTCCATAGAATTTTTCCATAACACTTTATTTGAAGGTCTTCCACAATACTGATCTAGTTTTATATTTGTTGCCACCACCAAATGTGAATAATGTATAATCTTTTTATGCATTTCATAATCTTCGAATGCAAGTAGATCATTCTTCCTTGTTAGGTATTTTCATAGCCAAGTTCCAACAACCACCATCGATCAGATTGGAAAACATGAAAACCATCATCAAATAAGTTTTCAAATTTTTCTTAAGGGGATCATAGACTTGTTCTAAAAAATTGCTTAAGGGGATCAAAAACTTGTTATCAAAATTTTCTTAAGGGGATGTCTTAAGGGGATCACCGTACTTGTTGGATAATGATAGCCACCATCATCTTCTCGAGGTGCTATTAACTTATGTTTAGTCTCCACACAATGAGCCAACCAAATTTTTTTTCTCTCCATTCCCCTCAGGAGCAACAACAACATACACATGTCTTGCAAAAAAAAATTGATTTAATAACTTGTGCATATCCATATAAATAATTTAGTATTACAAAATAACTTAGTAAATTAAAATAAAATGAAATAAATTGAATTAAATTACCTTCTTGTACAAGGTCTGAAACATGGTCATAGTCTTCAAATGCAAACACTTGATCATTTTCTTCAATAGTTCTTTTATATTGATCATGTTATTGTGCAAGTGTCAACGATATTTTCTCCCACTATTCAACCTATTATGTATTTTCACATGCTTCCCAATCTCCTGAGATACAAAAATAGAAAAAACATGCAAACTCCCTTGTCCAGATAGTCCACATGCTTGTTGTCAAACTCCTAAATGAATTCTATTTAGTAGATCCACTGATTGTCTCACAGTCAATTCTAGGTACAATTTTCTCTTCTTCAACCAACCAAAAGAATCGATGAACTATAGAGTACTCACTCGAACCAGGTGTAGATAATCTTGTATTACACCAATCCACAATCCCACGTGCATCTTTAAATTTTATTGCATCCTCAAATTTTAATTTTTCTCTAGCAAGAATTCTTTTGACACATACCAACTCCATCATATTCTCCTTTATGATGCCTAGCCTCAAAAGAACTCCATATATGTTGGACATTAAGTTCCTTGTGAACACTACTTAACCAATAGAACATTTAAGCATTCTTGAACTTCCCAGTACAATTATCTAACCATGTGAGGTGTTCTTTCATCTGGATTCCTCTTTCTCTTATATTTCTATAAAATATACTAAAACAATATTGAACAAATTTTGATGAGTGTAACCGATTGTCACTCAAATAAAAATGATACTCCCTCAAAAAATTTCTATCATCCTCTGTGATATCATCTGCATGTCTATAAACAATATGGACAAACATAACTACTTGCACTGAATTATAATATTGTGATTGAATTTCCTCTTCCAGAGCTAGAGTATATTTTTTTGCAAAATCAACCACTGAAAGTATAGTACCGATTGGAAATGTGTTTCTACATGCACGAAATTGTCCATCAAGCTTGTTGAGAGTGCATGACATATTTTGGTACAATATTATTCTTAAATTCACTCATGAATGCATGCATACTAACTTTTTCTGTAACTAAATGACAACTTTCCTATTTTTCCATCTTTTAAAGAATAGTGAACATTCTTAAATATTTTAATATCTACTAATTGTTGTTCAAAATCATTGTCAACACTTGCATGCATAAAAAATCTTGAGAATGAAAGATTTCCATAGTTAATGCATTGTCCAGAAATACAAGAACTTAAATAAAACAATTTACCATTAGATCTTTCATAAAACAAACCTGAAATAAACTCACTTATTGCTTCAGGTGGCATATTAATACCACATTCCTATATAACCATGTTAGTATGCAAGGTACAATGTATATATCGAAAAACATCATAAAAATAACAAAATTGAACATGTGTTTTACAACAACAAGATATTTGTTGCTTATTAATTTTTACATACCAGGGTTTAGATTTTTCAAAAGACCTTTGACTTTTTTTAATATTACCAGGTAACACTAAATCACCACAATATTTTCTATAAAATTTATTTTTTGTTGTATCTAATAGGTGTTTTGGGTGAGGATCATGAACTTTGGACCCCACCCTTAATTTTAAAACATCTCTAGCATTAGGTGAAACCCTAGTATTATCATGCCAATATTTTTTGATCAAAGATTTAATTTCAACATTCAATTTCACATCAAACCTTAGGAGTCGACCACTGAAACTCCAACATTGGTTGATAGGATCATTTTCTATACTTTCTCTTCTTTTTTCCTCTCTTAGCAATGTTTTAGGATGTACTTTTAAAACTTCACTAATATTGCTTACCATTAAAACATCATTAATATGTCTTTGGTGGTTGATTTGGAGGAAATCAACGAAAGAAACAAGAAGGAGGATGCTGGCATTTCTAAGAGAACTAGGGACAATTTGAAGAGGAAGGCTCCTCCCACTCCACAAATGATTCAAATCTTTAAGAAGGGTGTTCAAGATATACAGAACCTGGAGGTGGAGACAGAGTCTGTCCTGAAGACTTTGGGTTGATCGCGGCTGGTCGTTTGGTAGCTTTTCTACTGGCCTTTTTTGTTTGACCTTCTTGGTCTTTTGCGGGTGGCTGCTGCTTGTTCTAGTTGTTTCCTTTTGTGCAGCCAATTTTTTCTGCTAGACTTTTTTATCCTTTCTTTTCTGTTGTAAACTTTATGGTTTCGGGTCCTTGTAAAACCCATTTTACCCTTTATCAAAAACTATAATAGTTGTTATAGCTCTTCT
>VDFB02193867.1:68736128-69193647 GCA_007258455.2 Sequoia sempervirens | reverse complement strand
CTTCGATCCACTTTTTTCACCTTCCAAGGTGTAATTTATGAACAAGTGGATGGTGTGGCTATGGGTTCTCCTCTTTTTCCCATTGCGGCCAACCTTTATATGGAACACTTTGAAGATGTCGTCCTCCATTCATTCCCCCTCAAACCCAAGTGGTGGAAATGATATGTCGATGACACTAATATATGTTGGTCTCACGGTCGAGAGAAGCTAGAAGAATTCCATTCACACTTGAACAACATTTATCCTTGCATCTCTTTCACCAAGGAAATTGAATCCGACAATCAACTTCCTTTCTTGGACATTCTTCTCATCAAAAAAGTTGATGGTTCTTTAGCTCACTCCATCTTCCATAAATCAACCCATACAGACCTTTATCTTCACTCTTCCTCCCACCACCACCTGAGCCAAAAAGCGAGTGTCCTGAGAACCCTAGCCTATAGAGCTTTTGCAATCTTTTGATACCGAGCATATTGATCAAGAATTAGCTCACCTCACCCAAGTCTTCTCATTAAATGGTTACAAAAAGAAGCACATCAATCGAGCTTTCAAACTAGAAAAGCTAGACTCACCCTCAAGCCTAGTACCTCGTGCTCTCCTTCCCTCCCTTTGGCTACCCTCCCCTATGTAGAGGGTATCTCCAACAAAATTTCCAAGATCCTCCTTAAAAAGGGCATCCATTGCACTTTCAAACCCTTCTCCATAGTAAAAAGTCGTATCCCCTCTACCAAAGACCTTCAAAATCAATTCCTCAAATCTGGTGTCTATAAAGTGTTATGTTCTTGTGGCATGCCTTATATAGGGGAAACATGTCGTTCCATCAACACAAGAATCAAGGAGCATTGTGCCGACATAAGACATGACCGGATCTCAAAATATGCTCTCGCTGAACACTCCTCTAAGACAAAACATCACATTGCCTTAGAAAACACCTCTATTTTTTTCAAAGAAGACAATTTCTTTAAGAGGAAACTTAAACAGGCCATTGAAATCCATAATCATCCCTTCAACCTTAATCGTGATGGGGGTTGGTCTTTAAGTTTCTCATGGAAACCACTCCTAAATAACCTCTAGGTTCTCTCCGCCTTCCTCTCTCTTCCCCCCATGGTTCCTTCTTCGGTGTCTCTAAGCTCCTGTTCTCCTCTCTTGTCCCTTTCGTTTTCTCTGTCCTCTCCCTTCCTTTTCCCTTTTCTCCCTCTGCCTTTCTCTTCAATTACATGCTTTCATTTCCTACTCTTTATTCTCATCTTTTTTCATCCTTTTGTCTCTAGGTGTTCTTTTATTTTTTATTGCTTTGTTTCCTCGGCTCTTCTTCAAATTTGTTCTTGCCTTTTCTTGATTCTTTATTATTGTCTTTGACTTATTTTAATTTAAATTATAATTTAATTCTTATTTTAATCTTTATTTAATCTTACCATTGGTCTTCTTTTTAATCATTTGGTGTTTAACTCCTTTAATTTTGTTACCTTCTCTTCACTCTTAATTTACTTGGTGTTTTTTGGTCTCTCTTTTCTCGGCCCTCATTTTATTTCTTTGTTTCCTTGTTTCACTTTTCATTCTTTTCCCTATGGCTTCTTATCAATTTTGGTGAATTTTTGTTGTAGTTACTTGCTTTTATTTAATTATTTGATCTCTTCCCTTTGGGTTGATTATTTCCATGCTTCCTTGGTTTTTTGGCTTAAGGTCTTATTTCACCTTTTATGTTATGCTTAGTATTTTTCTTGTGCTTCTATGTCTATATTTTGTGTTTCATGTATTTGTTCTTTATCATTTGGTTCCTTTCATTAGTTTTCTTTGTGTTTCCTTGTGATGTTTTTTCTTGTACTCCTATGTTTTTATTTAGTGTTTCTTTGTATTTGTTCTTTATTATTTGGTTCTTTACTTCAAGTCTTCTTTTCTTTTGCTTATTTGTCTTTTTTACGTATTTGTTCATTGTGGTTTCTCTTTTTATTCGCCTTTCCTTTTTTCTTTTTCCTTATTTAGTTTATCCTATTTGTTTCCTTATTTTAACTTGTCCTCTTTCTTGTTTTTTTGCTCTTTATTAGTGGTTTTTAATTTATTTAGGTTGATTACCCACTTTTTCTTGGGTCTTTATTTTATGTTTGTTTTTATTATTCTTGTCATTTATCTCTTTCAATTTTCTTTTCCCATGTTTGCAATGGTTTTTCATCTTTGACATTTTGTCTCTTCTCCTCTCCTTTTTGTCTGACCTATTCTCCCCCATTTTTGGGGTTATGTGCCTCCCCTCTTCCACATCCCTCTCCTATTTCTACCCAAGTCTGCTATCTTATTTTCACTTCTCTCTCTTTCTGCTTATCATCTTGATGATGGATCATGGAGTTTGATCCGAAACGTTGATGTAAAAAATTGCACACAGTTATTCCGAAAATCGTGTTCACATCTTAGCATATGCAAACATTCCCCACTTAGTGGTAAATGTAATCTTTTGTTGGTCATTCTCCTTTACATATATCTAGTTATATCTCGAAAAACTATCAAGCAATGAGAAAATTTCAGGTTTGGCCACTATCTGCAAAATTTTCTCCATTGATGGAAAGGGGTATTGGTACTTCAATGAGGCCTTGTTCAAGTCCCGTAAATTGATGCAAAGTTTGATGTTGTCATTATTCTTTTAGATGGGTACTAGATTTGACACCCAGGTGGAATTTTTGATCGAATATATGATTCTTGACTCGACCAACTTGGTGAGATCCTGTGCCATCAAGGCTTCAACCTTCAGGTTGATTGGCCTTTACTTCTATTAGATGGGTTTGGACCCCTCCTCCAAGTCAATGGTATGATAAATTATACCAAGGTCATAACTTCTAGGATCATCATAGGTCTAGGCCATCACTCCATCGTACGCATAACATAGATCCCTTAGTGTTTCTTTATCCTTCCACGAAACCTCTTTTCTAACTTTCAACTTTCTACCGCTTCCAACATCAAGCTCTTCGTAATCTCTTTCATCTACAGTGAGCCTTCACTTGCCATTTCTCACATCTTCACAGTCAAAGAGGTTCTCAAGGAAAATAAACCCTTTGGGAAGCTTGTTTCCTTTCAATTAGATGACTTGCCCTTCAAAAAATTCTATTCCTGGGGGCGAACAGTCGAGAACCATTCATCCTTTTTGTATGAAGGTAGAAATTTAAGTGTTGTCATCAAAAACTTGCCAATTTTTTTCGTTGTCAAGAATTGAGGGTTGGATGATAACTTTCACTACATTTTGCTTGGTTGAGTTAGAAACTAGTTCAAATTGTGACCCAACAGATGCCATCCAATCAATGAAATTATTCTGAGATCGAGGAATAACTTGTATATTGAAGGCTTCGAATCTCTCGATCAGGTCCCAAATCTGATGTCTATATGACTTCATTCAAGTGCTCTTTGCAGTTGCTTGTCTACGAAATTGGCTCACCACCAACTTTGAATATCTGAAAGCTTGCACTCTCTTTATATCCATTATTTCAACAAGGATTAGACCATGGACCAAGGCCTCATATTTAGCATCAATATTCAAGCATGAGAACAAAAAATGGTAAGCTCTAAGAGTTTCCGATCCCATAGGGGACAGTAATCGGACACTTGCTCCAGATCTAGATTTACACTTGGTGCCATCAAAATATAGGGTCCATAGATGATTATCAGTCAGGTCATTGGATTTCTCCTGATCCTTCATTAGTTTCAAAAAAGTTTGATCACCATCAAAAATTACATAGGTTCCTAGCCTTGTCACATGGAAATTGTTGAATGGATTAGTTGAGCAACACTTCTTCCTTAGGATTCCATTCGCTTGTGTCCTCTTCATCTTCTAGAATTGTTACATAATATTTCTCCTATTGAGAGATGGAAGTATGTGCAGCTTAAAAGCATAAGACTGCATTATCCGCAATATGTTTGGGATGTAAATATTCTGAAAGAATCTTCATTTTCTCCCCCTTTTTGGTTCTCAATATCAAGTGGGACCAATCAAGTGCTAAGTATCCACCAAGCTTTGTGGTGAAATCTCTTGAAAGACACATTCCAAAGACCAATGGAATGTCTATCACTACTACTTCTTGCATGACTGTTTGACTTGGGTAGGAGAAAAGGGTCAGAGATAGACCTTTTATCTGACCAATGGTTGGAACCTTCTTCTTGTCTAGTTGCATGATTCCCTTTCCAAGAGACTCATACTTAAGCTTCAAAGAATCCACCACTTTTTTTGGCATGACAATCGTACTAGCTTTGGAATTGATCATATTATTATGCAAAATCTTATCTCTCACAATAAGTGTTAAAAAGAAAGGTGTGGGATTTGGCCTGCTTACCTCTTCCTCCTTTGCATTGTCTGTATCATTTTCATATGCTACAACTTTTGGTGCTTGAGGTTATGACATAGGGACCTTTTCTTTTCTTTGATCGCATATCAGAGGAACTCCCTTTCGAGGGATTTTCTCTTCTTTCTTTAATGCTTCCCAAAGTAGAGTCTTTTTTTCAGGAATAGATATGACATCCCACAATGATACATTGGTAGATTCCTTCTTCAATTACTCGACCACGTTAAGCATCCTGAATATTTGGGCCTTGGACTTAAATAGTGGTATTTCCCTCATTTTCAGAAGAAAATGTTATGATGTGACTGGGCTTGGTGTTTCACCCATATTTTTCTTGGGACACGGTAGATTATGCAGCTGTGGGACAAGTTGGATGACAAGTGGTGGAAATTGCCTCTCTTGCATCACATTTGACATGACTGAGGTCATGGTAGAGGTTGTTTCATGTATTCTTTGATGAGACTTCTTTTAGACCTCATGTTGTAATCGTACTGTACTTGCAAAGCACTATTTATAGGAGCTTCGTTTGTGAATACTACATCTTCTTCCTCCATCCATGAGAACAACACCTAATTGGGTGCAATGTGTAGCTCTTGTTCCAGGGACATCCCTTTCATTTGTGCTCTAAAATGAGCATTCTCTATTTTAGAAGACCCGTATTCTTCTACACTAGGGAGAACACCTTTGCCTCTTTGTTCCGCTATCTTTTGTTACATATTCCCCCTTGGGAAATTTTGAAGCATATGGCTATTGCTGTACTTGAAGCACCATAAGTTCTCCTCTTTCGCCAAATTATTCTGGCCTTAGATCATTTCTCTGCTCTACCTATCCTTTACCATCTAAAGTGGTGTGGTGACCAGAACTATCTAGTTTGCAAATGTCATCTTTTGTCCTCCTCCTTAGGAAAGCCCCTGGTATGTGTTCTATTAATAGGATGGCCTGATTCTACCATAGGTCCAAGTGTTCATCTTTGGAGGCATCACCTACTGTCATTTGATGATAACCAACTCATTAGAAAAAGTTTACATGAGACTCTTCATGTCGTTAATATCTGCCATGATGGAGTTGGAGCCCAACACATTGCTTTGTGTGGCGGGATACACATACATGGACTGTGGCATGCCCGATGTTGATTGTGTAGAGAAAATGCTTGGTGAAGCTTCCTCTCGAGATTTTCTAGATATTTCTACGAACATAGGCATAGGGGGTCATGGTGGGAGTTTCCCAACATTGATTAGACTATTTTCTGTGCACACTGCCACCTCATATGTGTCAGGCAAGATATCTCCTCCCAATTGTGATGTCCAGGTTAAAAGCCTTTAGATAGAACATGAATTCCATGGTGGTTTAAGGTTGAGTAGTCAGGGGGATCCTTTGCTAGGTCTTATGGATTTTGTTGTTGAAGTTTCTCATGGCCTCATGCGAAGCTCTCTTGATGGAAATTAGTTGTTGCAACAATGAGGAGTAGACTCATTTCTCTAAGAAGCATTTGAACAAGCACTCTCCAAGCTAGTCCCAGGAGATGATGGAACTCAAAGCCAAATATCAATACCAATCTTGGGATTTTCCTTTGAAAAAGGTGGCTAGTAGCCTCAAAGTGATATTTTCTTTCGCTATATTATGTACCCTATGTACTTCCACAATATCTTGAAGGTGTTCAAAAGGGGTTTTGAAGTCTTCTCCAAATAATTTAGGGATAGCCTTGAGGGAATTAGCGGGTATGGTTGGCCATACATCTGGGGGTGTGGGTGGTTGTAGCGGACTACCACCATCCCATGTTATGAAATTTCTAGGAGCAGGGGGAGGTACGTGAGCCATAAAGAAAATATTCCTATGAACTGGGTATATGGGTATTCTAATTTAGAAATTTAAGCCTCTAGGTGGAGCAAATAAAGCTCTAGATACTAGGATCTTATTTCTTATTCTATTTCTCCTTATAGTTGATACAAAACCTATAAGTCTTCTCCTCCTAGGAGTTGAGGCCTGTATCTGAGAGTATTGGAAGTGACCTGTTGAAGATGCTCTTGTTTGGACTCTAGGCATGAAACTTTCAATTCCCTTCCTTAGCCTGATTCAAGAAATATTTCTGACATCTAATCAGGTGTTTTTGAAACTTCTTTTCCCATCGGGCATGCCAGAAAAATAACTGTTGATCATCAAAGCTTGTGCCTCTCTGACAATCTTATGGAAAATTCAATGAGTGGGGGACAAATTGCATCTCACTAAATACCTTCAGGATTTTTATAGAAAGCCGAATCTTTTTGGCATTTGGAGATAAGGGGATAAGGAAATGTGAACATAAAATATAAAAGGTGATGCACCAAATTTTTTACAACATTTCAAACCCAAATCATTCCTATGAGTGATATAAATAGATATAGAACACCACAACCCTTTATTGTTGGAAAGAGAATGAACAACAAAGGCTAACTTCAAGCATAGTGCAAACTTTCAAATCTTTCTGTAGGAAGTGTTCATTAAGGTCCAATCAAACATAAAGATTTCTTATGAGTAACAAAATAATATCTCAAAAATCACATGAACTCTTCCTCCTAATATAGCATAGCATGACAAAATAACAACTTTAAAAAAAAAGAGAAGTCCAATGACATAGGGTGATGCCACAATAGTGGTTTACAATTCAAGTGAGGAAGGAAAATTCACAAAAATGACCCCAAAGAAAAAAAAGTGATTTTGGGGGTTCGTACGAACCTACTGGTTTGACCGAATGCATTAGGGGTTTGCTCAAACCAATGTTTGAGCAAACCCCTTTAAATTTTGGCCACCAAAAAAAAAAATGCATAGTAAAGGGGGTTTGAGTGAACCGCCTTGAAGAAGTTCAATCAAACCCTAGTTTGAAAAAACCTCTAGGGGTTCGCTCTAACCCCTAGGGGTTTATTCAAACCCCCCTTGCCCCTCATCCCCCTCCTGAGACACAAAAAAAGTGTATTTTTTTACACTTCGGAGCTCGGGTTGAGAATAAAAATGGAGAAGTATTTAGAAACCCTTTGGAATCAGATAGTCCTAAGAACGAGCTATCTAATGTATATAATTTTTTTATGTTTTTATTGTATTATGTACATTTGCATTTTTTAGTTTTATTAAACATAGGTTCTTCACCGAAAATGAAGGTCTTTATTCTGCACATGTTGAAAAAAGTAGATTATCAAAAGCAAAATTTGAAAAATATGAGTGCACTGAATATTGAAGTCCTTGATCCAACAAAAAAAAAATTGAATTTCAATATATACAAAAAAACTTACACATTATACGGTTGCGCTATGTCTGAATTGCAATTGGTTTGACTTCGAAACTTGATTAAAGAAAAAATATCTAATTAAAGACTATCTAACCAAGTGGAAGCACTAGATATCAGAGTTACAAATCTAAATTCGAAAGAATTAGAATTTTATCCTTCATAGAAAAAAAGTTATGCATTATATGGTGTGCGCCACTTTTTAAAAATGTTGGTTTTTGAAAAAAACCAGTTTTAGTGGGAGATGGAAAAAAAGTGCAATCTGATTCCAAAAATTTTGAAAAAAATATTTTTAGAATCTACAGACAAAATGTGACAAGACTCTAGTTTGCATCATCTTTAAATTCCTCACGGTTTAGCCGCTATAGGTGTCCGAATGTGAATATTTAGTTAAAAATAATAATTTTAGTGTCCAGTTTGGCCAAAAATTGTAAACCACTATTGTGGGATCACCCCAATGTAGTCTAGTTTTCTTAATCTACTACTCTACAATACAAACATACAACATAGAAATATGCTACTTAAACTATCCAAATCTAGCTTGCAAGACACAATGTTTCATTAAAAATAATAATATAAAGAAAGAAAGTTTGTAAAAGGCCATAAGTGCATAGTCTCAAAAAATTCTCCTCAATAGTTTGTGCTTTTAAATAGTAAATGAACTTTGAAATAGAGGTTAGATTCCAATATGACAATAGTTTAAATCTTAATAGATATAACATGCCAAAGCACAGTAGTTCTGCAACTTGCTTCTGAAAGTAATTCTTAAACACTAAGAAAACTAAAGAAACCATAACTTGGAATCCAACCCCTCATTGTGTCATTGTATTTCTTATATAGGGGTATGTACAGGATCATGGAAAAAACATGCCCTTAAGTGGCAAAAAAATAATAAAAATTAGAGTTAGGCAACTTAATGTAAAAAATTGAATAAGTTATCTATATTATTTCAAAAATATGTAAGAATAGAATTTGTAGAAAATTGAATGTAGTTTCTAAACTACTAGGTTTTTTAAATCTATTTGGTGAAAATTTGAAATTTCAATGCAGTAGTACTTAAATTTCAGGGAAAAAAAAGAAGTAGGTGTTTGTCTAACCACCCTAACTACAATAAATTGATAATATTATTTTATAAGATTTTACATATAAGTAGAGGACTCATGCCCCAATGTGATAAATATTTTTTTATAATTTTTTTCCAAGTAAATAATTAATTATGATTTTTTTACTACATATTTTAAAAAATATAAAAACTCGTATGTCTAACCACCTTAACTTGGTCAAAACTTCATGAAATTCATTTTTTTTTAATCCTATAGTATGCGAAGCATAAAATGTGACACATGTTTTGGATTAAAAAAATGATACCATTTGAAAGCTATAGATGTTTTTCAATCAAATTATCAATCAAGACTTTAGTCGTAATTCAAATAGAAAATGAATAATAAAGATGTTTTTCAATCACCTTTCTCTCTTTCTACTTTTCATCCTGATGATGGATCATGGAGTTTGATCCGAAACGTTGATGTAAAAAATTGCACACAGTTATTCCAGAAATCATGTACACACTATCATGGACTGTGGAAACAAAATGTTATTAATTGAATAATAATTATTTATTAAATTCAAATTAAAGCATAATTTATATTGATGGAAAGCTGAGAATCTCCTTTAAAAGCCCTTTTCATTTCATCAATTTTGGGTTAAAAAAAAGTCATCAGCCACATACCCTAGATATACCCATCATATCGCCACTTTTTTGGCCCATCATGATCCTGCACATACCCATAGTTGTGAAAAGAAGAAAAAACCACCATAGCACAATAGTAATTACTTCCAGATGTTGATACTTGATAGCTTGCAATCTAATCATAGATCCTTAGTTAGGCAATAACGATCTTTGCTCAGTAATTCCCAACTACTGCGTTAATATCCTTTAGATATTTACCAAAGATAGAGGCCTGTAGACAATCAAATCCAGAAAAAAATAGCAAAAGGATCCTATTCACCAAATAACACCTCGAGGCACCAACTCAAAGCTTCCATCCCAAAAACCAAGAAAAGAAAGGCAAGCAAGTTTTGAAAGACTCCCAAAAGATATCGTCTCATAAGAGGCACAATCCTCCTATAGCGAAGAGATGACATGTCACATTGGTAGGGATATTATGATTTCCAAAAAATGTTTTGGAGAAAAATTCCCCCAAGCTAAAGCATCTCTTGGGCCCTCCTCCAAAAAGAAAATGATAAAAGAAAGCCATACAACCACTACGTGGCACATTGCCCATCTTTTCGACCAGCCTTACATAAACTCAGACATCTTCAAAGCCAAAAACAAAAGAAGCCAAAGATCAAAAGACTAAGGCAAAGAAATTTTTTTTCACAAATATAATAGGGTAGACTCAAAAAATTTAAGAAAAGCTTAAACATAAAACAAATATCCTTGACTACAACCCATAATGACTACAAAATAAAAGGGTAGTAATCTCTTCTCTAAACCATTACTACACACTTAACTCTAAATTCTTCCTTCTACATAATTGGTACTAAAAGCCCAACTAGAACATAGAAACTCCTTCGATCATTTCATTTTGTAACTTTAAAATATAAGGTATGTTGGAAACCAAACAAAACAACCATGTTTATGTTGGAGTTATGGACAGACACTGAGAGGGGGGGTGAATCAGTGTCTACACTTTTTCAACTTCGACCAAGATTTTTCATTTTGATTTCCTTTTCTTTCAATAATAGAGTAGAGTAATCACTTTTGAAAGCACAAAGATATGACAACATTAACTCAGTCTATTAGACAACTTATGAAAATATGATTTGAGTGAGATATCTTGGATTTTCCAACACATGGCTCAGATTTGATCTCACTATTACTTTGATTAATGCATTCATGAGTTGAATGTAATCATTCATAAATAGAATTGAGAATAGTAAAAAACCCAACAGTGAACTGAAACAACAACACAGAAAAGTAGTGAGCACACAGAAGAACAAAGAGACAAAAGATTTGCCAAGTGGAAAACCCTCATGGGGTAGAAAAGCCACTCCTAAACTGCCTTACTGGCTTAATCTTCAAAACCACTGTTAACAATGCCTTATAGGCTAATTTTTGAGCACCAACTCAAGGAGCACCAACCCCTCATTTAGAGACACCAATCTCAAGGAGCACCAACCCCTTACTTAGATTTTAGAATTACATTCATAATATTAGAGGATCTCTTTATTTTTAGTTAAGCACATATTTCTCTATTTTCTCATCTATAGAAAACCTTCAGGACAATATCCCAAAATTACAATCACCAACCTTCATTATTTTCAACATAGGTTTATATATACATTTCAAGTATGTCAGTTATGAAGAAATCTTCAAAAAGCATTTTTCACCAGATACTTAAATTCTCTTGCTGATTTTTGAAAATGAAGTTGAATAATGACAGACTGTAGATGATGGCAAAAATCAATAGTAATGATTATCTAGAGAACTGCAAATCATCCATTATTTCAAAAATGCAACTGCTCAAAAAGGAAACTCAATGAATATTCTACCATGTAACAGTTATGAGATTCGATGCCAATCCATGATGTCAACCTACCACTATCTTTAGAAATTCACCATGCCGGCCATAGTGCATGAGTCTGTTAATCGTTTGCCGAGACATCCAGATAGTTCTGCCGAAGGAAATTATAACGTTGATCACTCCTTTGGTCCCTGTGTGTTGCCATGAACTTCTGTCGTTGGGAAGAAACAATATCAAAGATCTTTATTTTTCCCCAAGATCACATTTCTGTTAAATTTGTTTCAGTCGCTAAGACACGAGAGTCTTTCTTACTAAGATTCCCTTTTGTTCCATTCACTATCGCTATAGCCTTTTGATATCAGAGAGACATCTTGTAGATAGGTCTTTGTTTTACCGAAAGTCATTTTGAGTCGCTATGACATCTTGCTATCGGGGAGATGTTATGTAGATTGCCCCACGTTTCATCGAAAGTCCACATGATACACATTGGTCACCATGACACATGGTTTTTCTTGCCGATGAGCCTTCTATCTTATGAGTGTCACTGTAACTTCAAACCATCAGGGAGACATCTTGTAGATCATTTCATGTCATACCGAAACATCCTGAATTTACCTCAGATCGCCAAGAGAGAAAAAACCTCACACCGATAAAGTCCTTTTGAATTCCATCAATGAGACATATCAAAGTCAGGGAGACCTCTTGTAGAGCATACCATGTCTTTCTGAAAGTCTTCATCCACTTGTGTGTTGTTGAGACAAGTCAAATCCGATATCGAAAAAATCCCCCATTTTGCTCCATTGGCGAGACCGAAGGTCACTCACCGAGACATTATCAACCTCTCACTGAAAGCCATTCATATGACTTTGTCGCCAAGACTTGACAGGTTCACTGAGACTCTACATTGAAACTCATGAGTCTTACCGAAATCCCATGTGATCATTCCTGTTGGCCAATAAAACTCAATGCTTATGCCGACAAGGTCCATATGTATTCCATCGGTGAGACCCACAAGGTTTGCTATGACATTATACCAAAGAAAAACCTTTGCCGATAAGACCTTTTTGTGCACAGTCGGTGAGACAAACAATCTTCGGTGAGACAATATACCAAATACAACACTCCTGCCGAAAGACTTCCACATGCATTAGTCGGGGAGACATCACCCTTTTCACTATGACCCTTCACCGAAGCCTTAAAATCTTGTCAATATGTTCCCATCCAATCTTTGATCGGTGAGACAAAGCAATTTCGCTGTGACCACATACCGACGGTATAACTTATGCCAATATAATCCTTTTCTATCACTAAAACAAAAGAGAATGTCATGCCGATAGATGCCTAGAGATGGATCCTGATCGCTGTGACATAAAATAAGTCTTGTTGATATGAACTTTCTTGTGCCGTTCACCAAGACACAAAGCACTCAATGAAACAACATGTCAATAGGGTTTACTTACGTTGATGCACCACCTCATGTATTAGTCAGCGAGACCCGACTCATTTGGTAGGACCTCTCAGCAGTGAACAAACCTCATGTCGATGGACTTTTCTTCTATTGCTAATACCACGATCAATGTCATGCCAAAAGCTTCTTGTATGTAAAATCAAATCATTATGACATCAGAAATGTCTTGCCGAAAGGCAACATAGACATTTCAAAATGGATCGGGGAGACCCTACCATTCTCACGCTGATAAGTTCAAGCCCGAAAGAGAAACAACCAATACCATTAGACAAATGAGATGTCAGAATCAAGGTAACTGTAATGCCTTCAAAAATGTGAGTTCAAGGAATGTAATCAAATGGCTTGTAATCATGTGAAATACACCTGTGGTATGCAAGAAGAACCATCCTTACAAAAAAACCATCTGTCAAACTCTGTCAGTCAAAGAAATAGCATTCATAACATGAACCAAAGACCTCATCACCATGAATTGGAATCATAACAAGTAACTGTCTGTAATAGCCAAGAGACATTAAATAAGTGCCATAATAAAGCATAAAGATCCAAACTGAGACTGATCATCAAAGAGAACCAACTGAAAGGGATTTTGACATCAAGGAAAAACTATAAACACAACTAAGATGCAACAAACTCCCCCTTTGTCCTTGATGGAAAAACACAAATGACTCTCCCCCTTTTTGCCTCAATGACAAAGGATAGAGGAGAAGAATGTGCAATGCCTGAAAACACAACTGAGAAGCCAACCAAATACCATAAGAACTGGCTACAAATAGAGCAATAGTGTAGTAGACATATTGAATAACTTCACATCACCAATGCAAGATAGAGCATCATATTGAAATAACACAACTTCACTCACTTCAATTACACATAAATTTTTAGAGAAATCGGCAGTAACAACCCATGCAATAACTCCCACTTCAAAATCAGAAATATAATAACATCATGCAGATAAACTATCTTCAAGAAAGCACACCAAAACTCTCTCTTTTTGTTTTTATCAAAACATGAATTCAAGCAACTTTCATATATATATAACTTGCACTCAATTTCACGCACAACACTTAATTTCAAAGTTCAAAAATAAGTCCTAGCCATACACAATGATGTTAATACTACCAGTCACCTTCCTTCATCGAAACACAAACAGAGCATATCCCATGAACATACACAGTTCTCAAGACTCTTGTAGCAACCTACTTAGATCACAGTATCATACTTAGAAGACCAAAACACTCAATTCCTTCATAACAACTTGCAAAAGACATTGTAAGTATCTTCATTCAACACACAATCTTAACTCAGCTTCTTCATGCAACACTGAATAATATCATCATAGAAATAATTCATAACATCAAACATGTTTTTCAATCATTGTTCTCCAAAGATAAATCCATCGAAATCCCTTCAAAAACAAAGGCTTTCTTATCTTTAATATGTTGAGGAACTCACCTATATGTCTCCACACTACTCAAAGATGTCATAAGGACATACCACTATTTCCAAAACCCAAACATCCAAAAGGTTCAATTAAAAAACAATCTGCACTATCATTTCAAAAAATTCTGAAAACTGTCAACCATTAGACCAAGCAAAAACATTTCTTAACATCTTATACCACCAAAAGAAAATGCAAGATGCCATACCTCATTCTAGACTCCATAGGGGTAAAATATATTACCATAATAGACTCCCCCTGAGTCTTTGCTTCTTCTCAATACCTGGAAGGCAACACTTGTGCGAGGAGTGCACAAGGAGTTTTCTTAGAAGCATCTTTATTGCACTTCTTGTCATCTTGATTTCTCTTTCTTCTCCACTCCAATGATGACTTTTTCACTTGTTTGCTTAAAGTACCTATCTTTCTATTGAGTTTGCATTGTTGTACTTTATGTCCAATGTTATTACATCTAAAACAAATGACTTTGTGATTGTTCTAAGAAATAGAAGACTTTCTACAGACTTTTCCAGCATTGTTCCCTACATCATTATCACTTGTATTTATTCTACAGTCTCTTCTCAAGTGACCAAAATTGTTATAGTTGTAACACACCACATCCTCATTTCTAGGGACATTAGAATGATTCTTATTTGACCATCTTATGCAATCAATTTCTTTATGACCATAGTCATTACAAACATAACAATATCCTTGGAAAGAATGATTATACCTGAATGGATGATCATGCCAAGGATGTGAAGATCTGAAGACATTTTTCCTTTCTCTACGAATACCTTTAGATTGTCTTCTAGTGTCAATGTTATCCTTTGATGCAACAATACTGTAACCAAGATCAACCTTCATTCTTGGTGTTTGCTTGGATGTAAACTTCTTTCCATCTGAAGTAGTAAAAACTATTTCATGTATAGATTTGTCTGTAGAGCTTTGTCCCACTCCTGTAGGATCTTTAGAATGCTTTTTCCTACCCAACATCTCATTCAATATATTAGTACTATGATCTAATTTCTGAATCTTAACAGATTGAGCCTTGATACTTTCAAGCTCTTTTCTTAAAGAAACTACCTCTTCTTCAAGTTTTAGACAACCAATCTTTTTAATCTCCAAATTAGAACTCACAACATCTGCAATCCTCATATATTCTTCAATTTCAATTTTTTGACTTATAATCATATCGTCCTTAAGAGTTGGTTCTTTTAACAAGGAATCATTATCTAAATATTTCTTTAAAGAATCAATCTCATTTTCTAGTTTATTACACAACTCATCCTTGTCTTTTAACTTGACTTCTAGACTCTCTTTTTGTTGAAGTTGTCTTGTTAAAAACTGGTTTTCTTTTCTAAGCTGCTTAATAGTATCTAAGGCACATAGGAGTTCACCTTCCAAATCAACCTCACTTTTTGGTTCATCATATTCCTGTTCAGAGTTAACTTCATCCAAAGATTGATCTACTTTTACACAAGTTTCTTGATCATTTAAATATTCATTAATGATCTCCTTGTACTTCTTTTCAAAACTATGAAGGTTTACACCTTCTTCACTCTCAAATGTTTCACAACTTATTTCAGTATCCAATGATATCTCCTCTTGTAACTCACTATTTTGATTCGTTTCAGTCAACTTGTCCCAAACTTCCTTAGCACTGCTATAATGAATGACTTTTGTAATAAGTTTATTTGGCAAGCTATTAAAAATAACATTTATAGCTCTAGTATTGGATTCAAGTGCTTTATTCTCCACAAGAGTGGAAGGAGATGTTGCATATGTAGTACAACCCTTTTCAACTGTTTTCCACACTTCAGATCCTAAAGAAAGTAAGTATGTTTCCATCCTATGTTTCCATATAATAAAGTTTGTTTCTTCAAACTAAGGAGTTCCAGATCTAGGATACTCTACAATTTCAGAGCTACTATTTATGAGCTCTTCCTCATTATTCCTTATGCTAGATTTAGGTTGAACATGATGAAAATTTTTTTGCTGAGAACATATTTTTCCCTTATTCCTTTTGTTCTTTCCCATATTAACCAAAGTACTCCAAGAAACTAGGAACAATTCTAGGTGGTTTAGACCTAACAGAGGACCCTACGATCTGATACCAATTGTTGGAGTTATGGATAGACACTGAGAGGGGGGGGGTGAATCAGTGTCTACACTTTTCCAACTTTGACCAAGATTTTTCATTTTGATTTCCTTTTCTTTCAACAATAGAGTAGAGTAATCACTTTTGAAAGCACAAAGATATGACAACATTAACTCAGTCTATTAGACAACTTATGAAAATATGATTTGAGTGAGATATCTTTCATTTTCCAAAACATGGCTCAGATTTGATCTCAATATTACTCTGATTAATGCATTCATGAGTTGAATGTAATCATTCATAAAAAAATTGAGAACAGTAAAAAACCCAACAGTGAACTGAAACAACAACAACAACACAGAAAAGCAGTGAGCACACAGAAGAACAAAGAGACAAAATATTTTCCAAGTGGAAAACCCTCCTGGGGTAGAAAAACCACTCCTAAACTTCCTTACTAGTTTAATCTTCAAAACCACTATTAACAATGCCTTATAGGCTAATTTCTTAGCACCAACTCAAGGAGCACCAACCCCTCATTTAGAGACACCAATCTCAAGGAACACCAACCCCTTGCTCAGATTTCATAATTACATTCATAATATCAGAAGATCTCTCTGTTTTCAGTTAAGCACATATTTCTCTGTTTTCTCATCTATAGAAAACCTTAAGGACAATATCCCAGAATTACAATCACCAACCTTCACTATTTTCAACACAGGTTTATATATACATTTCAAGTATGTCAGTTATGAAGAAATCTTCAAAAAGCGTTTTTCATTAGATACTGGAATTTTCTTGCTGATTTTTGAAAATGAAGCTGAATAATGACAGACTGTAGATGATGGTAAAAATCAATAGTAACGCTTATCCAGAGAACTACAAATCATCCATTATTTCAAAAATGCAACTACTCAAAAAGGAAACTCAATGAATATTCTGCCATGTAACGATCATTAGATTTGATGCCAATCCATGATGTTGACCTACCACTATCTTTTGAAATACCACTATCTTTAGAAATTCACCATGCTGGCCATAGTGTACGAGTCTGTTAATCGTTCACCGAGACACCTAGATAGTTCTGCCGAACGCAATTATAACGTTGATCACTCCTTTGGTCCCTGTGCGTCGCCATGACCTTCTACCATCGGGGAGAAACCATATCAAAGATCTTTATGTTTCCTCGAGATCACATTTCTGTTAAATTTGTTTTAGTCGCTGAGACACAAGAGTCTTTCTCACCAAGATTCCCTTTTATTCTATTCACTATCGCTATAGCCTTTTGATATCGGAGAGACATCTTGTAGATAGGTCTTCGCTTTACCGAAAGTCATTCTGAGTCGTAGTGACATCCTGCTGTCATGAGACGTTATGTAGATTGCCCCACATTTCATCGAAAGTGCACATCATACACATTGGTTGCTGTGACAGATGGTTTTTCTTGCTGACGAGCCTTCTATCTTATGAGTGTTGCTTTAACTTCAAACCATCGGGGAGACATCTTGTAGATTGTTTCATGTCATACCGAAACACCCCGAATTCACCTAAGATCACCCAGAGAGAACAAATCTCACACTGATAAAGTCCTTTTGAATTTCATCAGTGAGACATATCAAAGTCGGGGAGACCTCTTGTAGAGCATACCATGTCTTTTTGAAAGTCTTCATCCACTTGTGTGTCGTTGAGACAAGTCAAATCCAATATCAACAAAATTCCCCATTGTACTCCATTGGCGAGACTGAAGGTCACTCACCGAGACATTATCAACCTCTCACCGAAATCCATTCATATGACTTTGTTGCCAAGACTTGATGGGTTCGCTGAGACTCTACATCGAAACTCATGAGTCTTACCGAAATCCCACGTGATCATTCCTGTTCGCCGAGACAACTCAATGCTTATGCCGACAAGGTCCATATGTATTCCATCGGTGAGACCCACAGGGTTTGCTATGACATTATATCAAAGAAAAACCTTTGCCGATAAGACCTTTTTGTGCATGGTCGATGAGACAAACAATCTTTGGTGAGACAATATACTAAATACAACACTCCTGCCAAAAGACTTCCACATGCATTAGTCAGGGAGACATCACCCTTTTCTCTATGACCCTTCACCGAAGCCTTAAACTCTTGCCAATATGTTCCCATCCAATCTCTGATCAGTGAGACAAATCAATTTCACTGTGACCACATACCGACAGTATAACTTATGCTGATATAATCCTTTTCTGTCACTGAAACAAAAGAGAATGTCATGCCGATAGATGCCTAGAGATGGATCCTGATCGCTGTGACATAAAATAAGTCTTTTCCGATATGAACTTTCTTGTGCTGGTCGCCAAGACACAAAGCACTTGATGAAAAAACAAGCCGATAGGGTTTACTTATTCCGATGCACCACCTCATGTATTAGTCAGAGAGACCTGACTCATTCGGTAAGACCTCTCAGTGGTGAACAAACCTCATTTCAATAGACTTTTCTTCTGTCGCTAAGACCATGATCAATGTCACACCGAAAGCTGCCTATATGTAAAAAGGCAACATAGACATTTCAAAATGGATCGGGGAGACCCTACCATTCTCACGCCGATAAGTGTAATCCCGAAAGAGAAACAACCAATACCATTAGAAAAATGAGATGTCAGAATCAAGGTAATTGTAATGCCTTCAAAAAAGTGAGTTCAAGGATTGTAATCAAATGGATTGTAATCATGTGAAATTTACACTTGTGGTATGCAAGAAGAACCATCTTGACAAAGAAACCATCTGTCAAACTCTATCAGTCAAAGAAATAGCATTCATAACATGAACCAAAGACCTCATCACCATGAATTGGAATCATAACAAGTAACTATCTGTAATAGCCAAGAGACATTAAAGAAGTGCCATAATAAAGCATAAAGATCCAAACTGAGACTAATCATCAAAGAGAACCAACTGAAAGGGATTTTAACATCAAGGACAAACTATAAACACAACTGAGATCCAACAGTTTATGTATATTCATATCTTAGCATAAAATATTTTGTTCTCACAATCCTTTTTACAACGGTCAACATTATTAAATAATCATGCCATGAAGCTACAAATATCATTTGAATCAACACAAGGAGACTAGTGCTATCACATTCCCTTTTAATACTATGCAGTTCATACAAACAAATAAATTCTTATTTCAAATATGTTCATACTCTTTTACATGCTTTTAAATGCCTACCCACAAGGTGAAAATAGTTGCACATTGAAGAAAATATATATTTTCTCTTGAATTCTTCGAGACAAGTTGTAAGTGTGATCTTTAAATTTTAAAGTAAACACATGAGACAGGTTCTTTTCATGGCCAATAAGGAGTTCTCACCTCCCAACCTTGGGTTGGAAAACCAACCACCCCCGAGCTAGGAGGTAACGAAGCTACCGAGTACACACAACAATAGAATAACCAAGCCATTTCAAACCACAACACTTAAGAAAAAATTCTCCCAACCAAGATTGAAAATTTACATAGGGATTATTCAAGAATCCAAAGATGGGGATAGAGGTGGACTACACTTCTATATTGGGATATTTTTTAACAAATAGAAATGACCCACATATCATATTTTCTTCCTTTTCCAGACATCCATACACCACAACCCTTCATTATATACACCATCCATACTACAATCTCCTAATACACCATACCATCATCAAATAGGGTTGGGTACTCATACCCCTTTTAGTTTATCCTTCTTAAAGGAGAAGCAATCTCCTCATAGAGGTTCCTACTCATTCGTGTCCCCCACAAGGATGATCTTCCCACATTGGGTGAGTTTATCCTATATAACCCAAAAATAAACACATGGAAATGCAAAAGCACATAAAATGAAAAAACAATGCACATAAACCATCTTCCCACACTTCCATACAAGAGACAAAAATAAAAGAGAAGCATACATAAAGGTAGAATAAAACCTACCTCTAATCCAAGCCAACAATGAAGGAGGGTTGAAGATGAACTCCAAATCTCTACTCGTCCAAGACCAAGCCAAATTTTCCTTCTCCCAAGCAATCCAATCACCCAAAACATAAAGAAGAACCCTTCCTTTATATTTCAAAAGGGTTGAAATAGGAGTCAAGGGTTGGAAACCCTTGAAAGAGAGATTGACACATGTCAATGCCCTATTCACTCGTATGGACACACCTCCCCACAAGTTCTCACACGTGTGAGAACTCTTGGGGAAGTTTAAGGCCAAAGAGTGTTCACCACTCAACAAAGGCCTTCTGTAGACACCTAAAAATGGCCTAGGCCTGCAAGCTTCATTTTTACCACTTTCGTCCTAGCATAATTATGACATTTAATTATGTCCTTGGTCCACATTCGACTATTAATTAAATAATGCATATTTGTTTAATTAATTCATGTCCTTTTATTCTTCAAGATTTTCAAATAAATAAATTTTATTTATTTATTAAATACGTCATTAATTGTCTAAGTCTTCCCTTAAATAAATTTCTAAATTTATTTAATTATCCTTCTTTAGTAATTATCCTTCTTTAGTCATTTCTTCCTGATTATTAAATAAATAAGTTTTATTTATTTATTTAATATGTCACTAGTTGTCATAATTAAATGAATGAATCAATTTATTTAATTAATTAATCTCATCTGCTAAATTAAATAATTATATTTAATTATTTAATTGACAAAATTAATATTCTTCTCATTCTAAATAAATGAAATTATTTAAAATGTCATCACAATCTTAATTGACATTCCATTTTGGTAAATAATCTAAAAAAGATTATTTATTTGTCTCACAAAATCCATATTTTGAGTTGATTTAATTCAAATTGGTAGCTTTCTTCCAAAAATCAAATAAAGCAAGCAGGTTCTTGATTTTAATCAGATTTTCTTTTCAGTCCATCTTTTATGAATATCACAAAGTAGGCTATCTCTTATCTTCTTAATTTTGAAAATCTTTATTTTCAAAATTAATTATCTCATCTTTTCTCCACCGTTGATCTGATTTTCTCAGATGACATCTTGACCACTCACGTAAGGATTTTTCACTAACCCTAATTAGGGATTATTAAATGAAATCTTGACCTCTGATTTTAGGTTTCTGTCAAAGGTTGATCTCATCTGTCCACTCAAAATTGTGTTTTCTATAAAATGACAATTTTGTTCAGAATTTGGAACCACTTCGTTAATATAGGCATTATAGTCATTTAGCATTCATAGTTATTATTTTCATGTATCATATTGTCATAGGCATAGGAATTTAAGATTTAAATCCTTCAAAGCTTGTTTAGGACAATGGCATAGTCAAGATTGCTCACACATTCGATCTAAGGGAAACACAAATCAACATGTTAGAAGGTGTAATGGAGATCAGCCATGCAGATTCAAGACATTGGGTGAGATTGTTCTATTTTCTGTGTTTTCATTTATTTTTCTTTGCACTTCATTACTTCTTTGGGTTTATTGTGTTTTTAATTCATTGAATCTAATCCTTAGAAATTTACCCTTAGTTACATTGGTGAACCTAACGTGAACACGACTATGTTATTTGCTCTTATTTTCGTATGGTTTTCAGGGTTTTTTGTCATTTTTGCAGGTATAGGTATAGAGCGACGTAGTCATTTTTTTTATGCATCATGACACATTAGAAGCCCAAAATTCCGCAATCACTCTATCTCACCGCAATCGCATCTTGGAAAGCCGCATTTGAGATCCCGAGCCGCATTCGATACACAAAGCGACACATCCGTTAGGTCGTGATGCATTCAATCTTTCGTGATGCATTTTCCTGGTAATCTTTTCTTCTCATTTGCATTCAGATTTTTGAGGTCTTTCTATTCTTTTTTTTTTTTTAGCACTCTTGTTTTTATTTATGCATTATGCCCAGTAGGGGCTTTCGTGTTACTAATCGTGTTTCACAGCATGTGGCGGTTACGTTTCATGGGTCCAAGACTGGTGGATGAAACTACTAACTTGTGGTTTTGCAGCTCCATTAGTCAAAGACTAATTCCTCAAACAACATGTTTGTGATTTCTAGTGTAGAAAACACTTCATTTGGTGCTTTTAAAATGGATGTGTGTTTGATTCCTGTCTGATTGTGCTTGAAGGTGGTAGGTGATTATGCTCTCACCTTGTGAAAACTAGGTGATCAGAAAACTAGACCCATCTTATTTTGTGTCACCCTCACGATTTGGTAATCGAAGTATCCTCTCCCCTTGCACTTTCGAGTGATCCTGGGTGTAAGAGAAATAGTTACTAACTCTAGAACTTGGGCCTATTCTGGTGGGAAAAAGTACTCACCCCAGGATGACTCAGACTAGTAGCGCCCTGACACTGAGGGACTTCTAGCCGGTATATAAAAGTGGATTCTTGGGGAAAACCCAAGAATCATGAGTGTGGTTCTAACAAGATGGATCTAAAAGGGGACTCTCACCACATGGATCATGCCCCATGAACGGAATGCCCATATTAAACACCTCTTGTCTTAGTGTCCAACCATTCTATTGGCCGTTGCTTGATATAGTGCAGGGTACAATATCATTCCCGAAGACACTCACTACTGATCCCCTTGAGTAGAGATAGCAATTCTTACGATGTCATTACCCAAAGAATATAAATTTTGTGTGCTTGAATGACGTTAATGAGCCATGGAGGGGAGCCAATGCCACCAAAATTCTAAGCTATCTACTCTCGAGAAGGAAAGGTGTTTATCACCAATCTGGGGTATATCAGTGGGCTATATCAAGTATACAAACCCTTGGCCTATTGGCCTTTTAGGATTGTACTTGTCTGATGTGTGATTGCTTACATTCAAAACACTATGTTTGTCAAGTGCTTTCTGGTTTCATCACATTTACAGTTCTAAACAAAACATTCAACACCAAATAGGTCAAACTTGCCATCAAAACGATAAGAAAATCAATTTCAAACAAAACTGTGTTGCATCTGTTGAACCACAATACATTTTATGCACCACAATTGCTCTGTTAAACCACATTTGACATTTAAAATTCCACATCTGTATGCGTCGCGACGCATCTGAACACTACAAAGCCGCATATGCAAAATCGAGTCGCATCTGATAGTCCAAAAGCCACAATCTCAAAAACAAACCACATTTGACAAACTGTGATACATTCGCACCTTCAAATGACACATTCGCCTGTCACTAATCAAATCCTAAAACAGATCCAAATTTGAGTCCACATTTTGTCAATATTTTGTCAAACACTGTTTTCAAAGGAATCCTGTCAGAAACCAATTTTGAAATTGCTCAAAACTTTTGTCCATTAGCTTCCATTTTCTTCACCATAGGTTTCACCATTCATTATTTTTAGGTGCATACATTTGACATTAGTTTGTCCCTAGGCTTCAAATCATTGCATACTTTGGATTAGATAAATCTCAACACCAATTCGCAAATGTCATTATTTTTGAAACTAGGTTATCTTGGACTTCACGACCATTATCTTTTTTAGTCATTATCCCTTTTTGTGAGATTTTTTCCAACTTAAAAGTCTAGTTAGGAAAACTCACTAGTCATATTGGCCTTGTCATCGTGTTAATTTTAGCAAAGTCCTTTAGTAACCAAAATTGAAAACAAAAACTCAGTTTAGAAGTGCTTAGATATCCTTGTCTTAAATTACATTATAGGTTTAGACATTGCATATTTTATTCCCAAAAATCCAAAAAACATTACACATTTTAGCCGTCATTTTGAACTTGGACTTCACATAGTGTCATCCTTGCATTTAGTTGTCATCTCCATTTTGAGCAATATCATTTTATGGTGGAAACTAGACTCCAAAAACAAAAGAGACAAATAGAAAACTTTCGACAAGACCCCACGTCCACTGTCAACAATCCCACATACGATCCAAACTGGACTTTTGACGATCCATCTGCCAACACAAAGGACCAACCTCTCACAACAACACCCCCCTCATCAAACAGTCCATTTGAACTATTCTTGCATAAAGATGAATATGGCCAAATACTTGAGGAAAACCTAGAGGTAGTGGTACAAGATCCAGAGGCCTCTCAATTTGTCAAACAAATGGTCCTATACGACATAGACAGATACTTGGCCATACTCTTAAGTCAAGGAGCCAAATTACCTAAAGGATTCAACATCGACACATTGAGATCAACATACCTGGACTCTAAGATCAACAACACACATAACTTGTCAAACAGTGGTCAACCCCCAAACACTACGAGCAATACTTTCTTTGACACTACAATGACAGTACATGCTACTCCCAACATCTATTGGAGGATCACAATCGGCCACAATGCCCCTAACATCCACAACACTATCACAATTGGCTAGAACTACCTATGGCCCCTCGGCAACATGGGAAAATTATTCAAACCCTCTCTTTACCACAATGGTAAATGTCACAGGGGCATCATCAAGTCACAACAATCCCCCATTGACAACCACATCTAGTACCATGAGTACACCTTCGACACACCCTCTCATTGGTATCTCGCAAAATACTTTGGGGGGAAGAAAACAAAATGTGAACACTTCAATACTATCAAATACCACCAAACCCCAAGGGCACAATACGAACATTCCCCTTGCACAAAATCAACAATTTGGACAAGGTAGTCAACAAACACAACCCATGACATCATTCACAAATCAAAATGTTCATGGTCACCATATTCCCTAAATATCAACACAAATGGCTGGGGGACATATTCCAACCTACTCATCCCACATTCATACTCACCAACATACACCCAACCCTAACTTTTAGTACCAACAACACACCAATCCACACACATCATACATGTCACAACAATCCATATTGCCACAATTCACCAATATTCACGCACAACAAACAGGGACCTATGGTGTACCAGGTAACCCAACACACGGGACCACAAATGATCTTGTTATGGATGCCTTACAAACGTGATTGATGGGTATAGAGAAAACTATCCAAAACATACATGCATCAGGCAAGAAATTGAAAATATCATATGATCTAAACATATACCCATTTGACATGAGCTTATACATGCCTCCATTTCCTCCGGGATATGTGTCACCCAATTTTACAAAATATAGAGGCAAGACAAACCCCATTGAACATGTTCACGAGTTTGCAACTAATTGTATGGACATCGCTTATGAACAAACATACTTGATGAGAATTTTCTCTAAAATTCTGGTGGGTTCTGCCCTTGAATGGTTTTCCACTCAAAAGGATATCCAAACATGCGATGAGCTTAAAAAAAAATTCATAAAAAATTACGCGTACAACATTGACATGGATACCTCTATCACTAGCTTGTGTAATCTCACGCAAGAGGATGCTGGTGAGACTTTCATCCCATTCTTTCAGAAATGGAGAAGTCTAGCTAGTCAGTGTCATATTGATATACCCGAAAGGGAAAAGATCAACATGTTCATGTAAACACTTCTTGGGCCCCTAAAATATGCATTGCAAGTACATTGCTGCACAAACTTCACAAACTTAGTTGAAAAAGGGGTCCAAATTGAGAAAGCCCTTATCACAAAGGGAGAACTAAGATACAGTCCCAAAAACAAAAACACCAATCAACCCACTGACAAAAATAAATATTGGGTTAAAAACAAACACGTTACAAATGATGGTGTTGTTGACGCCAAGACTGTAAACATCGTGGGTCTTGTACTGGCCCTAAAAGGGGTTCAACAACAAAACAAACCAACAACGACATTGACACCTCCTCTCAATGTCCCTTCAAACAACCAGAGTCGCCAAAACAATTAGGGACAATACCGTCAGATGAGACAATTTCCTAAAGGTCGCACATACACTTCTTTGGGTGAACCCATTGAGGAAGTCCTCAAGAAATGCATCTAGAATGGCATCATCACACTTCAGGAACCAAAACCATATGACCCGGGACAATTCAAACTAGCATGGTGGGACGATAATGCATTCTGTGATTGTCATCGTACAAAAGGACATAAAACCTCTATCTGTCGACAATTGAAAAACCTAGTACAAGATCTTATCGAAAGTCGTATCATTGAGGTAGGCAGATCTCAATTTGCCTCCAATTCAGATCATACTATCCATAAGAACCCACTGCAAGACCATGGTTCTCATAATGCTTCCACCTCAGGTCTGCAGACAAACAATAATCAAGCTAACTTCGCCCAAGCCAAGTATGACTATTCTAGTGGACCAACTATAAATAATGTATGAATTGATGACGAATACATCAACACCATTACAATCAAGAGAGCACCTCAGTGTAATGCTACTACTCGAAGTGGCAAGGTCACCATAGCTGGTCTGTCTCCCGCTAGGCAAGAGACAAAAATAAAAGAGAAGCATACATAAAGGTAGAATAAAACCTACCTCTAATCCAAGCCAACAATGAAGGAGGGTTGAAGATGAACTCCAATCTCTACTCATCCAAGACCAAGCCAAATTTTCCTTCTCCCAAGCAATCCAAGCACCCAAAACATAAAGAAGAACCCTTCCTTTAGATTTCAAAAGGGTTGAAATAGGAGTCAAGGGTTGGAAACCCTTGAAAGATAGATTGACACATGGCAATGCCATATTCACTCGTATGGACACACCTCCCCACAAGTTCTCACACATGTGTGAGAACTCTTGGGGAAGTTTAAGGCCAAAGAGTGTTCACCGCTCAACAAAGGCCTTCAAATCTCATAAATGATATTTTGGAGCCAACACTCCACTCCCATCCCCAAAATCAATCACCCTTCTTAATGTCTAATTAAGAAGGGTCACAACTTGCAGTTTTCAAAATTTATGGGATTGATTTGACACCTAACCCATAGGTAGCCATCCTAGGGGTTAAATTAGGGTAAATTAACCCATTACAAGGACTAATTAAATCTTTTTAAACCCTCAAAAATAAATTGAAATTCAAACATAATAAAAGAATTTCCAAAAATTCCCCAAAACCCTCATCAAAAGTTTAATTGACTTTAAAAGCATAGTCACAAGATTGAATATTAAATATTTTAATCACAAAATGAAATACAACACAAAGTCTATAGTCCATTCTACAAATGGAGCATAATGGGCTTCACTTGGCTAACACAAATTAGGTACCCTTGGTTACCTCCAATCCCATTGGCCATGGGCATGTACTTGCACACTCAATTTCCACTTGTGAAATATCCAATGCGAGATAATCCACAATTAAATCAAAAGTTCCATATACATATAAATAACACAATCAATCCCTAAATCAATAAGTTCAACATCCATAATTATTCTTTATCTAGCAACAACATATTCTATCAATTTGTGGACAAAGAATTTGGCACACAAACTCCCTAACACTTCTAGGGTTTTTCACCTAAAAGAAGAGAGGTATGTCAAAATGTGAAATATTTCCACTAAAAAATAATGCAAATATTAATGAAATATGCCTAAATTTGATGTCGTAAATATAGAAAATTGATAAAAGATGTTGACTAATGAATGAAAACTAAGGAAGTGCAAGATGCTTGAATACAAATGCAAGTAAAACAAATCAAGGAAGCAAAAAAAAAAGTATGCACCTAGAAATGCGTTGAAGACTAGAATGAGGACTAGAAATGATGTTGATTCTACAAATTTGGTCCACTGGGACACTTATGCCATTCTAGGCAACTTAGTCCCAGATTTTGAAAACTATTCCAAAGCTCATTTCAGCCAAATGGGTATCTGAATCTACATAAATCAATGACAAATAGGTACAGTGGGACTAATTCACCAAGGATGGTGACTTAGTCCACTTTTTCTTTTTTGAAAATCTGAAAGTGGAGTTAGAAGCTCTTGGTCTACTCTTTCTGTTCCTTTAGGTATCCAGTTATGAAATTGTCAAATTCGAGCCTAAAAGTGACATTTTGTTGATATTTTGATCCTTCCAATAAGGAAATAAAACAAAAAAAATTGAAACCTATTCTTCATTCATTTCCAAGCCATTGAAGCACCTAAATCTACAAACACATAAGGAAAGAAAGAGAAATGTTGATTGTTAAAGATGGCCTTGGTCAAACCCTGTTTAGGTAATTAAACCAAAATGATGAAATAAGATAATAAAGCATGAAATATGAAACAATGAAATTAGATACTTTACATGATGAAGGATCTTAAATTTCTGCAACAATTGATGAAGAATCTCACTCTTGAGTGTCTTAGAAGTGAGCTTTAATGCTATCTTGAATGCTTTATTCTTGCTTGCTTAACTTGATAATATGAATGAATGATTATTGAATGATGAATTAATTATGATTGAATCATGAATTAGGGTTAAAGGTCTCCTTTTATAGAGAAGAGTTAAGAATAAGGATCATGATCAAGGGCCAAGATTAAATTAGAAAATAAGATAATAAATGGTGGAGGTTGATGCAAGATAGGGTGATATTAAGCTCCAACAATAAATTTCCAAAAGGTTAACAAGATCACAATCACCTTCTGAGGTATCTCCCTTTGATAACCCAACTATTGGCTTATAGCCATGGAGACACACTTATTCAACTATATCTCCACCTTATGATATTTTCACCAATTGATGAACACATTTTCAGGGACCCAATATGATGTTACATAACATATCAAACCCTTGCCTAGGATTGTTTTGGATCAACATAACAAAATTTGGTCTGCAACGTTGCTATTAGGCCCAATTAGGCCTCTTTTCCAAAGGAGGTCTATGTTTTTGTCCTCCAAAAACTTGAAAGCATTCATCCACACATCCAACCAATCACTAAACCAACATTTCCACCATTGTATTTGGAAGTTCACCTTTATTTCTTGCTGACCTTCACAAAAACTAGTGAATTCATGCCTTGACATTCAACTTGTCAAGCTTAAGCACGTGCAATCTGACCTTCAACAACATCACCCTACCTCACTACCACTATAATCCTAAACCTAATTCTTTAGAGGCCCATTCCACCCATTTATAAAGTTATCCTATGATGGAATGGTCATAAAACTCCATTATTCTATCAAAACCCTAGGAAACCCTAGAAATCAAGCAACCTACAAAAAAATTGTCTTTTCTCCTCTAAAAATTAATGAAAAATTATCAAATTAGATTCAAATGAAAGCTAGCATGATTCTCCAATAGATTTTAGAGGTCTTACATTAATTTCAGATTGTACGAGATCGTACAAATTCAAGTTTCACAAGAAATTACAATAAAACATAAAAAATAGAGCACTTCTTGTATTGAAAGTTTGAAATATTGACCAATAAACTTGCCTCAAATGTTTTTGATGCCTTATAACATGTTTCTAAAGGTACACTAACAGTCTACAATAGAAATTCAAGAAGTTGTGACCATTCACATTCCAACTACCATAGATAATTTGACAAAAAAGTGCACTAAACAACATTAACAAAGTGTAAAGTTATGAACAATACTTGACCCCACACACCTAGGACCTCCTAATTACATAAAAATTTGGTCGCATGACCTTATTACATCATGAAAATGCAATTTATTTAGACCTAGACTCCCCTAACAACTGAAACCAAAATTTCACATTGGTGCTCCTACACCATACAACCAAGGAGGATAAAACTTCATCATCTGGATGAAATGATGTCTTTGACTAATGTGCCATGCTTTTCTTCAAACATCCAAGTTGCATCTTCTTCAGGTAATCCAAGCCATTGGACCAAGTGTTCTTTATATACCTTCCTCGTTGTCCTCTTCACCTCCATTCAATCCAAGATAGCTTCAAGCTACATAGGTTGAGTAGGTGGGAGATATTTGATCCAATCTCCTTTAGAATTTTCAATTTCACCTACTTCTCTTGAAAAAAAAATCCCTTGAAGGGATATAGGTCAGTAACATTGAAAATTGGTGATATGGCAATTCCTTGTGGGAGTTCAATCTCATATGCATTGTTCCCATATTTGTGGACCACCTTGCAGGATCCTATTTTCTTCATCATCATCTTTGTATACCCTCCCTTAGGCAGTCTCTCCTTTCTCAGATGTTCCCATACTAAATCACCTACTTTGAATTGTACATCCTATCTTTTCAAGTTTTCTTTCTTTTTATACTTGTCCACATTCTTCTGAAGTGTCTCCTTAACCTATCATGCATAGCAACTACAAAATCCTCTCCTTGAGCACTTTTCTTGTTCATCCCACTCAATTATCTTAACTCATAAACACCCCTTGGATGCATTCCATAGACAACTTCAAATGAACTCCTACCAATACTCTGGTTGATTGAGTCATTATATGCATACTCTATCTGTGGCAAGATTAAGTCCCATGACTGATTGTGTTCCTTGGTCAGACATCTCAATAGATTTCCCAAAGATTTATTAACAACCTTAGTCTGCCCATTTGTCTAAGGATGATGGTAAAAAATGAAGGTTAAGTTAGTCCCAACTTCCTCCATAATGTTCTCCAAAAATGGCCAATGAACTTTGAATCTCTATCAAACACTATTGACAATGGCAGTCCATGAATTCTTACAATATCCTTATAGAAAAAACTTGCAATATGGGAGGAATGATTAGTTGAATTGCATGCAATGAAGTGTGCCATTTTACTAAACCTATCTACAACAACATACACACTATTATACCCCCTTGAGGTTTTTGGCAGACCTAAGACAAAGTCCATACTTATTGCTTCCCATGGTTTGCTTGGTATCGACAAAGGTTGATACAAACTAGCATTTGAGATTGTCCCTTTAGCTCTTTTACATATGACACATCCTTCTACATACCTTTTCACATCCAAATGCATCTTGGGACAATAAAAAATATTCTGACCTGATCCAAGGTTTTATCATAACCAAAATACCCTCCTAGGCTCCCACTATGCTTCTCTCTAACCAAATTCTCCCTCATGGAACACTTTGGTATACACAGTTGATCCCCCTTAAAGAGTATCCCTTCTTACAACACAAAATATGCACATTCCTTATGAAATGACCCCTGAGACTACTCACAAAGAAAAAATGCATCATTGAAGTCCTCATCATCTTGATACATACCTTTTAGTGACTTTACACCCACACTTTGGAGCTTCACCTCTTGCACTAGCATTTCCCTCCTACTTAGAGCATCCGCCACTTTGTTGGCTTGTCCCTTCTTGTGTTTTATGGAGAATGTGTAAGCCTATAGGTACTCAACCCATTTCACATGTCTATGGATTAATTTTTGTTAAATATAAAATAAACTTAGAGCAAGGTTGTTTGTGAACACCACAAACTCCTTAGGTAGCAAATAGTGCCTCAATCTTTTTAGTGCTTGCACCATGGAATATAGTTCTAAATCATAGGATGGATATTTTATCTTAGACTCATTCAATTTTTCACTAAAAAATGCAATAGGCTTCCCTTCCTGACTTAACACTGCCCCTATGGCCAAATTACTAGCATCACATTCTATTGTAAATACCTTGTGAAAATTAGGAAGTGTAAGAATGGGTTGTTGTGCTACCTTTGTTTTGAGGTACTCAATGCTTTGATCAGCCTTCTTTTTCCACTGGAATCTACCTTTCCTTTCCCCCTTAATGGTATCTATCATAGGTGCAACAATGTGACTGAAACCCCTTATAAACTTCTAGTAGAAACTTGCTAGCCCATGGAAACTTTTGACTTCCCCAACTGTTCTAGGTGTAGGCCAATTGAGAATGGCCTCAACCTTCTTTGGATCCATCTTCAAGTTTCCTCCTGAGATCACAAAGCCCAAATACACAAGTTCTTTTTTCATCCACTCAACTTCTTTAGGTTAATCATTAGTTTTTCTTCATGCAACTCTCCCAAAACTTTGTCCAAGTGGTTCAAGTGGTCTTCTCTTGTCTCACTGAATACCAAGATGTCATCTAAATATACCACTACAATTTTTTTAATGAAATCCTTTAGAACCTCATTCATGAGTCTCATGAATGTACTAGGAGCATTAGATAGCCCAAAGGGCATCACCAACCATTCATAAAGGCCCTCATTATTCTTGAAAGTCATCTTCCATTCATCACCCTCTCTAATTCTTATCTGGTGATAGCCACTTTTCAAATCTATTTTGGAAAAGTAATTTTCTCCTGCCAAACTATTCATGAGGTCTTCCATCCTGGGTATAGGAAATATGTATCTAATGGTTAGATTTTGTTGATAGCTCTTGAGTTAGTGAAAATTCTCCATTCTCCATATTTTTTAGGTGCCAAGATAGTTGCAACAACACATGGACTGAGGCTCTTTCTCACCAAACCTTTATCTAGTAGTTATTGCACCTAATTTTTGATTTCCTTATTTTTTTGAGGCGTCATTTTAAATATGTTGTGTTATTGGGAAGACTTGCACTAGGGATCAAGTCAATATGGTGGATTACATCACATATTAGAGGCAATGAACTTGGTAGGTCTTTCACCACAATGTTTTCATATCTATCAACCAAGGTCTGCACTTCACTTGGGACTTCTTCTCTGTCATCTATTGCTACATCAGAAATAGGCTTCCCTATAATGAAAAAACCAGCCTCTTCTTTCTCCAAATCCTTCAAGAACACCTTATCCTTCATAGCCATCACACTAGGAACTTCATGAACTATCCTATCATATTCTTGTAGAGGTTCTAAAGTGATTGTCTCACCATCTTTTTCAATATGATATTCATTCTTAAAGCCATCATGTTGTGCCTTCCGATCATATTGCCAAGGCCTACCAAGTAGGTGGCACACATCCATGGGCACAATGTCACAAAGTACTTTATCTTTGTAGGACCTATTGAGAACTCCACCCAAGTCTGTGCATTCACAAGAACTTGTTGCCATTTGTTAAGCCATGAAATATTATATGGATTAGGATGAGGAATCTTTTTCATCTTAAGTTTCTCTACCATTTCCAAAGATACAATATTGTCTGTAGACCTAGAGTCAATAATGACTTTACATACCTTCCCTTGAGTCTTGCACGTTCTAAATAGAGCCTTCCTTTGAGGGGGTTACTTTGTAGTTGGTACTTTGATTAGTGTCCTTCTAATAATCAAGGCCTCTCCTACTATTTTTTCACAGAGAGATGATGAGCCTACACATCAGCCCACACTTTCTTCTTCTTCCTCTTCATGCACAAGTTGAGTTTTTTTTTCTCCACCTTAAGAACTTGTACCCTATTTTCTTGGGCACTTCCAAGCATGTTGTCCATATTGATTGTAGTTATAACACCTTCCTGAGAAGGAATTAGAATCCCTTCCTGATCCACTAAACCTACCTCTTTTTCCTATTCTCCTACCTCTGAAAGTTCCTCTAGTTTATCCACTTGATTCTTGAGCATTGCTTTCTTCATTTGGTTCTCTTTTGGAACCTCTTCCCCTAGGGTTAGCTCTACCCCTAAAACTCTTACCTGTGCTCCTAGATTTCTTTTCCAACCTTTTTCCTTATCTTCTCTTCAGCCTTTGTAGCCATTTGGAAGCACTCCTCTACTGTCCTAGGAGTGGTTAAACTGATTTCATCTTGAATTGCAGACCTTAACCCATTCAAATATTTTGCCACTTTCTCTTTCTCATTCTCCACATGCCCTGACCTTATTGCCAATTTATGAAATTCTTCAGTGTAAGTAGCCACATCCATCTATTTTTGTTTTAAAATTTGCAACCTCCTATAAATTTGAATCTCATAATCAATAGGTAAGAATTGAATCTTTACCTTTTCTACCATCTAGTCCCAAGAATTAATCTTGGGATTTTTCTTCTTTATTCTCTCTTCTTGGATGTAATTCCACCAAGTTAATGTTGGTCCCTTCAATTTTGTTTTAGCAAACTTAACCTTACTGTATTCAGGTACTTCCTTCTACTCAAAATAATTATCTAGAGCATCATTCCACTCAATGACCTCTTCTCCATCCATTTTACCCCCATACATTGGTATTTCAATCTTCACATCTTGAGCCTCACCCCTTGCAAACTTGATCACTTGCATAAACTTCTTTTCTTCAATTCCCAACTCCTCTTGGGATTCTTATGGAGGGTTTTCTCCTACACCCTCTACCTCATCTTTAGGGTCACTTATCTCAACCAAACCCTTACCTCTCTTTTCTTTCTTGTCTAGTGCTTCCATCCTGGCCAACATGGCTTCTTGGCTCTCTCTTAGGGTTCTAATTTCCCTAGAAAAGTAATTGATCCACCTTTAGGAGGCATATTGGTTGCTCTAACTTCAATCTTCTTTCTTGAATCTCACAATAATTTCTCCAATAGATCTTGAGTCTAAGCTCTAATACCACTTGATACAATACAAGGTTTATTAGGCTCCAATAACCAATTTCTAAAAGGTTAACAAGATCACAATCACCTTTTGAGGTATCTCCCTTTGATAATCCAACTATTGGCTTATAGCCATGGAGACACACTTATTCAAATATATCTCCACCTTATGATCTTTTCACCAATTGATCAACACACTTTAAGGGACCCAATATGATGTTACACAACATATGAAACCCTTTCCTAGGGTTTTTTGGATCAACATAACAAAATTTGGTCTGCAACGCTGCTATTAGGCCCAATTAGGCCTCTTCTCCAAAGGAGGTCTATGTTTTTGTTCTACAAAAACTTGAAAGAATTCATCCAAACATCCAACCAATCACCAAACCAACATTTCCACCATTCGATTTGGAAGTTCACCTTTATTTCTTGCTAACCTTCACAAAAACTAGTGAATTCATGCCTTGACATTCAACTTGTCAAGCTTAAGCACATGCAATTTTACCTTCAACAACATCACCCTACCTCACTACCACTATAATCCTAAACCTAACTCTTTCAAGGCCTATTCCACCCATTTACAAAGTTACCCTATGGTGGAATGGTCGTAAAACTCCATTATTCTATCAAAACCCTAGGAAACCCTAGAAATCAAGCAACCAACAAAAAAATTATCTTTTCTCCTCTAAAACTTAATAAAAACTTATCAAATTAGATTCAAATGAAAGCTAGCATGATTATCCAATAGATTTTAGAGGTCTTATATTAATTTCATACTGTATGGGATCATACAGATTCAACTTTCACAAGAATTTTTTGTAGACCATTAGACTTAGAAACATGTTATAAAGTCAAGAAAAGTGTGAAAGTCATTTACAATTCTTTACAACACCTTTACAAGACATGCATTTTATTTAATTTTCTAGGGTCCAAGACCTAATGTGGGTGTGTAAAACACCTTACAACACTATACCAAGGTGAAATTAGGTCCAATTTATCATTAATTATTCCAAAATCAAGAAAGGAAAAAGGGATACTTTTTCAGTGTCCACATTTAGCCCCCACTTTAGTGAGAGGATGAGCCTACTTAAAACTAACACTAAATTGACATTCTAGAGGGGTCCAATCATACCAATGTGGGAAACAAAGGATGACAAAGATCAAGGTAGTGGTCAAGCCCCTAGGATCCAAGATCCTAAGTCAAACCAACATAAGCACAAAAGGACATGCACAAGGTGAATGATTTGTAGCAAAACAAGGTAAACAATCATGCAATGGAAAGAACTAAAGGAAAGAAAAATGGGGTGGATCAAAGATGCACTCACTCTGGGGCCATAGAACATCAGGTTGTCCTATGGGTGAGTTGTCCCAAAGAAGTGGTTTAGTGAGAAATTCATGCTAGTGTGTCAGCTTCCCACCATATAATGAGAAAGTCATGCTAGTGTGTCAGCTTCCCATTATACTAACCATAAAAAAGTTATCCTCTTGATAAATTTGATAAGGCACCACAATGAAAATGATTTTTGTAAATGATTTTTAATGTGATGTAAAATTTTTGTTAAAGTTTATTTTTCTTTGTTCATGTAAGGTCTTCTTCTTAGGGGTCATTGTGCCTAATGTCTCCAAGAGAGGAAAAGTCAAAGTGTCAGATCATTGCCTATGGGATCCCTTGTTCACATCATGCCATGCTAGTTGACTATACACTCTTGGACAGAATCAAACCCAATGAAACCACCAAGAAGAGGACACATCACAAGAAAAAAGAAAAGTCACACCATATGATTTTTTTGCCAAAAGATGTCATGTATGTATGCCCCCACTTTAAAGTGGTTGCTACACTATCACTGTGAGAAATTTCTTTAAAGTAGCCAATAATAAATGAAAGAATACATAAGAGCCAACTTGGAAAGCCCTATGCCAAGTCATATGTTTCTGAATTAAGCTACATCATGAATAAGTACATCACATGCGAGTCAACTTAAAAGACATGTAGTCCACATCCCAAGCTTACTCTTATATGTTCATGAAAGGTTAACAACTAGCCAAAAGAGACAACGACAAGTCACATATGGGGATAAGACTTCCTAACTCCTTTCCCCCACTTACTATAGGACAAGGGTGAGCCTGGAACAGATGATGATATGTTGCTCCTTGTAATAGTGAGTATGATATGATCCTACAACTATTATATGGAAAGGAACAAGAGCTAATGCTATTTCTGTTATGGATGTAAAAAAAGTTTCTACTTGATACATATTTAGTGAGATATCTATTAGTTTATGATGTATCAAGGTTAAAGTTGCCTTGGAAGAATTATTTGTGACGGTGTTGACATTGATTGAAGGTTTTTTCTTTGAAGGACAATAACCAATATCATGAGTTATTTCATGCATCTTAGGCATTATAGGGATATGGATACATTATTCTATAACATCACATCCTTTCCCAAGTTTTTTTTGTCTTTTTTTTGATTTGGTGGTTGTTCAATTTCCTCAAAGTTTGTCTTGGATGTTGTCATTGCTTGTAAGGTGGTTGAAGAGGATTCTATATAATTGTGTATTATTGTTACTAGTTTCTATTTTCTCTTTTTAGACTTTTGGTTATGATCTTGTATTCTCCTATGGATATAGGTATGAAATTAAAGGTTTATTAAGCCTCTTCTAATAACTTTCTATATTTTTCAATTTTCTTTTATTTGTCTATATCGTTTTGCTTGGTACTGATCATAGCATATGTAACCTTTTTATTTTGAGGAGTAGAAGGTGACTCGTCATAAGCTCCAAAATTTTGCTGCAAGGTTTCATGATTGTAAAAGCATTCCCATGATGGTGGTAAGTCTATATCAAGCAATTTAGGATGCTTTAGAGTGAGGTTGATTGTTGGTTTACACATGATAGTGTTGATGTTTTCTTGTACCATGATATTCTTCCTAGGAGGAGAGTTGTGAAGAGAACAATAAACTGAATGTTCTTGACATTCTAAGATGGGTTCTTCCACAATGACTTCATCACAAGTATGGGAATGATCAATGGTTGAATTATCTTGCTCAATAAGGGTTTCCTTAGGTGAAAGGGGACAACTAGGATTCTCATGACTCTCATTGGTTATGTTTTCTAACATCAAAGAATCTTCCTTACAACTAGGGTAGATAGTAGGAGAAGAACAAGTATGATTATCATGATCATTTATGACTTCATTCCATTTTTCCCTAATGTCTTCCAAAATAAGAGAGGTAGGGGAAGAATCATAAAGAGGGTTGTTATAGACCAACATCTCATCTTCCTCAAAATCACTCTCATAAGCCAAAGGAGAATAAAAATTAGGTAAGGTGATGTTTAAGAATGTGTCTATGATTTCATTTTCTTGTGCTAAAATATCTTCCCAAAGGGGATGATGAGAAGGACAAACAAGATCCTCATGATTTTCAACGATTGTATCTTCTTTCACCAAGATACCTTTGTCATTAAAAGAAGAGGTATCGATCGTGAGAAGAATAAATATGATTATCATGGTTATCTATATTTGTATGCACTTATATGACATCATCCACACAAATGGAAAAGATAGGAGGGCGTGTAAGTTTAAGGAAAGTATTATCATTTTCACACTCTTGCACTAAGAGACTCTCATAACTAGGAAATGCATTGAATGAATGAATTTCATGTTTATTTACTAACTTGTTCTTTGTAAACTTAGAGAAGATTTAAATTTAAATTTGGTAAAAGTAATTTATGAAAACTTGAAATGCAATGCAAAGAAGTCAAATGAAATACAATTTTTAGTTTTCAAGCAAGATATTTTTTTGGTTACACAATGCAATGATCTGAAAATGAAATGTTGTAGATGCAAAATTGAATTTGAGCAATGCATGGAATGAGCTAATTTAAGCAAGATCTAATGAAATGTATGTTATATAAAATTAACTAACTAATACAGACAAGTAGTGGCAGTAAAAAGAATAAGAAAATCACATCATCTTTAAATTAAATTTAGCATCCTATCAATTCATATCAAGTTATTGCATAATAAGGAAATCACATAATCACCAAATTAAATTCAACATCCTATCAATTCCATCTCATAAAAAAATTATCCATTTCTATGATGATAAATAGATCATATGGGCATACCAATAAAGGGAGAATAATGTGTATATAATCATCATAACATCATAAACATAAAAAGAGAATAACATCAAGTGTCTATGATCATCCAAAATAGTCCAAAACACATAGAGTATCAACATGATCGAATCAAAAGATAGTCAAATGGGTGTATCAAATGGTAGGCCTCACATTCTCCTCCCCTAGGAATGACCTTCCTCCTAGAAGTCATCAAAGAGGTGAGGATATAGGACCCTCAAATGTGAGGAATGCAGTGGAGCACCCCAGTACACATAATTTCATCAATTCATCCTTTGTAGGAAGGCATTAGAAATTTAGGGGCATTTGAGTAAATTAGTGCTAAATAAGGTCTTTGAAACTATTTTGTCATGTAATTGGGGGTTTTTAAGATTAGTTGTTCAAAAGTGCACAAGGTTGCATAATATTGTGTTTGTTGCTAATAAATTGTCAAATAAGGCAAAATTAAGCAATGTAAGGGTTAAGGTAGTCTTATGGTTAGTTATAGGAATTTTTTTTGGTAGTTTGGATTGAAAAATGTTTAAATTTCCTCTTGAAGGCTCGAGAAGGGTGGGTGAAAGCATTTTGAAAAGAGTAAATTAATACAAAGTTCTGTTTTTCCAGTTATTTTTTGGTTCTCTCTCATTTTCTTGGCTGTGTACGGGTCCGTACAACAGGTACTGGTCGTGAAAGATTGGATTTTTATATAGGATTGTGTTTCATTTGTTTTGAATTGGTTCTTGAAGGATAAACTTGTATTTCAAGCAATTTATTGACTGAAATTGAAAGACTGGTCAGGAAACAGGGTTGAGGGTTTTGAGTCTCAAAATGAGTTGAAAAGGCCATTCCACCTTTTTGTAGTTAATGTTTCTTGGTGGAATGGTCCTGATAAATCTAAGAATAGGTATAGGAATGTATTATAGCATTGATAAAGAGATTTGAGGATCCTAAGAATGCTGCCCCAGTGCAAAAGATAGATTTTATGCCCTTTAAGCATGGTTAGGGTAGGGTTTTTGAGTTGTGTAAGGAGAATAGGATGCAAGTTGTTGGTTTTGGTGTTTTTGGGTATTCTTAGATGTGTTTTGATGATTTGAGAGGTTGGGGAAGACTTGGAGTGAATAGAAGTTAGAAACCCTATGGTGAAGGGGTGAAAAGAGGGGAAAATTAGGTGGTTTACAAAGGAAGTATATACAAAACGAGAGAGCAGTAAAATGTTAAGGTGTGTTGAGCATGTGTAGGTTGAAATTAGAAGGATTCAAGTGGTTTTGGGGTTGCAAGAAATCTGGGTATAGGATTTACAATAAGCCTAGGTTTTAGGAAGGAAAAGGAGGGTTTGATGGAACAACAGTATAGAAGAGCAGTATGGAGGTTTTGACCAGAGATTATTTTGATTTGTGCAACATTTGTGACTGTCCAAGAGTTGGTAAGGTGAAGAACAATTTAAGAGACTTTTTTTGTAAAAGTGGGCTAATTCTACTAGCCCTTGGTCACAGTGACTTAATGATTTTCTATGTTTTGACAAATGAATCTGACTTGTAAGCTTGGAAATGTCTTTTTGATGCAATATGGATGCTATATGGATGATCAGTGGGTGTTCTTACAGTTGTCTTTGAAGAATTGGTCTTTTAGTTGCTTAGTTGTGAATTGGAAAGCCATAGAGTTGACCCTATGGAAGTTGTGCTAGTTATTTGATTTTGTGTTGGTTGATTGTTCCTCCATCTTGCTCTGCATCGGAATCTCCAAAGTGGCTGCTACCTCATCATAATGATCCCACTAGACCCTAACATAGTCTAGCTCTTGACCTCAAAGAACCAACATATATCAAGCCAAAATACAAATGGGATCCAAAGCTAACTGGTCATCTGATTCCACCTGCAAAGCATCCCAATCCAACACATGAGAAGCATCATGCACATAATCTCATAAAATTAATACATGAAACACATTGTGGATGTGTGATAGGCTAGGTGGCAAGGCTAGATGATAAGCTATGGGACCTATCTGCTCCAAGATCTCAAAAGGACCTATAAACCATGGTGCAAGCTTAAAGCCCTTTCTATAATGGATTGGACTCTTATGTGGTTGCACTCTAAGAAATAAAGGTTCTCTAACTGAGAAGCTCTGATCAACCCTCTTCACATCGACATACTTATTTTGATGATATTTTGCCTCTTGTAGATGTTTTCTAATCAAGACCACCTATTGCTCCATATCTTGTACCAACTCTAGCCCAATAGATACTCTATCCTCTATCCTGTCCCAACTCAAATGAGTCCTGTATGGTCTGCCATAAAATGCCTAGAATGGTGGCATACCTAAGGAACTATGATGCCCATTATTGTAGAAAAAATTGACCAAATATAGACAATCCTCCCAACGAGACCGATGATCCATCACATACATGTGTAGCATATCCTCTAACACCTAATTCACCCTCTCAGTTTGACCATCTATCTTAGGGTGGTAAGTTGAACTAAAGTTGAGTCAAGTGCTCAATGCCTCCTGCAATGATGTCCAATGTAGATGTGAAGAGTGAATTTCTCTCTGATATAATCCTATAAGGGACTCTGTGTAACCTAAAAATGTCATCTAGGAAGACCCTCACTACTGTTGGAGCTATATATGTTGTACACACAGGTGAAAAATGGGCTACTTTGGTTAATTTATCAACACTCACTATGATGGCATCATCGTGATGTGAGGAAAAACATAGAGCAACAATGAAATCCATCAAAATGGCATCCCATTTCCACTCTTGAATGTTGTGTGGGTAAAGAAGTCCTATTGGATGTTGGTGCTCTACCTTGACTCTCTAACACTCAAGGAATCAAGTCACTAAATCTGCAATGTCTCATCACATCCTTTCCCAATGATATAATTGTCTCAAATTGGCATGCATCTTCTTCACCCCTGGATGTGCTGCATAAGGTACCTTGTGTTCCTTTGATAGTATAAATATGTGGAATTCAGCCACACTAGGTACATAGATAATCCCTTTGTGATGTAAGCCATTAGACTCCAAAGTATATCCTAAAAACTTTCCCTTAATTTCCCTCTGTGACTGGATCTCCTGCTAAACCAACATATACCACTCATCATCTGGAAGGTGATGTAGAATCTAACTCCTCAAATCAATGCTCAATGTCATGGATGATAGCTCATGATTCCTCCTACTCAATGCATTTGTAAATGTATTCTTCTTCCCTTTGTTGTAATGCACATAAAACTCATACTCACATAAGATCTCCATCCAACACCTCTGACAAGCATTAAGATTTGGTTGCATGAGTATGTAATGAAGGCTATGGTGATAGGAATGTAACTCAAAATGATGACCCAAAAGGAAGTTCCTCCAATGAACTAAAGAATGAACTATGGTTGCTAAATCTAAGTCGTGCTTGGGTAGTTCAACTCATGGGTCTTTATTTTTTGTGACTCATACATGATCCCTCTATCCTCCTGCATAAGTATGACACCTAAGCCATCAATAGATGCATCTGTGCAAACCATGAAATCTATTGAAGGATTTGGAACTGCTAAGATAGGAGTACTAGTGAAACGCTACTTGAGGGTTTGAGAGGCCCTCTCACACTAATCTGTCCACTCAAAATTCTTCCCTTTTCACTGAAGGGAAGTGATAGGATGTGCAATTCTAGAGAAACCCTCTACAAAACAATGGTAATAACCTGCCAAACCCACGAAACTCTTAACCTCTATCACTATATTATGCATAGGACAATCCTTGATAGCTCTAATCTTTGATGGATCTATGGAGATACCATCACCAAATATAATGTGACCAAGATACTGAACCTTTGGATGAAAGAAGGCACACTTCGACTAGCTGCCATATAATCAATGCTCCCTTAGACACTGTAACACCTGTTGCAAGTGGACCTCATGCTCCTCCTCGATACATGAATATATTAGGATGTCATCAACGAAAATAATCACAAATTAATCCAAGAAGGTACAAAATACTCTATTCATGAGACTCATGAACACTGGAAGAGCATTCATCAACCCAAATGGTACCACTATAAACTCATAGTGACCATACCTTGTCCTAAAATCTGTCTTATGAATATCTACTTCTAGAATCTATAACTGATGATATCTAGACTTAAGATCAATCTTCGAGAACATTCAGGCTCCCCACATCTGATCAAATAGGTCATCAATCCTCAGAAGTGGGTAACAATTCTTGATTGTCACCTTGTTCAGCTATCTATAGTCTATGCAAAGATAAAGGGATCCATCCTTCTTCTTAACAAAGATGATGGGAGCACCCCAAGGTGAGACACTTGGAAAAATGTGACCCTTCTCTAGCAACTCCTCTAGCTGAAGCTTGAGCTCACTAAGCTCATGTGTAGTCATCCTATAAGGTTCCCTCGATATTGAATCAATGCCTAGAACCAAATCTATACTAAAATCAATCTCTCGACAAGGTGGCATACCTATAAAGTTAGAAGGAAAAAAAATGGAAAACTCCCTAAGAATGGGATGGTCAACTAAGGATACCTCTGTCATCTCCTCATCCATATCTCTAAGAGTGATAGCAAAAAACTTGCATCCCCTTCATAGGAACTACTTCAACTACATAGCCGATATGATACGAAGGGAAATAGGTCTTTGAATCCATATAATCACCATTATAGAACCATGTTCATCCACACACTCAACTACCTTTCAGTGACAATCTACCTTAGCTTGATGTGCATCAAGCCAATCCATGCCCAAAACCACTCCACATGAGCCCAATGGTGTGACCTAAAGGTCAATCGATGTAGTCAATCCTCCAAATCGAACTGGAAAATCATGAACCAATAAATATACTAATACCATACCCCCTGAGGCTAGCTCTACCTCCCACTTATCATCCTGCCTAGATGCTACTAGCCTGCTACACTCCACTACAAAAGGGGCTAGAAAATAGTTAGATGCCCAAAAATAAAATAAAATAGTAACATGAGTATCACCTATCATACTTTGGGTCTTAATGAGCATGGCCTGATGCTTAGCCTAGTGATTCATGATTGCCACAAATACTTGGTGGGACTTTCCCACGTCTCCCGCTATCTACACATATCCTGTTGTGTGGACATCTAATTATGGAACCCCGAGGGCAATCCATGGCTAGGTGTCCCACTGCTCCACATACATAGCAAGGACCTCTAGTATAAACTTGATTTGGTCGAGTCCTAATGAAATTCTATCCCACAGTCTTGCTAGAACCACTGTGTCCTTGGCTAGATTTTTGTGAATGTGTTTGGGTAGCACCTTGTAATTGAGAACATTGATCTGTATTTGGACCCTGAGGTCACTATGGCATAGAGTGGCCACCTTGAAAACCTTGTTGTGGCCTAGGACTCTCAATATGCTATTGTTGTTGCTATGGTGGCCTAGACAGTCTTGTCCAAGGCCTATTTATCCTCCTTTCGTAGGAAGGGGAGGTCATCAAAAACCATGTGATTGAGTACTTTGGTTGTGGTTCTGAAACCTATCTCATGCCTCCTGAGACTTTCCTTAAATCTCCTCTGCTATGAGGGCCTTCTCCATAGTAACCCAAAGTTTCTCTGGATCAGCCTTATGCATGAGTGCTAATATTCCTGCATTTAGTCCTCTGATAATTTAGTTGACGAGAAGCTTCTCATCCTTGATATAGTCCACATACTATAGTAGCTCAAGGAACCGAATCTCATACTGTGCTACCAATAGTCCCCTTTGTTGAAGGTCGTGAAACTCATCAATGTAGCATTGCCAAAAATTCCCATACAAATAGCGTGCTTGAAATCGCTCTAAGAGTATCTCCCATGTGAGAGTGTCAATAGATAGATAAGTGGTGCTTTCACTCCTCCTGGTACCACTAAGTAAAGGATGGACCTCTAAGAAAAATATCACACATCATGCATTTACATTAATTCCATATGCACGTAATCCAAAGAACCTATCAAGATTGAGAATCCATGACTCAACCATTTTTCCATCTGTGGATTCCTCAAAATTATCTAGCTTGAGTCGTAACACTTCTCAAACATGATCTCCTGAATCTGTGTATGCTATATCCTTGACTGCTACCTCAGTATGAGGTATCTGTGGTGGAGGATCTAAGTGAATTGATCCCCTCTCTCCCTCCTCATCATACTCATCCAGAATTCAATGGGGACTCTTTTTCTTCTATCTACGTTGTGATCCATGTGCCTCAGTAGAGTAATGAGTCTGCTCTAGTCTAGGGCTCTCCTATGTCACTAGTAATCAAGTTTGAATAACCCCAATCAAGTCCTCAAGTGCATGGAGGATCTAAGATTTGAGGTTTTGCAGAGGATCATGTTGTGGTGTCTATAAACAAAGATTTTGGCACCCAATGGCTTTCTTGCACTTCTAGGGTTTTTCACCTAAAAGGGGAAATAATGGGGCTAAAATGTGATTTAAACATTCAAGGATTGATGTTATATGGGTGTAATGTGCCAAGATGAGATGATCTAAATGAAAAAACTAAAGAAATATGTTGATTGTTAAGTGAAAACTAAATAAATGCAAGATGTTTGAAAACATAGTGTAATATAATTATACCTAAAGAATGATCTAACAATGAAAATAAAGCTAAACAAAAAGGAAATGATGTAAATGGTATGCACTTGGAAATGTATTAAAGACTTGAAATATCTCTAAAATTTTGAAATTGTTGATTTTTAGGCATGGTGGGACTCATTCACCACTACTAGAGGACGAGTCTCGTTTTGTTGAAAAGTGTCGCAAGAGCATAATTTCAAACTAAAACTTTGAAAGCCTCTGAAGATAGATGAAATAAGCACTTTCCCACTGATTTCATGCAGATTGGATGGATATTTTTACCTATATCTGATTTTCTATGATTCTTGACAACTTTTCATGACAACTTTGACAACATTTGCAACTTTATCATTTTTGGCATTTTTCTTCCATTTGCAAACCTGAAATCACACATTAAAGAGGGGAAAACTTGTTTATTGTTAGAGGATAGGGGTTTTCCTTGGTCAAACCCCTTTTAGGTAATTAAAACAAAATGAAGAAATGATGTAATGAAGCATGAACATGAAATAATGGAATTAGTACCTCGTCATGATGATGGATCTTGAATTTATGCAATGATGGATGAAGAATCTGCCCTTTAATGTCTTAGTAAGCTATCTTGATGACTTAGAATGTTCAAACCCTAGCTTTCTTGACTTGAGGACATGATGAATGATGAATGAATGATAATGAGATGTGAATTAGGATTTTGAGGCTTGATTTTATAGACAATCCACCTAAAATACTTGTTAATTTGATCCCTAAGGCTGACATTGAAGAAAATTAAACTTAAAACCTATTTTTTCCTATTCAAACCCCAAAAATGACTCAAATGGGACTCATTCACCATCCTAGGCAAATTAGTTCCACCTGGATGGGACTCATTCTCCCAAAGTTTCAAATGGGTCCCAGAGGGGCTATTTTTCTAGTTGGGATATTGGGGAATGAAGAAATTAAGTTTTTATTTTGATATAGTCTAGTTTTTTATTAAATTATGCCTCTAGATGCATAATATGGGGTCATAGGGGCCTATTAATGATGATATAAAAGATAATTAGGGCTTGGAACACAAAATTGAATATGAAAATGTGATTAAATACACTTTACAACATTAAAATGAGTTCCACATAGCCTAGAAAGACACAACATCCAATGTGAATGTGTAAGACACATTACAAAACTAGATTAAGATTAAGTTTATTTTTCAAACCTTCTAGATTAATGTGAAGATGTAATTGAATACATTTTACAATGTTGAATTAAACAAAAATGGGTTCATTAAGTCTAGAGAGGTGTGAAAGTCTTTTACAACACTTTACAACACATTTACAAGACATTGTTAGATGCATTTTATTCTATTTACAAGGGTATAATACCTAGTGTGGATGTGTAAAACACCTCACAACACCAAATCAAGGCCTCATTAAGTCCAATTTATCATAAATTATTCCCAAATCAAGCAAAAAATACTTTTTTCTATGGTACAATGTCTTAGAAACATGTGGGGGTGTCGGTGGTGCATTGGATCAATCTCCTTCTACATTGTGTCTATGACCATATCCATAAATACTCCGCTTCCTAGGCACTATCCTACATGAAAATATTGTAAGGATTATAAATATGGAAAACACATATGCCTAGAGCTCCTGATGTTGGAACCTAGGCTTTGATACCAAAATCTCATGCCCTAAAATTGCATGAAGAGAAAAAACACAACTAACAATTTGTTTTGAAATAAAGCTTATAATGACGTAACAATTGATAACTATGCATGTGCATGGTTACACACTATACGCTTCAGGTGAAGTTGCTTGTGCAATTCCACCATTGATGCGCCACTTGATAACCCTATAACCACTTGACATTTGCAAGTGCTACCCATATTGGTTACTATTAAACCTATATTGATACCCTTAATATTGTAGTATGTTAGTTGATGATACTACTACTCAAAACTAAACTTGAAAGATAGGATAAGTTGTCATTGTGCTTTTATTTATTTATTTTTCATTCATTTTTCATTCATTTATCCCATATATGAGACAATTTAAAATTGTAATAATTAGAGTTATCCTTTACACTAAATAAATCATTTCCCATACTTATTCTTTAGCAATATATTTATTATTAGTGAATATATATATATATTAATATATATTAATATAACAACAAAATATTCATTATTGTTTTATTTATTTTTTTAAAGGAATGAGAGAAATACTTAATGAAATACTTAACCTTTACTGTTTTACATACTCTTATTTTACTAAGATCTTTATTTTAAATTTAATAAGATCTTTATTTTTCATTTACTAAAATATTTATTTTGAAATTAGTAAGATATTTATTTTAAAATTTAATAGATTTATTTTAAAATATACTAAGATCTTTATTTAAAATTTACAAAGATCTTCATTTTAGGGTATGTGGAGGACCATAATTGAAAAAACAGGTCCTTAAGTGCAAAAAAATCAGAAAAATCAGAGTTAGGCAACTTGACATAAAAATTTGAATTAGTTATCTATATTATTTCAAAAATATGTAAGAATAGAATTTGTTGAAAATTTAATTTAGTTTCTAAAATACTAGTTTTGTTTAAAAAAATAAAAATTAATTTGGTGAAAATTTGAAATTTCAATGTAGTAGTACTTAAATTTCAGGGAAAAAATAAGAAGTAGGTGTCTGTCTGACCACCCTAACCATAGTAAAATGATAATATTTTTTTATAATATTTTACATATAAGTAGAGGAATCATGTCCTGATGTGATGCATATTTTTTTAATTTCTTTCCAAGTAAAAAATTAATTATGAATTTTTTATTACAACTTTTGAAAAATATAAAAAATTCGTATGTCTGACCACCTTAACTTGGTCAAAACTTTATGAAATTCAATTTTTATTTTTTTAATCCTATATTATGCAAAGCATATAATGTGATTCATGTTTTGGATTCAAAAAATGTGATACCATTTTAAAGCTATAGATTTTTTTCAATCAATCTATCAATCAGGACTTTAGTCATAATTCGAATAGAAAATGAATAATAATTACTTATTAAATTCAAAGGAATAATTTATATTGGTGGAAAGCTGATAATCTCCTATAAAAACCATTTTCTTTTCATCAATTTTTCGTAAAAAAAAAGTCTTCAGCCACATAGCCATCATATTGCCACTTTTTGGCCCATCATGATCCTACGCATACCCTATACTAAGATCTTAATTTTAAATTTACTAAGATCTTTATTTAAAATTTACTAAGATCAATAAGATCTTTTATTTAAGATTTACTAAGATCTTTTATTTAAGATTTACTAAGATCTTTTATTTTAGATTTACTAAGATCTTTATTTCAGATTTACTAAGATCGTTATTTAAGAATTTACTTAAATCTTTATTTTAAAATTAGTAAGATATATTTTTTTAAATTTACTAAGATCTTTATTTGAAATCTACTAAGATCTTTATTTAAAATTTACTAAGACCTTCATTTTAAATTTACTAATAGAAAATTTACTAAAATCACTAAGATCTTTTATTTAGGATTTATTAAGATCTTTATTTAAGATTTACTAAGTGGGGATATATCTTCATTTATTTATTTTTGAAAAAAATACTATTTAAACATGAGAATGAGTTAGAGATTTCTAAGGTTAATGTGATTATTACCTATGTGAGTTTTTTTATTTTATATTTTATTTTATCTCATATATGACTAAGCTATTCTTTTTCCACATTAGCTTCCATAATAATGCATTGAAAAGGATACTTTTTTTAATTGAGAATTTCACCATGTCACTATTATAATGTGATACTCCTTGAAGCACAAAACAAGATTACAAATTAATGCTATGAGATTTCCACAATCCATAATGCTTGAGATTTTATTATTTCTGGATTTTGATTGTGTTGATGGAAAAACTCAAACACAATCAAAATCTAGAAATAACAAAATATCAAGATTAGAAATGTTACAGAAACCTATTGGATGATATTGTTTTAGGGATTGAAATAAATCCAATATGTCTACAAAGGCAACCTATTCACCTACTATCAATATTTATTTGCATGCTTATGCCAATAGCCTATATGTATCTCTTTATGTAAAAATTGATGGTGTTAGGAATGGTAAGCTTCTGTCATAACTGCCAGAATTTACAATTGTTAATACTATTGGATGTGATCTGATCCACTTGAATATGTTGACAAGGTTAAATCATTTCACTTAATAGTAAAGGCATTCTATTATTAATAATTTTAATATCATTATATGCCTACATTATTATTTATTTGCTTGGCCATTATAACTAAGGACAACAATTATTACTGGAGTCTTCAATGGGATTTTATTTTTTCCTTAATGCTTAATTGATTTACCTACTACTTTCCTATTGGTATCACTTACATTAATTACCTTGAGATCTCCCACTTAGAGCTTGGATTAGGAAGAATATGGGGAGATTCATTATCTGATTTATTGTGAGAAGGAAAAGTGACTGCTTGGTAAGGCTCAACCACTCCCTTAAAGAGGAGAGGCCTGACACAGATATGATCAAGATCATGTTATTTATTTTGGAGACCATTTGAAAAGATGGAGAGTCAAATTACTAATTACATGGACTTGAATTTTAATGCTTATCCATTGTCTGGAAACTCCTTTTAAACTCAAGACTGGGCACCTCATAGAAGAACCCTACAGCCTTTTAATCAAAATTTTACTCGATACTCTCAATCTCATTATGTTAGACTTGCATCAACATCTTTTTCTTTTTAGTTTCTTGTTGGTTAAACATAGCATAACTAAGAGGGTCAGACATTGAAGGTTGGTAAAAGAAAAAAAAAACATAGCGGTATGGTTCCTTATAAATTACTTCTTTTAAGTGTAACTTGCAGGTTTAAATTTCCATCTAGAAACTATGTATTTTAGCCATTGATGTAATCCTTGAAGGGAAATTGATTCATCCTAGAACAAACAACTAAGATCAATAAGTGTCTTCGATAAACAATGTTTCTTTAGAGAACCTCAAAAATATGTAGTACTATGTTATAAAGTGGAATCAGACATAGTTTATTTCCCACCATTAATCCTTAGAGGAAAGCTCATGCAATTTTAGATCATGCTAGATCAACCAATTTCAACAACATGCATTGAATGCATTCAATAAACGAAATCATTAAACATGAAAGGAAAAAGATACATGAAAAAAAAGATTTACGTGGGGAAAACCCTTTCGGGTAAAAAACCCCACCCTCCAGAAGCATAGATCCATTGTATTATTCAACAATAAAATACATAGTTACAATACAATTGTAGGCTTTAAGCCTTTACATGGATATTTACATCATGTTCCATCTAGAGAAAATATGACAGCATAAACCCCTATGAATTGAATATGTCCTCTCTCATAACTCCTCAAGCACAAAATCATATTTATAGAGCTTATAATGCAAAAAATAGAAATTTATAAATCAAATTTCAAAACTCAACAAAAAAATAGAAAATTCCTTCATGCACAACTCCACCTAGAAAATCAACTTTCCAACTTGACTCCTCATCAGAAAAAGAAACTACAATTTGTAACTGAAAAGACAATGTGAGAAAATTAGCAACAATAAAAAATAAATGCTATATAAAAATCAAAGGTTGAGACACCTTCATTTTCCTAATAGTCCTAACCTAATTGCTTTAACAACACTTTAGGTTTCAATATTTTCCTACTCCCCAAAAGCAATGGATTCCATTTTGATTTAGAACCTCATAGAAGCTCCGGTAGGAGAGAGAGAGTGTGTGCCTATCAAAAAAATTACCTACTTTCCATTTGTGTTGCTAAAGTGAAAGATAACAAGAGACAAGATGTCATATATTCGTGAATGCATGCAACAGGAAATGAAGCATAAGGACATCCTTTCAGAATCCAATGAATTTGATCTGTATTTCAGATTTCCTACAAAATGGATGTATGGGAAAATGTTGTAAAAGAAAATATACCCTTTTTGTGTTTTAGTTTTAATTAATTTTGATCTACACAACTCATTTCCATCCTTTACATATTCAAATTTAGGTCGAGCCAATGCACTGAAATATCATTCAGGCAACCTATACTTAATTGTTATGCTAAATATTTGATGTCCGATGTGGGTTACAAAAAATATTCTGACACAAATTATACCCACATTTCATTCATATATTTTCATTACAAAAATCATGACATGTGGGAAGGGGAATCACAATAGAGAAAAAACAAATTTTAGAGTAACAATGGAACAATGTAAAATGGTGGAAGGAAATTTCATTACTTATTAGAGAATAACATTTTAATCTACATAAATCTTTATTCATTTTGTATATGAATATAATAGGGTAGATTCAACAAATTTAAGAAAAGCTTAAACAAGAAACAAAGATCCTTGACTAGAACTCATATTGACTAAAAAATAAAAGGGCAGTAATTTCTTCTTTGAACCATTACTACACACTTAACTCTCAATTCTTCCTACTACATACATGCTACTGAAAGCCTGACCAGAACATAGACACTCCTTCGATCACTTTATTTTGTAACAATAAAATATAATGTATGCTAGAAACCAAACAAAACAACCATGTTTATGTATATGCATATCTTAGTGCAAAATATTCTCTTCTCATGTTTCTTTTTATAATAGTCAACATTATTACATAATCATTTGCCATGAAGCTACATATATCATTTGAATCAACACAAGGAGACTAGTGCTATCACATTACCTTTTCATACTATGTAGTTCATATAGAAAAAAAATTCTTCTTTCAAATATGTTCATACTCTTTTACACGCTTTCAAATGCCTACCCACAAGGTACAAATGGCTGCACATTGAAGAAAATATATATTTTCTCTTGAAAACTTCTACAAAAGTTGCAAGTGTGATCTTTAAATATGCAAGTAAACATATGAGATGGGTTCTTTTCATGGCCAGTAGGGAGTTCTCACCTCCCAACCTTGGGTTGGAAAACCAACCACCCTTAAGCTAGGAGGTAACCAAGCTACCGGGTACACACAACAATAGAACAACGAAGCCATTTCAAACCACAACACTCAACAAAAAATACTCCCAACCAAGATTGCACATTTACATAGGGATTCTTCAAAGAATACAAAGATAGGGATAGAGGTGGACTATACCTCTATATGAGAAGATTAGTTAATAAATAACAATGACCCACATATCATATTTTTCTTCCTTTTCCAAACATTTATACACCACAACCCCAATATACACCATCCATACTACAATCTCTGAATATACCATACCATCATGAAATAAGGTTGGGTACTCATACCCTTTTTAGTCTCTCCTTCTCAAAGGAGGACAATCTCCTCGTAGAGGTTCCTACTCATTCCTATGCCCCACAAGGATGCTCTTCCCACATTGGGTGAGTTTATCCTATACAACCCAAAACCAAACAAACATAAATGAAAAAGCACATAAAATAAACAAAAAAATTACATAAACCATCTTCTCACACTTCCATACAAGAGATAAAAAGAAAATAAAATCATACATAAAGGTAGAATAAAACCTACCTCAAATCGAAGCCAACAATGAAGGATGGTTGGTGATGAACTCCAAATCTCTACCCGTCCAAGCCCAAGCCAAAATTTCCTTCTGCCAAGCAATCCAAGCACCCAACAAATAAAGAAGAACCCTTACTTTAGCTTTCAAAAGGGTTGAAATAGGAGTCTAGGGTTGAAAAACCTTGAAAGAGAGATTGACACATGTCAGCCTCCTATTGACTCCTATGGACACACCTCCCCACAAGTTCTCACACATGTGTGAGAACTATTGGGGAAGTGAAAGGCTAAAGAGTGTTCAACACTCAACAAAGGCCTTCAAATATCATAAATGAATGGCTAGTTAAGAAGGGTCACAACTTGCAATTTTCAAAAGTTATGGGTTTTATTTGACGTGTGAGAAATATTGGGGAAGTGAAAGGCTAAAGAGTGTTCAACACTCAACAGAGGCCTTCAAATATCATAAATGAGATTTTAGAGCCAATAGTCCAAAGCCATCCCCAAAATTCGTCACCCTTCTTAATGGCTAGTTAAGAAGGGTGACAACTTGCAATTTTCAAAAGTTATGGGTTTTATTTGACGTGTCAGAACTATTGGGGAAGTGAAAGGCTAAAGAGTGTTCAACACTCAAAAAAGGCCTTCAAATATTATAAATGATATTTTAGAGCCAATAGTCCAAATCCATCCCCAAAATCCGTCACCCTTCTTAATGGCTAGTTAAGAAGGGTCACAACATGCAATTTTCAAAAGTTATGGGTTTTATTTGACCCCTAACCCATAGTTAACCATCCTAGGGGTTATATTAGGGTCAATTAACCCATTCCAAGGACTAATTCAACCTTTTTAAACCCTCAAAAAGAAATTGAAATTCAAACATTGTCAAAGAATTTCCAAAATGCCCATAAATCCTCATCAAAAGTTTAATTTACTTTAAAAGCATAGTCAGAAGATTCGACACTAAATATTTTAATCACAAAATAAAATACAACATAGAGGCTATGGTCTATTTTCCAAATGGACCATCATGGGCTTCACTTGGGAAACACAAATCGAGTATCCTTGGTTACCTCCAATCCCATTGGCCATGGATGTGTACCTGCACACTCAATTTCCACTTGGGAATATATCCAATGTGAGATAATCCATAATTAAATCAACAATTCCATATACATATAAATAACACAATCAATCCTTGAATCAATAAGTTCAACATCCATAATTATTCTTTATCTAGCGAAAACATATTCTATCAATTCATATGAAGTCATGGCATAATAAGGAAATCACATCATCACTAAATTAAATTTTGCATCCTACCAATTCCATCTCATAAAATAATTATCATTTTCTACCATGATAACTAGATCATATGAGCATATCAATAAAGGAAGCATAATGTGCACATAATCATCATAGCATCATAAACATAAAACAAGAATAACATCAAGTGTCTATGATCATCCAAAATAGTCTAAAACACATAGACTATCAACATGATTGAATCAAAAGATAGTCAAATGGGTGTATCAAATGGTAGGCCTCACACCTAGGATGACATCATATGATCCTATAGGTGTGACATAAAGGTTTACTTCTATTGAAAAACTAGGTAGTTCTATCCCAGCTTCGAATAGACAATGTCCACCTTTGCTCTTGTCTGGTTTGCATACTCTACATCCCAAGACATTTCCATGTATTATGCCTTCCTAGATAATTGTTTATCTATTCTAGGTGAAATGAAATTATCAGTTTCACCAGTATCAATAAGAATATAAATAGGTAATCTAAACAAAATACTTGGTGTTTTGACTAGAGTTTCTTGGTACTCATTCTATCGATCGTCCATAGCCGCATGTATCTTTTTCTAAAACATAGCCTGCTGGCTAGGTAATGGATTACCATATGGTTGTGATCTAGAAGTTTTATTGGGAAATTCACTAGCATAGTGATCCCCTCTGCATATAAAAAATCTTGTAGGAAGTCCTCTTTTTCCTATGGTTTCTCCAGACTTGTTGATATTTTCATTAGCCTTGTTGGTATTACCCATGTTAGATTTATTCCTTTTCTGATTTCTCCTAATCTCTTTTAAATTATTACTGAATCTTTTCCCTTTTAGCCTTGGAAATTTTTGCACATATTCCTCTTTCTTTGGAACTTGTTAAAAACTTCCACAACCTTCTTTTGCTCTTTTCTTTCTTGATGAGTGGAATTAGCTTTAAGCTTTTATTCTTGGTTAATTATTTTTTCATAGACAAGATCCATTGTTTTTGGACAATGCATATCCACTTCCCCTCCAAACTGACTATTGAGTCCCATTATAAATTTCCTAATGCAGAAACATTCATCCTTATGATATATGGGAACATAGCATAGAAGTCGGGTAAACTTCTCCCAATATTCATTGTCTGTTGAATGCTACCTTGTTTCAAACCCAAGAAATTTGAGAGTTTCTAGTCATAATATAGTTGCGACCTAACCATCTTTTATGGAAAATCTCTATGAATTACCCCAATGTCAACTTCCATGAGTTGATATTAAGTTATAACTTCTAGTTCATCCACCAATTAGAGGCTTCTCCCACTAGCTAATATGCATCTCATGCAGCTTTAGTAACCTCATCATAGTTTCATATTTCAAAATACTTTTCCATTTGAACTATCCACACTTCAACCTCATCTCCTCCAACACTACCATCAAAATTAGGTGGAATTATCTTCTTCATGTCCCTAGAAAGTTTAGAATACACAAGCTTCTTCTTTCTTTCAATAGATGGTGTGGGTGATTTTTCTTTCTCATGATTATGGGTTCCATTATGCCCATGGTAAGAGTTTTCTCCTTCGTGCTCATTAACGGGTACTTCCATTTCTACCATATCCTTAACTCTTTCTTTTTCAAGGTTAGCCAACCTTTCCAAGATTTGGTCAAGCATAGCTTCTACTCTAGTGGTTCCTTTTCCAACCTCCTGACTTCCATCGAGATTAGTTTGTGTCCTCACCATGCTTAAGTGATTGGTTTTTATCAGAATATTTATCCATGTTAGACTAAACTATGCTATCAATTATCTTATGGGAAAATGAAAATATATATTCATATGCACACAAGAATTCCATATAAGATTAAGCACACACTTCTTTTGATATACACATAGTTTTATTCATTTCTTGAGGATTTAAATATCCTTTTGATTAAATGGAGTGACTATTCAAATAGTTGAGTGGAGAGTATCCTTTAGATTCACTCTTAGACACAGATTAAAGGAGTATAACCTACAAACTGAGACAATTGTTGTTCCCTATCTTTCTGCTCATCTTACATTTGTTTGTATCTATCCCAAAAAGGATAATAACCTTCAGATTTATCTTTTGAGAGGTAATTTAAATATGGTGTTCATCAACAATATAGTCTACCCTTTTTGTAGACATTTTTTCATGAGACCATTTCTCATGTGGCTGTGTCCTTGGTACATATCCCTCAAACTCTTTACTCAAAGAAATTGTTATTACTTCAACCAATGGTAGAACCCTAGGATCCCTAAAGATGAATGTTGGACTAACACTTACTTTTCAAGGCATATCCCTAGAAAGTGGTAACGACTTATAATTTTTTGGTGAGATGGTTGGTAGGTAATTATACATAGCCTCCATTTTCATCTTCCTCTTCACATCATTGCTATGAGAAAGTGTGTGACTAAAGGTTTCAATGCCACTTAACTAGATAGCATTATCATAGTTGGTTCCCTATATGGTTCTACTGATGGCTTCTTTTTCCTTCTTGGATTTCAGGTAACGCTCATTTTTCATTACTAACTTTTGAGTTGTTAATTTGAGATGCACCATTGGTGTAGGAGCACCTATTTGATTTCTTGCCTCCATGAGGCCATTTGTAAATAGTTGATCTATTTTGTGTATTGGGTCTTATAATAAGGTTTATAAAACCATTTTAGAGGTGTTTGAGTCTTAGGAAGTCATATTTTAAGTCATTTGTCAAATAATGTTTAAAGTTGGTCCATATTGTAAAAATTGTAAAAGTTGCTCAAGAAAGTTGTCAAGCAACTTGCCAAAAAGTGTCATTAAGGTGTTTTGTCAAAAAACTAATCAAAAGGTAGTTGAAAATGGTTGGTTTTATTTGGAAATGTATAGATACACCCTCAAAAACTCGAATTGGGAGTTGGAGACATTATTTTTTTGAAGTTTGATGAATGGCAACCTCAAGTTTTGTGTGCATTTTCTGATTTTTACATTGTTTCCAAGATGAAGTTGTGACTTGTACAGTCTAGTATGGACTCAAATAATAGAGTATCATATATGGATGGAAAGATCTCTGTTTCTAGTTTCCAATTATTTTTGTCTCATTGAATTTTGTTGAGTTTTATAGAATATATTACTATTTTGGTGAGAATGCCTATCCTAACAATATTGTGCAGAGTTTACAGTCTGAAAAGTGTGATGGTCTGAACCCTACCTAGGGTTTGCAATTTTGGAAAAAATGAAATATTTTTCTTTTCCACTGTTGGATCTTCATAAAAATTGGATGAAAAGTATATAACTATGTTTTCTTCAATCTCACCAGAGAGATTGGCTTCATTATTTGTTTTGTGGAAGTTATTAATGATTGTTCGTTGCATTAAATTGTGGGCTGCCATAGTTATGTTTCCAATGTGATATACAATGCTTAATAGCATGTGTTATACAAAGGTTGTTTTGGATTATTAAAGAAGGCTTATGAGATGTGTTGTTTAATCCTCATAGCTCTGTATCAAATTGGTATTAGAGCCCAGTAAGGTCTGGGTAGAGGAAGTGTTTGTGTTGGTGTTTGTGGTTGTGTGTTGTGCAGGTTGAGGAAGGAACTTGATTGCCTAGGTGTGGCAAAGTGAAGTGGAAGCAAGGAGATAATTTCTTGTGAAGATGGATTTTTTGAGAATATTGGAAAGATGTTTGTTGGTTGAGGATTCACGAGGAAGAAGGAAAGAGAGGAAAAAGAGTTGCGAAAGATGGAGAGAAAGAAGGAAAAACAAATAGAGTTTGAGAAATCCATGGAAGAGATAAGAAAAAGGTTGGAAAGATTACACAAAGAACACCAAATTCTTAAGAAATCACTAAGGAGTTGGAATATACCAATGTCAAAGAGGTTAAGATGGCCTCTAAAGAAGATTATGAAGAAGCAAAGAAAACAGAAGAAGGCAACAAATGAGGAAGAGGTAAAGTTTGAATCTACTATTCAAGTTGAGCAAGGTAAGTTACAAGTTGAGATGCATGATGGGTATGTGCAGGATCATGAAGGGCCAAAAAGTGGCAATATGATGGGTATGTGGCCGACGATCTTCTTTTTACCCAAAATTGATGATAAAAGGGTTTTAAAGGAATGCTCGCTTTCCACCAATTATAAATTATGCTTTTGCGTTTAATAAGTAATTATTATTCATTTACTATTTGAATTACAACTAAAAGTCTTGTGATTGATAAGGCTGATTGAAAAAATCTATAACTTTCAAACAGTATCACATTTTTTGAATCTAAAACATGTGTCACATTCTGTACTTCACATACTATAGGATTAAAAAGAAAAATGAATTTCATGAAGTTTTGACCAAGTTAAGGTGGTCAGACATACGAGTTTTTTATATTTTTTTAAATATGTAATAAAAAAATCATAATTAATTATTTACATGGAAAAAAATTACAAAAAAATATGCATCGCATCGGGACATGAGTCCTCTACTTATATCTAAAATATTATAAAAAAAATATTATCATTTTATTGTGGTTAGGGTGGTCAAACAAACACCTACTTATTTTTTCCCTATAAAATTTAGTACCATTGAAATTTTAAATTTTCTAAATAGAATTTTTAAGCAAACCTAATAGTTTAGAAACTACATTCAATTTGCTATAGATTCTATTCTTACATATTTTTAAAATAATATAGATAACTTATTCAAATTTTTACGTCAAATTTCCTAACTCTAATTTTTTTGAATTTTTTGCCACTTAAGGGCCTATTTTTTCCATGATGATCTTGAACATACACTGATATTCCAATTGTGTTTGAAGATGAACAAACTTCTTTGTTTGTTAATGAACATGTTGATGTTGAGATTAATCATATGGTTCTTGTTGGTACTCAAGTAGTTGATGAAATTGTTGTTGATGAACAAGTTGAGAAGGTTTTTAATGTTACTGATAAGTTTGCTATTGATACCCATGTTTATGATGGTAAAGTTCTTGATAACATTGATGTTGATATTCATGATCAAGTTTTTGTTGATAATAAAGTTGTTAATAAAGATGTTGTAGATTTGTTTGCTAATGAGGTATATGAAGGTCTGAAAGAGTATGATGTAGGTTATGGTTATGGTGAACATGTTGTTTTATGGTACTTTAATGATGAGAATGAAGATATAGATGATGCTACTAAGGTTTATACACAAGAAATAGAGTTTTGGAGCCTATAAGTTGAGAAGATGATGGAGAAGAGATGGTATAAGAAGAAGAGGAAGAAGGACCCAAGCATACTTTCCAAGATGAAGAAAAAAGTGCAAAGGAACTAGAAGATCAAGAAGAATACAATTCAAAGGGGCTTTAATTCTTTTGCCCCTGGGAATTTGGTGCAGAAGCATCTATTTGATTTCTTGCCTCCATGAGGCTATTTGTAAATAGTTGCTCTATTTTATGTATTAGGTCTTATAATAAGGTTTATAAAACCATTTTAGAGGTGTTTGAGTCTTAGGAAGTCATATTTCAAGTCATTTGTCAAATAATGTTTAAAGTTGGTCGATATTGTAAAAATTGTAAAAGTTGCTCAAGAAAGTTGTCAAGCAACTTGTCAAAAATTGTCATTAAGGTGTTTTGCCAAAAAACTAATCAAAAGGTAGTTGAAAATGGTTCGTTTTATTTGGAAATGTATAAATACACCCTCAAAAACTTGAATTGGGGGTTGGAGACATTATTTTTTTGAAGTTTGATGAATGGAAACCTCAAGTTTTGTGTACATTTTCTAATTTTTACATTGTTTCTAGGTTGAAGTTGTGACTTGTACGGTCTGGTATGGACTCAAATAATCAAGTATCATATATGGATGGAAAGATCTCTATTTCTAGTTTCCAATTATTTTTGTCTCATTGAATTTTGTTTAGTTTTGTAGAAGATATGACAATTTTGATGAGACTTCCTATTCTAACAATATTGTGCAGAATTTATAGTCTAAAAAGTGTGATGGTTTGAACCCTACCTAGGGTTTGCAGTTTTGTAAAAAATGTAATATCTTTCTTTTCCACTATTGGATATTCATAAAAATTGGATGAAAAGTCTATAACTATGGTTTCTTCAATCTCACCAAAGAGATTGGCTTCATTATTTGTTTTGTTGAAGTTATTAATGATTGTTCGTTGCATTAAATTGTGGGATTCCATAGTTATGTTTCCAATATGATATACAATGCCTAATAACATGTGTTATACAACGATTGTTTTTTATTATTATAGAAGGTTTGTGAGATGTGTTGTTGAATCCTCCTAGCTCTGCATCAACCATCTTGGCAGAAGAATTCACAACATTAGATAATGTTGGACAGAAAGAATCATGACCTCATAAGTTTCAGAGCTAAACCTAGTAGCTTTGATACCACATGTAACGCACTAAGCCTTATTTAAGTCAAAAATTTTAAATTTACACTTTACGAGTAAATAAAATGAGTAACAAACCAATGCAATAATTTTTTTTCTTTTCATTATTGAAAAAGATGCATTACATAATACAACATGGATTTACTTTCCATCATAAGTTACATAAATATAAGAATGCATACATTTACATAAATAGCTCAAAGAGATTTAGAACAAATAGTTGTAAGATGGTTCAAGATCCTTCCTTTCAAATCTTGGTTCTTATATTACCTACTGTGGAGGAAAAGCATCACTTAGGCACTTTTCTTCCAACCATAGAATTTTAATGTGGTCCCCTACACATCTATCATTCAATAGATGGCCCTTCCCTTCAACGAATACACTGGTAGAGTAACCAATAAAAAAACCAACTAAGCATAGTGATGTGTCTTACATAACAAGAACTTGTAATCCCACAATCTCAAACTAGCATGTAATACTAGACTATGGTGAATTGATAGTGTAGTCTCAGATAGTACACTACTTTGGCCAAAGTGTTACATTCAGTATTCCTATTGAGAGTCATCTATCACATACACTACTTAGTGCCAATTTGACTTAAGTTTATCTTAAACTATGCATAGGTATTTTCCTTGAATGGATATTCTGTCACCCTAGATTAACCTACCACCATTTTAATCTACTTGGAATGAATCTACTTACCAAGTACACAAGCTCCCTCCCATACTGGATTAACTATCCTAAGAGTAACACAAGCTTTCCTACTTAAATCAATAACTTTAGCTAAGTGTACCTCAAGTGCCTCTTGTATTCAATCAATCCTAGTATATAATATCTATGATATACACCAAACTCATATATTATGTAGTACTTACAAGAACAACATAAAAATAACATAAAAGATTCAATTTCCTTTTTAAAGACACTCTCAAATACTTCTATTGAACAAATTGAAAAATACATTTCAAGTAATCATAGAAAACATAACATTTCTAAGTAAATAACAAAGAAGAAGATATCCTCATGCCTGTTATTGCTTATCCAAATTAATGACAACAATGCAACTCTCTCAAATAATTAACTTGATAATAAAATTCTTAATAATATCACAATATCTCTACCTCACTTGTTGATAGCTTGCTTATCTCAAAATATAAACTCCTCACAACTATATGAAATTAATTCCTTTCACTCTCTCAATGCAAAGAAAAGTATATCTAGGAAAATATAGAATTATGAAATGAAAAAGATGTGTAATCTCTTGAAGAAATGTGTCATTCACAAATGAAAAGGCTTAGCTATTTATAAAGCAATCTAGCAACCTCAAAGCCTATAGTTTAGGCATGTGGGTATGTGCAGGATCATGATGGGCCAAAAAGTGGCAATATGGTGGGTATTTGTAGGGTATGTGGCTGATGACTTTTGTTTTACCCAAAATTGATGAAATGAAAAGGGTTTTTAAAGGAGATTCTCAGCTTTCCACCAATATAAATTATGCTTTACTTTGAATTTAATAAATAATTATTATTTATTTTCTATTTGAATTACGACTAAAGTGTTGATTGATAGGCTAATTGAAAAACATCTATAGCTTTCAAACAGTATCACATTTTTTGAATCCAAAATATGCACCACATTCTATGTTTCGTATACTATAGGATTAAAAAAAGAAAAATTGAATTTTATGAAGTTTTAACCAAGTTAAGGTGGTCATACATACGAGTTTTTTATATTTTTTAAAATTTGTAATAAAAAAATTATAATTAATTATTTACTTGGAAAAAATTAAAAATTATGCATCATTTGGACATGAGTCCTCTACTTATGTCTAAAATATTATAAAAAATATTATTATTTTATTGTTGTTAGGGTGGTCAGATAGACACCTACTTCTTATTTTTTCCTAAAATTTAAGTACTCTGCATTGAAATTTCAAATTTTCACCAAATAGTTTAAAAAAAAAAAAACCTAGTAGTTTAGAAACTACATTTAATTTGATACAGATTCTATTTTTACATATTTTTTAAATAATATAGATAACTTATTCAAATTTTTACGTCAAGTTGCCTAACTCTGATTTTTCTATTTTTTTTGCCACTTAATGGCCTATTTTTTCCATGATGATCTTGCACATACCCATGTAAAATAACAATAAGCTTCATGTAAAGAAACTCAACAATAAGGTGGAAATAAACTAAGCTCAGACTCAATAAAACCTCCTACAAATGGACTTGGATATTTTCTAGCAATCCAAAGACTAATTCAAAATGCACATGGAAAATTTGAATCATACTCTAACAGATACATCTATAGAAAATCATTTCAAGAGGTGATTCCAAATCCTCTAATCCTCTATCAAGTTGGTGAAGTTACATAATGAAGAGAATTAGTCAATATTAAATCTGTAACATATAGCACTCATCGACTGAATTCAAGGAATGAGTTAATTTAATCATTTAAGGACATTGGAAAAAGTTAACATTGCTTTTCATCACTATGTTGACCAAGTCTAGGCTAGTAGTTAAAATATATTCATATGTTTTCACATACATGACATGGTGAGTGGAATTCGACTTTACTTCATAGATGTAAGCATTTCCAAATCGACTTCCATTCTAATAGTGATTGATGACTATTATTGGCATGTATTTCCGTGATTGCTAACATCTAAAGATAGCCTTTATAAATCAACTTCTATTGAATATAAGAGATAGTATAATTCTAATTCACATATAATATATATTTTATATACATATAAATATATATATTTAAATACCTCAATGTATTTATATATATATGTATATATATATATATATATAATCATTTAATATATATTTACATGTAATATATATATATCATAAGCTAATTGTCTAAGCATACATTCAATATATAAATAGGTATATATAAGAGTATAGGCATTATTGTATATAAAAAACACATTATACTGAATGTGTGCATATATATATATATATATGTATAAATTTATATGCCTCTATGTGCACGTATAAGTAGGTATATCATATCAAAGGATCTGTATAAGCGTGTCCATTTGCCAACGTATGCATGTAGCGATATACATATACATATGGATACATGTATATGCTATACATATATATATGTTCACATCTAATTCACATATAGCTATTCACGATTACCATCATATTGATAAGTGTTTACGTGTGACCAGTACATCTATACATATGCATATATGTGTCATTTGATTCCATTGACATGCATGTGCATATATATACACATACTTCCACATACATCTCACTTGTGAATATAATCGTAGAAATACAAGAAAGATCACAGAAACTTAATTAGATAAGCATCACCCAATAATGCATGTAGTAGCAAACAAGACTCTCAAATGTAAACATATCAGCTAAGGATGACTTACTTACTACCCACAAACTGACTCAACTCAATCATTCTAATATGGTGTGTGTATGCTTAGATAGTTTACATTTACCAATTACTCAACCAAGATCTTCTCCCGAGTGATACTTCCCCTCTGCCTAGAGGAATGGAACACATACTTGCATCCACTAACACATGCACATGACAATCAACTATTCATAACATATGCAGTATACATAAAAATTTCCAAAGTTAGAATAATAATAATTCAATAACCTTTCATTCACATATATGCAGTATTTCACCATGAATAACATCAACTGAGATAACATCATATTGATAACAAGGTACAAATATATTTTATTCATCTTCAGAATTCACACTACATTCATATTTACCCTATGTAGTAATAGTAAATAGTAGCTTCAATTTTGGGGTGTAACATAATTCAAGGATATTTTCTCTTTGATACATCATTGTATTAAGGGTTGTGAATCCACTGCTTTACATTTTGGTGAACCTGACATGAATGAAATCATATTGAATATTTTTCTTCAAAATTTTAAAAATTTTGATGATGCATTTTTGGAACATTATTTTATGTGTTGAATGATGTCCTAGATGATTTATTAGAGGCACCTCCTTCTACTAAAATATCTTTTAATCAAACTTATTCATTAAAAACTTCTTCTTTACAAGTTGAAGAGTTCGTAAATATAGTCATATTCTCTACTTCCTCTCAAAGGCCTAAGCGACCAGTCATTTATGTGACTCTAGCTAGTCCATCTCCTAAAATAAGTCATTCTATTTATAGGATTCCTTTCAAAAGTGATGTATATGACCTTTACATGAGATTCATGAAATCTAAGGCTCTCTCTTATAGAGTAGTAGCCCATATTTGTAATACTAGAAAAAATCAACAGAATGTTAATTAACCTACTTATTTACCACCTTCTCAACATAGCCTTCCTCAAGCACCTATACTTATAGGTATACCATCAAGTGAGTATGATCTTGTCAAGCAACTTCATGTGATTCATTCCAAGATTTTACTTTAGACTATTTGGTTTACTAGAGTATGCTTTGGAAGCTTTGCAAAAGATCCTTTTTTCTTCTTCTACTAGGATGATGGATGTTAATACATTGACATATCATATTCATGTGGATTCATAATCACATTCCATTTGCATAAGCTCTTGCCTATGGAAGTACAAAAGCAACCAGATTCTCTAATGATAATAGTTTATATTAAAAATATTGGCACTAGATTTTCTCTCAATGATATTGACTTGATAATCAATGTATGTAGCATTAAATTGTTTCCTAAAATTAAATTGATTCAAATCCCCTTTCTACTTCTTCCTTGTACATCTGTGGGTTTGATAATGTTAGGCAACAAGCCTTCGGAACAATAATATTACCTTTAATTTTGGGACCCATTACCATACCCACTCTAGTATATGTTATGCCAAGACATTGCCATAAAATATTCTCTTGAGAAGACTATGGATTCATGGTTTAGGAATAATTACTTCTACCTTGTATCATTCCATGAAGTTTGTTTCTAACAATGAGGTGGTCACAATCAAGGCTAGCTCTAATGTTGTACACTTATGTGAGATGGCAACTGCTAGTCAAAATTTGGTTGCACATAATTTTAAGAACTTTATCGCTTCATTATATTCCAATGTGTTGAATATTCTCTAGTAGTACCTATCACAAAGGATACTCTTGAGGAAGATGTCCTTAAGGAAAATCTACTTGAAGGAAAGATTCCTAAGTTTACCCCTTCCACTTCTTCTCCTAAACCAAATACATGTATTTTTTATGATTGGGGATCGAATCCTATATCAGGGAGTACAAAGTAGATCCTATCCACTTAGACATTCCAAAAAATTCATCCACATTTGCTAAAAAGGATGATTATACATCAGTAAAGAGAGGTGATACTTATAGTATGGAGTACATTCTTTATGCCAATCCTTCGTGTCCTCAATAATTAAAATCATGATACAGAATAAGACTCAATACCTATTTCATATTTTTTTATAGAGGCAAAGGTTGTCAAAATAATGAACAAGGTATTAAAGTCCCCTTAGAGGCTAACCCATGTAACTTTAAGATTGGACTTGGATACTACCCCACAACTTCTAAGGTAAAACCATGGCTGAATATTAATATGGTTTCCACTGAATCTCAACCTCTTAAATTGGTTCATCTTGAATACATTGAAATCAAGGTAGACACTAAGGAAGTTCCTCTAGATGTTTCTCTTTGGATGAAGGTATAGAATACTTCTTAGGCATTTATTTGAACCTACTTTCCTATCATCATAACTGATAATTTCCATATTGTTTGAATAGACATGCCTATTTTGGGGAGTCCATTATGAATTATGAGGAGAAGGCTCCTTCAACTAATATGGATGGTAATGCTTCTATACTTTGTCCTAAGTACCATAGTACTCTCCTCAAAGGAGATAATTCTGATGTTCTCATGGATCTTAAATCTTTTGAGAAAGTAATTAAGATTGGAAAATGTCTCTCTTTAAAGGAATCTAAACACAATGTTGATTTATTATAGCCTCATCCTGATATCTTTGCTTGGTCATATGAGGACATGTCGGGTATTGATGAATCTATAGTAGTTTATAATATTATCCTATGGCCCAATTCCAAACTTGTTAAACAAAATAACCATAAAATGAATCCAAAGGTTTCTTTATTAGTTAATAATGAGATACAAAATCTTTTAAAAGATGGTTTTATCCATCCATTGACTAATTTCACCTTGTTTATCAGATATTTTTGTCATTAGTAAACCCAATGGCCATATGAATATATGTATTTACTTTCGTGATATGAATAAGGCTCCTCCTAAGGATGATTATCCATTTCCAAAAATTGATATGATTGTAGACTTGACTATAGGCCATGCCTTTTTATCCTTTTATGAATGGCTTATTAGGCTATAATTAGATCTGCATCAACTCGAAAGATTAATATAAGACAACCTTCACTACCCATTAGAGTGCCAAGTTATATTATGTAGTCATGTCATGTGCATTAAAGAATGTTGGAGCTACTTACCAATAGGCGATGACTCTTATATTTTAGGTTTTCATTCACAAGATCTTAGCTGAATCTACAACTTGCCACTTGATCATGTTGAGAATATTTAATTTATCTTTGACAAGCTTCAACTCTATAAGATGAGAATAAATCCTCTTAAGTGCATCTTTGGTGTGGATGTTGAATAAATTTTATGATTTATTGTCTCTCATCATGGAATCAAAGTTAATACGAATGAGATCAATGTAATTGTGAACATTCCTCCACCTAAGAACATCTCTCAAATACATAGTTTATAGGGAGATATTTGTGAAATTGGTAGACTCATATCTTAATTGGCTAATCATACCCTTTGATTCATGTGCTTGTTGAAGAAATATTTTTTGTTTTAGTGGGATGTTGAATGTCACAAGGATTTTGAATTTATCAAGAGTTATTTTTCAAGTCCTCTTATCTCGAAGCTAACTATGCAAGATAAACCCTTTATTCTTTATATTTATGTATCACCTTATTTTTTAGCAACATTCTTGGCTCAACGTGATAATTATTGTAAAGAAAGAGTGATATACTACATTACTCATATTCTAGTTGATTATGAAACTTGATAATTTTCTATGGAAAAAAAATGGCTTTCTCTCATTTTTACAACACATAACTTATGACATTATCTCCTCGACATAGAGACTCATGTGATCATGAAGTTTGATCTTCGTAAATATGTATTCACTAAAATTGATCTTTTTAGAAGGTTATGGAAATAGGTGGTGTTTCTCTATAAGTTCGATATCAAGGTCATGACTCAAAAGGTAGTTAAAGGAAAAGCTATCACTAATCAATTGGAAAATGCTCCCTCACCTAGTGCTCTCCCCACTCTAGATACATTCCCATATGAAAATATATTTGTGTTACATCATGAACCTATGTGGGAAATGTAGTCAGATGGATCAAGATGTAAAATTAGCTCTATGCCAAGTATAGTTTTAATCTCGGCTAAAGGAAAGTGAGTTCCTCTATCTTTTCAATTAGGATTTTATTATACTAATAATATTGTTAGAGAAAATCCTTCATTTCTAGCTTATATGTTGTGATAGAATTGAATATTAAACATATCTACATTCTTTGTGACTTTGATATTATTAAAAATCAAATCATGAGAGCATATCAAGCTAAGAATAGTAAGCTATCAGAGTATCATGATTTAGATTTATCCTTACTTGATCGATTCTATTCTTTCGTTACAGATAGCATTCCTAGGAGAGAAAATCATCATGCGAATGTGATGGCAAGCATAACTTTCCTTGTACCCTTGGATGATGGTATAAATTAGTACCACTTTATGGTTTCAAATTCTCTACTTTTACAATGTTTTGGATCAACCTAAACCTTATAGTATTGTGTGTGCTCATGTAGACTTAGTAGACTAGTATTCTCACATCTATAATTATCTAAGAACTAGGAACTTTCCTAATGGTGTGACTAAAAGTACTCATGTCTAGATATGCAAGCTTTTAGATCATTACATTGTTTTTTGTAATGTTCTCTATCAAAAATATTACAATTGTATTCTTCTTTGGTGTCTCACTAAGGCTGAAATACCCTTCATCCTTCAAGAAGCTCATTTGGGCTCTAGGGGTGGAAATTTTTGTAGTAAATCCTTAGTACACAAATTGATTCATATGGGATATCATTGAAAAAAAATCAAGAAAGATTCCTTTGCCTTTGCCAATAAATATCCTAAATTTTAGAAACATAGTAATCTTATTCAAGCTTCCACACAAGAGCTTCATAACTAGACCTCTCCTTTTCCATTTTCTAAATGGTTGTTGGATATTATTGAGAAAATATCACCTTCTTCTTTTAAGGGAAACATCTTTATCATCATAGTTGTTAATTGCTTTATAGAATCAGTCAAAGCTATCCAATTTTGGTTTGCTAACACTGAAGTGATCTATACCTTTCTTTTGAATAATATTATTGCTCACTTTGGATTGCCTTCCACCATTGTTTCTAATAATGTACTTAATTTAATAATATTAAAGAGGTAAATAAATTCTTAGAGAAATTTCACATTCAATATTGATCTTATACACCTTACTATATTCAATCTAATGACCAAGTAAAAGTGTTTAATAAAACTCTTGAATTAATTCTTCAAAAAAAAGTGAGTAAACATGGTAAAGATTGGAACTCAATTTACTTATTCCTTATGGGCTTATTGCACGAGTGTTCATATGGCTATTGGAGCAACCTTGTATAAGCTTGTGTATGGTGCTAAGGCCATTATTCCTTTATAGTTAGAAATTTCATCTCCATGACATTCCCTTAAAGGGTTAATTGATGATGATACTTACCTTGTTGAACATCTAAATGAAATTGAGTTGTTTGATGAGCATTGATTGTACAGAACCTTGATCATCTTCAATCTTACCAAAAGTATATCTCTAAACATTATAATCAAAGTGTTATTTCATGTAATTTTAAGTTGGGAGAACTTATTCTCTATGAGAACCAGAGAAATGTGAATGTTCCTCCTTATCTAAAGGGGAAATTTAGCCCTAATTTTTTAGGTACTTACATAGTAACCTTTATATACGATTTTGGTGCATATGAACTATCATATATGGATGGTACTCCTATAAAAGAATTGGTCAATGAAATGCATCTTCACAAATACTATGCATAAGAGCTATGCAACATGTACATGATGCTTGTCCCTTTTTTCAGGGATTGTAGTCCATTATGCTATGAAATTACTTCATTAAAACATTATATTTTTAATTTGTGTTATGATGTGAACATGCGTATGTAGTTAATTTCTATAATTAAGAATTATATATATATATATATATATATATATATGCTTTTTTATTTTTATGTTGTGTAATAGTGCATTGTGTTTGATTAGATCTTTTATCCATTCATTCTACATCACACCCTCTATCTTTGTCATTAAACATCAATTAGGTCATCATTGTATTTAATTAATAATGCACCTAATGTGTGTTTAATTAGATCATGATAGCGTCTAATCTAAGTATGCATCTATTACATAACCATATATGAGAAGAAAACATACACATAAGAACACATAATGACTGATCCAAAATCTCATATAGATATATATCAAAGCAATGTCATGTACCTATATCAGACAACTATCACAAAATGTAGTGTTCATATATCTATATAATTCTTTGCATTTGCAATCCTTCAAGCTCTCCCTATAATTCCCCCATTTTCTCCCAGAGAGTGGTGATGTGCTTCGTTAGAGTAGCCTCCCTCTCTCTCAAGCCTCTCATAGTGTTTCCATTGGATGCTACACCTTTGGATATTGGAGATCAGTGGGTGTTGTTCTCACAACCTCTAACTATATTGTGAGGTCATGGAGTTGGCTATGTAGAGCATCACATGTCTTCTTGGCACTCGCAGCTCATGTCATGACTTGATATCTCTCATATAGAATAGTACAAATCTTGGAACCTTGTTGATCCCTCTATCTCATCATCATTAAAAACTCTATATCACATTAGACAAGCTCGACTTGACTCTCTTTTGGGACATCTGTCATGAAAATCAAGGTCAACTTCTTTATCACCCACCATTCAAAAATGTTGACCGATACAACAATGTCATCAATTTCCAAGGCCTCAAGAATTTCATCATCCTCCCTATTGTAATTTTCGAATGTGACATCAATGATGGTAGGCCAAGAAAAATTCATTGATGGAGCCACACTCCAATGTGACTGTGTATACATGGTTGCAACTAGTGGAATGGCCTACATCTAGTTGAATTGATGCGTGACAATATGTAGTAGTAAGGTACAATTATGTGGTCTTTCCTACTGAACAGGAGCCTATCTCACTACATGTGTCATAACTTCCTCCAATCTAATGAGAAAACCCTCATGTTCCTATAGGGCCTACATTTCACATCTCTCCTCTCTAGTTGATAAAAAATATACACCCAATAAAGTATGTCTCCAAACCTACAATCAAGGCCCAACAGGTATGAATGTATGCATGGATCCCCTTGCCTTGTAGGCTAGGGATACCTGGATAGCCATGTGTAGGGAAAATTCTCAAACACCAACACCTAGAGGAGCATGAAGGTCATGATTCTATGATACTTTTAAAAGATTTAGTGCTTGAGTTCATGGTATAGATGATTGAGCATGCTCCAACCCTAGGTGTATACCATCCACCACTCCTTAATATATCTACTAAAATGGAAAAAACCTCCATGAAGGTCAGATACTTTCCCATAAATTTTGACATGTAGTGCCACCATCACCATAATCACATAATGTACCAAGAGAATTTCAATGTGCACCTACTCCAACCACCTCATATATATATATATATATATATATATATATATATATATATATATATATATGGCCAATGGTTTCCTCCAAGATAATGTAGTCAATGTAGTGCTACTATGTTTCTTGCAAATCTTGGGGAGTATGCCCCTCATATATCACCCTCTCTCTTCAAATGAGAAGTTGAAGAATATGATACACATTCTCTAGGGTGATGGTCATCTCCCCTTTTGGGAGATGAAATGAGGAAGTGTCCACATCCCACCTCTCCATAAATTCCATCAACATTCATGTGTGAAATTGGATTTCATGCATGGTGTAGACCTACCATAACCCAACCCACAATAGCAATATATACACGTCAACAAAGATTAGAGGGCTACGACTCCACAATAGTGATAAAAAAACATCTCCATTGTCCTCATAGATCTAGGGAAAGTACTACAAAAAATAAAATACCATGTTAAACAAAGCCACTCTCTATTCTACCTCTCTACTCTACATCTTCTAAAATTTTCTATCTTTGTCTCTAAGGCAATATAATGTAGCATAAATTTTTGTGTGACACATTGGTTTCTGAGGCCTATTTTGATAACACCAATTCTAATATGTTCAATAGACCCTAATAAAGGCCACTAGTGCATCCATAGGATGGCATTAGGCCAAATGGATCCATTCTCTATTTGTGGGTCTTATAAGGCTAATAAACACAAAAATGACAAGTTAGGGAGAAATATTCTCATACCTCATCTAGTGGCTCACCCCTCTCCATGATGGCTCATACCTCCTTGATCCTAGGTAGCCAAAAGTATCATCAATGAGGAATTTTTCTAAAAGCTCTCTAAAAAATAAACAAAATCCTCATTGTGGTGTTTTTTCCATTTTTGAAGCTCACCCATTTTAAAATTTTAAAGCGAAGAATTTCATGTTAGCCACTATAGATTCTCACTAGGCTCAAACACTGAGGCATTATTAGTATCCACCTGTTCAACCTCGACAACCTTTATAGTATCACTTTTTGCAAAATTGTCAAAATTTCAAAATTAGCATCTATATTGTCTTAGCTACTTCAGTGTACCTAATTTTTCCAAAAACTAAACTCACTAAAGTGGGGAAAAATTTAGTGTCATAAAACTTCCCCCTAGGTATGTGTAGGATCATGATGGGCCAAAAAGTGGCAATATGATGGGTATGTGTAGGGTATGTGGCTGACGACTTTTTTTTACCCAAAATTGATGAAACAAAAAGGGTTTTTAAAGGATATTCTCACCTTTCCACCAATATAAATTATGATTTCCTTTGAATTTAACACAATTATTATTCATTTTCTATTAGAATTATGACTAAAGTCTTGATTGATAGGTTGATTGAAAAACATCTATAGCTTCCAAAGGTATCACATTTTTTGAATTCAAAACATGCATCACATTCTATACTTTGCATACTATAGGATTAAAAAGAAAAATTGAATTTTATGAAATTTTAACCAAGTTAAGGTGGTCAAACATACGATTTTTATATTTTTGAAAAGTTGTAATAAAAAATTCACAATTAATTATTTACTTGGAAAAAATTACAAAAATATGCATCACATCGGGACATGAGTCCTCTACTTATATCTAAAATATTATAAAAAAATATTATCATTTTATTGTGGTTAGGGTGGTCAGTTAGACACCTACTTCTTATTTTTTCCCTAAAATTTAAGTACTACTCTATTAAAATTTCAAATTTTCACCAAATAGATTTTTTTATTTCTATTCTTACATATTTTTGAAATAATATAGATAACTTATTCAAATTTTTACATAAAGTTGCGTAACTCTAATTTTTCTAAATTTTTTGCCACTTAAGGGCCTATTTTTTCCATGATGATCCTGCACATACCCCCCCTATGGAAATTTCATGCTTACACATGTAGGCCTACCACATTCATGGAAAAAACTTAAAAGTTATAGTTTCATGATTATGATTTCATAGGTGAAAATGATGAAGTAGTAGCAGCCTAAATGCCTAATTTTTGTATTTTTTTTGTAGGACACATATGTGATACATAGACATCTCTGCAATGTGCAAGAATCCCAAAAAATTCTAAGATTTAAATGTGAATATTCTACATGCATTTACTATGAAACATGTTGTAGAGACAAGGATGCGTGTGTAATGACTCCTCCCACCTATGCAACTTCTAAAAACTCTTTTTTATATTCTCATTTTCACAAGGAAACTCTCTTAAACTACTACTTGATCTTTTTCCTATTCTCTCTTTCTCTCTCACTCTCATAGGAAAGCTCTATTGAAATGTTCTCTCAAGAAACAACCAAGGCTTCTCTTGCATGTGAATCTATCATGTCTATCAATCTAAGAGGGGAGCCATGTGTTGTTTCTAATTATGTCTTATTATCTTATCTTGTCTATTTGATTTCATCTTTTATGTTTGTGATAGGGGTTCTCCTTCTTATGTGTTTTTTTTCTATCACATTTCTTTTACAATCGTGATACGGTTCTCCTCCTTTAATGGGTTTGTTTCTATCACATGTATTTTAATTTATGCATTTTATCTATCTTGATCCTATCTTGTTGGTTTTGGAGGTGAAAACACCAAAATAGGGGTCTGAATGAGGCAAAACCCAAAATAAACCACAACAATTTCTCTCATTTTTTTGTGTACAGATGAATAGGTTTAGCAACTCGTGCATTTTAGATTATGGGATCTTACTCTCTATTTTATTAGAGACGATAGTGTGAGGCATAAACATCCTAATGCACATTGTCATCCATGGTTGAGAGCTAATCCTATTGAAAGTACAATTTCTATTTTGTGTTCTTTTCATTTTTGTATGCTAGAGATTTTAATTCACTCAATCACTCCTATACTTAAGTGATTTATTTATTCTTATCATTTGTAATTTAGTGTGTATTTGATTAGATTGTATAGACATCCTTTATTATTTATCCCATCACCTTAGCTTTGATGGTTGAGCTAATTGAGGGCTATTTTCTCTTCAATGCCCCATTTTTCTTGAGGGTGGTGAATTCCCTCCTTTACAAATTAAAAAATGGATCATCTTGTATTTTGTGGGTGAATCTTATTGTATTCCATTTCAAACTTTGCTCCAAAATAGTTCTTAATAGGTTACACATTTTTGTTCAAATTTATTGGTCTTTTCTAAGGACCAATCTTTCTTTCCCATGCAAGTGCATGAAAAAGGTGCATTTTAATTCAATGAAAGGGGTATATATTTTATAAAACAAGGCTTGTGGTAACAAACCATATATGGTTATCTTTTTGTTCTACTTCCTCTATTGTGTTGTTTTTTCATGTTGTTGGTGTCTTAACTATTGTTCTTATGTAAGGGACAAGGACCTTTCCCTACTTAATCAATAAATAAAAAATCATATATGGTATCCTCTTATATTTTTATTTTAGTGTCATTACAAAAAAAAAATCTTTAAAATACTCTATTAATTTGTATAGAGATTTAGAGTTATAAGATATAATAAGTTCTCTTCATAGTAAGAGTTTGCCTCAATGTTAGCATATGAGTTTCATTTGACACTTCATAAACATTGAGGTCAAAAAAGAATTAGAAAACAAAAAGGTTCACTACAATTGCAAAATTTAGTAACAATGACCCTTGAAGCCTATGAGTTCCCTAAATAATTCTACAATATGGTTGATACCATTTTAAAAGATGCAACTGCCCTAGTTGGTGTAAATGGTCCACTAAAAGACCCAATAACTCTTCAAAGGTCAATTAGGAAAGAATTCCCATTAGAACCTTCTTTTTTGTTAGCCTTTGAAGCAATCGGCTACCTAGTAAGAGATAGCTACTTTTTTCCAAATGTTAGAGGCCTAATGCTCCCTGATGATAGTGGCCTAATCAACATTCACTTTTGATGATGAAACTACTCTATTCTTGAGGATTAGTGAAGAAAATATAGAATTTATGATGCATAATTTATAGATTTTTTGCAATACCTCTATTGAAAAAGTCTCCAAGAAAAAAATAATACTCTTAAGTTAGGATCTTGACCCACCTGATTGGTTGAATAAGTACATGGACTTCAATGCGGTGGGCCTAACAAAAAATTTAGGTATCTAGGAATCACATTTTTTATTAACCCTAACCTAAAGGTTATGTGGAAATAGATAAAATGAAAATAGAAAAGAAATTGGGTTGTTGGAATAAAAATTACCCCTGATTTGCTAGTAAGTTCCAAGTTTTTCAAAATATATTCTCCTCATATTCTCTTTAATACTCTCTAGCTTGGATGTTTTGTAGCTATCAAGTTAAGGACATCCAAAATAAGATTAGATAGTTTTGATGGTATGATGGACATGGAAAAAAAGAAGCATAATATTAAGTGGGATTGGTCCTATGTAGTAAAGAAAAATGGTGGATTAGGTCTTAAGGACCCAAAAAATAAGGAATTTCTTTGGTTGTTAAATGTATAATACATCCAAATGAGGGGAATAAAACATGGAAAGTACTTGTGAGGAAAAAAATTTAAAGCTCAACCCCTAAAAATGCCAAAAGTTGGAAGTCACTACCTATAGAAGACATTCATGCAAGTAATTTCCCTATTATGGTTGTTGGATTAGTTTTTTTTAAAACCATATGGAAGGCATGATAAATGATAAAAAAATGAACCTCATTACAAAAGAACAAAAAAAAAGTTGTGGAAACTCCTCAATATTGTAGAATATACAACATAAAAGGAAACCTCTTGGACTGATGCAAGGTTTCTCAGCTAAAACTTGGGAAGAAAGGGGATTAATATGTGTATCAAAGATATTCTAAATACTAATGTTATTAAAAGATGGATCTCTCTAAGCACAGAGTATAAGTTACCTATCTTGCATTAGAGAACCTACACCTATTAAAATTTACTGACTCCCCAAACCATGACTCCCTAACTAAAGTAAAATGGAAAGAATTTTCTTACCTAACTAACCTAAAACCTAAAATAATATACAAAGATTTATGTAACTCAAGTGTTAGTTTTTGTTATTCCAATAAATGATATAATTGTAAGGAAGAAAATAAATTATGGAAAAAAAATTTCAAATAGATATGGAACAATACTTTAGAACCTAAAAAGAATTTTTTCAAATGACATCTCATTTTAATAAAGTATTGCCAATATAGTTTAACTCTTATAGTATTGAGATTTTCTCTTTATGCAGGAAGCTTAAAATTATTGATGACATATTATTTGATTGTTTATTTGTGAAATAAACTTAGTACATATTTTTCTTGGATTTAATTGGATGGGAGGAACTAGGAAAAAATAAATTAAAATATATTAAAAAAGGTCAAATTGAAGTGGTTGAAAAATATCTTAAGTTATTTTGGTTATTGTTATCTACTAAAATTCTATGGTTTATTTGGAAATCAACAAATGAATAAAATTTTCAAGGCAAGATGTGATCCCTTATTGAGTCTTCTAGAAGACTCATATATTTCATTGTCTTATTATAGGTAACAATAACATTAGAAATCTCTAGGTCAAAGTTTATTTAAGCTTCTAAAAAATGGAAAGGTAGAGATATGCAAAGAATAGATCAAGTACATGAAACATTGGCCCTTTAATTCAAATGATAACATCTCCTTCACATAGAACTACCTTAAATTTAGAAGGAAATACAACAAAAATGTCAAAGAGGAGACACTAAAAAAATACTTTGGATTATGAGGCCTGAGATTCCACTTGAACCAAGATGGAGATATGGCAATGTAAATAGTGCATTATAATTCATACCTATCACAAATTTAACCTCATCTTCGATGCTATGACATGGACCAATGTAGTGAAATTAGGAAGCTAGGAAACGCCTTTGCTTGAACAAAAAAATACTATTGGAATTAAATAAACAGCATTATATCATTTTTTCATTGTTCATAATGTTATCTAATGTATGATTTTTTTTTTGTCTTTTTGTCTCAAACTTACATGAAAATGAACATAAAATTTTTGTTTTGTTTTGATACAACCTTTCATGGCACCCAGTATAGCTATATATCCTAAGCCTATTGAAATATGATATAATGTAAAAAAAATGCTACAATGTATCTTTTGGTTTATAAACTATAATTAATACAAATAAATTTATTAGAAATGGGAAAGAACTTAAATAATAGTCCTTACAAGTGTTTCTAACCCGAAGAACTATAGACAAAATAAAACTTGGTACATCATGCACATTGAATGGCGTAGATAATGTTTTGAAGACTATAAGTGTGATAATGGTAGAAGTCATAAGGGTTATCACATTGGTGACAACATATTTGAAAGGTATAGTTACTTCATGTTATAGAATCTATGTGTAATTCAAACCCTTCGATAATAGTATGACAAGGTTTTATATCTTAAGGTATTCTTCATCTTTTTATTATAATTTATTTTCAAATACCAAGTGATGGATGCAATATATGCAATCTCATTGTGAATATATATAATCTTAAACCATATCAATAGGTTTTTCCACTATGAGATTTTAAACTATGTGATAAGTTATGTCAAAAACCCTTTTTATAACTAGTGTAAATATTATGAATCCCATTATATACATAGAAGGTTATCATGATGAAATTATTAATAAATATGGCATGGGACAAATGGCCTATAGATGAGAGTTAAATGATCTATTCTCTCCTTGTATGTTAAATACATGGTAAATAAATCCTTATTTAAACCCTAACTAAGAAGCTCTTGGAAATAGTGTAGTTTTCATGAGATGACAATGTAATATTGTCTCTCATAATGTGATATCATCTCTCATCTAAAATGAAAGTATGAGATGGAATTGATAGTGTACAAAGAAAACAATAGGGAAGAAAAATCCTTGGTTTCAAAATTTAAATGCCACAAAGAAATAATCCAAGCAGCATTTGACGTCATGCTTAGTGAAAAAGGATCTGCATGCAAGGATATTCATGAAAATAGTTAGATTAAAATGTAATTTTCTATGATAAGGATGCAAGAGTATCTTGAATATAATTATGGTGGTGATTTTCACTATCATGAAAAATATTAACTATGGGTAGAGATAAATGTGAATAAAACTAATGAAATGACAAGTATACTCCATGTATTACAGTGATAGGAAAATTTTAGTGAAACCTATTTTAAAGCTCTATAAATAATATGGTGGAGATGTAGGAATGATAAAGAGATAGTAAATAAAAAAATATGGCTTAATATGACAAATATGAGAAGAATACATTTAAAATACTAATATAATTATTCAAAGGGTGGTGTGATTAGGCTATGTCATGTGATTTGCTAAAAAAATTGTCCACAAACCTATTGCAGTAATAAATAATAGAATGATAAAACAAGGTACAAATAGAAAAAGGAGTTAATAATATACCTTTTCAATTGTCATAGAGTGACAAGTGACCTATGAAAGGATAACAAGAACAAATTCTTGAGATGGATTATAGGAAAGGGTACATGAGTAAATGATGCATTTCAAAAAATAATAGAAGTTTTTCTAAGTTTTTTATACTAGTTTCCTATAAAAATCCATGAAGTCATGATGTGATGGGAAAGCATGAAAACCATGGATTTGTATGTATGAAAGGAGGATAGTCAAAAAATTTAATGGAGGTTGTGACAATGCTTAATGCATGATAGTAACCATGATAAAGAATGATATGATGTATGACAAAAAAGTTATAGGGGCAATCATACAAGCTTCAAGGGGGGGACCTATGAAAATTCTAGTCATGGGTGTTTTTGTTAAATTACTATAAAAAAGCTAAGATAGCATAACAACATCCTACAATAATCTTGAAAGGAGGGTTATGTAAAAGAGATTCAAATATGAATAGTTACAAAAAATTAAATAAAAATACATAATTAATGTACACACCTAAAATATGACATTACCAATCCACAACTCATTTTAGTTTATCCTCACCCATTAATTAAATAGATAGTAATTATTTATTTAATTAATTTACCCATCACCTTTATCCCACTTTAAATCCTTTAACCTTTTCCCTTATCTCTTATCCCTTTAATTAATTATTTAATTATTTTAACCTTTTCCATTATCTTGTAGCTTTAACTAAATAGATTTTATGTTTATTTAATTAAGTCTAATCTTATTCCCAAATCCTCCAACTAAATTAATTAATTAACTAATTTAGGCTAATTAATCCCCATTACATTTTCTTTTATTATTTAATTCCACTTTATCCTCTATCCTTATCCATTTAATCCTAGCCTTTTATCTTGTTCACATGTATCATAATATAAATTTTTCCTCATGTGGCAAGTATCTTCTTCACATGTCTAACTAATACGTTGTCTAGATTCATTGAACCTAGATACCTAGCCAAAAGTTAAAATAACTTTCAATCTCATCCCTTCATTTAATATCACACCTCTTAATCCTAACCATCCACATAAGGATGTTTCCCTAATGCACACCCCAAAACCTATCCCTTATCCCTCATGTGACACTTGTTACATGGATACATATTTGATAAAAAATGTAATCCTTATTCAATCCTATCCATCCATCACCCAATCAATCTTGACCCTTGATCTCTCTCATAAAATTTCTATAAATGAGAGGCCTTCCATCCCATTTGTATTATAGTCTCTTCTCATCCTACTATTATGCTATTGTATTTTCTATCTACTTCTTCCGTATCATAGATTATCTTCATCATATTTTCATCTTATCTATTTGATCTATCATTATCCTATCAATCCTATATCAATATGTCAAAAGAGAAAATCAAGTGGAGCTACAATGCAATCTACTTAAGCTCTATCTAATGAGAAAGAAGGGTTTAAGATCAAGATATTGTGTGTATTTTATTATCTTCTATGTTATTTACCTTTGATAATTTTTCTTATCCTCATTTTAGCATGCTTAGTGGGATCCACATCCCTATTTTGATCATTTTGTGAGTTTTTTGTCAAGTTCTTAATTATAGGTTTAGATTTAGTGCTCGACTCTATGATTTGACACTTATGTTCAATAAACCCATACTTTCATCATGAATTTTGACACCTTTTTTCTAGGTAGTTGTGTCTAGTATTCAATTTTATGATTCAACGCTTTCATTTGATGAAATTGTGCTTCTACAATCACTAGTCATACTTTTGTCATGCCTTTTGGAATATCTATTGTGCCAAGATGGACTTGCATGGTGAATTTTTGTGCTTCCATAGTAAATTTTGGTGCTTGCATCTCAAGAAGTTGCACTTATATTCTATGCATAACCTTGCATTTTTTACATCTAATCCCTAGTTTTCATAAACAATTTTTGGGTTTTATTTTGCCCTATTTGTTTATAGATTTGGTCTCATTTATAAGGAGGGTGATCCCACAATACTGGTTTATAATTTTTGGCCAAACTATACATTGAACTAAATTTTTTTAACAAAATCTTCACTTTCGGGCACCTATAGCTACTAAAACATGAGGAATTTGAAGATGATGAAAACTAGTGATTTGTGAATTTTTTCTATAGATTATAAATATATATATTTTTAAATATTTTGGAATCAGATTGCATTTTTTTTCCATCTCCTTCGAAAACTAGTTTTTAACAGTAAACACCATTTTTAAAGAGTGGTGTTCACCATATACAACATAACTTTTTTTCTATGATGATGATGGATAAAATTATAATTTTTTCTAATTTAGATTTGCAACTATGATATCTAGCACTTTCATTTGGTTTCATAGTGTTTTATTAGATTTTTTTCTTAATTAAGTTTTGAATTCAAACCAATTACAATTTAGACATAGGAAGATCATATACAAGATAATTTTTTTTGTATGTATCAAAATTCAAATTTTTTTTTGTTGGATCAAGGACATCAATATCTAGAAAAAAATATTTTTTAACTTTTTTTTGGTAATATACTATTTTTTCACATGTGTAGAATAGAGAGCTTGACTTTCGGAAAAAAACCTACATTCACAAGAAATAAAAAATAAATTATATAATAATCAAATTAAATATATTTAAAATTATAATTTTTGGAAAGCTTATAATAAGGACTACATACATACAAATTTTTTTTTTTAAATGAATCCATTTGATCCCCAAAAAGGTAAATCAAAAGTGGTTTTTTATTATCATTTTGATAGGTGTAAAGGGGACTCTATTATAGGCATTGTTTAAAACTAGTGGGGTTCTATCCAAGGGGATTTGATCAAACCATCTTCAATTGGAATCCTTTAATTGAACTTTTCAAGGCTTAAATCATTATATTTTCTAAAAATATCCAATTTTAACAAAAATCAAGATGTCCCAAAAAGTGTAAATCACTATTGTGGGATCACCCATGAGTGCTAACCCTTTCTATCTCTGGAGCTCTATCTTTTCAAGCTGCATTTGGTTAAGTATTTCTAAATCTAATGAATTTTCAATACTAAAAGTATATATTTTTTACTTTTTGAAACTAATTCTTGCTAGGTTTTTTAAATATTATTAGGATTTTATGTTTTCAAAAATTTATAGTTTCATTTAGTATAAAGCTGAATTTTTCTTGAACCAACAATTCTTGTTTGTCTATGTACTTCTCTTGTACTCTTAGGGTTTTCCACCTAAAAGGAGAGAGATAGACCCAAAAATTGTTGTGGTTCACTTAAATTAAGGTATGTATGATGTAATTATGACCAAATCCAATGATCTAAATATAGCTAATTGATAAAATTGATTGATTATGAATGCAAAAGTAATGAAATGTGAAGTGTTTGAAAACACCGTGTGATATGCATAAATGAACTAAAAACATAAACAAATGCAAACAAAATTGAATGAGATTGAACAAAGTGCACCTATAAGTTGAATGTTGATGCTGGAAGGTTCTAGAAACTAGAAAAAAAAATTATTGATGACTAGTGGTACACATTCGCCACTAATGGAGAATCAATCCTCCTACTGGTAAAATGTCCTAAAACTAGTTTTTGACTATTGGGAACTGAATTCTAACCAAAATAAAACTTTCAGCCTAAAAGTGGGACTAATTCACCACTGATGGTAAATCAATCCTCCTCCAAAAATCTACAAATTTAGGAGTCAAGCTTGTGGGTCTAGATTTACACTTGTCTTCTTATTAGGTTGATGGAGTTAAATCTACATAAAATGGGTTGAATGTTGTCTTCAAGATTGAATTAGGGTTTGGTTGACTTGAAACAATTTGATGACTTTTTGAACACTTTCCAACACCTATTTCTTTGAAAAATTTGCCTACAAGACCTGCATACACACATGCAAAGAGGAGGAAAATGTTTAAGGGTTAGAGTCTAGGGATTTACCTCGGTCAAATCCCACTTTGGTAATCAAACCCTTGACAAAGAAATGAAATGAAAAGAAGAAAGGAATGATGAATTAAAAAAATGCAAGTGTCCTAAACTCACCAAATCCTTTTTGTAGAAATCTGAAGATATGTCAATGACTGCTCCAAGATACTTGATGATTGCTTGATTGAATGATGTTATGATAGATTGAATGCAAGAATGATAATTGATGTTGAATGAGTGAGTGAGATGAATGGGGGTTAAAATGGATAGAAAAACACATATTTAAACACACTTATGCCCTAATTACTCGAAAATACATCACAAGATGACATAAGGTCTTAATGAATAAAAAAATGAAATAAAATTTCAAATTTATCTTGAATTTTGAGCCAAGAGGGACTCATTCACCACCCATGGCGAATGGGTTCCATTTTAGGCTTGCAAGTGGGCGTAAGGAATTAAGTTTCTTTTAATGTTGTTTGTCAGGTTGTATTAAAAAACACACTTAATTAAGGCCTATAAGTGCATAAAGGGGACAAATAAAGCATAAGAAAGGTGTAAATAGTGGTAACAAGCCTAGAAAAGCATGAAATCTTGTTACAAGACTTTACAAAACTTTGAAATAGGACTTGATAAGGGATAAAAAGATGATATTTAGATGAATTATAATAAGAAGAGTCTAGAAAAGTGTAGAAATGTGTCACAACACTTCACAACACCTCCACAAGACATCATAATTTGAATATTTAGGACCTAATGTGAATGCATAAGTTACATTGCAACATTAAATCAAAGAAAAATAGGTCAAGCATCACAAGAGAAAGAACTAAATGAACATGAAAATTTCAATGATCCATTTTTCTATGGTAAATTTATCCCCCATTATAGTGAGAGGATGAACTTGATTCAAACTCATACTAAAGTAGCCATGCATATCTAGAGGGATCCAAATGCACTCATGCTAGCAAGATGAAATAGAAATGATCAAATGGGATGATAAAGCCCTTGGGATGAAGATCCCATGGAAAAATAAACATAAGAACAAAGGAACAAACAAATGAAAGAGAAGAGAAAGACAAGAAGGAAAATTTGGATCAAGCTTCAATCGTTTGTCTAGCTAGTTGTGGATCAGATCTAGGTTGTTTGTATGAAAAGGAAAAATGCATACTCACTCTAGGGTGACGAAACTCATGGCTTTCCAATAGGTGAGAAACATATGCTTGGATGGTATGCACTCACAAACACATAGGTGGCTATGGGGAAAGTTGTGCCTTATAATGGGCTTCCTGCTCAACCATATCAAAGTTATACCTCCTAATAACTTTAATATGGAACCACAAAGGAAAATTTTAGTTCATGCTTCATGAGACAAGAAAAGATTTGTATTCTTATAACTCATGAACAAATAGGGTGGTACCAAAGGAATGCAAACTGCGTTATGTAAGGTGGCCATATGAATGCAAAAAATGTAAATGTAAAAGAAATGTTCAAATGATTCTTGTTAAGTTCATGTGAGGTATTTCACTTTGGGAAAATTGTGTCTAATGTCTCTAAGAGAGGACTAATCAAAGAATAGAATATTCACAGCTTAGGGGATGTAGTGTATCACATCAGGCCACTAAGAGCAATGCAATATGCTAAGATAGATCACCCTTATGAAGGACATTGCACCCAATGTCATCCACAAAGTGAAAAATGCATCATATGAACTGACAAGGCTACACTAAGAATGAAGAATGCAAATGAATAATGCCAATGTATGCCCCCACTTTAAAGGAATTGATACACACCTTTCTTTGAGAAATTACTTTAAAGTAGTGAAGGAAAAATGCAAAAAGAATGAAGACATGTGAGCCAACTTGGAAAGACACTATGCTAATTCATACGTTTCTGAGTAAGGATACTTCATGTGAAGGAAAAGGAACAAAAGAAAGATGGGTTTCCCCCAAAAAGGAACTCACCAAACACATAAGGGATCTATGGATTTGGGGTCAGTATGTTCATTGTTGTAATGCTTCTTTTTAAATAGCTTGGAACTATCATCATTCCTAAAAAGCATAGAACTGGAAGAATGAAACAAAGAGAATGAAAACAAAAGAAAAAGTAAAGTCTGCTTTGGGTTAACTTGGAAGAGACATTGTGGTCTTAATACTTTGCATCTTCCCCAAAAGGAAAACAAAAAGGTGAAAGAAAAGGGAAAGCTTTTGGGTCAACATGAAGGAGACATTTTGGTCTCAATGCCTTGAGTTAGCCCCAAAAGGAAAACACAAGTTAAAGACAAAGAAAAAGGAAAAGAGACCGATTGGGTCAACATGGAAGATACATAGGACATCTCAATGCTTTGCGTCATCCCCAAAAAAGAACAAAAAATAAAGGTGAAAGGAAAAAACAATGTACAACATATAGAAGAATGGAGGCACAAATAGAGGAAGTGCTCAAAGAGAGAGGGAACATCAAATGCACATTACGGAGGAACATGATACACACATGCAAACACTCCAAAGGAAAAGAAAAGGAAAAATGTAAAAAGGATAGTTAAGGAAAATGCAATTCAACCATCTAACAAGTCATCCACCTCCCAATCATATTTAGTATATTATGAGGGTGGTTGACTATCTAAAGGGAGAATCGCAAGTGCCAAACTAGGGGATGTACCAAGTTCATCACTTGGTGTAGGAGATTTATCATTTAAGCTCATAGAAGATGAAAATAAAAAATTTATATCGTTATGCACCTCTTCATCGGTTTTAGAGATCTCCTCCTCCTCATCATCATCATCATCAAGATTAATCATGACAGGACAGATGGTAATTTCCAATGAGGGATGTACCAAGAGTTATGGTTGTTGTATTAGATCATTTTGATGTGATGGTTGTAACGTACTATTTTGTGGTAGGTTGGGAGGAAGAGGGTGATCACTTATTCTTTCTATCAAAGGTGAAGGTTGATTTTCTTTGTTTCTTGTGTTTGTAACTAACGAGCAAGGAGACAATGATGAAACCTATGCTCTCTAGGGCTCTAGGAAAATTCATCGCCAACAATTCACCAATGGAAAATTCATTGCCAGCAACTCACCGTAGAAAAATTCACCGCCATGACAAATTTATTGTGGGAAAATTCACCGCCAAGTAAAATTCACCTCCAATAATTCACCGAGGCAGAAAATTAACCGCCATTAATGTTTTTTAATATATATTTCAAAAACTTTGATTTTTTTTTTGCAAAAGAATAATTTGAGTTATGATAATAAAAAATTAATTGTATTATCTTTAGAGAATTTCATTTATGATAATAAAAATAAAAATATTTTTCAATATATTTTATGATAATAAAATTAAAAATAAATCAATTAACTTAATTTTAATATCATAAATAAACACATGGAAAAATTGATCATAATAAAAATAATAAAAATTAATTTAATATAAATAAACACATGGAAAAATATATATTTTTAATATTTGTCCAAAGAAACATGTGGAAAAATAAAAAGTTGTATAGATAATATTTTATATAAAATTAAAAAAAATTCCATTGTTTCATGATACAATATTGTATAATATATAAATTTTAAAATATTTTTTTTATGTTTATTGTATAAAATAAAGAAAAAATAAAAAATTATATATATAAATAAACACATGGAAAAATAAAATAATATTTGAAGTAGAAATTAAAGTAAATAATTTATTTTTCTTTTAACTTTTTATAAAATTAGTGAATTTTCATATCAAAATAAACATAAAAAATATTTAAAAAATAAAATTGTATTATAATACAGGTGAATTTTTAAAAAAAAAAAAATTCAAAGTTTTTGAAATATATATTAAAAAACATTAATGCATTTAATTTTCCACTTCGGTGAATTGCTAGCGGTGAATTTTACTTGGCGTTGAATTTGTCACAGCGGTGAATTTTCCCACGATGAATTTGTCATGGCAGTGAATTTTTCCATGGTGAATTGTTGATGGTGAATTTTCCATTGGTGAATTGTTGGCGATGAATTTGTCGTATGCCACTCTCTAGCACCATGGTTTTGTTTGATTCTATTTTGAAGTTGTGTAGGTGGAAGAGTGGGTTGATCCACCATAGGATCCTTTTCTTCCCGAGGAGGAGGAATGGAAGGAACCATAAGAGATGGGTCAATGACTTTCTCTTTGTATTTATAAACTTGTTTAATGTGATGAGGCAAGATGGGGTTGATTTAATTATCTCGTGGGTGTTTAAACAATGAAGATGAGGTGTTTATTGTTGGTTTCTCATGGGCTTGCATTATTTTTTTAAGTTCGGATTCAAGTTGAAGCATTGTCTCATCTAGGATAGGAATAGTAGAAGTGGATAGGGACATGTGGTGAAGAGACAATTGGGCTATTCATTTGGCTTTGAACTTTTGATAGGTAATGAAACATAAATCTTTGTGAGGGTTTATGGATTCCATAGGTTTAGGTTAAAAGGATTCTAAGGAAAAATTACCTTTAGAAGACAATGGATTAAAACCACTATGGTGTATGGAAAATATCTCATTGTCAAGTGGAAACTTCAAACATTTCTAAACAACTGAAGTGACAACTTTCATCGAGTGAAGCCAAGGATGACCTAGCCACAAATGAAACTGATTTGATTGTGGAATTATAGAAAATGTCACATCTAATGTTTTAGGTCCTATCTATAATGGGAGTATGATTGATCCAATCGTAGGGCACACAAAACCAGTATGTGTTTTAATCCATGTTGGTTTTTCATAATCATCTTGATAAAGATCATGTAATACTAAAAATTCTTCTGTGATCACATTCTTTCCCTAGGCAGGATCTATTAATATCCCATTGGTCAGCTTATCATAGATGCAGCCAACAATGTAAAGGGGACCATTGGGGAGGTTTCTAAGTATACCATGAGAAGAAAAGGTAATATCAAGAGATTTTTTTTTTTGCCCCTACAAGGGATAATGTCTATCATTCCTAAAATTTCATCAATAGGATTAATATGTGTAACATTGGGAGTAATATCATGTTGGTCATTAGTGGTATCAACATTCATCACATCATTGTTTGAAGGTTCACTGGATTTGATGAATGAAACATTGTGTTTAGGAATGGGGTTGGTAAGGATTTGTAAATTTTGATTGGGGAGTGCAACAAACTTATTGCTTTGATCATTGACACCAACAATGGATAGACGACCAAAATCAATGAGGTCTTGCACTATGTGTTTGAGATCCTTACATTGTTTTGTGTCATGTCCATTTTGGCGATGAAAATGACAATAATAATTTGGCATAAAGGTGGGGGGTAAAGGCTTGGTAGTATCAAGTGGCTTGACTGTAGGCAAAGTGATCATTTGTTGTTGTAGTAGTTGATTCATTGTATTATGGAGAGTATCAGGTAAGGGTGTAAATTGTCTCTTCGGGTCCCCATAGTTAAAAATAACTGCTACTTTAATAACTACCACTTGATTAGGCATGGGTTGGGTTGGTTTTTAAGGAGGGGGATTGAACTGTAAAAAACATCTATTTGGTTTTTTGAAGTTTTGTGAGTTGTTTTGGTTGCTTTGTTTAGACTTCTCGGTTCAGCTAGAAGTGGTTTTTGAATCACAACTAGTAATTGGGTTGTGATAGTCACAAAGGGTTGTCCATAAATGCATGAAAGAAGGAAACTTCATCATGGTCAATATATCCTGAAGGTGAGTGTGCAAATTTTTGATAAACATCATTTCAAGATGTGAATCAAGAATCTTGACATTTACTTCAGCATACAATAACTAATAATGTGAAATGAAATCAATTACTTTTTCATCCGCATTTTGTTGACATTGCATTAAATCAGCCATTGTCTTTTTGGGAGTCGTATGGACTTTAAAATGACTTATAAAGGCATCAAAAAGTTCATTAAATGATAGGATTGAATGATTGGGTAAGTTTGAAAACCACTCCAAGGTAGTGTCCTTTAAGGTCCTAGGAAATAGTTTATCATCGAGGAAAAAATCACTACACAAGGCTATATAAGCATTGCCATGATTAGTAGGGTATCTTTTGCCTCCGTATTTCTCAAACCTAGGCATATCAATTCCTTATGGCAACAGTGTTCTTAAGATTTCTAAAGATAATGGGGTACTATAGACATAGTATGTGGGTGGTGTAATTTGGTTTTGGTTAATGGTGGATATTTGTTGTTGCATGGAGGAAATAGACTAAAAGAGTTGTGTAATGAGAGGGTCAGTGTAGATGGTATGAGGTGGAAGAGAGAATGGTGATGGATTATATGTGATGTTAGGAGAAGTGAAGGGGACACTAAGGGAGGTGAAGTTGGTGGAGGATGGAACATCTGATGCCAAAAAAGAACTAGGAATACTGGTCAGAATGGCGAAAGAAGGATTCACATGAATAACCTATTGCATGGTTGTTGTAACTTGAGGAGTGGTATAGGTGGGTATGGATGATATGGTTGAAGAAGGAGGAACGTGAGATCCACATTGGCTAACCATAGTTTTTTCTAGTTGAGATGTGCTAGAGGGGGAAGATGCATGTTCTTGATATATCTCAATAATTCGTTTCATGACATCTAAGCCCTCATCACTTTCAAGCATTCAATGGATGTTATCTATAGTAGGAATTGCAATGGTCAAAATTTTTTCAAGACACAATTTTTGTTGCAAATGTGCTAAATCTTCATGAATGTTAATGACTTTCTCTTGCAGAATGTGAGCATTTGATGTGTCAACATGCATTGTATGTGAAGGTAAAGGTGTACTAGTGGTAGTATTCATGCATAATGCGCCACTGTCCATAATAGGAGTAGGATCTCAAGACAACCCAAGGTCCACAATGAGTGTGTTATCGTGAGATGCCATAAGTCAGGAACTTCTTCTCTAAAGTATTATCAACAGGGCACCAAACACTCATACAAATACCAAAAGAGGTGGGGTGAATGCAAATGCAATGGAATATACGAATACTAAAATGAAAATAATAGGAGTTATGTCAAATTAAAAAGAAAAGCAACAAAAAAAAAATGTAGAAACTAGTGTAAAAATGACAAAAATTGTTGTGCAAAAAGTGCAACTAGACTGATTCACCCAGGGTGGTGAAAGAGTCCAAGGATGGATATTTTTGTGTTTTTTTTTTAAATTTAAAGTGATTTTTATGGTTTTCAGATGCACAATGAAGATGCAAATGTAAAATTTTAGTTTTTGTAATGTTTTGTAATGCAAAAATGAAATCTATATGAGTTACTCACTAATGCAAGTTTATAATTCCTAGGATGCAAAAACAATGCAAAAAGCTAATGCAATAGCTAATGTTGAGTCCTAGGATGTAAATGCATGTGTAAATTAGAAAGATAATGTGTTCAATATGTGGGTTCACCAAAATGAACCAAATATTTACTTGGACTCTTACACTCTTAGGGTTTTCCACCTAAAAGGAGAGAGATAATCCTAAGAGTTGTGGTGGTTCCCTCAAATTAAGGTAGGTACAATGTAATTATGACTAAGTGCAATGCTATAAATGTAGCTAATTGATAAAATTGAATGATTATGAAAGAAAAACTAATGAAATGTGAAGTGTTTGAAAACACAATATGATATGCAGAAGTGAACTGAAAACATAAACAAATGCAAACAAAATTGAATGATATTGAATAGAGTGAATCTAGAAGTTGAATGCTGATGCTGGAAGGTTCTAGAAGTTGGAAAAAATGACTCTTGATGACCAGTGGGACTCAATCGCCATTGATGGCGAATGAATCCTCCTACTAGTAAAATGTCCTAAAATTGGTTTCTGATTGTCAGGAACTAAATTCTGACAAAAATAATTTTTTCAACCTGAAAGTGTGACTCATTCGCCACTAATGGAAAATTAGTCCTCTGAAAGTCTACAAATTCAAGAGTCAAGCTTGTTGGTCCAGATCTGCACTTCTCTTCTTGTCGGGTTGATGGAGTGAAATCTATAGAAAATGGGTTGAATGTTGTCTTCAAGCTTGAATTATGGTTTTGTTGACTTGAAGCACTTTAATAACTTTTTGACAACTTTCCAACACCTATTTATTTGAAAAATATTCCTACAAGACCTACAAACAAACATGCAAAGAGGGGGAAAATGGTTAAGGATTAGAGTATAGGGATTTTCCCTGGTCCAATCCCACTTTGGTAATCAAACCCTTGATAAAAAAATGAAAAGAAAAGAATAAAGAAATGATGAATAAATAACATGCAAGTGTCCTAAACTCACCAAATCCTTATTGTAGAAATTTGAAGATATGTCAATGGCTGCTCCAACATGCTTGATGATTTCTTGATTGAATGATGTTATGATAGAATGAATGCAAGAATGCTAATTGATGTTGAATGAGTGAATGAGATGAATGAGGGTTAAAATGGATAGAAAAACACTTATTTATACACATTTATTCCCTAATTACCTAAAAATATAACATCATAGGCTAACATAAGGTCTTAGTGAATAAAAACATGAAAGAAATTTGAATTTATCTTGAATTTTGAGCTAAGAGGGACTCATTTTCCACCCATGGAAAATGGGTCCCACTTTAGTCTTGCAAGTGGGTTTTGAGAATTAAGTTGCTTTTAATGTTGTTTTTTGGGTTTGTATTTAAAAGCACACTTAATTAAGGACTATAAGTGCATAAAGGGGCCAAATAAAGCATAAGAAAGGTGTGAATAGTGGTAGCAAGCCTAGAAAAGCATGAAATCTTATTACAAAACTTGACAACACTTTGAAATAGGGCTTTATAAGGGATAAAAAGATGATATTTAGATGAATTATAATAAGAAGTGTCTAGAAAAGTGTAGAGATGTGTTACAACACTTCACAACACCTTCACAAGACATCATAATTTGAATATTTAAGACCTAATGTGATTGCATAAGTTACATTTCAACATTAAATAAAAGGAAAATAGGTCAAGAATCACAAGAGAAAAACCTAAATGACATGAAAATGCCAATTATCCATTTTTCTATGTACATTTCCTAACCCCTTTCTTGCATACTTTTGGTCTCTATAAAGTTGCTCTTGTGCAAAGACTTTTTATGCCTTTGTCTTGACTAGGTAAGATTTTGTAAATAATTGGTAGCCTTCATTTTATCATTTGATGACTGTACAATGACTTTAAGCACCTTTGTATCAAATTTCAGTGCTTGCATTCAACAAAGCTATGCTTTTTTTAGGTATAATTTTTATAGCTCTTTTTGTGTTTTTGTGATTTTGATTTGACCTTTTGTACTTATGTTTTGATTTGTGCTTCTACTTCCCAAAGCCGTGCATTTATACAAGTATAATTTTTTATTTTCTATGCTTTTACACCTTTTTTTCTGTCAAAAGGTGCCTCTTAAAATGCATGTGCTTAAATTGTTTTATTTCCTTTGCAGGTGTTTCAAATTATATCATTTTTCTTATCCAAAAAATTTCCTTCACATTCTTTGCGTTTAAATTTCTATTAGGGAGTGGTCATGTCCATCTTGCCACACCCCCTTTCGTTGGGGTGAGTGTCCCAACCTCCATTGAAAAAAGAGGTTCCAAATTTTTATGGTTATCTTCATTCTAACAATAATTTTCATTGATCATTTATTTTTCTAACCATTGTGGTGAAACTTCAAATCACTTGTCAAAGGAAAAACCATTAAATGACTAATATATTTTCTTGTAGAGAATATTTTATTTTCTATAAATTTTATGAAGATTTTTTCAGGTTTCTTTAAGTGACTAGTGTGTATTCTCTCCTCTTGCACCCAGTGTGATCTTGAGGATCAAAAACATCACTTACTTTTTTCTTTTCTTTTCATTGTTATCTCAAGGAACCCAATGTGCGTATGCTCTCCCTTGTGCTTCAAGAAATATTGGGTTATAAAAAACACTTCGATCATTCCTTTTAGGAGGCCTACCTAAGTATTTCATCACCTTAGGGGATGACCTCAAATCCCATGTTTCATTAGATTATAAAGAGTGTAATGTGAATCAAAATACACCTCTCTTAGAAGTGAAATCTTGATAATCTAGGCTAATCCTCCAAGAACTTTAGATCTTGGAGAAATGGAGGTGGAGAGTACATTACCATTTCCTCCTAGTTATTTGGAATTATTCTCTTTCATCTATGGATTTGGCTCCCATGTATCCTTGAGGTATTTGGAGTACTCCCTAGCAACCTTGTTCATCTTAGTTTAAGACCTTTGAGTCTTTTCTTAGTGTGGTGTAGGGTACATTTGGTCATTCCTGGAGTTAATCACCATGTATGACCTCTTTTTGAGGTGACATATGTCCATTTGTAGGGACTTTTACTTCTAAGGTAAGGGGTGTAAAGGTGGTAGTAACCTTTATATATCCTATTCACCCATTCATTTGAAAGTATTAGTATTTGGATAGTGGGCCCACACTCAGTTAACACTCCCTCTCAAATAATTATAGGCTTATGTATGTGATTGGTGTGTCTTCTTGTTCTAAACAAGTGAAAACCTATCTTCACCATTCCTAAATACACTTCTATTTTTTGTGCTTTAAAATCTATCTCTTAGTCAAGAAAGAAAAAAACCTTCATGCTGATCAAAGAAATCTTACAATCTCTTCATCCAATTCCATTTATCCAACACTTGATCTATTTAAATATTCCAAACACATTTATCCTCATTCCATTATTATCTTCTAGCCATCCACATCTTCTAAACCTATTTAACCTTATCCCTCACCCATTAATAGGTTTCCAATCCCATCTCCAAGCCAACCTAATCCTTCATCCATCTATTCATTCCAAACCTCCTCAATCCAACCCTTAATTTAACTCCTATTTCATCCTCCATACTCATCCTTAGGTCCTATTTTTCTAATCCCCAATACATTTCTAATTCATTATACTAATTCCATATTAATCCCAAAATTTTATTTTTCAATCAATCCTCTATCATTTCTAACCATCTTTAATAAATACTCCATCCAACCTAATCTATTCTATTCCACCATCATTAATTTCAACCCAATCCTATGCCAAGCACCCATATCATAATAGAATGAGACCAAATATCACACTTAAGGTCAACCCCATTACATTGACGATGATGATGAGGATAGCCTCATTGACCAACCTGAGTGTGATCCCTATTATGATAATGAGAATCTTGTGGAAAGAGATGAACTCTCCACATCCATACAACCTCAACAAAATATATACACTAAAAATCCATATCCTATTTCTTATCCATCCTCTTCCTTTGAAAAGTTAAATCAAATCCCCATCTATAGTTTTCCTTGAATCCCACACACATCCTTGACATCCATATCATCCCCATCCACCATTAATGATTTCATCATCACCACTACTTCAAAAATGATAAATATTCCATGCTTAGATACTTCCTTAGGATTGTTGCAAAACTTTCATCCTCCCCACCTCCATCTAATCCAAATCTATCTCCTATTGTTTATTTTTTCCCTTCCTTTGATAAAGAAAACTAAGCCTCTTTTCAGTATTCCCTTCCATCCCTATCCACATCCAAAACGGACATCTCCAACTCCTTTTCAAGATCCTTGTCCTCATCCTCAATTTACCAATCTATGGAAGCTTCCAATTCTTATTATACCTATTCATCTCCCACATCCTTACAATATGCATCACCCTAATGTTACAAATCCACTTCATCTCATACCTCTCATCATTTCCTCCAAGGACTATTAGAAAAGTTGGATAACTTTCTATGTGAAAGAAAAGTTTAGAAAGCTTCCCATGTCATGCATACACCTTTATCCCCTCCACATCAAGAGAAACTCCAATCCCCTAAACCTTATTATAGAGCCTCTCTAGTATCTAATCAACTTGGTGCTACTAGGTATACACATAGTTTAAAAGATGAATTCCTAACTGAATAGTTCATCTTTCACAAGAGGCTACATTTAACTATCAACCAAAGGCTCATAAATTTTAAACAATGCTAGCACAATATATGCATTCATGGATTCTAGAAATATCCCATATCAATGGACTATAGGAAATTACACATGGAAATAAATATAAACTGCTACCTTATGCTATAGGTTCCTATTACTCAAGACTATATCTATTAACTACTAAATAAGTGTAACTAATTCCTCCAGAGTATGAAACCAACATAAGCTACAAAATTCAATCGAAAACTATAGAATGACATTCATGAATTACACATGTATCTAACTATTAAATACCTACCTAATTTCAATAATATTTTATTTAGTCTAACCACAGTAAATAAAGTGGAGTAGGAGTACCTCAAGTGGCCCTTGCTTGATTTTATGCTACCACATAAGTTATCAAAACCTACTTACTCAACCCAGTAATTCATGATATAAAATAATTCTCTTTATTTCATAAAACCTTGAAATCTTACATACAATTTGACAAGAACCTTCTAGAGATTTATTATTTTATCACACATATCTACTTTTGTAACTGGTAACAAAAAAGTAGCTAACAGTTAGCAAATAAGAACAACAATCAATAACTAGATTTACTCCTTGACAATAGATCCCACTATACAGGGTTTGTGAGGACTTTTATTCCTCTAAGAATGAAACAGACTCATAAAGTAGCCATCCACTCTTCCTCAAAGATAGGAAGAGGACTTAATCTAATAACAAAAAATAATAACTATGAAGAAGGATTAGAGCAGCTAATTTAAAACTTTGTGCCTAATAGTTAACTATCATGACATAGATGTGTTAATGAGGATAGTGACATCATAAATTAGTCACATTCAGAAAATACTTCTTCTCCTAGTAGTCTTATTCGATGAGCTAAAGTATAATATGGTGACTCATGGTTAAGAATTTAATGATTACCTCCACTCTCTATTGGAAGTGTTGTGTTGTAATTGTTTTGACCTCAACCTTGCAAGCTTCAAAAATCCTTATGTTGTAGATTGAAAAACTTGTTGATACGGGTTAATAGTCTCTCTTGTTGGAAGATTTTAGTTTCATTCCTAAGGTACCCACATTATTAATAATCATAATTAAACATAGAAACATACTAAATCCCATAGAAATTCATGCATCCATACAAGAATATGTCAACATAACTCATTTATATTTCCACACACTTAAGTCTTCTTTAAAGTGTATGAAAGGTATATAAAAGATCTATAAATTCTTGGTAAAGTTTGTGAAACATTGTAGATAAAATTATAGAAGTATAAAATAGTAAATAAAACAAGACATTAATTGAACCCTCACTCATGAGTCTTCTATCCATCACTCTACGCAATTAGGTTTTTTTATACAACCTTCCTCCACCATCACACTATTCAATTATCATCATAAGGATGTATCCTTCTCGATCCTTTTTTTCTTCTTATCATTAACAACACAATCATTTGGGTACGCATTGTTCCCATTACTAAATTTTCTATATTGATAGAGGATTGATAGAATGATGATAGATCAAATAGACAAGATGAAAATATGATGAAGATAATATAGGCTATGGAAGAAGTAGATAGAAAATGCAGTAGCATAATAGTAGGATGAGAAGAGAATATGATGCAAATGGGATGGAAGGCCTCTCATTTATAGAAATTCTATGAGAGAGATCAAGGGTCAAGATTGATTGGGTGATGGATGGATAGGATTGAAAAAGGATTAGGTTTTGGATCAAAGATGTATCCATGTAACAAGTGTCACATGAGGGATAAGGGATCAGTTTTTGGGTGTGCATTAGGGAAACATCCTTATGTGAATGGTTGGGATTAAGAGGTGTACCATTAAATGAAGGGATGAGATTGAAAGTTAGTTTGACTTTTGGCTAGGTTTCTAGGTTCAATGAATCTAGACAAGGAATTAGTTAGACATCTGAAGAAGATACTTGCCACATGAGGAAATTTTTTAATTATGATACATGTGAATAAGATAAAAGGATAGGATTAAATGGAAAAGGATAGAGGATAATCATGCCATCCTATGAATAATTATATTAGTATTTTAAACATATTCTTCTCATATTTATCACATTCACCCATATTTGTTTGTTGGTCAACTATCTCATTATCATTCCTACATCTCCACCATAATATTTATAGATCTTTAAAATAGGTATAACTAAACTTATCCAATGATCATTCTGATGGAACCCTCAAAAACCTTGGTTCCATTTTTAAAATTTTGCAAAATTCAGCTAGTTTCAGGTATCTAGGCTTAGGATTTTTCCACTATTATTGCCTTGGGATTTTGTTGTAAAAATCTCTCCTAAAAACCCTTAAGTATTAGCCCTTGTAAAATGTTATGATCCATCGTTGACCTTCTATTTCCCATCCCCTGTTAGCTTAAAACATCTTGAGCCATTGAAGCCCTTAAAATTATCAATCCTTTGTGCCTAGGTGAGAAATACTTTTATTTTTTAAGGTTAAGTGATTTACCTTATTTGGACTATACATCCTTTGAAATATTATGGTTTAAGTCCTATGAGGCATTTTTATATGTTTCCCTAGGCGGACCCCTTTCTCAATAAAAATTGTGTATGTGCTAAATATTTCACTTAAGTCCCATCCACTGCCTTTCTCCATCACTCATCATAGATGGCTTTTAGAATGTTTGATTCATATCAATGATGCATGATTCTTGAGTTTCTCTTTGTTTCACTGGAGGTTTTTGCTATTGCTGATTTCTCTTGAGTTTTGAGTGTTGAAGTAGAGATGATTGATGACCTCAAGGCTCTTTTTATTTCTTTCCATCATTCATTGCAGATAGTTGTGTGCTTTTCTTGTTCAAATTGGTAATGAACGATGATGTCTCTAATCCTGATGAGCCTTCACTATTTTGAAATGGGTGAATGAGTGATATTTTGGTGCCATTTATTCTAAGTGAAGATGCATGTGTCTTGATCTAGTTCCATCGTTTTCATCCATCGTTGATGAGGTTTGGAATTTCAAACATGAATCAGTGATGCGTTATGTGAGGTGAAGGTTGCCAAAGGTGGAAAATGATCCAATGGCCAATATTTCATTGTGTTAGTGCTCTCATCACTGATTGAAGTCTAAAAAGGTAGGGAAAATCCATGATGAGCAATACATGGATGTAAATGAAAATCATGGACTAGGGTGGAAATACATGATGATTATGATATTAGAGATGACTAACGAGATTAAGGATAAACATGGTGAATTTATGAGGTGGTATCACCATTTTTAAGGAACAAGTTGTAAAAGCCAAAAATGATGCTTGAAGATCACCATTGATGGTGTTTTAAATCCAAAAAGATTAATGACCCAGATTCAAAGCTAATCGGTTAAGTTTTCAACTCACACACACAAAGCTCTCCTTAATCATTAATGGCTACATGCTCCTAATTGTCTACTTAGTGTAGATGCCTTCCATTTTATCTCACCATTTTCATTCTTCAAGAATTAAGAAATGTGAGCCAAAGAGGAAGCATGTGAGTCTTAGGATTTTAATTGCAAAGGTATTGAAGTGTCTATCTCGAGTAAGTTGAATTTCATATGAGCTCTATTTGAGTCATGCATTAGTTGGTTTAAGAGTTCATATTTTTGGGATAGTAAAAGTTTTTATTATCACTGGGGCTAGTTAAATTTGTCTAGGTTTGAGGGTTTTCTATTTTTCAAATTCAATTCAAGGGATTAGGCTAGTGAGTCTTTTGTAATTAATATTTTCTTGTTCTTACTTTGTGTCCTATGAGAATGGGTAAGTCAACTGTGTCTATCCAACCAATTAAGAGGTCCAAGAGGCTTAGTGTGTTTAAAAGGAACAGTTGAGCCTGAGAAAAAAACAAGGAAGAAGAATAATTACCACAAAGCTTACATGGGGAGGCACAACTCTCTCATTGAGGTTTTAGATAGCCCTTCGAGCAATGGAGGAGATACTGACCTCAAGTATGGACATTATCTTCTTTCTCGAGTGCCATATGAGGATTCTAATGAGGGAGGAGTAGTTGTTCCTCTAGTTTTAGTGTGAACATTGAGCAAGCAGGAATACTCTGATGTTGAAGAATTAGAGTAGCATCCTGACCATGTTTTTTTTTTGATGACACCATTGCTACTACAACGAATTTTTTCTCTTCAGCATGTACATCATTTTTTGGTTTTGGTGCTAACATGGAGATCTTTTGGGCTAGTGTGAGGGAGATGTGTTGGACTTTGTATTTTTGATGGAAAATATTCCTTTTTGATTAGTATTATAGTTTATTCCTTGGGCATTGATGGAAAATCTTATTTGTTCAATGTGGAGAAGGGATTTGGGTGCTCAATGAACGATACATTTTGGAAGGCTGGTTGGTTTGCTTCAATCAATTACATGGGGTTTTGTCTGTTGCTTTCCCTTGTTCTGAAATGATTAAGGGTTATTGTCTGGGAGTTCTCTAAACCTAAAAATGAAATGTATGTAACAATAAATGTAATTGAAATGATAATTAAGCTTGAAGCTTGTTGCTTCCATTCTTCTATAAATGGGATATTAGGGTTGATTACTAAGAAGTTTGATTTTTGGGTCTAAAATGGTCTAAGTGGGAAAACTAAGCTTATGAAAAGAATATATTGTAAATTCATGCACAAATGAATAGGTTAGTAAGGAGTCTAGGCTATGAGTTGTTTTGTAATAATCTCAAATAGTTTTATCGTAGTAGTAGTTTATAAATAAAAATGCTAGTTTGAAAGAACATTCTCTCCTATGTAATTTTCTTCTAGATTATAAATGAAATGGTTAATGATATTTTCATTTATCTTCAATTTTTTTAATTGAATGAGTGATCTTATTTTTTCTTTGATTCAAATAATTGATTAAATGGTAAAGTAAGGTTACAAATTTGTAAGGAAAGAGCATAGGATTAGAAAGTAGTTGTGTTTTAGGCATAGTGAGTTAGATATTATAATATAGTATTTCAACAGTCCATTAATTACTAATTCAAATTGCTAAGGTATTATTGGTTATTATGAATATGAATTTGTTACCCCAAGATAGGGCACTACTCTTTTCATTTGGTTATCCTAAAGATAAATGAGTTAGTCTTGCACTTGATCAAGGGCTTAAAATAAGAATGAAAATCATCTAAAAAATCTTCAATTATAATATAACAATCTAAAGTATCATCATATTCCTTGCAACAAAATAGTAATTTTTTTAAAGGTCAGCCAAGTCTTTGATGAATGTTATCTATTAGCGCTTTATAGGAATTTATTTGTTTGTAGAAATTTTATTGATCAAATGAATATCATATGAACATACAAGTATTACCCTCCTAGGTCTCATAGAGGTCGAAGAGTAGAAGTAAGGGCGTCAAAATCCTTACTTGTATGTTGGCCAATCCTTACACTTGTTGATTATTGGGTTCTAGAAAATTCATAGGCAAGCGATAAGATCAAGTTTGGCTATATTAAAATAACCAACACACTATAATTCATGGAGTATACTTGTCATTTTCTTAGTTTTATTCAGATTATCTCTACCTATCATTATTATTTTTCATGATAGTTGTAAACAAATATTCTGGCACCTGAATGCTTTATAGTCCTTCTAAGGTTTTTCACCTTAGAGGATAAATATTGGGCCAAAATTCAATGTATACATTCAAAGATTGATGTGATGTGGGTGTAATGTGCCTAGATAAGATGGAATAAATGTAGAAAATGAACAAAAGCTATTGATTATGTATGCAAAATTTGAAATATTAAGTGTTTGGAAGTTTTACAAAGTGTTGTATGCAAACATGAACTAGAAACATAAGAAAATTGAAACAAAACTTAATGAAACTGATTAGGGTGCACTTGGAAATTGAAAGAAGATCTAGGAAGGTTTTGGAAGGATACATAATTCACTATTGAAGCCCACTGGGACTCATTCACCACAAATGGAAAATTAGTCTTATTTCTGGTAAAGTCTATCAGAACATGTTTTGGGATGTCAGGAACAAAGAACCTTAGAAAACTCTTTTTTCCATCCTAGTAGTGGGACTCATTCACCACAAATGGTGAATCTATCCACCTACATAAATCTACAAAGTCAAAGGTCAACTTTATGGGTCCTGATCTACACTTTTCTACTTGTTGGGTTGACAGATTTGAATCTATAGAAAATGGGTTGAAAGAGGTCTTCAAGCTTCAATTAGGTCTTTGTTTGACTTGAATGGCTTTGATGACTTTGCAACAACTTTTTGACACCTTTCTCCCAGACAAATCTACCTATAAGACCTGCAAACAGACATGGAAAGAGGGAAAAAGGGTTAAGGGTTAGAGTATAGGGTTTTCCTTGGTCAAACCCCACATTGGTAATCAAACCCTTGATAATATAATCAATCAAGAAAGGAATGATGAAAAAATAACATGCAATGTCATAAACTCACTAAAGCCTTGTTGAAGTTTGAAGATATGTCAATGGATGCTCTAAGATGCTTGATAATTTCTTGATTGAATGATGAGAATGCTAGAATGCTTAAATGTTATTATGCATGAATGAACTATGTTTATTTCAATGATTGGGGGTTAAAATCAATAGAAAATCATGTATTTATACACAATTATGCCCTAATTTCTTGAAAACACATCATAGTTTGACCTTATGTCTTTAGGAATAAAAACCCACTAATAATTTAAGTTTATTTTGATTCTTGTGCCAAGAGGGACTCATTCACCGCTAGTGGCAAATGGGTCCCACTCAAGGCATGTGAATGGGTTTCAGGAATTATATTGTATTAAATGATGTTTTTCGGGTTTGTATTAAAAAATACACCTAATTAAGATCTATAAGTGGATAAAGGGGCCAAATAAAGCATAAGAAAGGTGTATTTGGTGATGAAAAGTCTAGAAAAGTGTGAAATTTTGTTACAAGACTTTACAACACTTTAAAATAAGACTTGGTAAGTGATTAAAAGGGGGTATGTAAGTGAATTATGATAAGAAGAGTCTAGAAAAGAGTAAAATTTTCTTACAACACTTCACAACACCTTTACAAGACATCATAAAGTCTTAATGATTTATAAAGATTCAAGACCTAATGTGAATGTGTGGGCCACATTGCAACATTGAATCAAGGTGAAATAAAGCCAAATAAGTGCAAGGAGGGACAAATCATGAAAAAGTAGAAGGGTTACTTTTTCTGTGTCCATAGGTAGCCCCCACTTTAGTGAGATGATGAACTTGCTTCAATATCACACTAAAGTAGCCAAACATGCAATAAAGAGGGGTTTGAATGTACTAGTGCTTGGTAAGATGAGACAACAACAATTAAGAGGGATGATCAAGCCGCTAGGATCAAGATCCCATGGAAACCCAATCATAAGCACAATGGAACACACATGAAACTGATGAAAAGGAATGAAGGAAAGAAGAGAAATCTTTGATCATTTGTCCAACTTATTGTGGATTATATCTAGGTTATTTGTTTAGAAAATGCATACTCACTCTAGGGCAACAAAACTCATGGTTGTCCGCTAGGTGAGAAGGCCCAAGTATACTCACTCTGGGGCCATGGAACTTTTGGTTGTCTGTGGGGTGAGAAATCCACAACATACTCACTTTGGGGCCACAAAACTTATAGTTTTCCATGGTGTGATAAATCCACAAGGTGGCTAATGGGGAAAATTCATTCCTTGAAATGGGCTTCCTGCTCGACCATACTAAAGTTATACCTCTTGATAACTTTAATAAGACACCGCAAAGAAAAAAAAATTCGTGCTTCATGAGACAAGCAAAGCTTCGTATGCTTAGAACTCATGAAAAAATGCAATGGCACCATAGGAATGCAAGTTGTGTTATGCAACGTGGCCATGTAAATACAAAATGTAACATGCAAAAGATGTTCAAATGAGTGTTTCTTAGTTCATGCAAGGTCTATAACTTAGGGAACATTGTGTTTAATGTCTCTAAGAGACGACCAATCGAAGAATAGAATATTTGAAACTTAGGGGATGTAGTGCATCACATTGGGCCACTAAGAGGAATGTAATATGTGAAGATAGATCATGCTTATGAAGGAAACTATACCCAATGTCATCCAAAAAAGTGACAAATGCATCATATGGAACAAGAAGGATTCACTAAGAACCAAGAGAAATAAAAAATGCAAATGAATAATCCCAATGTATGCTCCCAGTTTAAAGGAATTGCTACACACCATTTTGTGAGCAATTACTTTAAAGTAGCGAATGAAAAATTCAAACAAGAAAGAAGACATGAGAGCCAACTTGGAAAACCCCTATGCCAAGTCATATGTCTGAGTAAGGCTACATCATGCAAAGGAAAGGAAACAAAAGGAAGAGGGGTTTCCCCCAAAAAGGAACACACCAAACACATAAGGGATCTATGGATTTGGGATTAGTATGTTTGCTGTTGCAATTTTTTGATTAAAGAGCTCAGAACTATCATAATTCCCTAAATACACATAAAATTGGAAGAATGACACAAAGAGAGTGAAAAAAAAAGAAAAAGAAAAATCCATTTTGGTTCAACATGGAAGAGACATAGGATGTCTCAATGCTTTGCATTGCCCCCAAGAGGAAAACACAAAATAAAAAGACTTGTTGGGTCAATATGGAAGAGACATAGGGTGTCTCAATTCTTTGTGTCATCCCCAAAAGGAAAACACAAAAAAGAGTGAAAAGGAAAATAAAAAGACTTGTTGGGTCAACATGAAAGAGACATAGGGCATCTCAATGCTTTGCATCATCCCCAAAAGGAAAAAAAGGAAAGGAAAAAAAAAAAAGAAATGTTGGGTCAACATGGAAGAGACATAGGGTGTCTCAACACTTGTGTCATTCCCAAAAGGAAAACACAAAAAAAAATGTTGAAAAGGTAACATGGAAGAGACATAGGGAATCTTAATGCTTTGCTCATCCCCAAAAGGAAAACACCAAAAAAAAAGTGAAAAGGAAAATAAAAAGACCTATTGGGTCAAAATGCAAGAGACATAGGGCATCTCAATGCTTTGCGTCACCCCCAAAATGAGAACACAAGTGAAAGTAATGTATGAAATATAGAAGAATGAAGGTACAAATAAGAGAGAGAACATCAAATGCCACATTACGGGGGAGCACGGTACACACATGCAAACACAAAATAAAAATAAAATAAAATTCAAAATACTAGTAAGGTAGATGCAAGTCAATCGTCAAGCAAGTCATCTACCTCGCAATCATGTTTACGATATGTCGAGGGTGGTTGCCTAGCGAAAGGTACAAGTGAAAGTTCCAAACTATGGGAAGTACCAGGTTCTACACTTGATGTAGGATTTTTTTCATTTAAGCTCATGGAAGAGGAAAATAATGTATTTAGATCATTATGCCCCTCTTCATCTATTTTAGTGATCTCATCATTGTGATCCAGATTAATCACGGTAGGAGGACAGATGGTAATTTCCAATGAAGGGTGTATTATGAGTTGTGGTTGTTGTATTGGATCATTTAGTTATGATTGGGGAGGAGGGTCATCATGCATTGCTTCTATCAAATGTAGATGTTGATTTTCTTTGTTTTCTTCAATTTGTAATTGACGAGCAAGGAAATGATGATGAAACCTATGCTCCCTAGCACCTTTGTTTCTTGTGATTCTATTTTGAATTTGTGTTGGTGTAAGAGCAGGTTGATCCACCATAGGCTCCTTTTCTTTCCTAAGGGTAGGAACAAAAGGAACCATGGGAGGTGGTTCAATCACATTCTCTTTTACTTTATAAACTTGTTTTATGCGAGAGGTCATGATGGGGTTAGTTTCATTATCTCTTGGGCATTTGGATGATGAAGGTGAAGTGTTTATTGCTGGTTGATTTGGAGTTGTTGGTTTAGGTTTAGGTTGAAGCATTGTCTCATCTAGGATGGGAGTGTCGGAAGTGGATGGGGATATGTTGTGAAGAGACAATTCAACTATTCGTTTGGCTTTGAATTTTTGATAGGCAATGAAAAAGAAGTCTTTGTAGGGTGTTATGAGTTCCATATGCTCTAGCCAAAAGGCTTCTAAGTTAAAGTTTCCTTTAGAATAAAAAGGGTTAAAGCCACTATGGTGAATAGTGAAGATGTCATCGTCATGCAAAAACTTTAGACATTTGTGTATGAATGAAGGAACAACTTTCATTAAGTGAAGTCATGGATGGCTTAGCCACAAACAAAATTGATTCGATTATGGAATGATGGAGAATGTTGCATCCACTATCTTAGGTCCTATCTATAATGGAAGGATGATTGATCCTATCATAATGCACATAAAACCATTGTGTGTTTTGATCCATGCTCTCGGTTTGTCATAATCATCTTCATAAAGATCATGTAATACCAAAAATTCCTTAGTGATCGCATTCTCACCACAGGTGGGATCTATGAGTATCCCATTAGTGGGCTTATCATAACTATGAATCACTATGTAAAGAGGACCATCAGGAAGATTTAGAAGAATATCCTTAGAAGAGAAAGTAATTTCAAGAGATTTCTTAGTTGGGCCCTTGTGAGGGATGACGTCTATCACACCTACCATATCATGCATATGATTAATAAAAGTGGTATGTGGAATAGGATTAGGATGTTCAACAACTTTATGAATAGTCATCACATCATTCTTTTGAGTTTCACTAGCTTTGACGAATGATACATCATGTTTAGGCATCAGATTGGTAAAACTTTGCAAATTTTGATTGTGTGGAGCAACAAAAATATTTCCTTTAACATTAGCATTTGAAATGGATAGACGACCAAAATCAATGAGGTCTTGCACTATGTGTTAAAGATGATTACACTATTCTATGTCATGTCCATTTTTTTCTATGATAATGTAAATAAGCATTGGGTTGAAAGGTTGGAGGTAAAAGCTTAGTGGGATCTAATGGTTTAACAATAGGTAAAGTAATCATCTATTACTGCAATAGTTGGGACATGGTGTTATGAAGAGTGTTTGGTAAAGGTGTAAACTATCTTTTAGGATATCCATAAGTAAAAGGTATTGTGGCTTTAACAACTATTACTTGGTTGTTGATGGGTTGAGTTGGTTGTTAAGGAGGGGGGTTGAATTGTAAGAACCTTTTGTTTGGTTTTCAAAATGGTTGTGAATTTTTTGAAGTGCTAGGTTCAAATTTTTTAGTTTGGCTAGTAGTGGATTTGGTATCACGACTACTAGTCAAATTGTGGTAGTCACAAAGGGTTGTACATAGGTGCATGAAAGAGGTAAATTTCATCACATGGTTAATTTATCTTGGATGTGACTTTGTAAATTTTCAATCAACATCTTTTGGATATGTTAACGAGGAACCTTGACATTGATTTGGGCATAGAGTGACTGATAGTGTGAGATGAAATCAGTTACTTTTTCATCCACATTTTGTTTACATTTCATTAGATTAGCCAATGTCTTTTTGGGAGTCGTGCACTTGAAAATGATTGATAAATGCATCAACTAGTTCATTGAATGAATGAATTGAATTGTTTGGTAAGGATGTAAACCACTCCAAGGCAGTGTCCTTTAAGGTCATAGGAAACAATTTGGCCAATAGTTTATTGTCAAGGACAAAGCCAGTGAATAAGGTTGGGTAAGCATTAACATGATTAGTAGGATCACCCTTCTCACCGTACTTCTCAAATCTAGGTATCTCAATTCCTTGTGGCATCAATGTTCTTAATATTTCCAAAGATAATGGGATGCTATGGACATAATAGGTGGGTGGTGCATTTTGACTTTGACTTATGGTGGATATTTGTTTTTACATGGAGGAGATGGTTTGGAAAAGTTACGTGAGGAGAGGTTCAGTGTAAGTGGTATGAGGTGGAAGAGAAAGTGGTGATGGAGTGTATGTAGTGGTAATGAAAGTGAATGGAATGCTAATAGATGGTATGGTGGAAGAGGAAGAACATTCAATGCCACATAAGAATTAGGAATGCTAGTAGGAATAGTCAAGGAAGGAATCACATTGCTAAACTATTGCATTATGGTTGTGACTTGGGGAGTGGTATAGGTAGGTATAGATGCTACCATGGAATGAGGAGGAGTGTTAAGTCATCCTTGACTAACCATAGTGTTGGTTGGTTGAGATGTACTAGAAGTGGAAGGAATATGTTTATGGTATATCTCAATAATTTTTTTCATAACGTCTAAGCCTTCATTACATTCAAGTAGATGATGGATTTTGTCTATAGTAGGAATGACATTAGTTGAAATGTTTTCAAGACACATGTTTTGTTTCACATGTGCTAAGTCCTCATGAATGTTAATGATCTTGTCTTGCAGAATGTGATCGTTTTGTGTGTCAACTTGCATGTTATGGGAAGGAAAAGCATTGCTAAAGGTGGGATCCATGACTAATGCACTATTGTCAACACCAGGAGTAGTAGCTCAAGACAACCCAAGGTCCACAATGAGTGTGTTATCACAGGATGCCATGAATCATGAACTCTTCTCACTAAAGTATTATCAATAGGGAACCAAACACTCATAGAAGGGATACTAAAGGTGGTGTGGATGAAAATGAAATAAAAACTAGGAGAAATCAAATGCTAATGATATAAATTCTTGAAACTGTAATAGATATGTAATAACAACAAATAGAAATGCAAACAATGCCCAAAAAATGCTAGAAAGTGTTGTGCAAAATGTGAAATTGGACTAATTCTCCCAGGGTGGCAAATGAGTCTAGGGATGATTTTTTTTGAGTTTTTTCAAAAAATTTAAATGCAATTTGAGTTTTTTAATATTTTCTTATACAAAACTATGATGTGGATGCAAAATTTCAATGTTTTAAAATGATTGAAGATACAAAAATGAAAGATATATGATAGTTTCACTAATGCAATTTTTGAAAACCTGTGCAATGATACAAACTAAATCTAGGACGAAAAATGCACTTGGAATTAGAAAAAAAATGCTCTAAATTCAGGTTCACCAAAATGTAAACAAAGATTTAGGCACCCAAATGCTTTATAGTCCTTCTAGGGTTTTTCACCTAAAAGGATAAAGATTGGGCCAAAATGCAATGTATACATTCAAAGATTGATGTGATGTGGGTGTAATGTGGCTAGATGAGATGGACTAAATGCAGAAAATGAACAAAACCTATTGATTATGTATGCAAAACTAAGAAATATGAAGTATTTGAAAACACAGCGTTGTATGCAAATATGAACTAGAAACATAAGCAAATTAAAAAAGAACTTAATGAAATTGATTGAGGTGCACCTGGAAACTAAAAGAAAATATGGGAAGGTTATGGAATGTTGCAAAATTCACTGTTGAAGCCCATTGGGACTCATTCGCCACATATGGCGAATTAGTCCTATTTCTGGTAAAATCTACCAGAATAGGTTTCAAGATGTCGGGAACATAGAAATTTAGAAAACTATTTTTCTAGCTTGGAAATGGGACTCATTTTCCACAAATGGTAAATTAGTCCACCTACAGAAATCTACAAAGTCAAAGGTCAACTCTGTGGGTCCTGATCTACACTTTTTTGCTCATTGGGTTGATGGATCTAAATCTGCAGAAAATAGATAGAAAGAGGTCTTCAAGCTTCAATTAAGTCTTTGTTTGACTTGAATGGCTTTGATGAATTTGCAACACCTTTTTGACACCTTTCTTCTTGAAAAACATGTTGGAGTGAAGAAGACATTAAGGGGGGGTGAATCAGTGTCTTAGACAAATTTTAACTTTTTCCTTGAAAAAGAAATGAATAATTTATGCTCTTAATATTTTAATGATAAATACATTCATGAATTGAATGCAATCATTAAAGAACTAAAATAAGAAATATTAAATCAAACCAAAGATCATCACAATTATAAAACATTAACACATCAAAACAATGAGACCACAAGTCAAAGAATTTTACGAGTGGAAAACCCTTTAGGGATAAAAAACCACTCCAAAAATGATGCCTTACTCACTTAATCTGAAAACTTTCTATTTACAATGCCTCAATAGCAATACTGTCTCACTGATAGATTTCAAATGCCTCACTAGCAAAAATGGACTCACTAACTAAGGAACCTCACTGGTTACAAGAATGCCTCATTGGCATACAAATATTTGCCTCAACGACAATCATCAATCTATCTCACTGACTTGATCATTTTAACTTCATCATACATTTCTCAATAAAGAATTCAACTATAAAGGATCACTTTGTGTCTCTACAAATCATATTTCATCTCTAATATAATACACTTAATATCTTAAAGATTCATTTAATGGAATCTCTAAAATACCAAATATATCAATTATATATTCTATTTTGCATCATGTTTGCAAAAATTCAATTAAAAAATTATGTACCCATTCAACATGATAACTCTATTAAAATCACTGAACAAATAACAATGATACATCATTGTTTATATAAAAAATCAATAGTACTCATAATGTTTCTATTTGTCACACATTAAAACTATCAAATGTAACCTTCAAAATCTATTCAAGTTGTTTCATAAATTCCTCTGAAGTGTCATTGAGATGCTTTTGTGTTCAACCAACTTTAACTTTCCTTTTACCATGATTGATACAATATGCAAGTTGTGTGTGTACATTTGACACAAGAAAAAATTAAATGTCACATTTAACCCAAGTCCCCAAGTCGACACTAGAAACAACAAGACATGGCCTATTCATAGACTCTTAACAAATTTGATAAATGGTTTAGACCCTCTTCCCTAGCAGTGGGTAACTTGCAAACCAAAAACAATAAACCCTTTGAATGATTACAATAATAACCCCTTTGTATTTCATTATACAAATTGCAAAAAATGTTTATAACACTCCATTCTCTAAGCAATAATAGGAAATAACACAAGATATGCTCATAGCATGCCCTAACAATAGGTTCTTGAAGACTTAAGAAATATAAAATCGTGAGATAAAGAATAGACATACCCTTGTTGCAGATAGACCAAGATCGACACAATAAAAAAAATGAATATAAATGATACCCTAAGTCGACATAATAAACCATTGTGCATAAGATGGAAAATCATGCACATAACAGAGGAAACCTAGGCACAAACACTACAACCGACTATATACACAACAAAAATTTCTAAAAAACAATGTGACCATGACCAACATCATTTCTAGTTTAATCGAATATCATAGAGAGTAAGGATACGAGTTACCAATGCGCTCACCATTGAAAACCATAACTGCCATGGAAACCACTTTCTGGACAACCAACTGCAAAACCACACTATCCTCCATATTTTCCTTCCTTCACCAAGCTTTTATACCACCATGTTCACCAGGTTTCTCAAGCCCTAAATCAGTTGCCAAAAGCATGTTTTTTTTTCTTCCAGATGATAACTTTTAGGGCACAATCATAGTGTTGATATCCTTCACAAATAAAACATTAACCTTTGTCAATAAAAAAAATTATCATTATGTAAGTGTCAATCATTTTATTTCCACATGTATTCAAACCTTATAAAGCCTAAATGTATAATGACTTTCGAAATAATCAAATATATTAGTCATGATTTCACAAATGATATTCAATGTAGTTGGTGTTGACTGCCATGCTAAATAAACAAATATACTACCTTGTTGACCTTGTTGAAATTTTCACCAATCCTTATACCTTGTAGACAATCAAAGTATTGCACCTTATATACCAATGCCAAAATCACCCAATGATAAAGTAATAAGTGTAAACCAAAACAAAACCTTGCACATTAATATGACAAGTACCAAAATTCCCATCCTTCACAAATAGTGTTGCATGCAAATAGACATAAAATCACCATGATGAAGAAACATGATCACAAGTACCACTTTTTACCAAACACAAGTCTTAGCTGCCATCATAATATCATTTTCTTTATGAAGTTGAGATAGAACTGTAAAGTACCATAGTGCTATAGAAAATTTCACTGTAATAGTGACATAAGAAGCCAACTAAGATGTCATTGCAACAAACAAAACCATCCACTATTATAGCACTGATAATGCCATCTCAGTACAGATTCAACACAGGTGAATCAAATGACTATTATTGAGAATATGCCATCAACTTGTATAATGTATTGACATACTATCATAAAGTGCCTTTGTGTGTCTTTGATATCAAGGGCAACAACTTTGAGGGCCAAAAAAATATGCCTACAAGACCTACAAATAGACATGCAAAGAGGGAAAAAGGGTCAAGGGTTAGAGTATAGGGGATTTCCTTGGTCAAACCTCACTTTGGTAATCAAACCCTTAATAATAAAATGAAATAAGAAAGGAATGATGAAAAAATAACTTGAAATGTCATAAACTCACGAAACACTTGTTGTTGAAGTGTGAAGATATGTCAATGGCCACTCCAAGATGCTTGATAATTGCTTGATTGAATGATGAGAATGATAGAATGTTTGAATGTTTTGATGCATGAATGATCTATGCTGATTGGAATGATTGGGGGTTAAAATGAATAGAAAATCATGTACTTATACACAATTATGCCCTAATTTCTCGAAAATACAACATCACAGGCTGACATTAGGTCTTTAGGAATTAAAACCTGCCAAAAATTTAAGATTATTTTTATTTTTGTGCCAAGAGGGACTCATTCACTCCTAGTGGTGAATGGGTCCCACTCAAGGCATGTGAATGGGTGTTAGGAGTTATATTGTATTAAATTATGTTTGTCGGGTTTCTATTCATAAATACACTTAATTAAGACTTGTAAGTGCATAAAGGGGTCAAATAAAGCATAAGAAATGTCTATTTAGTGATGGAAAGTCTAGAAAAGTATGAAAGTTTGTTACAAGACTTTACAACACTTTAAAATAAGACTTGGTAAGTGATTAAAAGGGGGTATGTAAGTGAATTATGATAAGAAGAGTCTAGAAAAGTGTGAAAATTCCTTACAACACTTCACAACACCTTTATAAGACATCATAAAGTTTTAATGATTTATAAAGATTGAAGACCTAATGTGAATGTGTGTGCCACATTGCAACATTAAATCAAGGTGAAATCAAGACAAATAAGTGCAAGGAGGGAAAAAAAAAGAAAAAGTTGAAGGTTTAATTTTTCTGTGTCCACAATAGTTAAATCACCATCGTAATTGTCTTCAAGATGCTCTTGCATCCTTGTCATAGAAAATCACATTTTTAATCGAACTATTATCATAAATATCCATGCATGCAAATCCATTTTCACTAAGCATGGCATAGAGTTCTCCCTAGATTATTTCAAGTTGTGGAATTCAAAATTTGAAAATGCTTACAAATATTTGTCTTCCCTATTTTTTTCTTTGCACACTATCAATTCCATCTCATACTTTCATAGTAGATGAGAGACGATATCACATTTTCATCTCATGAAAACTTCCTTCACTATTTCAAATGGCTTCTTAGTTAGGGTTTAAATAAAGATTTATTTAACATGCATTCAACATACAAGGAGATAATACATCATGTAATTGTCGTCTATAGGCCATCATACCATGACATACTTATTAATGATTTTATCATGATAACCTTCTATGCATATAATGGGATTCATAATATTTGCACTATTTATAACAAGGGTTTTTTACATGACTTATCACATAGTTTGAAAGCTCATAGTGGAAAAACCTATTGATATGGTGTAATATTTTATATATTCACTATGACCTTGCATATATTGCATTCATCACCTGGTATTTGAAAATAAAATATATGAAAAAGATGAAGAATACCCTAAGATATTAAACATTGTCATACTATTATCTAAGGTTTGAAGTTACATATCTTCTACAACATGAAGTAACTATACCTTTCAAATATGTTGCCATCAATGTGATAACACCTTATCACTTCTACCATTGTCACACTTATATTCTTTGAAACATTATATACTCCATTCAATGTGCATTATGTACTTAGTTTCATTTTGTCTATGGTTCTTAGGGTTAGAAACACTTGTAGGGAGTATTACTTAGCTTCTTTCCCATTTTTAATATATTTATTTGTATTAATTACATTTTGTAAAAAAAAATATACATTAAATAGTAGGTTTTTTAACTAAGATATAGCTATATTGGGTGTCATGCAAGGCTATATCAAAACAAACAAAATATTTATGTACATTTCCATGTAAGTATGAGACAAAAAGACAAACAAATTCTATATATTAGATAAGATGATGAACTATGAAAAAAATCTATAATATTGTCTATTTAATTTTCTTATTATATTTTGTGTTCAAGAAGATGTGTTTCCTAGGTTACTAGTTTCATTGCATTGGTCCATGTCATAGCATACAAGATGAGGTTAAATTTATGATAGGTCTAAATTAGAATGCACTATTTACATTGTCATATCTTCATCTTGGTTCAAGTGGAATCTCAAGCCTCACAATCCAAGGTCTTTTTTTAGTGTTTCCTCTTTGATATTTTTGTTGTATTTACTTTTAAATTTAAGGTAGTCCTCTATGAATGGGATGTTATCATCTGAAATAAAGGACATGTGTTTCATGTACTTGATCTCTTCTTTGCATATCTCTACCTTTCCATTTATGAGAATCTTGACAAACGTTGACCTAGAGATTTCCAATGTAATTGTTACCTATAATAAGACAATGAAATATATGAGTCTTCTAGAAGACTCAGTAAGGGATCACATCTTTCCTTGAAACTTTTCTTCATTTCTTGATTTCCAAATAAACCATAAAATTTTAGTAGATAACAATAACCAAAATAAATTAAGACATTTTTCAGCCACTTCAGTTTGACCTATTATAATTTCTTTTAATTTAATTTTTCCTCATTCCCCCATCCAATTAAATCTTAGCAGAAGATGTACTAAATTTATTTCACAAATAAATAATCAAAGAATATGTGATCAATAAAATTTTCAAGCTTCCTGCATAAAATGAAAATTTTAATACTGGAAGAGTTAAAGTATATTGGCTATCCTCTATTAATGGCATTCCATTTAAAACAATATTTTTTAGGTTCTAAAGTATTGTTCCATATCTATTTGAAATTTTTTTTCCAGAATTTTTTTTCTTCCTTATAATTCTAGCATTTATTGGGATGATAAAAAATAACACTTGAGTTACATAACTCTTTATATATTGCTTCAAGTTGGTTAGGTAAGAATCATCTTTCCATTTTAAGCTAGGGAGTCATAGTTGTTGGATTCAAATTAATTTTTAATGAGTGTAGATTCTCTAATGTGAGGCAGGTAACTTATAATTTTTTCTTAGAGAGATCCATATTTTAAGTACATTACTATTTAGAATATCTTTGATACACATAATTCCCTTTTTTTCCCAAATTTTAACTGAGAAACCTTGCATCCATGCCAGAGTTTTCCCTTTATGTTGTAGATTCTACCATATCGAGGAGTTTCCACAACTTTTATTTTATTCTTTTGTAAGGAGATTCAATTTTTTTTATCATTTCTCATGTCTTCCATATGGTTTTAAAAACAACTAATCCAAAAACCATAATAGGGAAATTGCCTACATGAATGTCTTCTATAGGTAGTGACTTCTAGCTTTTGGAATTTTTAGGGGTTGGGATTTAAATATTTTTCCTCACAAGTACTTTCCATGTTATATTCCCCTCATTTGGATGTATTATACATTTAGGGTATGTGCAGGATCATCATGGAAAAAACAAGCCCTTAAATGGCAAAAAATTCAGAAAAATCAGAGTTAGGCAACTTTGACAAAAATTGAATAAGTTATTTATATTATTTCAAAAATATGTAAGATATAATTTGTAGAAAATTGAATTTAGTTTCTAAACTACTAGGTTTATTTTAAAAAAAAGAAAAATCTATTTGGTGAAAATTTGAAATTTCAATGCAATAGTACTTAACTTTCGGGAAAAAATAAGGAGGTGTCTATTTGACCACCCTAACCACAATAAAATGATAATATTTTTTATAAGATTTTAGAAATAAGTAGAGGACTCATGTCTGGATGTGATGGATATTTTTTTGTAATTTTTTTCAAGTAAATAATTAATTATGATTTTTATTACAACTTTTAAAAAAATATAAAACTCATATGTCTGACCACCTTAACTTGGTCAAAACTTCATGAAATTGTTTTTCTATTTTTTTAATCCTGTAGTATGCAAAGCATAGAATGTGATGCATGTTTTGGATTCCAAAAATTTAATACCATTTGAAAGCTATGGATTTTTCTCAATTAGCATATAAATCAGGACTTTAGTCATAATTCAAATAGAAAATGAATAATACTTATTTATTAAACTCAAAGTAAAGAATAATTTATATTGGTGGAAAGCTGAGAATATCCTTTAAAAAAAATACCCATCATATCGCCACTTTTTGGCCCATCATGATCCTGCACATACCCTTTAACAACCAAGGAAATCCCTTATTTTTTTGGGTCCTTAAGGCTCAATCCACCATTTTTCTTTACTACATAGCACCAATCCCATTTAATATTATGCTTCTTTTTTCCATGTCCATCATACCATGAAAACTATCTAATCCTTTTTTGGATTTCCTCAACTTGATAGCTACAAAACATCTAAGTTTAAGAGAATTAAAGAGAATATGAGGAGAATATATTATGGAGAACATGGAACTTACTAGCAAATGAGGGGTAATTTTTATTCCAACAACCCAATTTCCTTTCTATTTTTCATTATTTTTTATTCCCACACAACCTTTAGTTTAGGGTTAATATAAAATGTGATTCCTAGATACCTAACATTTTGGTAAGGCCCACTGCATTGAAGTCTAGGTACTTGTTAAACCAATTAGGTGGGTCAAGATCCCATCTCAAGAGTATTAATTTTTCTTGGAGACTTTTCAGAAAAGGTATTGTAAAAAATATATAACTTATGCATCATAAATTCTATATTTTCTTCATTAATCCTCAAGAATAGAGTAGTTTCATCATCAAAAGTGAATGTTGATTAGGTCATTATCATTAGGGAGCATTAGGCCTTCAACACTTGGACCAAATTAGTTATCTCTTACTAGGCAGTAGATTGCTTCAAAGGCTAACAAAAAAATAAGATTCTAATGGGAAACCTTTCCTAATTGACCTTTGAAGAGTTCTTGGGTCTTTTAGTAAACCATTTACACCAACTAGGGTAGTTGAATCCCTTAAAATGGTATCAACCATATTATAGAATTCTTTAGGGAACCCATAGGCTTCAAGGGTCATTGTTACTATACTTCACAATTGTAGTGAACCTTGTTTTTTCTCATTTTTTTGACCTCAAATCCTATGAAGTGTCAAATGAAACTCATATGATAACAAGGCAAACTATGGCTATTAAGAGAAATTTTTAATATATCTTATAACTTTAAATATCTATACACATTAATAGACTATTTTAAAGGCTTTTTTGTAATGCCAATAAAATTAAAAAATAACAGGATACCATATATGATTTGTTACCACAAGCCTTGTTTTATCAAATCTATGCCACTTTCACTGAATTAAAATGCATATTTTGCATACACTTGCATGAGAAAGAACGATTGGTCCTTGGGGTCTATACTAGCTTTTCGACAAATCTGCTACTTATCATAACAAGATTTCCATGTGCATCTACCTTGCAACAATTATTTTCAAGATCATGAGTGTTAGGAAAATGGTGTCTCAACCTTAAACTTACAAGATATTACTATTTATAGTAAGTTTAAATTTGAGCATAGATTGATGAAATTTTTTCCCCAAAGCTTCAAATTGGCTAAATATGCATACTCAAAGTTTTGTTATAAGATCATGTATGGATTTGAATATATTAAAGTTTTCATTTTTAAAAATTTTTAAGTCCTTTTTGAAATCCTTAGAGGAATATTTTGGGCCTAAATTTGTTTTAATTGGCATATCTATTATAGCTTGATAGAGTTATTCATGAGCCTTTTATGGTTCATCAATCAAACACCTAGATAAAAATTTATGGTCTCCAAAAGAGAGGTCTCCTAAAATGAGAGATGTAAAAATGTGTTGGACATAGAAATGATTTGTAAAGGGGAGTTACAAGTAGTTGTGTGTGTTTATACACATCACAGACATGTATTATTTGGGATAAGGATAGCTTCCACTTTTTATAGGTGGTTTTAGCTAATGGCTTTGTAATATTGTTTGATAGTTTGATGTATTGTACCTCCTATATATAAGGTGCATGAGATTGAGGTTGTGTTCAAGATTCTTATAGATGTTGAGTTACCTCTAAATCTCTAGTTTGTGATACTCATATGAGAAGCTTAATTTGCAAGTATATTGGAATCTTGTTGATTTTTGAATAATATATTGGGCGACCTTTAGAGTGTGGGGTTTTTCTCCTGAAAGGGTTTTCCCCACATAAATTACATTGTTGTGGTATGCATATTATTTAATTTTATGTCTATCTATGTTTTTGTAACTATTCAAATTTGAAAATATTTTTCATAACCCTTCTCTCAAGATTAGCTTAAGAAGTTGTTCTACTACTTTGGCTTCCTTACAATGAGTTGAAAAGAATAGAAAATTGATGCTTCATACCTGAATGTCTTGATGCTAAGTTTTTAATACAGTCTAAAACTCCATGTTTTTCACTCAATTTTTTCTATTAAATAGTTTTTTCCACCATAGTGGCTTGTAGAAACTTTGAAATACTAATAAAATTCCCAAAACCCTAACAAAAGTGGACCTAGTGAAATAGAAAATTAAACTTGTTTACACTGGAAGATTCCCTCCAAAACTTTGCACATAGATTTTGGTAAACATAAAATTTTCTTTAAATTTTTGTAAGAGGAAAACATGAGTCAAAGTCACTAATATATTAAAATTAATTTAAAATAGACTTGGAAACTTATGCAAACCCATTTGAAACTAGGAAAAGACAAATAAATTTGAACAAACATGTGTAACCTATTAAGAACTATTTTGGATGAAAGGTTGAAATGGACTACAATAAGATTCACCCATAACATACGAGATGATCCATTTTTCAATTTGTAAAGGAGGCTATTCACCAACCTCAAGATGATGGGGCATCAAAAAAAAATATCCCTCAATTAGCTCAAAGATAAAAGCTAAGGTGATGGGATAAGTAATAAAGGATTTGTATACAATCTAATCAAATAAACACTAAGTTATAAATGATAAGAATAAATAAATCACTTAATTATAGAAGTGATTGAGTGAATTTAAATCTCTAGCATACAAAAAATGAAAAGAACACAAATTAGAAATTTTACTTTCAATAGGATTAGCTCTCATCCATGGATGACAATGTGCCATGGGGATTTCTATGCCTTAGACTATCATCTCTAATAAAATAGAGAGTAAAATCCAAGAATTTGAAATGCACAACTTGATAAACCTATTCATCTAAACACAAACAAAATGAGAGAAAATCTTGGGGTTTAATTTGTGGATTTCCTCATTCAAACTCCCATTTTGGTGTTTCCACCTCCACAAACAACAAGGTAGGATCAAAATAGATAAAATACATAAAGTAAAAGACACGTGATAGAAACAAAACCATAAAAGGAGGAGAACCCATATCATGAATGCAAAAGAAATGTGCTAGAAAAAGCCCCACAAGAAGGAGAACCCCTATCACACATGTAAAAGATGAGATCAAATATAGACAAGATAAGATAAAAAGACATAACTAAGAACAACCCATGGCTTCCCTCTTGGATTGATGGACATGATAGATTCACATGCAAGAGATGTTGTAGATTTTATTTGAGATAACATTTCAATAGAGCTTCAATATAAGAGTGAGAGAAAAAGAGGACAAGAAAAAAATCAAGAAGTAGTTTTAAAAGAGAGTTTCCTTGTGCAAATGAGAGTGAAAAAAGAGCTTTTAGAATCTCCATAGGTGGGAGGAGCCATTACACACACATATTTTCCTCTAAAACATGTTTCATATGAAAGGCATGCAAAATATTCACATTTAAATATCACAGAGATGTCTATGTATCACACATGTTCCCTACCAAAACTTTACAAAAATTAGGCATTTAAGCTGCTAGTGTTTCATTGTTGTCACTTATGAAATCAGAATCATGAAATTATGACTTTTAGTTTTTTTTTATAAATGTGGTAGGCCTATGTGTGCAAGTTTGAGATTTACATAGGGGAAATTTTACGACAATAAATTTTTCCTCCACTTTAGTGAGTTTATTTTTTGGAAAAATCAGCTATACACTAAAGTAGCTAAGAAAATATTAATGCTAATTTTGAAATTTTGACAATTTTACAAAAAAAGGATACTATAGCTCTAGGTCGTAGAGGTTGAACATGTGGATACTAGGAATGCCCCAAAATTTGATCCCAGTGAGAACCTATAGAGGCTAACATGGAATTTTTATCTTTAAAACATAAAAATGGGCTAGCTTCAAAAATGGAAGAAACACCACAATGAGGATTTTGTTGATTTTTTGAGAGATTTTTCAAAAAATGCTTAATTGATGAGACTTTTGGCTATGCAAGATTGAGAATTTGTGAGCCATCATTGCGAGGGGAAAGCCAATAGATGAGGTATGAGAAAATTTTCCCCTAACTTGTCATTTTTGTGTTTTTTAGCCTTATAAGACCCACAAATAAAGCATGCATCAAGTCGGCTTGATGACATCCTATGGATACACTATTGGAATTTATAGAGGTCTATTGAATGCATTGGCATCTATCATATGCATTGGCGTTAGTCAAATAGGCCTTAGACACCAACATGTCACACAAAAAATTATGGAACATGTTATTGTCTTAGAGACATAGAAAATTTTAGAAGATGTAGAGTAGAGAGGTGGACTAGAGAGTGGATTTGTTTAACATGGTGTTTTTTTTTTGGTAGGAATTTCCCGAGATCCATGAGGATAATGGAGATGTTATTTTATAACTATTGTGGAGTTGCAACCTTGTGATCTCTGATTACGATTATATATTACTACTGCAGGTTGGGTTATGGTGGGTCTACACCAATGCCTAAAATCCAATTTCAAACATGAATGTTGATGGCACTAATGGAGAGGTGGGATGTGGAAACCTCCTCATTTCATTTTCCAAAAGGGGAGATTACCATCACCTTAGAGGATGTGTATCATATTCTTTGAATTCTCAATTGAGGAGAGAGGGTGGTATATGAGGAGGGGCATACTCCCCAAGTTGTGCATGAAACATAGTAGCAATACATCGATTGCATTATCTTGGAGGTCACCACTAGCCATATATATATGAGGTTGCTGGAGCAGGTGCACATTGTAATTCCCTTGGTACATCATGTGATTATGGCGATGGTGGCACTACATGTCAAAATTAATGAGAAAGGCTCTCACCTTCATGGGAGATTCATCCATTATAGTAGATTTATTAAGGAGTGTTGGACGGTATACACTTGGGGTTAGAGCATTCTCACTCATCTATACCATGACCTAAAGTACTAAATCCATTAAAATTATCATAGAATCATGACTTGCATGCTCCTCTAGGTTTTGGTGTTTGATAATTTTCCCTACACATGGCTAGCCAAGTATCCCTAGCCTACAAGGCAAGGAGATCCATGCATACATGCCTACCATTTGGGGCTTGATTGTAGGTTTAGAGGCTTAATTCTTTGGGCACTTGTTTTTGATCAACTAGAGAGTAGAGATGTGAAATGGAGGCTCTATAGGGACATGAGGGTCTGGTAATTGGATTGGAGGTAGCTACAACACATGTAGTGAGGCAAGCTCCTGGATAGTACGAAAGACCACATAATTTCACCTTACTACTACATTTTGTCACTTGTCAGTTCAACCAGGTGTAGGCCATTCCACTAGTTGCAAACATATACATATGATCACACTATAGTGTGGCTTCATCAGTGGATCTTTCTTGGCCTACCATCATTGATGTCACATTGAACACTAATGATGGGGAGGATGATGACCTTCTTAAGGCCTTGGCAATTGATGACATCACTATATCAATCAACGTTTCTAAATGGTGGATGACAAAGAAATTAAACTTGATTTTATTGATGGATGTACCACAAGGAGATTCAACTCAAGCTTTTCTAGTGTGCTACAAGGTTGGTAGTGATGATGATATAAAGGGATTAGAAAGGTGCCAAGATTTTTACTTATCTATCTGAGAGATATCAATCCATGACATGATTTGTGTGTGCCGAGAAGACATGTGATGCTCTACATAGCCAAGTCGATGACCAAACAATATAGTTAGAGGCTGTGAGAAGAAAACCCATTGATCTCCAATATTTGAAGGTGTAGCAATCAAGGGACAAGCTATGAGAGGCTCCAAAGGGGTAGGCTACACTAACCGAGTGCATAACCACTCTCTAGGAGCAAATGAGCGAGTTGTAGGAAGAGCTTCAAGGATTGCAAGCACATAGAAAATCCATGTGTTAGTCACATTGATCTCATTCCCATGTATCCATTTACCAGCCACCTCTTCCACTACCAATTCCAGAGGGCTTAGAGAGCCATTCCCTCGGTGGCTAGAGACACATTTTTGTTTTGTATCCTATTATCATTGTATATAATTTTTCATACATAGATTCATATATAAATATATGTACACCACATTTTGTGATAGTTGTCTGATACATGTACATGGTATTGCTTTGATATATATATATGGGATTTTGTATCAATTGGTATGTGTTCTTATGTGTATGTTATCTTCTCATATATGGTTATGTCATGGATGTATACTTATATTAGATGCTATCATGGCCTAATTAAACACACATTGGGTGCATTATTAATTAAATACAATGATGATCTAGTTGATGTTTAATGAAATAGATAGAGCATGTGATGTAGAATGACTGGATAAAATAATTAATCAAACACAATGCACTTATACACAATATAGAAATTAAATACATATATATTCTTAAATAGAGAAATTAATTGCATACACATGTTCACATCATAACACAAACTAAAAAGGTAATTTTTTAATGAAGGAATTTCATAGCATAATGGACTATAATCCTTGAAAAGCATGAGTGCAAGATCATGAGGGTCCCAAAAGTGGTGATATGATAAAAAAAGTGGCCGACGACTTATTTTATCCAAATTTCATGAAACGAAAAGGGTTTATTGAGAAAATTGTCAGATTTCTACCACTATAAGATATGCCTTATTTATAATTAAATAGATAATTATTATTGATTTTCTACATGCATTCTAACTAAAGTCATGATTAATTGGTTGATTGAAAAACATCTATAATTCTTAAGTGATTTAACATTTTTTGAATACAAAAGATGCAACACATTCTATGCTTCCCTTACTATATCATAAAAAAAATGAATATTATGGGTATGTGCAACATCATGATGGGCCAAAAAGTGGCAATATGATGGGTATGTGTAGGGTATGTGGTTAACAAATTCTTTTTTACCAAAAAATGATGAAACAAAAAGAGTTTTTAAAGGAGATTCCTAACTTTCCACTAATATAAATTATGCTTTACTTTGAATTTAATAAATAATTAATTTTTATTTTCTATTTGAATTATGACTAAAGTCCTGATTGATAGGCTGATTGAAAAAGATCTATAGCTTTCAAATGGTATCACATTTTTTTAATCCAAAACATGCATCACATCTCTATGCTTCTCATACTATATCATTAAAATAGAAAAAAATGAATTTCATGAAGTTTTGACCAAGTTAAAGGTCGACATACAAGTTTTTATATTTTTAAAAGTTGTAATAAAAAAATCATAATTAATTATTTAACTTGGAAAAAATTACAAAAAATATCACATCAGACATGATTCCTCTACTTATATCTAAAATATTTTAAAAAAATATTATCATTTTATTGTTAGGGTGGTTAGACAGACACCTACTTCTTTTTTTTCCCTAAGATTTAAGTACTACTACATTGAAATTTCAATTTTCACAAATATATTTATTTAAAAAACATAGTAGTTTAGAAACTAAATTCAATTTGCTACAGATTCTATTCTTACACATTTTTGAAATAATATAGATAAATTATTCAAATTTTTACTCAAGTTGCCTAACTCTATTTTTTAATTTTTTTTTGCCACTTAAGGGCCTTTTTTCCCAATGATGATCTTGCACATACCCTTATAAACTTTTGACAAAGTTAAATGGTATTCAGACAAACAATTTTTAATATTTAAAAATAATAATAATAAAAAATTCATAACTAATTATTTAATTGCAAAAAAGTTGTAAAACATGTGGCACATCTGGGCATATGTCATGTCTACTTATATTGAAAGTTTCAAAAAATATATTAATTTTTACTTGTACTTAGGTTGGTCAAACATACACTTAAATTTTATTTTTTCCTAAAATTTTAGTACTACTACGTTTAAATTTCAAAATTTCAGCAAATAGATTTTTTTTCCAAAAATGGACTAGTATCTTAGAAACTACATTCAATTTGCTATAAAATTTGTTCTTACATGTTTTTCAAATTATATGTTAAAATAACTTATTCAGATTTTTATGTCAAGTCACCTAACTTTGTTTTCCTAAATTTTATTGCCACTTAAGGGCCTAGTTTGGACCCCCATGATCTTGCACTGACCCAGAAAATGAACAAGCATTATGCATATGCCACATAGCTCTTATGCATAGTATCAGTGAAGATGCATTGCATTGACCAATTCTTTTAGAGGAGTACCATCCATAAATGATAGTTCATATGCACCAAAACCATAAATAAAGGTGACTATGTAAGGACCTAAATAATTAGGGCTAAATTTCCCCTTTAGATAAGGAGGTACATTCACATTTCTTTGATTCTCATAGAGAATAGGTTCACCCACCTTAAAATTACATGAAATAACACTTTGATTATAATGTTTAGAGATAAAATTTTGGTAAGCTTGAAGATGATTGATGGTTTGTAATCAATGCTCATCAAGCAACTCAAGTTGGTTTAGATGTTCAACACGGTAAGTGTCATCATCAATTAACCCTTTAATAGAATCTCATGGAGATGAAATTTCCAACTCTAAAGGTGTAATGGCCATAATGCCGTACAAAAGGTTATACAAGGTTACACCAATATCCATATGAACACTCATGCAATAATCCAATAAGAAATAAATCAATTGAGTGTCCCAATATTTACCATGTTTACTCACTTTTTTTAAAGAATTAATTTAAGAATTTTAGTAGACACTTTTACTTGGTCATTAGATTAAGGATAGTAAGACCTTGTATAAAATAGATGTTGATTGTTAAATTTCTCTAAGAATTTCTTTACCTCTTTGTTGTTAAATTAACTACCATTATTAGAAAAAATGGTAGAAGGAAATAGAAATTGAGTGATAATATTATTTAAAAGAAAGATACATATTGCTTTAGTGTTAGTAAACCAAAATTGGATAGCTTTGACCCATTTTGTAAAGTAATCAACAACTATGACTATACATATGTGTCCCTTAGAAGAAGTGTGTGATGTTTTCTTGATAATATCCAACTCCCATTCGACAAATGGCAAAGGTGAGTTATAGTTATGAAGAAGCTTGAATAAGATTACAATGTTTCTAACATTGAGGATATTTATTGACAAAGGAAAAGGAGTCTTTCTTGATTGTTTGTCAATAATATCCCATATGAATGAATTTTTGTACTAAGAATTTACTACAAAAATATCCCACCCTAGTGCCCAAATGAGCTTCTTGAAGGATGAGGGGTATTTCAACCTTAGTGAGACACCAAAAAAGAATACCATTGTAATATTTTTGATTGTGGACACGGAAAAAGTAACTTTTCTACTTTTTCTCCTGTGTAGGATCTCCTTGTGCTTTTTGGCTTGATTTTTCCTTTATTTAATGTTGCAATGTGGTCAACACATTCACATTAGGTCTTGAGTCCTTGTGAATCTTTAAGAACTTTATGATGCCTTGTAAAAGTGTTCTAAAGTGTTGTAATACATTTTCAAACTTTTCTAGGATCTTTTTACTATAATTCACTTAAATAACCCCTTTTTATTACTTACCAAGTCTTATTTCAAAGTGTTGTAAATTCTTGTAATAAGAATTCATACTTTTCTAGGCTTGTCATCAATAATTCAACCCTTTCTTATGTTTAAATTACCCCTTTATACATTTACTGACCCTACTTAAGTGTATTTTTTAGAATAATCCTGTTAAAAATCATTTAATACACTTTAATTCTTGAAACCCACTTAAATTTTTTAAGTGGGACTAAGTCACTAATAGGGGCAATTTAGTCCTACTTGCCTCAAAAATTAAAAAATATTTCAAAATTCTGGTAGGATATTATTCTCTTAACCTTGAGGTTGGCTTGTGATGTGGTATTTTTGGGAAATTTTGTATAATCATGTATAAATATAGGGTTATCTCTGTCATTTTACCCCCCATAAATTCATTCAAGCATCCATTCACCAGTCAAGCACTCAAGCAATCACTCAATTAAGCATTTTTCAAGCATATTTGAGCAGCCATTTGCATATCTTCAAATTTCTACATCAAGGGATTAGTGAGTTGTGACATTGCATGTTGTTCATTCATCATTCTCTTTCCATTTCATTTTACTTTCAAGGGTTTGATTACCAAACTGGGGTTTGACCAAGGAAAACCTCTATTCTTTAACCCTTAATCCTTTGTCCCCTCTTTGCATGTGTGTTTTGTAGGTCTTGTATGCATATTTTTCAAAGAGCAAGGTGTTAAAATGTTTCATAAATTCACCAAAGTCATTCAACATCAAAAAAACCCTAGGAGAAGCTTGGAGATCACCTACAAACTTGATTTTACAGATAAAGATCCAACAACCTATCAGGAACAACAATACATGTTTAAGACTTCAGATTCCTACCCTAAATTTCTTGATATTCCCAAGTGGACTAAGTCACCATCATTGGTGAATTAGTCCCACTACCAGGCCTGAAAAGTGATTTCTACAGTTTTGGATACCTAGTTTCCCAAAACCTATTTTGGCAAAAAATTCTTGAAACAAGACTAAGTCACCGAGCTTGGCGTAAGTGTCCTAGTTGGATTCAAAAGAAATTTATGCAAGATTCCAAAGCCTCTCTACATTGCATTCTAGTTTCTAGGTGCACCTCTTTAGTCTCTTTCATTTATGTTATTGTTTGTTTGCATTCTTGCATTCTTAGGTCATTTTTGCATACATCATTGTGTTTTCAAACAACTTGCATTTCTTTAGTTTTCATTTAATAATCATCATCTTTTAAAATTTTATTACATTTAGGACATTACATTTAGACATATTTCATCCATATTTGCATTAGTTTTGAGTGGGGACATTGCACATTTTGGAATACCTCTCTCCTTTTAGGTCAAAAACCCTAGAAGTGTTAGTGAGTTTGTGATGCCAAAATCTTTGTCCACATTGATAAAGAACATTAGATAAAATAATGCAATGATCTAAAAAAATTCATATCTATACATGAGTAATTTTAATCGCATCATCAATAAGTTCCTAGTTCTTAGATAATTATAGATGTGAGAATACCATTCTGCTAAGTCTACATAAGCAAACACAATACTATTAGGTTTTGGTTGATCCCACACATTGGGAAACTAAATAATTTCAACCAAAAATTAGTACTCATTTACATGATCATCCAAGGGTACAAGGGAAGCTATGTTTTCCATTGCATTTGCATTATGGTTTTCTCTCCTAGAAACACTATCTATAGTGAAAGAAGAGAATCAATCAAGTAGGGATAAATCTAAATCCTAATACTTAGAAAGCTTACTATTCTTAGCTCAATATGCTCTTGTGATTTGATTTACAATAATATCAAATTCACAAAGAATGCAAATATGTTTAATATTCAATGCTATCACAACATGTAAGCTAGAAATAAAGGCTTTTCACTTAGCAATATTATTAGTATAATCAAATTCTAATTGAAAAGATAGAGGAACTGGATTTCCTTTAGGGGAGATTAAAATTATACTTTTCCTAGAGAAAATTTAACATCTTGATACATCTGAATACATTTCTCACATTGGTTCATGATGTAACACAAAAAAAAATCATATGGGAAAAATATAGATTGGGGAAAGCATTAGGTGACAGAGCTTTTCCCAATTGATCAGTGATAGCTTTCCCTTTAACTACCTTTTGATTCATGAACTTGATATCAAAATTATAGAGAAACACCATCTATTTCCCTAAACTTCTAAAAAGATCAATTCTAGTGAATAAATATTTAAGAAGATCACACTTCATGATCACATGAGTCTCTACATTGAGGAGATAATGCCATAAATTATGTGTTGCAAAAATGAGAGAAAGCCATTATTTTTCCATAGAAAAGTATCAAGTTTCATAATCAACTAGAATATGGATAATGTAGTAGATCACTCTTTCTTTACCATCATCATTGTGTTGAGCCAACATTATTGCTAAAGAATAAGGTGATGCATAAATATAAAGAAGAAAGGGTCTATCTTTCATAGTTAGCATCAAGATTGGAGGATTGGCCAAATAACTCTTGATAAATTCAAAATCCTTGTGACATTCAACATCCCACTATTCTTTCTTCAACAATCACATGAATTAAAGGGTATGATCAGCCAATTAAGATACAAATCTACAAATTTCCCAAATATCTCCCTATAAACTACACATTTGAGAGATGTTCTTAGGTGGAGGAATATTAACAATTACATTGATGTATTTCATATTGACTTTGATTCCATGATGAGAGACAATAAATCTTAAAATTTATTCAACATCCACACCAAAGACACACTTAAGAGGATTTATTCTCATCTTATAGATTCGAAGCCTTTCAAAGATAAAATAAATATTCTCAACATGATCAAGTGGAAAATTGTATATTTAGCCAAGATGTCATCGATGCAATCTTCTAAGATCTTGTTAATGAAAACTTGACATATAAGAGTCATCACTTGTTGGTAAGTAGGTCCAATATTCTTTAATATAAATGACATGACTACATAATATCAGGTACCCCTAGGGGTAGTGAAGGTTTTCTTATATTAATCTTTTGAGTTGATAAAATTTGATTATAGCTTGAGAACCCATTCATCAAGGATAACAAGGCATGCCTTACAGTCAAGTCTACAATCATATAAATATTTGGAAATGGAGAATCATTTTTAAGAGGAGCCTTATTAATATCATGAAAGTCAATACTTATATGAATATGGCCATTGGGTTTACTAATGACAACAATATTCAATATCCAAGGCGAGTAGTCAATGGGATGGATAAAACCATCCTTTAAAATATTTTATATCTTAGTATTAACTAATAAAGCAACCTTGGGATTTATTTTATCTAAAAATATTGGCATTGGGACAAAGGAAAATATTATAAACTACTATAGATTGATCAATATCAGAAATGTCCTTGTATGACCAAGCAAAGATATTAGGATGAGGATATAATAAATCAACATGTTTATATTCTTTTAAAGAGATAGATATTTTCCAATCTTAATTACTTTCTCAAAATATTTAGGATCCATGAGAACATCAGAAGTGTCTCCTTTGAGGAGAGTACTATGGTATTCAGGACAAGGAATAGAAGCATTATCATCCATATTAGATGAAGGAGCCTTCTCATTAGAATTTATAATGGACTCTCCAAAATAGACATGTCTATTCAAACAATATGGGAATTATGATATATTATGATAGGAAGGTAGGTTAGAATAGACACCTAAGAATTCTTCTATACTTTCATCAAAAGACAAAACATCTAGAGGAACTTCCTTAAAGTCTACCTTGACTTGAATGTATTTAGAATTAACCAATTTAATAGGTTGAGATTTGGTGGAAACCATATTGGTATTAAGCCTTGGTTTTACCATAGATGTTGTGGGGCAGTATCTAACTCCAATCTTAAAGTCACATGAGTTAGCCTCTAAGGGGACTTAATACCCTTTTCATTATGTCTACAACCTTACCTCTATAACCAAATTTGAAAAAGGTATTGAGTCCTAGTCTATATCATGATTGAAATTATTGAGGATGAGGAGGTTTACAATAAAGAGCGTACTTCATACTATAAGTGTCACCTCTCTTTATTGATCCAAATCATCCTTTTTAGCGGAAGTGAATGATTTTTTTAGAATGTTTAAGTGGATAGGATCTAATTTTTACTCCCCAATATAGGATTTGGTAAAGTTCAATAATCTCCAATCATCACCAATACATGCATTTAGTTTAGGAAGAGAAGTGGAAGGGGTGAACTTAGGAATCTCTCCTTGAGGAAGATTTTCCTTAGGGACATCTTCCTCAATAGTATTCTTTGTGATAGGTACTACCATGAAGATTTCAACACATTGTGGAAAGATAATGAAGTGATAATGTTCTTCAAAGTAGGTGAAACCAAAGTTTGACTAGCAATTTCCATCTCACATAAGTGTGCAACATTAGGGATGACCTTGATTGTGACCACTTCATTGTTAAGAAAATACTTCATGGAATGATACAAGGAAGAAGTAATTATTCCTAAACCATGAATCCATAGTCTTCTCAAGAGAATATTTTATGGCAATTTCCTGACATAATATATACTAGGGTGGGTATGGTAATAGGTCCCAACCTTAAAGGTAATATTACCATTCCTAAGGCTTGTCGACTAACATTATCAAGCCCATAGATGTACAAGGAAGAAGTAGAAAGGGAATTTGAATCAATTTAATTTTAGGTAACAAGTCAATGCTACATACATTAAGTGTCAAGTTCATATCATTAAGAGAGCATCTAGTACCAATATTATTAATATAAACTATTATCATCAAAGGATCTACTTGCTTTTATACTTCCATAGGAAAGAGCTTATGTAGATGGAATATGATATTTAGTGAATTCACATGAATATTATATATCAATGTATTAACATCTATCAGCCTAGTGGAAGAAGGAAAAAGGATCTTTTGCAAGGCTTCTTGAAGCATACTATGGTAAACCAAATAGTCTAAATCAAATCCCAAAGTAAGATCTTGTGAAGAATCACATGAAGTTGCTTGACAAGATCACTCTCACTTGATGGTTTAGTTGTAGGTCTAGGTGCTTGAGGAAGTCTTGGTTGAGAAGGTGGTAAATAATTAGGTTGATGAAATTCTTTTTTATTTTTTCTAGTATTACAAGTATGGGCTACTACTCTATAAGAGGGAGCCTTAAATTTCATGAATCTCATGTAAAGGTCCTATACATCACTTTTGAAAGGAACCCTATGAATAGAATGAATTATCTTAGGAGATAGACTAGCTAGAGTGACATAAATGACCTATCTCTTAGGCCTATGAGAGGCGGTAGTGACTACGACTATATTTACGAAGTCTTTGACTTGTAAAGAAGAAGGTTTTAATGAAGAAGTTTGCTTTAAAAATATTTGAGTAGAAGGATGTGCCTCTAAGAAATAATCCAAGACATCATCCAATGCATAATTTTAATGTTCTAAAAAGCATCATCAAAAGTGTTAAAATTTTGTAGAAAAAGATTCAACATGATTTCATTCATGTTAGGTTCACCAAAATGTAAAGAAGGGAATTCACAACCCTTAATACGATGATGTATCAATTTTTTTTTTGCCTTGAATTACCTTAAAGATCAAATCTCAGGTGGCAGGACAAAGAATAAAGGATTCCTATACAATCTAATTCAATAAACACTATTAAAAATGATAACAATAATGAAATCATTCACTTGCATAGGTGAATGACTGAATTAAATTATCTGGCATACAAAAATGAAAAGTATAGAAAATTGAGATTGTACTTTCAAGAGGATTAGCTCTCAGCCATGGATGATAGCACAACCTGAGAACATATGTTCCCTACACTGTCTTCTCTAATAAAATAGACATCTAGATCCCTATCTCTAGAGTGCATAACTTGCTAAACTTGTTCATCTACACACAAAAAAAATGAGAAAAAATGTTGGGGGATGTTTCAGGGTTTTCCTTAGTCAAACCCTCATTTTAGCTTTTCCACCTCCATGGATAGTCAGATAGGATTGAGATAGATGAAATATGAATATAAAAATACTTGTGATAGAAACAAACCTTGCAAAGGAGAAGTCTTATTACGAATGCAAAAGATGTGATAAAAACAAACCTTGCAAGGAGGATAACTCCTATAATGAATGTAAAAGATGAGATCAAATAGAAAAGATAAGATAACAAGAGATTATTACAAATAGCTTGTGCCTCCCCTCTTGGATTAATGGATTTGATAGATTCACATGCAAGAGAAGACTTGATTATTTCTTGAGAGATTATTTTGGTATATCTTTGCTATGAGAGTGAGAGAGCAAGAGAGAACATGATAAAGATCGAGAAGTTGTTCAAGAGAGCTTCACTGTGAAAACGAGAGTGAAAATAGAGTTTTTAGAATCTACATGAGAGGGAGGAGCCGTTACACATGCATCCTTGTTGCTATGACACGTGTCATAGGTAACACATGTGAATTATTCACATTTGAATCTCAAAAATTTTAGGGATGTTTGTGCATTGTGGAGCCAACTACGCATTGTGTAGGTGTCCTACCAAAAAAATTACACAAATTAGGAATGCAAGCCGCTAGTGCTTCATCATTTTCACCTATGAAGTCAAAATCATGAAATTCTAACTTATAGGTTTTTGCCATAAATTTGATGGGCCTAAATGCGTGTGTAAAATTTTTGTAGGGTGCAATTTTATGATACTATACAATTATAATTTCCATGTTGTAAAATTTACTAAAGATAAATTTATAACCACCATTTCCAAATCCACCTCCTTCATGAATACATATAATAACTAATTCTAAGATTCTTGGAGAATATTAATTACAAATTGTTTTCCAATTAGACCTTTGGAATTCAAGCATAAATTATAAGAGCATTGACGATACATGAAATATTCGTAGGGTTGGAAGGTTAATGACACCTTAATCGTAATAATTCATGGTAATATTTGAATTATTAAATTATTTATTTACTAGTAATATTTTATGTACCCTCATGGAAAAGGGAATCCCACTTATTACTCGGTGATTATACCATGTTTATTATTTCCTCATATGATATGTATGTAAGAATATGTAATATCATAATGCTATGTAAGATGTGTAAGAGCATCTATGAAATTGTAAGTTAGTAAAAGATTTTGATGCATGTAACAATGTGATTATAAGGAGCAATAAAGTGGACTAGGAATCTTGACCCACTTATGATCTACATGTTATAGAATATGATAAAGAATATTTCTAAAGGAGGTAAATGAGAAATAATGAGTTTAAAATAAGACATGGTTCATGAGAACTCTTAGTATGGTATTTTGATAATTTTTTTGTGTCCATGGGTGAATGTCCAAAGTTGGGTCACATTTTGGAAAAGTAAATGAATGAAATTTATTTGAAATCTCAACTTGAATCACTATAAAGTGACATATATGATTTTAATTTTGAAATAATTTAAACAAATGAAATGTATTTTTATGTAATTTAATTAAAAAATAAAATAAAAATTAGATATATTCTTTTATAAAATTAACACTATAATTAATTATTGATAAAATACTTTTAAATAAGTTTAATTGGGACCTCACTCTTTATATAGTATTTTTAAGTTCAATTATTTATTTGTATTCATGACTTAAAACTTTAATGCATTGATTTTTTTTCCTACTTATAATATTGTAAATAAATCTAAAAATTTGTGTGTAATAAAAACATATTTGTTTTAATTAGACATCAATTTTGTTTTAACCATTTATCTAAAATAGAAAAAGATTATATCATCTTGACATAGAATTCCTTCTCCAGTTCATCATATATTTTTTAATTTAAATAAACTTTAGTAGTTGTTTTCTTGATAAGACAATCAACCTAGTGTTGATGACCCACTTTTAGTGAAACTAAGAAACAACAAATTAAAAAAAAAATAATTTAAAAAAAATCTACACAAATTTATAAATACTATTTATGTGAATATGAGTTGTTAAAACATCAAGTTTAATTTTATTTTTTTGTTGTTAATTTTTTCTTAAAGTGATGTTATATATGTATTTAGTATATAGGTAAAAGTATAAATTTATGTCACACTTTTATAAAGGAAACAACCAACACTGATCTAACCTTTAAATTTGAATCACTAAAAAATAGCATATACATTTCTAATTTTGAAATGATGTAAACTAATAAATGTGTATTTTTTAGTATATTTAATGTTTGTATGTTTTCAAAAAATTTACAAAATTATTTGATATAGATTTTTATAAATTGACACTATAATTTAGTTACTGATAAAATTTGTAGCCTATAGCTAATTTAGCTATAATGAATTCAAATAAACCATATGTTTGACCAAATTTTGCATTCAATAATAAGTGCTCAAATCCACTTTTATCGATAATTTGACTTGAAGTGTGATACAACTTTTGAATTTTTGGCCAGACCAAACAACTTAAAGAACAAAAGGCAATAATGATAGATTACTAAAAAGACCTTGAAAATAAAGCCAAGAAGGCCTACAGTAAATAAATCTAGTACTTTCTCATGGTACTAAGTGTTTCATCCCAAGTAGTAGCTCTAGGTAGCAACTCCTCTTTGTTCTTTTTCATCTATTAAATATGAAGTATAATGACAATATTAATACAATATAATATTCTTAATATAAATTAACTTGTCCTATGAAATTCATGTAGATTTTAGAGATACAAGTGAGCAAAGACATGATTTTATATTTGTTTTCTTTTCTTAAATCAATCATAAATAATTTTAAATTATATTGAAACATAAAGATTGTTTAAATGCACTAACAAATTTAATTTATAATATTTTTAAATAGAAATAATGTTATTAAACAATTTAGAATTTTATAATGGATAAAAAATAATCATCACATAAATATCATTAAAAAAATAGAGAATAACTTAGACAATAACTAGTTGTCGAAAAAAAATATAATTTAATAAAATCAAATCATAATAGTAATGAGGCATATTTACTAGATTTTTTAAAAAATATCATGCAAGTGAAAACTAAACATTATTTATTCAAAGATTATTACATTATATAGATTTGATCAAGAATACATAACTCTTATAATCATAGAATTAAATAGAGAGTAAGCTAAAATTTATTTGATATATAATTGTTTAATTGGAAGAACCATAACACTTCTACTTGTACCACTTATTCAACTCCTCAAGTTGTTGATAAAATACTGCTGCATATAGACATTGGATGTGTAGCCATCTCCAACATAGCTATTTTCATTTGATCCTTTGAAAAAGACATTTATCCACCATATCCTTCTTATTTTGGATGGAGCTATTAAAGGCATCAGTTTGCATATATAGAAGCTGAGACAATCTTGCTGAATTGAGAAGTAAATTTTGAAAGTGACTTGGCAATTGACTGCACTTGAACAATTCTTGGTTCAATTCAATAAGTCCATCTTCAATGATATAATAAACATGGTCTAAAGCTTCTTCTTCTGAGGTCTTAGGATTGTCCTTCATATAGCATTCTATTCCAGAAGCCAACTCACCACATTCTCTTTCAGCCTTATATTAACATTCATCAAAATACAATTTGTCAATATTAGTGTCAAACATACTTTATCCATGGTAATAAAATTATTAAAAACTCTATTGAAGATTAAATAGTAAATAATATTTACTTATGTATCATAGGAGATTATTGTATTCACCTTGTATGTTTTGGTATCATTGACTAGCCTTGTGGTTAGGCACACAAGATGGAGAGCTTTTGATCTCTCATCAATCTGGCATAGAATTTTATCAGTGATAACTTCTCCCATTAAATGGATGGAAGTAAGAATAGTTGTACCAAACCCTCCTGAAACTTTGGACACATTTATGTACTCCTCCCATCCGGGCACATACTTATGTTTAGACCACTCTGCTTCTTTGGTGAAGGCTTCGAGTTGAACCTTCCACTGATCATATGATTGTCACCTTAGAAATCTAATGTTGTACTAAATTTAGATTATTAATTTCAATTTTAATAGTATACTTACCATTTTCTTGAAGTATTCAAGCATATCGTGCCCTTGCACTTTATATGCTTTCTCAGCTAACTCATTGACAGTATTGTATAATCCAAGGAAGCATATTTTGATAGGCTCTGGCATGTGATCTAGTATATTCAAATCCCAACTACAAGAAAAGGAAAACATAATAATGATACCTTGTTCAAAACTTAACCATAATTTTGTTTGTAAGTGCAATAAAATACAAGTTTGATTAGACAATCCAAATATTAAATTTGAACCTCTCTGATTTGAATGTCTATATTGTTGAATTTTCATATATAATTAAATAGAGCAAACAAATGTGATACTTAAAACTAGGCAATTATTTTTCTCCTTCGTATAAGTTCTATATGAATATCACAAAAGCCAGGCTTCAAAAATTACCTTTCAAATGCTTCGTTGAATAGTGTAATCTCTTGAGAAGAACTATATTTGTCATATAGGTCATCCAAAACAACAAGAAGAACCCCAACTTTTGTAAATGCAATTCTACAGTCACCATATTCAGGTTCAAACATGCCAGCTGCAATCACAAAATATATCTCTATATGTCTCTCTCGAGTGAATCTCAACTTCCTAAAGCCAGAATCTATCCACCACCTGTAGTAAAAGTGATCTTATCAAATTAAGATTAGCATTAAACTATTTATACTAAAGTGATTCTTTTATGAAAATTAAGAAAACAATACCTATGGACTTGTTGGAGCTCCTCCTGTTATATGGACTGCACTATATTGAAGTCCAATTTAGCCAACTCAAGATACTTGTCATTGCTCATATAAGGCAACCTGTATATGAAAATGAATTATTTTCTATAAGTATATCAATAGCAAAGGTAAATTACATATAACATGCAAATCAATAACAAAAGTTAATGCTTGTTAAGGGTGAGATGGACAATGAAGTGTTTTGTAATCATTCAGATCATATAAATGGAAGAGCTTAAATATTTTTACCTCTTTCTTCAACTAATTTAGTATATGGAAGAGGTTAATGAAGAACTGAAATAGTGGGCATGTTATGATTAAGCATCTTCTATTCACTTGGGTAGAGGGCATGGGCTGAGTAATAGAATCTTACCTATAGAGGCTGTTCGCTAACCAGGAATCATCTCCTTTCCGAAATCCTTCTATATAAGATCTTGCCTCTAGTCTGGGTAAACTCCGATGGAATCCATATTTCAATTCGTAGTCCACCTGAAAGTAAATTTGATTTACTTGAAAGCTTCTAGAAATATATACATTTTAAACAAATGAAGCGAATATATGCAAAGGAATGGGTCATCCTTTCTATCTTTAAAAAATCAGCAATATTGAAGGAAACTCTAGTCTTAATCAATGTATGCCCAGTTAATTATTGATCAGTTTTTACCATAAAACTTACAGCAGAAGATCCAGTGGCATCTCTTGTGAGAGCAGAAGAATGCTTTGTTTCACGAAGATTTCGCAGGCAACTTGCTGTGAAGGTTTTTGCATCTTTCATTATCGTTTCCCCGGGAAAAGCTACTTGGGAGGATTTGTAGAGACTTAACATGTCTTCAACCGCTCTGTGTGTTTTGTCAGCAAAACTGAAGAACTCTCCTTTCTCATTTTCAAAAATTTTCAGAACTTCTGCAAAAACATGAACAACTACTCAATGTTTATTTGCATACAGTCAAACCATTCAAGTTCAGTAGTTAAGCCTATCTCGATAGGATGCTTAGATAGAATGCTTCTCTATGACGTTGCTAATAAACTAAAAAAAACTTGGAAATACAAATTTTTAACAATATACAAGTTAAATCCAAAATTGTTAATTTCTCCCATCAAATTGCAGAGTAGATAGCAAAAAAAATAGCCCTTTACCTGAAGATACATCATAGCCATGTAGTCTCAGGATCCTAAAGCCCATAGCGGTATCATTGACATTTACAATGGTATCATTTTTTCCCCTTCCGATGCCTCCATTATTCCAAAATCTAAACGTGAAAAATAATTTGTAAGACTGGTGAAACTAATTATTTTTCATTTTAAATTAAACAAGGAAATGATTAAAAGGGGAGACCTGTATACATAATCCAATCCCTGCTTGATTTCGCTTTTGAAATAACGACCGATTCCCAGACGTTCAACAGTATCAATGGCAACAAGGCGTTCATGGAGATCACAAGGATAAAAACAGGGTACTGTTATCAAACACAAAACCAATTAACGCGTGAGATAATAATTTATGTGGCCAACAATATCGTCATAGAAAATGAAACATATACCATCTTACCGTAGTCACCACAAATTGTGACAACAAATTTTATGAATTCCAGATATTTTTTGTCTCCTGTGTGCATAAAAACACAGGCAGTGGATGCAAGTGAGCCTAACATGTGTCCATCCTTTGAACAGAGGTTCGATATTTTTCTCCAATCTATAACCTCATGAAATCCCTCCAGTGAAAACAAAAGAGATGTAGGTAGGCTATATAAGACATCCATATCAATCCTGATTTTGGAAGAACAGGAAATCATTAGATTCTAGACTTTAGAGGTAAAAAAGGTAATTTTCAATGCTGCTGGGTGTACTTCACAGTCACTTACTCTTTATGTTGAGCTTCGCTGATTGCAAGCACTTTTTTAATGAATGGTAATTCATGAGAAATACCCAGACTCAGAGCATGAGCTTCCTTCAACAAAGAAGAAAAGAGGATCACAAATCCACTTGGCAGATTACTGTATCCTCTTTCATCTAAATACAGTGAGGTTCGATTGTTAACAAAATCAATTCCTGCAAATGAGCACAAGGAAAAAACTTTGTCAATTCAGAATTGGATATGAAAAAAAGCTTCTAATGGTATCTGTGATTAGGACACAATCTAATATTTTAAGATTTGGGAAAGATATGGTATATCTCACCCTTCTGCACTTGCGTTTCCTCTACATTCCATATTCTAAGTGCAATGACACATGAAAGAGTAATAACAAGTTTATCATGTGGTAAGTAAAATGATTCTCCTCCCCAAGATCCATCACTTAATTGATTGCAGACAATCCACTTCAGTGTTTGTGGAAACTGAGGCTTGGAAGGGTTGTCAATGGATGGTATTCTGGCTATCCATGCAGTGTCATATGCAGATGGACTTATCTTCCCATTCTCCATAGACTGGAACATGTTTCTGATCTCTTCTATCAATGTTTCCATGCGTTTGTACTCTTCAAGGGGCTGAAATAGTAAACATACAATTTTTTTTAAATAAATTCTATGAAGCACTATTTCATAGTTATGCAGACAACATACTTTGTTCCTACTTTCACAGTCACTCAATAAAACAACATACTTTGATAATATACTTCATACTTTTCACAATCACTCCATACACTGTGACAAATACTTGTAATCACTCAATTAAACAATGTACTGTGAAAAATACTTGAGATAACGAATAAAAATGATGATATATACCTTGTGATTGTCTGTAAGAGAGTTAATTGCATCATCAGTCCACATACTGGGAGGGTACACAGTGGCAGACATTCTCGTATCTCAGCAAACAGAAGTTTGGCAATGGCGATTGGGAAAAAACCTTGGCTACCGTTTGCGTTTGTGTTTGTGTTTGGGTGTGAAGCATAAAATAGGCAATCCTCTTATAACATGGAATAACGTCTTCTGCGACTTCTCTGGGCTCGTGTATATTGACTGAGGGGATGTTCGCCTCTGCATTTCACACATGTCTATGTCGGACAGCTCAGTTGTATTTCTCTCTTCTTCTGCGACTTCTCTCGGCTCGTGCTTCCTTGCCAAGTCAAAATACATGGAGTTTTGACTTCCTCATCATGTAAAAAGAGTGTTACATTCCGCTAAATATATTTAATTATTCATAAGTTTGACTCGTTCCTCACTAATAGAATAGGTGTTCGCCTCTGCATTTCACACGTGTATGTCAGACAGTTCAGTTGTATTTCTCTCGTCTTCAGTTGTATGTCTATGTCGGAGTGTTACATTCCGTTAAATATATTTAATTATTCATAAGTTTGACTAATAGAATAGGTGTATGCATTTCGCACATTTCTTTGTAGGACACTTGCATATTCACGTTTTATTCCCCCGAGTAATTAATGGCAGTGGCTATCCAACCCCAGAGAGCACAAAAGTAAACATGAGGTACGTGCATTCCAACAAAATTTATTAAATTTTAATTCTCTGTGTAAAATTTTAATAACATGCTGGGAAAAAAACTTTTTCGTTGGAAAACTCTAAGTATATTAAAAATATGATTTATGCTTTTTATTTATACATTATTAAATAAAAGTTACATTTAGTTTTATTAATTAATGTATTTTGATATTAATGTTAAATTTTAAGTAAATAAAATAGATAGGGATATTTAATTCTATAATTAGAAATGTTTGTTCTTTGATAAAGATAAATTTAGTTAATGAAAATGTTCTAAGCTTTATATTTGTAGTTTTAAATAGTCTATGTGAGAAGTATTGCTTGAGCTAAACTCCTTTTAACGCACCTTGGGCTCTTTAGTAATTTAAATTATTTTTAAAATTTGATAGTTTTATACATATATAAATAATTATGTCAACAAAAGTGTAGTGTAATGATTAAAAAAAATACTATCTTCAAACTTAAATTTATGATAATTAATTTACTTTAAAGTAAAATTAAAATTCACATCCAAAAGTAAAATAGTTGATGCAAAAATAAAGAGTTGAATCCAAAAAACACTCTTATCATGATGAACTATGGAAACCTTATCTCTCTAAAATAGTTCTTGTTAAACTAAAAATTAAGTAAATAAAATTTAATTACTATTATATAAATATAAATACTTCTTCAAATAAAAATAGAATGAATAATATAAATAAAATAAAATAATTTTGAAAATAGTTGCAAAATAAATAAAAAATAGAGAAAACATAAAAAAACATAAATAATATATTTAAATAATCCTTAAATAGTTCTAAAGTAAAATCAAATAACTATATAATATAAGTAAAATAAAATAACTTTGAAAATAGTTGTAAAATGAAATAAAATAGAGAAAACATAAAAAAAAATAAAAATATATAAAATAATTCCTAAATAGTTCTAAAATAAAATAAAATAATTATTAAAGTAAATAGAATAATTCAATATTATATCTCTTGATGGTTTTTAGATAAATGTACTTAACATATATCTATAGTAGTATATAGTAGTATATGTATAAAGGAAAATAAAATTTATTTAAATTTAGTCTAGATTGATAAAATGATATAAATTTATGATTTAGTATAATTAATATTTAAAATTTGCAATTAATTTTGTGGATTAGTAGATTTTTGGTTTTGAATATTAAATTATGAGTAATTATAATGGATAAAGATATTAAGTGTTAGTAATAAAATCAATATATAGCAAGTTGCTAGAGAAAGAGATACTCTTAAATGTATTTTAATAAAGATATGTATGCCATCATTGAGCTTATTTATTTGCTCAAATATAATGGTTTAACAATATTTATTTAATTGAATCTTAGCACTTGAAGTCTAACCCTAACCTTCACACTAACTATCACCCTAATTCAACCCTAACCCTAATTGAACCCTAATCCTAACATTAACTCTTACCCTAATCCAACCTTAACCCTGACCTTGAACCCTAATTGAAATTTGCACTTGAAACCTAATCCTAACTATAACACTAAATTTAATATATAATCATGAGTTTTAAAACATTTAACAATAATTATTTAATAAGATTAAAGTTATAATATAATTTGATCATCTATCTTTATCTAAATTTGAGTTCATTTTTTTCTTTACTTTTAAATACATTTTTTTGTTTGTTTGATAGATCTTATCTTATCAATGTGTGCACATATACTTGTACTTAGACATTCATTATTTATAATTTTTCAACATATTTTTACATTCATTTTCTATGTAAATATTAGATCAATCTCATAAGTATAAATCTTGATCCTCAATATAAAAAATAGTATTCAAAATTTTCCCACTTCAATTTATCATTTATGTTACTTGAATTTAAAAAATTAAATCATACTTCCTAATTGACAGAACTAAAAATAATATATAATTTTTTATTAAATACATTTCAATTTATTTTCATAGTTTGTAGAAATATCATTTTCATTAATTTTCATTATTTAATATCTTTTACCTAATTTTTTTTACTTTAAAGTCAAACATAATATCGATAAATTTAATTCTAAAATTCAATTAAAATATAATGTGGATATAGTGTTTTATCTCTAATATATTGAATTGCAATTTTTTTATTAAATATATTATGTAGTTGTAAGAAAATTCTCAATATTTTGGATCTAGAATAATAAGAACCAATGCTTTTAATATTTTAGATTTTAATGGTTTTTATTTTTATTTCTATATGTTTAAGCTTAAAAGTTATAGATAAGATAAAATAGATACCCTTATATTTTTGAAATTAAAATGATTCTTAAATTTTGCCAAGGTAAAATTTTTAAAAAATAAGTAAATTAATTATATAATATTATTAAGTAAATAAAATAAAATAACCCTTAAGTAAATATAACTAACATACATATCTTTATAAAAATACATGTAAGAATATCTCAAGAGATATTATTCTCTAGCAACTTGTTATGTATTGATTTTATTACTAGCACTAAATATCTTTATCCATTATAATTACTCATACTAAATTTAAATAAATTTTATTTTCATTTATACATATACTACTATAAATATATGTTAAGTACATTTATCTAAACACCACCAAGAAATATCAATATTGAATTATTCATTTTACTTTAATAGTTATTTGATTTTACTTTAGAACTATTTAGGAATTATTTTATATTATTATGTTTTTTTTATGTTTTCTCTATTTTATTTCATTTTACAACTATTTTATTTTATTTATATTATTGATTCTATTTTTGAATTATTTTATTTATTTTAATAGTTATTTGATTTTACTTTAGAACTATTTAAAGATTATTTAAATATATTATTTATGTTTTTTTATGTTTTGGCTATTTTTTTTCATTTTACAACTATAGTATTTTTTTGTTATCATTACACTACACCCTATGTATGTTTTTTATGTTTTGGCTATCTTTTTCATTTTACAACTATAGTATTTTTTTGTTATCATTACACTACACCCAATGTTTTTTTTTTTATGTTTTGACTATTTTTTTTCATTTTACAACTATAGTATTTTTTTGTTATCATTAAGCTCAAGCAATACTTCTCACATAAACTATTTAAAACTACAAATATAAAGCTTAGAACATTTTCATTGACTAAATTTATCTTTATCAAAGAACAAACATTTCTAATTATAAAATTAAACATCCCTATCTATTTTATTTACTCAAAATTTAACATTAATATCAAAATACATTAATTGACAAAATTAAATATAACTTTAAATTATTAATCTATACTTAATTATAAACATTTCATTTTATTAATATAGACTAAATTTTTTTAAAAAATAAAAAATATTTCGTTCTGAAGTTGAGGCTCGGCCTTGTGCTGTTCACCTTTGATCTTTTGTAATCTCAGACTCCTTTATTCTTAATATAAAAAATAAAAAATCGTTTATCTATATATTATTTATGCTTATAAAAATATCAACTTTTAATAATTTTATTTTATTACATGCCTTTAAACATATTAATAAATACAAAATTGATTTAAAAACTTATTTAAAAATAAATAAAAATTTAAAAGTTATTATTTTGAAAAAGAACATAACATCTATTTATTTTATTTAATAATGTATAAATTAAAAGAAAAGCATAAATCATATTTTTAATGCTACTTAGAGTTGCCCAGCGAAATAGTTTTTTCGGGCTGGATAGACGTTGTCGTAATTAATTGCTATATTCACGAGGCTTGAAATTTGTGGCCTTAAAGAATATATTACACTTTTAATCGGGGATAGGAGCATGTCACGCTACATGGATCAGGGAGAGCTTTTAGGAATTTGCAAAAAATAATCTCCACATGCCCAAACATTCCTAGGATGAAAGTTCTACATGGTGATATTTATGTTTATTTTCGTAGCTTTCAACATTGTAGATACATTCAAGGAGATTTGATGAAGTCTTTAAAGCTGTAAAGTTTTGCTTGAAGTGATTGAGTTCTAAGAAATGTTTGACCAATATAGGAGAAGTCTAGCAAGAAGCTAGGTCTCTTTCAAACAAGTTGTGATGATAGAAAACTATGAGTAATATGATTTGGGTGTTTATGACATCTCATAGATATGCTTGATAAGACCTTTCATAATGCATGTTTTTATCTATATTCAGTTTGTGGTGACTAAGAACACAAGAGTTAAACTTTTGTGGAGGTTTGTCAAGATTAAATGTGTTCACAAAAGCTTCTTGAGCTCAATGAATTAATGAATAAGATCATTGATGCCAAAGGATGACAATGGGGAAAAATGTTGTTTTGTTAGTGGAAAGGGGTTTTCCTTGGTCAAACCTTGTTTTAGTAATCAAACCTTGTAATGAAATGAAATGAAGGAATGATGAATGAACAAAATGTAATGTTGCAGCTCACCAAACCCTAGAAATAAAGGTTGCAAACATGCATGAAATGGCTCCAATAGATGTAGATCTTGACTCTTGCTTGAATGTGATAGATCTTGAATTGAATGCTTGCTTGAATCTTGAAACCCTACATCACAATTGTTAGCTCAAAAACAAGCATGATGCATGATGACTTTGACATGATGCATGATACTTGAATAATGCTCCAAAACACTTGATAATCAGCCCTTGAATGCTCTTGTAAACTCTTGAATGATCTCTTGATCATAAATTTGCTATAGTGTATGAGCACTTGAAAACTTAGGAGAAAATGAGTGAAATAACCTTGTATTTATACTTGTTTAGGCCAAATTTTCTGAAATTACAACAGTACAAGCCAACATCAGATATAGGAGAATAAAATCCCGCCAAAAACTTGGATTTAATTTGATATTAAGCCACGTGGGACTCATACACCAAAATTGGCATATGAGTCCCATTAGTCTAGGCTTTGGGACACATTTTTCAAGAAATGCTTAGATTCATGTGAAATCAAGATTGAGGCCCCAAAACTTAGGTGGGACTCATATGCCCAAGGTGGCGTATGATTCCTAGATCACTAAATCTAGGCCATACAATCCAAAAAGACATGAATTATGATTAGATGTTGGTTTATGTGGGTATTATCCTCAGAAAGATACATTAATTAAGGCTTGTGAATGCAAAATAAGGCCAATTAAAGTATAAAAAAGCCTAATTTATTAATGAAACCCTAGATTAGTGTGAAAGTGTGGTACAACACTTTACAACACCCTAAATAAGGTACAATTAAGGTTTATTTAGTTTACCAGGGCCCAAGACCTAATGTGAATGTGTTAAACACATTACAATATTAAATCAACGCAACATTAAGTCCATTAATTTAACAAGGAGGACCCAAACAAGTGTGGAAGTGTCACGAATGACATTTTTCGACACTACAGTTGGGTGACCAAATGTTAGAATGTTCCTAGTCTTTATGTTACTACAATGTTAAATGGATATCTCCTCTCCTTTCATTCCATGGAGGATTGTTCAAGAGTTCTTTCGAGAGGCCCCTAGTTTCTTGGGAAGGCTTATCATCATTTTTAGTGATGAACTACTTTGGGCAATCCTACAATACTGGTTTACCATTCCATTGAGGAAAGAAAATTGCAAAAATGCTCCCATGATTTTTTTATTTTTTATTTTTTAGGGGTTTGCACGAACTAGGTGGTTCGCTTGAACCCCCCTTTGAGAAAACCCTCTTTAATGATGGGACCCACTTTTTGCACATTGTCCAAAATGAAAAAAAGGGAAATTTTGAGAAAAGGGGGGTTCGCTCAAACCCCCCTTTGTTCAAAGGGTGAAGGGGGGTTCACTCAAAGGGGGGTTTGAGTGAACCTCGCTTTTCCCCCTTCTCCCCCTCTTGTACCAAATTTTTGCAAAAAAATTCCTTTCGAAGCTCGGGTTGAGGATGAAAATCAAGGAGACTTCACATACCCAACTAGATGATGGTAGTCCTTAGAATGAGTTATCCATCAAATATAATTTTAATATATTTTGGTTTTATCATCTTTTTTTTTTTAGTTTGATTAAACATTGGTTTTTCACCAAAAATCAAGCTCTCTATTTTACACATGTGGAAAAATGGAAAATTATCAATTTTTTTTTTTGAAAAATATTAGTGCACTAGATATTGATGTCCCTGATCCAAGAAAAAAAAATTGAATTTTGATACATACAATTTTTTTATGTTTTAGCCAGTGGATCATGTCTAAATTATAACTGGTTTGACTTTGAAACTTAATTAAGAAAAAAATATTCAATGAAATTCTATGAAACTAATTACATGGACTAGATATCGTAGTTACCAATCTAAATTCAAAAAAAATAGATTTTTATCCTTCAGAGAAAAAGGTTATGTGTTAGCCAATAACATCACTCTTTAATGGTTGTGGCTTTGTCATTTTGTTGTTTTCTTTATAGCCTTTTTGTTCATGGTGACTTTGACAATCTTATCTTTTGTTTGTAAACTTTGTGGTTTCAGGTCCCTGTAAAACCCGTTTTTTCCTCTTTTTAAAAACATCACTCTTTAAAAATGGTGTTTACTATTAAAAACTAGTTTTTGAAGGAGATGGAAAAAGAAGTGCAATATGATTCCAAAATGTTTGAAAAAAATATATTTAGAATATATGGAAAAAATGTCACAAATTACTAGTTTGCATCATCTTCAAATTCCTCATGGTTTAGCCACTATAGGTGCCCAAAAAATGAAAATTTAGTTAGAAAAAATGAGTTTACTGTCTAGTTTTGGCCAAAAATGTAAACCAATATTGTGGGATCACCCTTTTTATTTGATGCTACCTAAATGATAGATTTTTTGGGTGGGATTTATAGCAGGCTACTCTTGCACTCTTAGGATGTTTCACTTACAAAGGAGACAGATAAACCCCACTCAAAAGTCTAGGTGGTTCACTCAAATTAAGATGTGTATGATGTGATTAAGACTAAATTGAATGATCTAGGTTCAATTAAGCTATGAAATTGAGTGATTATGGATGCAAAACCTATGAATTATGCAATGTTGGAAAACACACTATGATATATGTTGATGGTCAAAATAACACACCTTGAGTTAAGCAAAGGCATATCACTATTCTACTCTACGAAGAGAAAGACAAATACATGGATATCTAATCCCAAGGTCTTGGTAATTGGTTCTCTCTGTGCTGATTTCACTCATTGGTTGATGTGAACTATAATGTTCAAAGGGAGGCCTAATGGTGTTGAGCTTGTGGATTGTTCTAAGATCAAGCATGAATTTAAACCTACTTTAACTGGGGTTTTAAAAGAAAGGAAAAAAGATAGATCAAAGCTTTGGAACTGAAGAGAATAATAATTCATCCAACTTAACCAGACTTGTTACCTTTCAAGGAATTGCTAACTAAAGTTGGAGAACAAAATCAACTTGCGATTAACACACAACTTCATTCATTTATAGTGCTAACTTCAACAACATATTGTAACTTACCATTTAAACAAAACATAAAATAAGATTTCGTTCCTTGAAAGCTTCTCAAATCAAATGATTAACCCAAGATAGGCCACCATTACGAAACAAAATGAGGTATAGGTCTGGTTGCTTCTACTGTTGGTGAAATAGATAAGCAATATTTACAACTCTGGCACAATCACCAGTGTACAGAAAACCTATGCCTTCAGATTGTTCCATCTATTCTAAGAGAACCAGAAGGATACATTACTGCCTTCTGTCGAATCTAACTCCTACTCTATTGCTACTCTTAAGTTTCTCTTACTTCTTAGAAAATTTCTACTATTCAAAATCTATATCTCTGTCTCTATGTCTCTATGTCTCTTTTTACAAAGAGGCAAAAAATGCCATATATACATAATGTACCAAAAAGAATGCGCTGGCCCCTATTTTAGGGTTTACAAAATATTAGTTCGTTACAGGAGAGTCGACCCTCAGATCTTTTTAGAATGAAGTTAATGTTGCATTCAAATGCATCCTCCGTGTCCATGTCGGTGAAAGATTGCTTTGGGGATGACCTCTAGATCTTTTGCAACTATGGCATTTACTTATGGCCTCCGTGTCCACCTTCGAACTTCAATCAGAGCCACTTTGAATGCCCTAGAGCATCACCATTAATATCGATCTGCCTTTTTCCAGTAGGCCTCCTGGCTTATCAGACTCATGGCCTTTTCTCCTCGACTTTAAGATTACTCAAGATCTTTAAAGTTGATGACCTCTTCTGGAAATAGCATCCAAATTTTCCCCACGGATCTTCACAGACGGCACCCCTGGATACCGAACTGATCCATGGCTTTATTCACTGAGCAGATCCATGTCGCACACATTCTATTGATCTTCCTCACAAGGGTAGTCAATTAGTCAAACTATCTAGGGTTCACCTTTAATTCTCTCTGATTGGTTGAACACATGCCACATAAGATTCTTGGGTGGTCAAAATTTGTTCACACCGAATTGCATGTCGGTGAGACACTAATCGTGTCTCCTCGATGCGATCATACCTCCTAGCAGCTATCGGCAAGACATACGATGGTCGATAGGGCTATATGGCGGCGAGTCATATCGACCATGCGATTAGTTTGCTAAGACAATGCGGCTATTGGCCGGAACATCGCTAGCGGTCCCAAAGGGGTTATACCGTGGAGCTCCATTGGAACAACATCCGCATTTGGCAAGACGTGCCGATTAGCGGGGAGGTCATAGTGGGTGCTAGAGTTATACGGAGTATCTTTTCCATTGTGAGCTTGTTGTTGCTATCGATAGACTTTATTCCCCTTAACATTGACATCACATTAAACCCCCTCTTCCTTATTTGAAACACCATCCAGATTCGATGAGACATTATAGCAAAGCCCTCACATTTGGTGAGACTCACGGTGGGTCGAAGACTTCTCCCAAAACAACCTTCTCTATTGACAAACCTTTTAAGCCGAAAGGACTTCCGCGGTCGGTGAGACCTTATAATGCGATATCATTCCATGTTAAGCGAGACTAGCTTCCCTTCGATGAGACTTATTGCCAAAAGTCACCCTTTTTGTCAAAGAACTTTGTTGGTGGGACGATTTCATCAAAAGCCACCTTGTTTCGGCCAAGGCTCATTTCGTTTTGGGGAGACTTTGCTTGAGTGGGTGAGATGTTCTGTTGAACCATGAACGGGATCTTCCCTTGCTTCTGCTTTTATGTCAAAGTATCTCTCTGATTGAGATCTTACATGTCGGTAGAGAGACATATAAAACCCTCACGTCAACTAAGATGTCAGGTGGTAATTGGATCTAAATATTAACACACTGCCAGTCGACAAGACATCTAAAAGGTCTCAGCGGCTTTCTTCTTGAGGAGTTTTATGATAAACTGGATCAAGGGATGCCTTCCAACTGACCTCCCTGAGAGATATCTTTAGATGAGCGATTCAATCCTGCAAAACAAAGGCCTCCATTTATTCTCAAAAGCATATAAAATATATCATTTTTGATCATTTCACTCAATTTTCAACAAAAAGGAACCCAACTTAAATTGAGGCAGAACCAGATTCAGCAGAACAAAAACAAAATCAAGAGGAAAACAAAAGAACTCCCAAGACCAAACTAGACAACCAAAGGTGACGAAAGTAAAAAGATAAGGGGGATCCATTTTGTTCTAGAATAAAATGGGATGGTTATGCAAGGCTGTGATATACAAACATGAACTAAAAGGAGTATGAACAAATGCAAAATAGAATAGAAGAAGGTTGAATCAGAGTGGACCTGGGCAGAGAATGGAGAATCTAGAGTGTCCTGAATGCTGTAAGAGATCACTGAAAATCACTAGTGGGACTCATTCACCACTGATGGCAAATCAATCCTGCTTCTGATGAAAACTTATGAGAACAGGTTTCTAAGTGTTGGGATCTAAAATCTAACAAAATATGGATTTCTAGCCTTAAGGTGGGACTCATTCACCATTGATGATGAATCAGTCCTCTCCCAAAATTTTGTGAAATCAGGGACCAATCCTGTAGCACTAGATCTAAAGTTGTCTGCTTGTCGGGTTGATGGAGTCAAATTTGTAGAAAACGGACTGAATGTCTTCTCCAAGCTTAAAATAGCTTTTAGTTGACTTGAAACACTTTCTTGACTTCTTTTCCACTTTTCAACACCTAATAGTTTGTCAAATCTGCATAGACAAGTATGCAAACACACATGCAAAGGGGGAAAATGGTTAAGGGTTAGGTTATAGGGATTTGCCTTGGTCAAATCCCACTTTGGTAATCAAACCCTTAATGAAGAAATGGAATGGAAGAAAATGATTAAAAAATAACATGTAAATGCTATCAACTTACCAAACCCTTATTGTACAAATTTGAAGATATAACAATGTCTGCTCCAAACTACTTGATTAATGCTTGATTCAATGATGCAAATTGCTGGAATGCTTGAATGAATGAGTGAATGAGTGAAATTGATGAATGGGGGTTAAAATGAGAAGAAAAACACTTATTTATACACACTTGTGCCTTATTAACCCAATGATATCTCATCACAGGCTAACATAAGGTGATTTTAAATAAAAACCCAAAAGAAAATTTGAAATATTTTGAATTTTAAGCCAAGAGGGACTCATTCGCCACCCATGGGGAATGGGTCCCACCTTGGACTTGAATGTAGGTGTTGGGAATTATCTTGCATTTAATTTTGTTTGTCAGGTTTACATTCAAAACCACACTTAATTAAGCCTTATAAGGGCATAAAGGGGTCAAATAAAGCATAAGAAAGGTGTAAATAGTGAAATTAAGCCTAGAAAAGCATGAAATATTGTTACAAGACTTTAGAACATTTCAAAATAGGACTTGATAGGTGATGAAAAGGTGATTTTTAGGTGAATTTTAATGAATAGAGTCTAGAAAACTGTGAAAATGTTTTACGACACTTCACAACACCTTCACAAGATGCCATAATTTAAATTCTAAGGACATAATGTGAATGTTCAAGCCACATTGTAACATTAAATAAAGCAAAATGGACCAAACATCGCGAAGAAATGCCTAAAAGACCATGAAAATGAGAAGGGGTCATTTTTATATGGCACACTACCAAGGTGAATATGACTATTATTTGGTTTAATATTCCCAAGGTCCAACTAGAATTTTGGGATGAATGTACCAACCAAGGTATAGATAATGCTATTGGTCAATGGGTTGTCATTGAAAATAAATACCAAATCTAGTAAAAGTTTCCTTTTCTCTAGGTTTTGTTTTTGTGTTGAAATGGATAAAGCTTTACCAAGTAGTATCAACTAGTAATCCAAGTTAGGTGTTTTGGAGAAGGGAACTATTTATGAATCCTTTTCAATTATCAAAGGACACTCAAGATGAGGTGTGAAGGATTTTTGGACACCCTTAAGCCTACCTCTTTGGTAGACTACCCATTACATTTTTTCCTCATTCTATGGACAAAGGGAAGGTGTTGGATTCCATAAAGAAAAACTTCACTGATATGGATAGATTTTTCCTAAAAAAGGAAAAATAAAATTTGATGTATTTGAGAATCCTTCAGTTGAGATTTACTCTCCAAAAATTGGTAGGACATCCCATTTAGTTTCCTAGTCTTAATGGTTAATGGTTCCTTTCAAAACTCATTCATGACTCATTAGTTTGGTCAAAAGAATTTTTTGGTCATTTCTAGATTTTCTCTCCTTTGCTTTTATCTTGTTTATTTTAGTCTCACTTCTTATAAGAATATTTTTTTTGTAACTCGTCACAGTACCAAAGGAACCAATAAGACACAACATTTTTTAAAAGAACATATTAAATGTGTTTTAAGTATTCCAACATTACAATGTTCTATGATGCAACACTAAACCTTTGGCTACACGAGGGTATTATTATACTAACCATAACAAAGATAATAGATTAAACAATAATTAAACAGTTACGTAAATCCATTCATTCCCATATCATCATTTAAAATATCCATTAACAATAACCATATTAATACCATATGTACATATGACAATAAATGAAATTATAAAGACATAAAGCATATATATTTCGACAGATATAACACAACATAATCAACTATTACAAATGATAGTTCCTGAATAAATACATGGCCTGAATATACATTACATCAATATGATATTACAACATAATGAACATATAACAAATTACATCAAGATCCTCCCAACACACGTGGGAGTCGATACATCAACAAATAAATTACATCTGAAGTATGAACATACATCTGGTACATAAGAACACTGGATCAACAGCATCTGCCAAAACCCTGCAACAAAAGATACAACTACATCAGGAACCCAACGGGGTGCGAAGCACGTTCCACCCAACCACCCCTGTGCTGAGAGTTAACAAGGAAGAATCCCTGACCAAGCACATCAACAGTAACACAAAACTAACTCCATACCAGATAACATAACATCAAAAGACCACATAGAAACTAAACCACGATAAATCACCAAAAGACATAACAATAGACCACTTTCGAAACATAACATTAAATCACTTTATAGATGATACAACAGTAACTCATATAAACACATCATCAATAAGTTTCAACACATAATATCAAAGGACTACTTCCAGAGGCATCCAATGACAAATCACCAAAAGACAAAACAATAAACCACTTCCAGAGGACTTCAATAAAATAACACAAACGGAATGTTAGAGGAGAGTGTCATCGCATGGCTTAACATGAATTATCCAGACAACCTATCACAAGGTGTCGCCTCCATCTATACATGGATTATCCTGACAACCTAGTTCAAGATGCCGCCTCCATCTATGGTTCTCCTAACAACCTATTTCAAGGCACCGCTCCATAGGGTTACTCATGTGGAATCATTGACCTTTCGTGAAGGCAAGGCAACGATCTTGCCAACCATGGCCTTCTCGGTCCCCTTTAGTTTGTGATAACACTAACAGGCAGATGAGGCATCACAATTATCTTGTTAATGTTTAAACCCCACCCACAATTAATTTCTTAGGTTATCACTAATTACTCTAACTCTAAGTGGGTTACCCTAACAGCCCCTTTGTGCGCCAGACCCCCACTAGAGCCACTCTCTCTAGACACTCAAGCACATAAATACCCAACACAACAGGATTGTATCAACAAGAAATATTGAACCAATCAAATAGTTTATCCGCGAGGCTTAACCATCTTGCCCACAATCTTATGCATAACATTCACAAAGCGGTACAATCCTAGTGCAAACTAAATCACAACCATGGTAAAAACATAGACCAAACATCAAAATACGAGATCACAATTACACATCCAAGTGTACATTAACCAAAACCAAAACATAAGAACAACATCAAATTACAACATCGAGAATAAATAACAGTATCCCCACCTCTCGAAGTCCTAACACAACTTAAGTTCCTAACAAAGATAAAAGCACATAGATAGGGTTTTCCCATATGACACAATGAAACAATGAAGAGAGTACCACAATAGACTTAACAAATAATCTTAAGAATGAAAATTATGTTTAATCAACGCTATATTAAACATTTCCAATGCATAATAATTCCAAAAAATAAATAAATCAATTACCCAAGAAAACTCCATTCTATTTAATATACATAATTTATTTCTAATTATCACAAATACACTATAGCACTACAAAGATATATAATTTTCCCATAAACACAGCTTACAAAAATCCCACTTTTATTTGCATATAAATATATACATAATAAAACATACATATCAAGACATATATTTATATCGTCTATTTAATGTCACATTATAAAAATTAACCTAATAATCCATTGTAATTATATACATATACCGCTAATAAAACAAAAATATATTTAAATTATTTTTTTACTAAAGAAACAAAAACCCAAGCACACCAGGTAAGCATCAGCAGTATCACAGACTCTGTGGGGAGGGATGCAAGACATAGGTACTCATCGCATTCCTTTGTGGGAGGCCACTCATTGTTAATGCACAAACAGCCATAGGCTGTTAGCATGCTAGTCACAGACTGGCCAAAGAACATCATTGTTGTTATGGGGATGGTACCGGCTCAAACCCACCATCTCACCCCCAAATAATTTTTTTTTTATATTTTATTTTAAATAACAATTTTATTATAATATAAACCTTTTCCCATGTATTTCGTTCGGAATGAAATACGAATTAAATTCAAAATAAACCCCATTAAAAAGCACAGTTTAATTCAATACAAAAATTTCAAGATTCGAAGTATATATAAATTTATTTTATATATATATGTGTGTGTGTGTGTGTGTGTGTGTGTGTGTGTGTGTGTGTGTATTTTAGAAAGAATCAGATATATATATATATATGTAAAGAGATTCAAAATAGATCATATAAATAAATTGTTTTCCTAACATATTCAATATAGATTTGGGTATATAAATTTCAACTACTAAAAGAACTTTCTTTTCAAGACAATTATTTCCACCTCTAAGTTTTATTGAAGAAATCTTGAAGGTTATACTATTATTTCCTACAGAGGATTCAAAGATTTAAAACAAACAAGTTTTCAATGACAAAACCACTTTCAAAAGAAATAGAGAAATAGATTTTCAGACACAACAAACCAGATTTTACTTATAGAACAATAAAATAATACTAAATTAAAAGAAGAAAACCTGGAGTCCTTCGTTCAATGAAAAATCCCTTTTGTAGCCTCCTCTCAATTTCCTCTACAGCTCTCTTTTCGAATCTATCTTTCTTCAAAACAATTATTTTCCCCAGAAGCACAAAACAAATTTTTCTTTTCTTTTCTTTTCTTTTACAAATCAAAACAATAGAAAAATATTTTGTGTGTGAAAAACTCCCTCATTAAAATAATAAATCAAATTAAATAAAGCTCTTCCGCTTTTCCCCAAAAATCTTCCCTTTCTCATTGGTCCTTTTTCCAACTTTTAAAAGCTCAGACTTATCTACCATTTTTAATTAAAAATAAATTATTTTATCAAGATATTATCCACACAAGATTTTCTAATTTACTATTAATAAAAAAGATAATATTTAATTATCTTCATCAATATTCATTTAATTTAATTTCTTACACTTTAATTAATAAAATCACTTTTTAATTTACAATATATTTAAATTTCACATTTTACTAACTCACAATTAATTAAAACAATAAGACAACTTTAATTAATATTATAAAATAAGATTAATTAAATAAACACGAACCATAAATAAAATGAATATTCAACAATCAAACTACACAACAAGGACAAAACTTCAGTCATGACACAACAACTCATAACAGAATGACGGACTTGGGATGGGGATACTTCCAAATCAACTCCCTTTTTACAACATTTTACCTGCTGGGTTAATTTAATGCTCACCCTATCCCTACCAAGCAAAGTGGGAATTGAGACTTATTCCCATAATCTTGCATACCAATAAACGTCAAGTAACACATGTATATATAATCAAAAATACCATATCATGAGAAGGAATTACAGCATAGCAAGGCACTCGTAAACAAGTGGTGCTACATTGTCCTCTCACCACATCTATTCTAACAATTACAATATCAATGATGAAATAACATTTCTAAACTAATTGATCATGTGATAACATGATCACTTATCTACTACATCCTAATATAATACTGAATCCAATTAGCATCATCATAGAATCATAACATCAACATATATAATACTAAGGAAAAACCATTGCATAATCAAATAATCTAACACCACACAAAGTATCATAAATTATCATAATAATAATGTCAAATGTAGCAATCAACTAAACTATGCATCCACACACACCAAACGTATAGACAATCACAGTCATAAAGCATCAATCAAAACCACAAAAGTATCAAGTCCAAACAGTATGAGGGGTATTACAGCCTCTTCTTGGCTACCTTGTAATTTGGTATGGGCCCTTCCTATACTTGCCTTAATTTAAACATAAATTATTACAAAAAATATACTTAGTAAGCTATGGAAAAAAAATCTGCTAGTTGGCCAAATTTGAATTTTAAATTTATGAAAGACAAGGGTATATTTGAGTTATATGTTTTTGATTTTGAAACCATATAAATTATTTGCAAAATAAGTTACAGTACTACAAATTTTAGCTTTTCATTGTGTATGCAAATTTCACTTTCTTAATACACCATTAGATTAGCCATTTATGAAATAGCGTGAAATTATATAATAGAAAAAATAAATAAACAAACAATGATAATTTGACACGTGATACCAGATGTATACAGAAAGATATTTCTAAAATAAATTCTACCATCAAATATATGCTAATTTATATATTAATTTTAATAAAAAAATACATATGCAACAAATTTATCTCCTTAATTTTCTAGAACTTGTATACCTAAAAATCAACACATCAAATAAGTATTCATTTTGTCAATTTAAAGAGAAATACAAGAGACAACCCAAAAATAGTTTGAAAAAAAGTGTATCACTAAAATTATAGTAAAATACAAAAATATGTCACCCTAATTGAAGAGCATTTCTTTAAAATTCAAACACTTATTAATTTTTCATTCTTCTATTTATATAATTTAGTTACACTGCATTTTAGAAAATCATTGAGGGTTATACGATTCTCCTATTCATAAAATAAACTAATGCACCAACACATCCTATTTCAATGAAATAGGCCTTGGATATAACATTATTACCATGCTTAGGTAGTACATTGGTACCTAATTCTAGATTTGAAACCATTAGGGATTACTATATAATATTGAGGTGCCAATAAAAAAATATTCACATATCCTCACATGTGAATCCATGTCTTGATGGGATCACTAATATTTTGGTGAAATTTTATTGAATGAAGATGTCCATTACATTCAATTGCATTCATTAATGGCGTCTCTTAAAGTATATAATTGGTAGCTAGGTATTCTTTTTTGAACATTGAGGTTTCAATCAAATACATATTTAAATAATGACATGTTAGTATAAAATTCATTATAGGCTTATATAAAGGGTGATGGAAAATTAATAGTATGATATAAAGAAAGAATAAGTGGTTGGAACTATTTTATAGATTTATTTGTTCTATCTATTTGTATGACCTAATGTTGTATGGTTTTCAAAGTCTTATGTAAGACATTATTTGAAATCATTTTTTGAGTTATATATTACTATTTTTGCATTGCCATGATTTTAGTATGAACTTAAATTTCACATAATTTTTGGAGAAATTTTTGGTCTAAATACACTATTTCATACATAGTATTTTTATTTGTTTAAAGGAGGTTTCTTGGTTTTGCATTAGTAGATAAAATTAGTAATAATTTTTTGAGGAAATCAAAAAATAAGGTATGGTTTCTCTTGTGTAAAAATAAATAAAAATGAAATAAAAAACTCTTACAAAAAATAATCTTAATTATAATCATACACTACCTTAGATTGATAAAAATAAGTAGATAAATTTGAATTAAAAAATACAACCAATGGAAACCTAATGTTTATGTGGATGTGCTCACAATGATCTTGATGTTAGGTCCCTCTTGGGAATCCTATATGTGAAAAAATGTACCTATTTGGATTCTTTTCTTATCTTGAAAATGGCTTGTGAAAGTATACATTTATAGATTTGGTGAGGATAAATGGAGGGTTTAGATTTTTATGGAATAGATGACCCAAATTTCATGATAATAATTTTTAATTAAAATTTTAGAGGGAGTGAAACAATGGAAAATGGAAGGTAAGTTTGTAAGTAGGGTATGTGTGGTGATGGGTTCACCAAATATAGACCTATTTTTCATTTATTTCATTAGGAAATGAGATCCACACAAAGAATTGAATTATGACCCTTAGGTGAGTCAACTCAATGAGGGAATCTATTGATCAACTTCCTTATGCTCAAGGATAGGGGTTTCAACCTAAACAACACTTTTGGGAGAAAAACTAAAAATAGAAAATCTACTCAATCATGCCAATTCAAACTTGAAACAATAATATAAAGCTTGATATTAGTAGAGACATAAAAATTTCTACAGATCTAAGAAGGTCTAAGTGTTGTGTACTAGTCACCAAAAAGAACTTTCAGAAGGTTGTCTGGGACTCATTCGCCCATGGGAAAATGGGTCTTTTGTCAGGGTTTTCAACAAAATTTTAGGAGCCTCTAATGTCAATTTGTAGGTCTTGTTTGATCCATGTTGCAGTGTTAGAAAGTCAAAAATAAGATCTTCAGGTGAGTTTCCATGAATTGACGACAACTTTGACAAATTTTGCAACTTTGATAACTTTTTCAATCTTGCTCTTCAAAAGATCTTCAATCATTCTTCAACCTAAAATCTAGAACGCAAACACAAGAGAGAAAAAAATGTTTTCTTTTGGTGAATGGGGGTTTTCCTTGGTCGAACACCATTTGGGTAATTAAACCTTGAATTGAAATAATGAAATAGGAAAGGAATGATGAATGAACAATGCTATGTTCCAGCTTATCAAACCCTTGAATCAACCTTTGGAAATCTACAATATTGATCTTGATCTTGCATGAAACGGATTCAATGAATGTGGATCTTGATTCTTTAATTGATGCTTTGAATGCTTGACTTGATCTTTGAAACCTATATCACAATGTTTGCTCCAAAAACATGCATGATACTTAAGACTTTGTTGAGATCTTGATTGCTGCAATAGATCACTTATAAATTTACTCTTGAATTCCTTGATAATAATATATTTTCTCATATGAAATTCACTTCTTGCTACATGTTTTCAATTGAAAAAATATTCTTGTATTTATAGGCATGTATCCTTAATTTCCTTAAAATTAAACATTACAAGCTAACATGAAAATTTGAATTTAGAGATGTTAAAAGACCGCCAAAAACATAATTTAAATTTAGGCCCAAAGGTCTAGGGAGGACCGATTCACCCATGGGTGTATTGGTCCTAGGTCCCTATTCCTAGAACACACATTGCTCAAGGTAAAGTGTTATGTGTTGGCATTAATTATTGTCGAGTTTCCTCTTCAAAAAATGTAATTTATTAGGCTTGTAGATATAAAATAGGGCTTATTAAGGAATAATTAATCCCATTTTAATTAATAGGGCCCAAATAAAATGTGAAAATGTCAAGGAGTACATTTTTCTACACTAAATTTAGCCCCCACTTTAGTGAGAGGATGACCTTGCATCAAAATCACACTGAATTAGACAAATATGCACCAAGAGGGGGTCCAAATGTACAAACGTTAGTAAGATAGGATGAAAAATATCAAGGAGGTGGCGAAGCCCCCAATATTAAGATCCCATGGTAAACCAACACAAGCACAAAGGGACACAAAAAAGATGTATAATATGCAATAGTAAGACAAGATACATAAAGATACAATGCCAAAGACTCAAAGAAAGACAAACAAAAAGAAAAGAAAATGGGTGGATCAAGCCTCAAGTGTTTGTCCAACTCAATGTGGATTAATCCTTAGCTATTTATCCAAAACGTTTACAAGTGAAACCTATTGTGCACTTTACAAACAACAATACACATTCACACAGGCTAGTAAAATTTGTTGTCCACTTGGTGAGCGCATAAAAGTGGCCAATGATAGAATATTATTAGGATCCCATTGAACTATCCATACCGAAGTTATACCTCCTAATAACTTTGACAATGTGCCACACAATATGAACTTCAATCTTCATAAGGCTTAGCAAGCTGCGTTATGCTAGACACTTATGAACAAACATGGCCCCACTATCAAGCAAGGTGTGTAATACTTGGTGGCCATGAAAAAGGTTGTAGCTTCGAGATTCACAAGGTTAGAAAGTGGTGTTATGCTAAGAACTTATGAAAATACATGAAAACAAGATATTCATAAGGGTTTTGATTAGTTCATGAAAGGTCTCATCTTAGGGAACATCATGCTTAATGTATCCAAGAGAGGACTAGTCGAAGATAGAAGATTCACAACTTATGGAATGAAATGTATAGCATTACCACTAAGAGGAATGTCATATGCTTGAAAAGGTCACAATATTGGAGGAAATCAAACCCAATATTTCCAAGAAGAAGAAACATCACATGAATTGAAAATACCACACTTTGAAACATAAGTTATAGTAAAAAATGATATTTCCAATGTATTCCCCCACTTTAAAGAAATTGTCAAACACCATGCTATGAGAAATTACTTTAAAGTAGCAAATGATAAATGCTAAACCATAAAGAAGACATGAGATCTTACTAGCTAAAAACCCTATGTCAAACATATGTTTCCAAATGAAGCTACATCATGGAAAGGGGTTTCCCTCAAATAAAATCCCAAAATAACACACAAGGGATCCATGGATTCAGGTTTAATGTATGTCTTTGATCAAATATTATTATAGAGCTCAAAAATGTCATCATCCCCCAAATACTCATACTATAAGAATGACACATAGATAGTGAAAATAAAGAAAATATTTTTGGTCAACATGGAAGAGACCTAAATGTCTCGACGCCTTGCATCATCCCTTAAAGGAAAACACAAGACAAAATAAAATATAAATTTTTACGACATATAGAAGAATGTAGGTACAAATAGAGGAATGAACATAAAGACATATCAAACATAACGATATGATGGATTACAATATGTACATGCAATCACACAAAAAAAACATAAAAAGAAGAAAAATAAAAAAGACTAGTAAGGCACATGTGATTCAACCTATAGTAATTTGTTCTCATCCCAATATGGTTTATCATATGTGGAAGGTAGATAACTAGCCAAAGGGACAACAATAAGTGTCATACTAGGAACATTACCAGGTTCAACACATGGTGAGTCACTCAAGTTCTAGGAGGACCATTGTGCGGTTGCTATCATTGAAGCTCATGGAAGAGGAAAACAATAAATTTAGCTCATTATGCACTTCTTCATCAAAGTTAGTAGTCTCATCATCATCAACCAAGTTAATCACAACAAGAGGTCTAATGATAATATCCATGGAAGGTGCTTGTTCTTGTTGTGATCAAGGTATATAGGTTTCATGTTTTAGAAAATGTGTAGAATCATCATGTATTGATTGATTTGCTATTTTTTCTTTAGTTGTTGATTCATATTTTTTTTGTAATAGATGAGCAATAGAACGAGGTCCTTGTTGGAATCAAAGAACACTGAGAGGGGGGGTGAATCAGTATTCAACAATTTTTAATCTTATTAATCTGATCTTCAAAGCACTTATAACATTCAACCAAAATAATGATGCATGTACATAAAAAAAAACCCTGTTAGGTGAAAAACCATGGTGGAGGTCAATCCACAATATGATCTAAGTATACTCAAAAAGATGTTTACAAAATTGGAATGCACTTGCATTCAGGCGCACTACCTAGAGCTCACTGCTTAAAAACAGAAAAGGCTTACTACCTTACAATTTTTTTTGGATAATATCCAAATATTTAAATTGAGAAAGTAGCATGTACAAATACCTAAATATAATTCTGGTTAAACTCATCAATCTAATTCTTGACCTTCTACCTGCTTCAACTTGCATCACAAAAATATTTTATGCACAAGTGAAACTATGCATAATCGTTCTACAACCATTTTCAAATTAACATCATACATCAACACACTTCAGACATATATCCAAATGATATAATCGATCACTTATATATATCCGCAGGGTATGTGTAGGATCATCATGGGCCAAAAAGTGGCAATATGATGGGTATGTGGCTGATGAATTTTTTTTTACCCAAAAGTGGTGAAACAAAAAGGGTTTCTAAAGGAGATTCCCAGCTTTCCACCAATATAAATTATGCTTTACTTTGAATTTAATAAGTAATTATTATTTATTTTCTATTAAAATTATGACTAAAGTCCTGATTGATAGATTGATTGAAAAACATCTACAACTTTCAAACGATATCACATTTTTTAAATCCAAAACATGTGTCACATTCTATGCTTTGCATACTATAGGATTAAAAAAAGAAAAATTGAATTTCATGAAGTTTTGACCAAGTTAAGGTGGTCAGACATAGGAGATTTTTATATATTTTAAAAGTAGCAATACAAAAATCATAATTAATTATTTACTTGGAAAAAAGTTACAAAAAAATATGGATCACATCGGGACATGAGTTCTCTATTTATATAAAAAATATTATAAAAAAATATTATCATTTTATTGTGGTTAGGGTAGTCAGACAGACACCTACTTCTTATTTTTTTCCTAAAATTTAAGTACTACTGCATTGAAATTTCAAATTTTCACCAAATAGATTATTTTTTTAAACAAACCTAGTAGTTTAGAAACTACATTCAATTTGCTACAAATTTTATTCTTACATATTTTTGAAATAATATCGATAACTTATTCAAATTTTTATGTCAAGTTGCCTAACTTTGATTTTTCTAATTTTTTTGCCATTTAAGGGCCTAGTTTTTCCATGATGATCTTGCACATACCGCACAACTAAATATTTAATCACTATATGTTGGCTTCAACAAAATAGAAAATATTTACAAACTGTCAGTTCAATCTATAATTAATTTTCAATGCGTACCAATTAAAGTCAGCCACAACATAGTGAGGACAAAAATCAACATGCTCGAACATAAAAACACTTAATCAATTGCTCATGAAAATCCACAATGACTACATTCACTTAGTCGGCCTTCATGCATTGTTAAACAAAAAATTAACCAACTAGATCTCCTAAATTTCACATGGATCGATATGGGGCTCTAAGATTAAATAATAACAGAGATCATGCACTAAAATATTTTCCCTAAGATCCACAACTCAAAATGATAACAAAAAATTGTATATGAATTGATGAACACAATTTTGTCTGATGTTATGTTCTTGCTTGACAGTTAATCACAAAAATTTGATCTAACTTCTGATATGATCAAATGATGATGTATTGATCGAATAAATGACTAGGGTTGCCATGAATGACAACACTAGATGACTTGTACAGTGTCTCTTTCCAACAATCTCCCCCTTTGGCATTGATGGCAACACTTAGTGAAAAATGATACTGTCAAATAAGTACCAACATGAATACACTGACAACCTTCAAAACTCCAAAAACACAATGCCCACCTTGAGATAATTAAGGAATTTTTCACTATCCCATTCTCCCCCTTTAACATCAATGGGAAAGGCAGAAATCTGCATACCAAAAATCAAACAAAAACTTTAAACTGCATATGTGCAAACAGGCTTCTACAACTTACATAAACTTGAATAGATCTTCAAAATTGTTCTTCAACAAGTTAAAAAAGTGTCCCAACTCTTCTTGAGACTCTCCAAAATAGTCATGTGACCACAAAATAAGTAAGATTGCATCTCTGATAATTCAAGGTTTTCTGGATCACTGATCACCATAGCATCTTGTGCTTCCTTAAATGCACTCAACATTGATTCCATATTAGGACCAATTAGTCCTCTAAGCTCACAAACCATTTCAACCATTTTTCCTTCTTCATGCTTCAAACTTTGGATCTTTTCAAGTATGGATATGACTTGACCTTCTTGCTTTCCAACATAAATGGTTAGAGGATCAAATTCTTGAGTGATATCTACTAACTGTTTCTCACATTCTCTCATTTTCTTTTCAATGTCCTCAGTGAACTTAGATAAAGATAGACATGACTAATATATCTTTCCTCCTTCAGATAAAGCACCTTGAATATTCTTCACATAGGTAGCTAACAAATATATATCATTAGCTATCATCCCTTTCAACCTACTAAACCTTTTAGCATCAAACTCCTTTTGAACCTTATCCATAGCTAACTTCTCAAGTGATTCAAAATGAGTACTTACAAAATTAACAAGCTTCTTCAGCTGACCAGATGGAGAATCCAATAAATCATTAACATATGAAGGAATGATCTTCTCCAAAATACCGGATGCAAGATTCAGCAACTCACTATCTTCAATATGTGATTTTAGAATTTCTTCCCTTGCCTTGGCTTGTGCAAATGATGCAACTTTTAGTTTCTTAATGGGAGAAAAAGTAGCCAAATTGATAGGACCTCTAATCCATTCAAGATCAAATTATTCTTGTTTCTCTTCCAAAAAATCCTTCACTACCTTAGTAGTGTCTCTTGCTTCCACAAAAATCTCCTTCACTTCATCCTTCTTCTCTTCAATCACTAATTCTTGCATGGCTTCAAGAATCTCTTCTTCAACTGACACAACCTTAGGGGCTTTAGTCTCCATGGGAATTTCAGCATCATGTATATCTAGAGGATTTAGAGTGTCCTCAAATTTATGTTTTTTTCCCTCTTCTGCTATTGGACCAGATGAGACATCTTCATCATACACTCCTTCAAAAACAACATTGTATCTATTCTTTAGCAGAAATTTCTTAAGGATTTTCTTAATATCCTTTGCAACCTCTTTAGTCGGACCAATAATTATCTTGTTCACCCTTGTTCTTTTCTTGAAATCCCATTTTGCTTCATTCAATATATTCTTCATTTCTTCTAATGACATCACCAGACACAAATCAACAAGTATCCATTCTCTCATTTTCTCTTCTTCTGTCCTTGCACTCACTCTTCTCATTTCCAAAACTTCATATAGACTTTTGGGTAATGTAGACATTATTTCAATATGAGTCATATTAAAATTATTCAAGTACTTTATTGAAGCTTCCCCAAGAACTCTCTGATCCACACTATCAAAGGTGTCATACCATTCACAAAGAGGCCTAAGATTACCATCCTTAATCAATGCTTTCTCCACCTCTTTTATACACATACCTAATTTGTCTATTTTCAAATTTTTCTTTCCTTTCTCTTCACTAGAGGGCTTGTCCTTTGAGGCTTCTATTTCCTTTGTTCCCTTTTTCTTGATTTATCTTATCTCTCTTCATCATATTCAGTCTCTTCATCTTTAGAAACAACAACATAAACTATTGTGCTCTTGTCCTTCTTCCTTTTTCCTTCTCTCTTGGATGTCTTTACTTGAACTTTCACAAGATTTGACTTCTTTGCAGGATCAGGTGAGATAGTAGAGCTTCTTGTAGATCTAGTTTGGGCAAAGGATGTTGTTGGACTAGCAGATTTGGTTCTAGCTAACTTTCCTGCTTCAACTTCTTCTCTCTTTCTTCTAGCTTCTCTCATAGCTTTTGCAGTTATACCCATGTCCTCTACAAAGGATTTCACTTACTTCCTTACTCTCCAGTCTATCATAGGTTTCTTCAACTACTCATGTACTTGCATATATTTTTCTTCATAAGTTCCAAATCTCTCTTCTACCAGATCCTGAGGTTTACTCAACAGATGTTGTGCATATAATTCCAAGATGTTCTCCTCAACTTCATAGCTCACTAGCATAATCCAAACTGTTCCAGTATTTGTAGCTTCCATCAAGCATTGATCAACATCAACCATAAAAAAATTGTGCCCTTCTCCATAATAGAAGTAGGAATTCTTTATCTTTCTTGCATTTCATTTTTAAAGTTCTTAAAATAACCCTAGATTGCAGTTTTCCTTGTTTAACTATCACCAACTTTGTGCAAGATATCTCTAATTTGAATAGCTATAGGCTTATTACCTTGCTATTGAACTTTTCGAAATCTTGAAACTTCATTCATGAAGTAAAAGAACAAACACAACAATAGATTACCATATTTGAAAGAATTTTTCTTATCTTTCTTGATCTTACAAAGATTCTCCATTAACTGGCTCCAGAGTAATTCATATAGATCATACTCTGCATTATCCTTCGCAATCTGATATGTTGCATAAATAGTTGTACCGGATATAGAATTATCTTAGCTGGAATGATAGTTCTTGTAAAAAATGACCATAGATGAAAATTTGACATCCACTTCAATGATATCATCAATTTTCATAGCTTTTTTATCAAACACATAACTGGCTACATCAGTAACTGTCTAATTCTTCATGGACTTCAAGATCGACAACCCACCAGAGGAATTTAAGCCAGTAACAACGCTTATGGATTCTTTTGTAATATGAAAAGGTTTACTCAACCAAATAAATTTAGCATGAACTCAGCTCAAAATATACTAGACCCACTCATTTTCTTCAAACATAGGAAATTTTACAATCTACGTGAATTTCTTCTCCTTTAGGGTTTTGAATTTTGATTTTACCTTGAAATCTTCTCCAACTATATGATTTGAGTAAAAATTCAACAATTGTGATCTCCCTAACTCCTCAATATTTGCATGAATGTATTCCCTAATGTATTCAATATGCAAGACACCTCATGAAACAGACAAAAATGGACCTAGGGGCTTAGTCTCAATAGATTTGAAAGGATGCCACTTGAATTTTGGATGGGGTCTATCCTTGATATCAACTACCAATAGAGCAGCCTGTTGAGAATATGTGTCTCAAACTCATTGGTATAACCCTAGTTTTTTCACTGAGCAGCAAAGAATTCTTAAGTATTAAGTTCATGCTTGCACCTCTATACTGCTAGAAGGTTGAGAGAGAGGAGAGTTAGTGCGGTTACCACCATACCACAGGAGCCTCTTAGCTATTGAGTGATAGTGTGGTGGATACCGCCATACCATGGGTATCTTTACACTGCTTGGTGTGATAGTGTGGTTACTACCATACCACAGGAGTTCACTAGATGTGTAGCAGTAGTGTAGTGTATACTGCCATGGCACAGAAGCTTGTCAACAGTCTAGTGGTAGTGTGGTTACTACAATACTTGTAGGAGCCCTGGACCTATTTGGAGCTAGCAAAATATATCGCCACCCCTCGGGAGCCTATTGAGTATGCAGTGGTAGCATGGTGTAAAGTGAATAGCGTGGACTTGGTGGACTGCTGAGGTGTAAGCCATTAAGTGGAGGACATTGCTAACTTGGAAGGTGGCTATTTGAATGACTGGGATGTTCGACAGTTGCTTTATAGAGGAAGTTGAACTAAATCAATTGTACAAAGAAAAAGTGAATCATGGTTGTTGCTGTACATTGTAACGAACTATAACTGTGAAGGGGTTTGAGAGTTTTTGATGGTTGGATGATCGAATGATGTGTTAATGTTTTTTAATTATATGATGTACATGAATTGTAACAGTGAGACGTAACATAGATTGATCAAAATTTATTTTGTACGAGATTGATGAGGGAAATGTTGTTGTTGTAATATTGATATTTGGAAGGAGAGTCTGTAACTTGTATGTAATTTGATTACTGTAATACAAGTGATTTTTTTTGGTGTGGTGGGTTTTTCTCCCATAATGGTTTTCCCACGTAAATTTGGTGTCAATTGTGTTTGAGTTTATTTCTTCATTATGTTATTCCTTTCATGTGCATCTTAATGTATTATAATTATAAAATTTAAAGACATATCTATTTTATTCTTTGATTTTTGACATTAGGAAAGTTTGTTCCACATCCTTAGGATTTACTTACACATCCATTTCAAAAATTCACAAGTTCACAATTTTTTTTTGATAAATACCTTTTCACCCAGTTAGGGTTTGATCATTGAATTTCCTTCACACTTGAATCTTCACCAAACTTCGCCAAAGTTCACTTCAAAAATCTCCAAATTTCTTCTTCTCAAAGTGAAAAGTGACAAATGAAGAATACAAATGACCTTTTATCATTCACACACCTATTTTTTTGTTACAATAAATGATTTTTCCCTAACTCATCCAGATACCCTGTTTCCGTACACTGTGAAGGATAACTCTTTTGTGGACCTTCAATTCTACATGAATACTCTCTCCAACTATTTCAACATCTGTAGATCATCAATGTAATCACTGCACTCATCCACATCTTGGTACCAGCTACCACCAGGGGTTTAAGAGATTTTTTTGATAGCTCCCCCTAGGCCAGAGGCCTAAAACTAATTCCCAGAGGAATTACCAAATCTAGGTCTGGTGTGGAATCATTTCCTGTAATAGAGGGACTCTTCTTCACCCATATCTTCTTCATTTTCTTCTTGATCTCATCTATTGTAACTTTTCATTTTATCTTTTCATCCTTCTACATGTTTTTCCCTTGATTTATGAGACCTTTCTTGCATCTACATAATCTAGCATTGTGACTAGATTTGTTGCAATTGTAGCACACCACATTTCTTTATCTAGACTGATTGTTCCATTGATTTTCTCTTGATCTGCACTGGTTAGAAATATGGCCAAATCTATTGCATGTATAACATCTGACATCTCTATAAAAGTTACAGTTCATCATATTTTTTGCATTTATTTGACTTATGGCCATACTTATTGTAATTGAAACACTGACCAAAAAATTATGGACCATTTGAATTCATTCTACTTCTACATTGAGTATCCATATGATCAAATTCATTGCAAGAAAAACAATAACCATTAAACCTTTGAGCATTAGGTTGTCTTACTGGATACCTTCCAACATTGTTCATCTGATTTCCTTGCCTGAATCTCCTTTGTTCGGATCTGGAACTTTCTCCTTCCTCATATCCAAGAACTCATTTGTCACCATCAATCCTCTGAATTTTAATTAGTTCATCAATCTTGGTTGAGCTAATCTTGAACTTCTCCTTGAATTCATTTGCAATAGCTAATTCATCTCTAAGATCAATAATCTACTTTTCAAGCTCTTCTTCATTATTTCTAGATTGTTCCAATTCAAGATTCAATTGATTGAATCCATTAGTAATTTAGCTGCATTCTTCAAATTTTTCTTTCAAGGACTAAGCAAGCTTCTCTTCGTTCTTCTTCCTGTCTTCAGTCTCCTTTTTCATCCTCATCATAATAGATTCCATCTCATACTTTAGAACAACATTTTCTCTGGAAAACATTCCACACTTTTTTGTCTTTTCCTTTAGGGCTTGACTCAGTTCATCTTCAATGCTTTTACTTTATTTTTGCTTAAGTTGATCTCATAGTTCCTTTCTCCTTTCCAGGTATGTGTAGGATCATGATGGGCTAAAAAATAGCGGTATGATGGGTATGTGTAGGGTATGTGGTTGACGACTGTTTTTTACCTAAAATTGATAAAACGAAAAGGGTTTTTAAAAGATATTCTTAGCTTTCCATCAATATAAGTTATGCTTTACTTTAAATTTAATAAATAATTATTATTCATTTTCTATTTGAATTACGACTAAAGTCCTAATTGATAGGCTGATTGAAAAAAAATATAGCTTTCAAACGGTATCACATTTTATACTTCACATTTTGAATCTGAAACATGCATCACATTCTATACTTCACATACTATAGGATTAAAAAACTAAAATGGAATTTCAAGAAGTTTTGACCAAGTTAAGGTGGTCAGATATATGAGTTTTTTATATTTTTTAAAAGTTGTAATAAAAAAATCATAATTAATTATTTACTTGGAAAAAAATTACAAAAAAATATGCATGACATCGAGACATGAGTCCTCTACTTATATCTAAAATATTATAAAATAATATTATCATTTTATTTCGGTTAGGGTTATCAGAGAAAGACCTACTTCTTATTTTTTCCCTAAAATTTAAGTACTATTGCATTGAAATTTTAAAATTTCACCAAATAGATTTAAAAAAAAATAAACCTAGTAGTTTAGAAACTACATTCAATTTGCTACAAATTCTATTGTTACATATTTTTGAAATAATATAGATAACTTATTCAGTTTTTTACATCAAGTTTCATAACTCTGATTTTTCTAATTTTTATGCCACTTAAGGGCATGTTTTTTTCGTGATGATCCTGCACATGATACCCCTCTATCAGTCAAAATCTGAAGTCCAAGATTTATAGGTGAGTCTCAAGAATGCTAAGAAGTTCATTCAATCATTTAAAGATAAAATCAATTAGTCAAGGGAAAGGTATGTGCAGGATCATCATGGAAAAAATAAGCCCTTAAGTGACAAAAAATTTAGAAAAATCAGAGTTAGGCAACTTGATGTAAAAATTTGAATAATTTATCTATATTATTTTCAAAAATAAGTAAGAATAGAATCTATAACAAATTGAATGTAGTTTCTAAAATACTGTTTTTTAAAGAAAAAACTATTTGGTGAAAATTTGAAATTTCAATGCAATAGTACTTAAATTTGGAAAAAATAAGTAGTGTCTGTCTGACCACCCTAACCACAATAAAATGATAATATTTTTTTATAAGATTTTAGATATAAGTAAAGGAATTATGTCTTGATGTGATGCATAATTTTTTGTAATTTTTTCCTAGTAAATAATTAATTATGAATTTTTATTAGAACTTTTAAATTATATAAAAACTCATATGTCCACCACCTTAACTTGGTCAAAACTTTGTGAAATTCAATTTTTATTTTTTTAATCCTATAGTATGTGAAATATAGAATGTGACACATGTTTTGGATTCAAAAATGTGATACCATTTGAAATCTATAGATTTTTTTCAATCAACTTATCAATCAGGACTTTAGTCATAATTCAAATAGAAAATGAATAATAATTACTTATTAAATTCAAATTAAAGCATAATTTATATTGGTGGAAAGTTGAGAATCTCATTTAAAAACCCTTCTCGTTTCATCAATTTTGGGTAAAAAAAAGTTCATTAGCCACATACCCATCATATTGCCAGTTTTTGGCCCATCATGATCGTGCACATACCCCCAAAGATCATCTAGGACCACCAAAAGTTGTTGTTGAAGACTGCTTGAATCAATTGAAACATTTTCCTGGATCTTCCCCAAGCTTTTAAACTTCTTTCAAGGAACTAGCCTCTGATACCAATTGTTGGAATCAAGGAACACTAAGAAGGGGGGTGAATCAGTCTTCTACAATTTTTAATCTTATTAATCTGATCTTCAAAGCACTTATAAAATTCAACCAAAAGAAAGATGCATGAACATAAAAAAAACAACCACAACACCATAACACAAGGATTTTTATGCAGAAACCCTATTAGGGTTTCCACAGTGGAGGTCAATCAACAATATGATTTGAGTATACTCAAAAAGATGTTTACAAAAATGGGAATATACTTCCATTCAGGTGCACTGCCTAGAGCTAATTGCTCAAAAATAGAAAGGCTTACTGCCTTACAAAAGTATTTGGATAACATCCAAATATTTGAACTGAGAAAATAGCATCTACAAATTCCTTATTACAGTTTTGGTTAAGCTCATCAATCAAATTCTTGACCTTTTGGGTATTTGTAGGATCACCATGGAAAAAACAAGCCCTTAAGTGGCAAAAAATGTAGAAAAATTAGAGTTAGGAAACTTGACGTAAAAAATTGAATAAGTTATCTATATTATTTCAAAAATATGTAAGAATAGAATTTGTAGAAAATTGAATGTAGTTTATAAACTATTAGATTTATTTATTTTTTTAAAAATCTATTTGGTGAAAATTTAAAATTTCAATGAAGTAGTACTTAAATTTTAGGGAAAAAATAAGAAGTAGGTGTTTGTCTAACCACCTTAACCACAATAAAATGATAATATTTTTTTATAATATTTTACATATAAGTAGAAGACTCATGTCTCGATGTTATGCATATTTTTTTGTAATTTTTTTCCAAGTAAATAATTAATTATGAATTTTTTATTACAAATTTTAAAAAATACAAAAAATTGCATGTCTGACCACCTTAACTTGGTCAAAAGTTCATGAAATTCAGTTTTTTTTACTATTATAGTACATGCAAAACATAGAATGTGATGCATGTTTTAGATTCAAAAAATGTGATACCGTTTGAAAGTTATAGATGTTTTTCAATCAACCTATCAATCAGGACTTTAGTTGTAATTCAAATAGAAAATGAATAATAATTATTTATTAAATTCAAAGTAAAGAATAATTTATATTGATCGTGGAAATCAAAGAATCTCCTTTAAAATCTATTTTTGTTTTATCAATTTTGGGTACAAAAAAATTTATCAGCCACATACCCTACACATACCCATCATATCGCCACTTTTTGGCCCATCATGATCCTACACATAACCTTTGTTTGATTCTACTCTTTTGCTCTTTATTCTTCAACTCACATCACAAAAATATTTTATGCACAAGTAAAACTATGCATAGTCACTCTACAACCCTTTTTGACATTCGTATCATACATCAAAATACTTCATACATATATCAAAATGATATAATCAATCACTTATATATATCTGCAACTAAAGAATTAATCGCTATATGTCATCTTCAACAAAATAGAAAATATTTACAAATTGCCGGCTCACTCCATAATTAATTTTCAATGCATTCCAACCAAAGTCGGCCACAACATAGTGAGGACCCAAATCAACATGCTTGAACATAAAAACACTTAAACAATTGCTCCTCAAATATTCACAATGGCTATATTCACTTAGTAAGCCTTCATGCATTATTAAACAAGAAATTAATCAACTAGATCTCCTAATTTGCACATGAATCGATATGAGGCTCTCAGATTAAATAATAACAAAGATCATTTACCAAAATATCTTCCTTGAGATTCAAAACTCAAAATAATAACAAAAAATTGTATATCAATCGATGCACACAGTTCTATTAGATTCTTTGTTCTTGCTTGATAGTTAATCACAAAACTTTGATCTGACTTCTGATATGATAAAATGATGACGTGTGGATCAAATAACTGACCAGGGTTTCCATCAATGACAACACTAGATGACTTGTGTAGTGTCTCTTTCCAACAATCGGGCCACCTATGCTCTCTAACATTTCATTTTCTTTTTGTTTGGTTTCCAAGTTACAATTGTGTAGGAGTGACTTTATCAACCATAGGTTTCTTTCTTCCTATGAGGGAGGAACATATGTAACCAAGGGATGTTGTTCAACCACTTTTGTTTTAGATTTATAGACTTTTTTGGCTTTAGGAGTTATAATGTGACTTATTTTGTTATCTCATGGTCTCTTATAGGAAATGGGTGAAGGGTTTGTCATAGGAAATGAAGCATCAAAGTTATGGTCCATGGTGGGTTGAGTAGTTTCAACCCTATGATTGAAAGAGTTGGAAACGAAAGATCCATGACAAGTGATGTATCGAGAGATGACATGAGTCTTGAACTACATCTCATGACAGTATTGACAATAGGACACCAGATTGTGAAGCTCATACAAGTTTCACCAAACCTAAGGTGCACCCAAAATGGATAGTAGGCACAAGATAAATGCAACGAGCACTCAAAAATAAGAAATTTAATGCAAAAGATAGCAGTTTCTAGATTATAAAAAAGATAATATATGTTGATTATAGTATGAAAAAAATTGAAAATGATGTCTTGTGATTCCAATTTTGATTTTGAAATGCACTTGAATTTGACCAATTAACCTTGATGTGAATTTTTGCAGAAAACATAAATTTTTGGAAACTAAAACAATGACCTAAATATAGAAATAGAAAATGCAGACAAAGGGTTTTTCATACCTAGAAATTTAGAAAAAGCCCTGATCAGGGACTCATTCACCCATGGGTGAACAATTCTTTCTTTAGGGTTTTAAAAAATTCAATTACAAATTTTTGAGTTAATACTTATGTTTGCAAATTCTTGTTGCAAACAAGTAGTTACAGTTTTAGATTTTTGGAAAATCAAATCTCAATGCAAGTGTGCAATGATGCTAAATGACAAGCAAAAAGACCTAATTTGAAATGCAATTTTGATTCAATTTTTTTATTAAGTTGTTGATCATGCAATGTTATGTAAATACGCTGCAAAAGTGATGAAATTTTTGAATTTTTTAGATTTTAAATAAAGAAAAAATGCAAACCTAAAACCTTAAATGAGATGCAAAGTAATGCAAGTTAAGAACCCTAAATAAGATGAAAATAAATGCAATGATATGTATAGTAATGCAAATCCTAGATCTAGGGTTTGAATAGACTCCAAATTTCATAATTTTGATGTAGAAAGTTAGACTTGTTCACCATCTAATCAAACAAAAGAAAATGAAAAGTTGGTGGGTAAGTTGTGGTGTGTGTGGTGATGGGTGTAGTGATGGAAAAAATACCCCTTTCCCTCACTTAATTTTGGAATAATTAATATGAAAATGAACGTAATGCTACCTTGATTTAGTGTTGTAATCTGTTTTACACATTTACATTAAGTTTAGGGCCATTTAAAACTAAATGGACCTAGTTGTGTCTCATTTAGGGTGTTTTAAAGTGTATCTTTACACTTTCACACTAATCTAGGTATTTATTAGTTAATAGGGGTTATCTATGCCTTATTTGGTCTTATTTTACATCCACAAGCCTTATTAAATGCATTTTTTTGAGGATAATCTTGGCATTTAACAAATGAAAAATCATAATTTAATGTTTGAGGTTATGTGTTCTATATCTAGTGATCTAAGACTCATACACCACCTTGGGTGTATGAGTCCCACCTAGGTCTTGGGACTTGATTTCAAATTTCACATTAAACAAGACACTTTTTGGAGTTTGTCTCTCGTGTTTAAGGCATTGGGATTCATACGCTCAAGGTGGCATATGATTCTTTATTTAACCATGACCTAATTTAAATCAAATTCTTGGCAGTATTTTAGTATCCTAGATCTGATGTTGGCTTTTAGTGTTGTAATTTTGGGAAATTTGGCATAAACAAGTACAAATATAAGGCTATTTCACTTAGTTTCACTTAGTAATTTTGAGTCAAGAATACTAATATTTCAAAAGAGAATTAGAGAGTATTCAAGATCATTCAAGAAGGAATTCAAGGGCAGATTTTTAGAAGATTATTGCAGCAATAAAGATCCATTATCATTTCAAAGGCTTGATGCATCATACATGTGCTTTTGGCCTAATGTTGTGATGTATTGTTTAGGATCAATTCAAGTATTCAAAGGCATTATCTTTCATCAAGAAACATTATCAAGATCTACATCCATTGAGGCCACTTCATGCTTGTGTGTAGATCTACAAAGTTTCAAAGAAGGTTCTATTGTTTCATCTTATGCTTCATGTTTCATTTCATTCATGCTTCATTTCTCATTAAGGTTTGACCAAGGAAAACCCCCATTCCCTAAAAGAAAACATTTTTTCCCTCTCCTTGTATGTTGCAAGTTTATAGGTTGAAGAAAAAGTGGATTTAAAGCCTTCAAATGCACCAAAATTGCAAAGTTGTAAAAGTTACAAAAGTTTTGATAAGAAGTTGTAAAGGTTCACAAAAAATTCAAATATAGAGTAAGATATCCAACTTATTTACATGAAATTAGTGGGAAACTGCTTACTAAATCTATACTCAAAGGCTCACAAAGTTTCAATTCAATATTCTACTCTTGGGACACTTTGCAAAAAAGTAGGACACTTTGCAATAGTTTGGGCATATGTGTCCCAGTACATCCTTTTTTCTATATTTTTGCATATTCAAACCAATCACCAAGAGATTCCATATTCTACCCAAAAACCCTAGACTAGGACTAAATTGCCTAGTCTATCGTATGAGTTCTAGTTCACATCAAAAGCTATAATTTCATAGTTACAAACCTTGTTTTGGACATCTCCAGTATTCTCAGTGTTTTTTTATTTATCCTCAATCTCCCATTCTTATTTTAAGTTTCATTTTCTAGGTCATATAGTTAGATTTGCATATTACTGCCATTTCTTTCTTTCTAAGAATTCACTTAATACCATGATCTACCCACTATTTAATCACACCTAAGGAAACCACCTAGCACAAAGGCCCTTTCCCCCAATTTAATCTCTTGGTTGAGGGATCTTGGTTTCCTAATGAAGTAAAGTGTGAAGTACTAGGCCCCCAAAGTTGTCTATTTCCTAAAAGGTAGGCACACCTATTTCCCTAGTGTTCAATGGGTTCACAAAATATAGACCTATTTTCCTTTATATCATTAAGAAATGAGATCCACACAAGGAATTAGATTACAACCCTTAGGTGAGTCAACTCAATGAGGGAATCTATTGATTTCCTTATACTTGAGGATGGGGGTTTCAACCTGAACAACACTTTTGGGAGAAAAACTAAAAATAGAAAATCTACTCAATCATGCGAATTAAGACTTGAAACATAAATAAAAAGCTCAATATTGTAAAAAAAATTAAACTTTGTATAGATTTGAGAAGGTCTAAGTGATGTGTACCAGTCACCAAAAAACACTTTCGAAAGGTTTCTAGCAAAATTTTAGGATCCTTTGATATCAATTTGTAGCTTCTATTTGATCCAGGTTGTAGTGTTAGAAAGTCAAAAATTGGACCTATAGGTGAGTTTCCTTGAATTGCCAATAATTTTGACAACTTTTACATCTTTGAGAACTTTTTCAATCTTGCTCTTTAGAAGATCTTCAATCCTTCTTCAACCTAAAATCGTCAACACAAACATAAGAGGTGATTTTTCTTTGGTGAATGGGGGTTTTCCTTGGTCAAACCTGATTTGGGTAATTAAACCTTGAATTGAAATAATGAAATAGGAAAGGAATAATGAATGAACAATGCTATGTTGAAACTCACCAAACCCTTGAATTAACCATTGTAAACATGCAATATTGATCTTGATCCTGCATAAAATGGATTCAATGGATGTGGATCTCAATGCTTGAATTCATGCTTTGAATGCTTCACTTGATCTTTGAAATCTATATCACAATGTTAGCTCCAAAAACATGCATGATGCTTAAGGCTTTAACCTAATGCTTGAGGTCTTGATTTTTGCAATAAATCACTTACAAATCGTCTCTTGAATTCCTTGATAATAATATTTTCTCATATGAAATTTCACCTCTTGCTAGATGTTTTGAATTGAAAAAATAACCTTTTATTTATAGGTATGTATCCTTAATTTCTTGAAAATTAAACATTACAAGCCAACATGAAAATTTAAATTTAGAGATGTTAAAATACCGCCAAAAACATAATTTAAATTTAGGTCCAAAGGTCTAGGGAGGACCCATTCACCCATGGGAGAATGGGTCCTAGGTCCCTATTCCTAGAACATACATTACTCAAGGTAAAGTGTTGTGTTGCCATTAATTAGTGTTAGGTTTCCCCTTCAGAAAATATAATTTATCAGGATTGTAGATGTAAAACAGGGCTTATTAAGGCATAACTAAGTCAATTTTAATTAAGAGGGCCCAACCAAAGTGTGAAAATGTAAAGGATTACATATTTATAAACTATAGGGAGGAGATAATTAAATTTGGATGTGTATTGTATGGAGAATTGTGATTGATTGGATTGTGTGAATGGTTTGCATTAAAGCTAATTTGATTTTCGAATAAATAGAGGTGTTGTATAATAGATATAATTTACCAAATTATGTTTATGTCTATGATTGAATCTTAATTTTATTTTGGATTTGATGATTTTTAATTGGGATTGATTTGATGATTTAGATAGCTAGGGTTGAATGTTAACATCATTAATTTTTTATTAACTTTTTAATTATGTATATGAGTAACTAGATTTTGGATAAATCTTTTAATTTTTAAATATAGAGGGGATGGTGAACATTATATTAGATAAATAAATACATTTATTTATTTTACTGATATTTTTTATTATGGTTTAATTAATTAAATAATTTATTTAATTAATTAATGTTGAAGGTGGTGTATGACTAATAATGGTAATTAGTTGAAGTATAAGTATGGATTTTAGAATCTATATTTTGGCTCTCTTTGATATGACATCAAAGAAAGTAAAATATATGTATTTGACAAGGCAATTTAATTCTTGGTTTGAAAAGGGTATGTGTAGGATCATGATGGGCCAAAAAGTGGCAATATGATGGGTATGTGTAGAGTATGGGCCTAGCGACCTTTTTTTTACACAAAATTGATGAAACGGAATTTTTTTTTAAAGGAAATTCTCATATTTCCACCAATATAAGTTATTCTTTACTTTGAATTTAATAAATTATTATTATTAATTTTCTATTTGAACTATGACTAAAGTCCCAATCGATAGGTTGATTGAAAAACATCTATAGCTTTCAAACGGTATCACATTTTTTGAATCCAAAACATGTGCCACATTCTATGCTTTGTATACTATAGGATTTAAAAAAGATAAATTGAATTTAATGAACTTTTTACCAAGTTAAAGTGGTTAGACATACGAGTTTTTATATTTTTTAAAATTTGTAATAAAAAATTCATAATTAATTATTTACTTGGAAAAAAATATAAAAAGATATGCATCACATCGGGACATGAGTCCTCTACTTATATCTAAAAATATAAAAAAATATTATCATTTTACTATGGTTAGGGTGGTTTAGATTGACACCTACTTGTTATTTTTCCTTGAAATTTAAATACTATAGCATTGAAATTTCAAATTTTCACCAAATAGATTTTTTTGTTTTTAAATAAACCTAGTAATTTAGAAACTACATTCAATTTTCTATAGATTCTATTCTTACATATTTTTAAAATAATATAAATAACTTATTCAAATTTTTACGTCAAGTTTCCTAACTCTGATTTTTCTAAATTTTTTGCCACTTAAGGGCCTATTTTTTCCATGATGATCCTGCACATGCCCAAAAATAAAAATGAAATTAGAAAGTGGATTAGTGATGCACCATCGAGAGAGAAGATTGACAAGACTTGGATGATCACTCAAAAGCTGAACAAGGTTTGAAGGGTTGGAAAAGATATCAATGGGTTGTGTAGAGATATATGGAAAAGGGGAGGAAGGAGGTTGGTTAAATTCATACTATTTTGAGTATAATGAGATTATAAGTTTTTGATAAAGGGTAAAACAGGTTTTATAGGGAGCCAAAAACACAAAGTTTACAACAGAAAAGAAAGGAAAAAAAATTCCAATAGACACAACCGGCTGCACAAAAGGAAAAAACCAGAACAAGCAATAGCCACTTGCAAAAGACCAGGAAGGTTAGACAAAAAAATCCTACAGAAAAGCCAACAAAAAGACCAGCCACGAATAACCTAGAGTCTTTAGGACAGACTATGTCTCAGCCTCCAGGTTTTGCATATTTTGAACACCCTTCTTAAACGTTTGAATCATTTGCAGAGTGGGGGGAGCCTTCCTCTTCAAATTGGCCCTGGTTCTCTTAGAAATGATAGCATCCTCCTCCTAGTTTCTTTCGTTGATTTCTTCCAGATCAACCACCAAAGACCCCTATTGATCTTTTTCCAATTTCTTAGTCATGGCATTGATGATGATGGCATTGTGTCTGGCCATATGATTGTTTTGCTCGACAATAATTTTGACAGTATTTTTCATTTTCTCCAACTCAATTTCAACATTTATGTCCTTGCCCACTTGGTACTAGGTATCTTTGTTGACATTGTATTCTCTTTGTTCCACCTCTTTCTTATCAAGCACCGCTATCTTAGCTCCCAAATCTTCCAATTTACTTTGAAGGGCCCAATTTTTTATCTTTAGCTTGTTAATTTCATGAAAAGTCCATTTCAAAAGTTTGAAATGGATATCAGTGTTATTTCTAGCTAAATCCAAAACATCCATAGTGGGATCCCTATCAGTGTTGAAACAAGTATTAGCAGGGTTAGGAGTAACAGGGGAGCCATTTCTAGCATTTCTATCCAACAAAGGGTCAGCAAAGGGCTCAATGTTATTAGCACCAGACTCCTCAAAGTCAGGAGAATCTTCAGAGTATGAGACAAGGTTTTTAGCCGGAGGATTCTTCTCAACACTTCTAGTTTTAAGGGAAGGGATTCCCAGCTTATGCACAACACGAGGTTTCATAGTAAGGGGGTTAGGGATTTTCTTACCAATTTGGACAGCAGGTGGGCTAAGGACCATTCTAGCCGGACTTAAATTGGGCAAAAACCCTGAGTAGCTAGGTTCAGTATCATCTTTCTTAGAGTCAAGGGAGGCTTCCAAATTAGCAGGGATGGGAATTTTTTGGTAATGTTCAACAATTAATCTAATTAGGCCAATATGAAAAATAGGGAATCTTCTAGGGTTTTTCTTGTGGTCATCCAAAGTTTTTCTCAAAGAATAGAGAAGATAGTAGGGGAAAGAAACCTTGACCTTGTAGCAGAAATGGTTGAGCAGGGAAAAGTGATAATCGTAGACCCTGGTGAAGCAACCATCCAAAGTTATGTACTCCATGATAACATGAAGAACCTTTCTCCATAGAGATTTTATGGTGTTGGCTTTGAAGTAGCTGTTAGCAATTTTCACTAGTTTCAGTCTTTCCTTCTCTTTTTTCAAAAATCTAATGATGACTTCATCAGAGAAAGCCCTGTCCCTAAATTTTTTTTTCCCATTAGTAGACATTCCCATCACTTCAGCTATAAGGTTTTTGTTGAACTTAACTTTCCTATCAAAAAGGGTAAGATCCCCATTATCCCAATTTTTCTCAAAAAGATCTGTAGCCTCCTAATTGGAACCATGGAGTTTTTCCAGGAAAGGAAGTAATCCCCCACTTTTAACTTTATTCCAAACCTTAGCATTTCTTGTGTGCATCTCAAAGCTATTTGGCTCAATTCTTTTCCTATCTACACCCATCTTGGCAAGCACAGTGGGGCAGACAGAGATGAAATCTTTACTAGAACTGGTCCCACCAAATCTAAGAACCCACAAAGCATGCTAGGCCACCTTGTAGACTAAGCAACTAAGCTCAGTCCCATACAATCTAATGATTGTGATGTGATAACTCCCTCCTATCCTCATTAGAGAGATGACATGCCTCTTGCCGATGTGATTCATCATAACTCAATAAGGCTTGGACATTAACACTTAGATCACTAAAATTTAGCCAAGTTCTCTGTTCATTACTCCTAACCCCTTCATTAGCCAAAAAGTCCGCTACAACATTAGCTTCTTTATAGGCATGTGAAATATTTATGTTGTCAAACTTAGCTAGAGTCGAGATGGCATCATCAATCCATGAATTTATTGTCCATGAGGGGGGGACTTGCCTAGAAGACAATCAATAATATTTTTGGAATCACCTTCAAGCCAAAGGTTTTTAAAATTAAAACTTTGGGCCAAATTTATAATATGAAAAGCACCAGTAGCCTTGGCTAGGTGATTGGTTTGGGAACCTAGAGGAGTGGCCATCGCACCTAGAGATTTTCCAAAGGAGTCCCTTATGACTCCGCCACAACTCGTCGCTTTCGGATTACCTTTAGTCGCTCCATCAAAGTTAGCTTTGACCCATCGATTAGGCGGAAAAGACCAGCGGACACCCTCTCCATCCTTCTTAGCTTTTTTAGGGGCACAAGGAAAATCAAGACTTATATTCCATTCCTTGGTAACTATAAGATCATAGGATGAATGAGTCGCTTTCTCAGAATTGCTAACCTTCTGGGAGATAGCATTAACATTTTCTTTTAGAAATTTGATTATTTTATCAAAAATAATGTCCACCAGATCTTCTTTATCTCTGTAAATTCTATTGTTACGTTCTTTCCAAATACCCCAAGCAACATGAGGGAAAGAGAAATCCCATAAAAACTAGAGAACAAGATTGTGATTCGGGGCTTTCCATTGAAGGAAGAAGTCTTCAATAGATGAGGGAAAAAAACCAAGAAAGTTTCCAATAATTGATTATAAAAAATTGTATGCCCTTCTTGGAGATGGTAAAATTTCTCACTTGATTTGGGAATTATTAACATTAAAATGGACTTAATGTTGCCTTGATCTAGTGTTGTAATGTGTTTTACATATTCACATTGGATTGAGGGCCCTTTTAAGCTTAATAGACCTAATTTTTCCTTAATTTAATGTTGTAAAGGATGTTTATTTACACCTTAACATTAAATTTTGGGCCCTATTGCATTTATGTCCTTCATATCATCATTAATAGGTCCCTAAGACCCTATATTATGCATCTTGGGGCACATTTCAATCAAAATCCTGACATAGACATCAAATATATTTAATTTTCCAACTCTTTGAGATTTTCTCTGTCTAAAAAGGCCTAGTGGGACCCATACACCACCTTGGGCATATGAGTCCCATCCAGATGAGACCTATGAACCAAAAGTGGTGTATGAGTCCCATTTGGACCCTTTTTAGGGTTTTGATTAGTAAATCAGGGTTTTAAGTTCAAATTTCACGAATATCGGCCTCTCGGATCTAATAAATAATAAATTGGATGGATTACCTATATAAACAAGGTCTGAAATCATTATTTCATTAAGCCTTCATGTTATCATCCTAAGCAATCAAGAGTTAATCATTCTGATACTTCACAAGAGCATCAAGAGAGCATTCAAGAGCATTTCTAAAGCATTCAAGGGCATAAATCTTCATCATTTGTTGTAGAAATTCAAGATCCATCATCATGTCAAGATCATAATGCATCAAGCAATTTGTTGACCTAGTGTCTTGATGTAGCATTCAATATTCAAGATTAAGCATTGTCCTATACTTATTTCTAGATCTAGATCTACATTTTTCATCGCCACTTCATTTTAGATTGTATATTTACAAGACATCATTCAAGGTATCATTGCTCATGTTTCATGTTTGATATCATTATTTTATTATCTCATAATTTTTTTTAATTACCTAAAAGGGGTTTGACCAAGACAAACCCCTATTCTCTAACAATCAACAAGTTTTTATCTCTCTACATTTGTGATTGTAGATATAGGTATGTACATTGGAGCTTGAAGATCCTTTGAAGACTAGGTTACAAGGTTGAAGGAAGTCATTAAGTTATCACAAGTTTTTTATCTTCATAGAAAGTTACCTACAGGTCACAAATCAGGGTTTTAGATTCAAAAACAAAGTGTGGAAGGAAGAGAAGAGATAGGAGAGCAGATTCAGGTCTTAACCCTCTAAAAAAGCAGATTGTGGCATATGAGTCCCAATACAACATATTTTCTAAATTTTAGTTGTTTTAGATCAACCACTATGAGATTCTAGTTTTGGCACAAAAGCCCAAGTCTGGGACTAAATCACCCAAACTGGCATATGAGTCCTAGTAGGCATCAAACAAGAAGCTTTTAGGGTTTTGGAGCTTGTTTTGACCTCATCACTCTTCCAGGTGCACCTTTGTTCATTTCTAGTTTGATATTCTATATTTTAGTTTCATTTCCTAGGTCATGTAGTTAGGTTTTGCATGGTACTTTACATGATTCATTCATCTCTTCTCCTTCCAAGCCCTAGTTTGGTGGTGAACCCCTCTTTAGTCATTTGTCATACCCTAAAACACCCCTATTATAGATATCTCTCCTTCATTTTATCCCTAGCTTGAGATCTCTAAGGGTATCTTTGAATGCTATCTTAGCAAAATAGGAAGGTCTCATTCCCTGTGCTCCATCTCCTAAAATGTGGGGTAACCTATTTCCAACATTGAAGTAAATAGTTTTGAAAATATATGTGAATAATTATGACAAGATGTAATGTCTAATTATGTCATGATGTGTGAAATAATAAGGAAATATTGGTATGCTGTATATATGGTTATGATTATGCATCTTTATGTGTAGGAGTACAAGTAAATGTTAGGTAGCCATTGAGGAAATTACAAATATGTTGATGTTCAAATTTGATATAGCATGGAATAGTATGTAGCATGATATAAATTTCAATGAAATTTTATGTTTCATGTATAAAATAAATTACAGAGAAATAGTTAGAACAAGAGAAATGACAATGAACACTAGAAAAAAGAAATAAATACAATAAAAAATGAATCTTGTAATGAATATATCCTTGAAACACAAAATGGTATAATGAACCATAGTAATATTTATGTAGTATGACAAAATGATGACACAACAACCAATAAGGTGATTCCCAAATTATCAATTATAATAAAATGTTAAGCATGACAAAGGAGATATTTGATAGTGTTGTATCTTAAAATTGAAAGGATGAAGACCTGCTTTGTATCCATGATATTGATTTTGATGACTAAAAGGTTTGAGCTAGAATATGTTATCCCAAGGATGAGGGAAGAGGTTAGGCAAGGAGGGTATGTTCTTAGGTGGGTTTGATTGTATGAAGCTTAGGATTTTTTTCTTCCAAGGGGATTATATTTTAGTAGTATCTACCTCATTTTTCCAAAAGTCACCAAAGAGGAATAGACCAAGCATGTTTTCCAAAGCATATAAATTAATGTGTTGTCCTCATTGTATAGTCAAAAAATAAATGGGAGGGTGAAGATGGATATAAATTGGTAGGTGGAACAATATGAATGCTTCCCATAGGTTTGAGGGTGCATATAAGCAATAGGTGTATAGGTAGCATCTTAATCCATAGTTAGAGTGAATTTTTAAGATCCCTCATTTTCAGAAGAAAATATATTTTATAATTTGATTTCATTTTACACTTTTAAAGATCTCTAGAATAGAACTTCATGATATGCCATTTAGAGATTTATTATACTATGCTCTAAGGTGAATTAAATAAAAATAAACTATTAATATGCACACAAAAATGTATAGATTAATCTAGCTTTGGTAAGTGATAATTGTGGATTAGTGTATGTTTAAATGTTGGTTTCTTGAAAATAAATTTATGATCTTGTTAATTGAAAAATGGGCACTTTTTATAAAAATTGTACATTGTGTGATCTTTGTATCAACTAATTATTATAGATCCTATAGAAAATCTATGCTTTATCTAGGACCAAGTTGTATGTTTCTATTAATTCCATAACTCATGTATTTATTATTGATGTTTGGATCTGACCCCATATAATGCTTGTTACTATTTTGATGCACGCTTCACTATCCTTTGTTTCTTCTACTATTCCTTTTTATCTAATAACTACAAACATTTAGAAATACATCAGAAGGGATGACACTATGTTTCAAGGAGACATGTTCTCCTAGGCCAACCCCAAAAAGTATGTGTATAAGATTGAAGGTAGGAAGCTAGGGCCCTAAGACAATATATGCAATATTTTTATTATTTTTAGTTCAACAAATAAAAAAATGTTATTGTTGATTTATTTAATTCTTCTAGATGATAAAGGATGTTTGAGAGGTGGGATATGATAGATGAATGTCTTCAAATATTGGAAAAATGAGAAAGGGTTTTGTTCAAGTTATCTTTCCACCACTTGAATAGTAGCAACACATTATTTCTGGTGTATAATTTGTGTTAGAGAGCTCCCTATGTAATAAGTTTGGTGCCTTTGAAATTTGTGATAGCATTATGATATTAATAGCAAAGATATTATAGAATCAATATTTTACATTCCATTGGATTTCTTTTTCTACGAATAGGATCAAAACACTAACAATGGTGGCATCTTATAGTGGTGTTAAAAATTATGTTTCTCCTAGCAAAGGTTTAAGTGATGACATTTCAAATGATGAGGAAGTGATGGGGGTGACTTAGAGGACTTTAATTTGGAAAATTTCCTTAACATTCTCTTGGAGTATCATCTAAATTCTAAATAATTTGTGCATGACAAGAATTCTAAGTCCTCTAATGAGAGCCACTTTTAGGTGGAGGTTCGAGAGGATAGTTCACTCTTTTTTCTATGGTTAGATGTACTATGGTTTTTTCAAATACACTCAAAGTATGAGATGCATGCGGTTCAAAGGAATGTTTCTCCAGTGACTACTCTACCTAATATCTCTATGCCTAGCTCGTGTGACAATGGTAGCTCTCTTAGGAGGGGATTCATTCTACTCTCTCCCTTGAACCTTGTGGATATTTTTTACTTTGAACCTATTTAGCATGAACTTTCTCCTCCTCAACGTGTTATGAACTTGCCAATCTTTTAGTATAGAAATCGATGTGGTTTCTCACCTTGTTAGGAAATATTTTCATGCTACATCATCTCCATTGTTGAACTCATAGCTCATTACTTATTGTGTTGTTTTTTTGTGTGATGTGGAAGTCAAGCTTTCCCTATATTATGTTTATTGGGTTATGTGGAAGTCAAGCTTTCCCTATATTATGTTTATTGGGTTATCTCCCAAGGAAGTGGCCCCTATTTTCTCCCTATTTCATAGCATGTTATGGAAGTTTTGTTGCTTCACGAATCCTCTCCTCCCTAACATGAGACTCAATCTTGCTATGATGTGGTTATATTCTCCTTTGTACAACCCCATTTTTTATTACTAGTTTTAGTGGTGTTCCTTGTGCCTCATTTAATATTTATAATTCCTCCTTCAACATAGAATTTTTTTTAAGTTTTCAGGCTCATTGGTAGATTATTAGGTTATTGGCCAAACATTGATTGTATTTGCAGTTAGGCGAACAAATGTTATAATGTTTTTAGTCTTTATGTTACTGTAATACTAAATGGATATCCTCTTCTCTCCTTTCATTCCATGGATGATTGTTCAAGACTTCTTTACAGAGGCCCTAGTTTCTTGGTGGGGCTTATCATAATTTATAAAGATGGACTACTTTATATGATGCTACCAAGGTGAAATTGACTAGTATTTGGGTTTAAATTCCCAAGCTCCCAATGGAATTTCAGGATGAAAATACTGACCAAGGTATAGATAATGCTATTGGTCAATGGGTTTCCATTGACAATATTACCATATCTAGTAAAAGTTTCATCCAGGTTTTGTGTTTGTGTTGAAACTAATAAAGATTTACAAAGTATTATAAAGTTGTAATCCAAGTTAGGTTTTGGGAGAAGGAAACTATTTATGAATCCTTTCCAATTCTCAAAGGACACTCCAAGATGAGATGTGAAGGTTTTTTGGACACCCTTAGGCCTAATTCTTTGTATAGACTACCCATTACATTGTGTCATGATTATATGGAAAAGAAAAGGTGTTGGATTTGTTGAAAAACATGCATCAAACTTATAGGCATGAAACTTTTGAAAGAGCAGAGTCAGTGTGACATCCCTACTATCTAGCCGACTAGCAGTAGTTTATTAAATCCTTGAAATGCTCAGGTTGCTCAGACCTTGTTGTTGTCTTATCAACTGGAGCTATCACTGTGAAATTTCTATTGCTGTGAGTTTTCTATATCTCTCTACTCGAGGAGATCTCTAGCCGACGGTTTGGTTCCTAGTGGTTGTCAGGGAGACTCATGGAGACTAAAGTCATCGGGGAGACTCTTGGCCAAAAGGTTTTCTTCGGTATGATGTCTCATCGATAGTGGTAGTCTTGCTGATAGAGCTACATGTGTTTATCATCAGTATGATGTCTTAGCAATATGGCATGTCTCACCGATAGAATTACACTCGTAGTCACCAGGAAGAGGCATGAAGGCTCGGTAAGAACTCTTAGCGATGTATGATTGTCTCACTGATGGTATGGTTTGCTGTCGGTATGACTCCTAGCGAAGGATGGACTCATGGTGAATCTTAACGACCGCCTAAGTCTTGCCGACGAATGTTCATATTGGTATGACTTGAGAGCTCCTTATGACTCATAGCAACTAGCGTTTGTTTTGGAAATGGGTCTGCTGAGGATATCGGTGAAAGGTCTTGTAGATCTTTCCGATAGAGTAAGTCTCACCGATGGGTATGAATATCGATATGACTTCTCACCAATAGCGATGGTCTGGTTGAAAGTGCTACATGTGATGATCATCGGTATGATGTCTCAGCGATATGGCTTGTATCGCCGAAAGCTTTTGAACTCGGTGTAACCTCTTGCCAAAGGTGATGACTCTGGGCAATATCAATAGTAATAAGTCTTGTAGCATCGGGGAGACACGATTAGTGTCTCACTGACATGCAAATACTGTTTGAACATTTTTTAACCGATTGGAAGACTGTCTTATGTCGTGTGTCTTCAACCAATCAGAGAAGCAGAATGGGAACCACTAGCAGTAGGACTATTGTGACCATTTCTGTGAGGAAGATCAATAGACCATGAGCGACATGGATATCAGGAATTGAAGATGATGATCGGTTCTGAGAAAACAATGGTGTGAATGGGTCAGTGTGTGATAAGTGTGAATTCAATTGAGAGTGTCTTGTAAATGAGATGTTTTGTACAAGGTTGATTTTGAATTTGCTACTATAAATTGACATAAAAGAGATAAGTCTGATCTCTATATGTAATTTCATTACTATAATACAAAGAGGCTTTTCTTGGTTTGGTCGGTTTTTCTCCCATAAGGGTTTTCCCACATAAATATGGTGTTCATCTATGAATGTTCATTTTTTTGTTTCTGTTATTTCTTTCAAGTGTATCTTAATTGGACTATAATTGAAAATTTAAAGTCACCTCTACATTCTTTCCTGAGGTTTTGACGTTAGGAGAGTTAGTTCCACAACTTAGCTTTCCTTACAGGATTCCATAAAGAAAAACCTCAATGATATATACATTTTTTTCCTAAGAAAGTAAAAAATAAAACTTGATGTTGTATTTGAGCATCCTTTAGTTGAGATTTATTCTCTAAAATTTGGAAGGACATCCCATTTATTCATTGCTCCTCTGCAATGCTCTTTTCTAGGGTTTGGATTCAAACCATCTTGAATTTTTATTTTCTCATTATCAAAGGTTAAGGGTTCCTTTCAAAACTCGTTTTTGATTCATTGGTTTGATCAAAAGCGTTTGTTGGTCCTTGCTAGGTTTTCTCTCCTTTGATTTTGTCTTATTGATTTTTGTCTCACTTCTTATGAGAATAATTGTTTAGTCTTCTTGGCTTGCTTGTTACTGGGTATGGGCCCTTCCTATACTTACCTTAATAAAAACATAAAATATTTCGAAATATATACATAGTAAACTAAGGGGAAGAAATTAAAATCTGCTACTTGACCAAATTTCAATTTTAAATTTATGAAAGACAACACTATATTTGAGAAATATTTTTTTGATATGGAAACCATATAAATTAATTTAAATTTTTTTAATAGTACTACAAATGTTAGTGTTTCAATGTGTATGCAGATTTAATTTTCTAGTACAACATTAGATTAATCATTATGAAATAATGCGAAATTGTATAATAGCAAAAATAAATTAAAAAACTCATGATAATTTAACACATAATACCATATGTATGTGGAGAGATATTTCTAAAATAAATTCTACCATTAAATAAAGACTCAAGTATATATTAATTTTCAATAAAAAATTACATATACAACACATTTATCTCCTTAATTTTTTAGAACCTGTATACCTATAAATCAACCCATTAAATAAGTATTTCATTCCTGAAATTTAGGAGAGTAATGTAAGAGAAAACTCATAAATAGTTTGAAAAAAATATTGTATCACTAAAATTATGGCAAAGTACAAAAATATCACACCTTAGTTGAAGAGAATTTCTCTCAAATTCCAATCATTATTTTTTAACTCTTCTATTTATAAAATTTAGTTACACTACATTTTAGAAAATTGTTGAGGGTTATAGTATTCTCCTGTTCATTAAAAAAAATAGTGTACCATCACATCCTCTTCCATTGAAATAGGCTTCGTATATAACATTAGTCCCATTCTTAGGTAATATATTGGTACGTGATTCTAGATTTGCAAGGTTTTACAACTATAGTTTTGAGGTGCCAATAAAAAATAAATGTTCACATGTCCTCACATATGGGTCCATGCCTTGATGGGAGCACTGATATTTTGGTGAAATTTTATGGAATTAACATGTCCATTGCATTCACTTACATTCATTAATGGTGTCTCTAAAAGTATATAATTGGTAGCTACGTATTGTTATTTGAACATTGACGTTTCACTCAAATTCATGTTTAAATAGTGTCATGTTAGTATAAAAATCATTATGGGCTTGTTATCAAGGGTGAAGGAAAATTCATAGTATGATGTCAAGAAGGAATAATAGTTAGGAACTCTTTTATAGATTTATTTGTCTTATCTATTTGCATTACCTAAAATTGTATTTTTTTCAAATTCTTATGTAAGGAATGATTTGAAATCATTTTTTTGAGATATATATTACTATTTTGTACATAGTCATGATTGTAGTATGAATTTAAATTTCACATAATTTTTGGAGACTTTTTTTTCTAACTATTGTTTTTCATACATATTATTTTTATTTGTTTGAAGGAGGTTTCTTGGTTTCACATTTGTAGATAAAATTAGTTACTATCTTTTGGCGAAATATAGAAAATAAGGTATAATTTATATTGTGTAATAAAAATCAAATGAAAGACTAAAAAAATTTAAAAAATAATCTTAATTCTAAACATACACTACCTTAGATAGAGAAAAATAAGTATACAAATTTGAATTAAAAATTACAACCAATGGAAACCTAATGTTTATGCATGAATGTTCTCAAAATGAGCTTGATGTTATGTCCCTCTTTGGAGTCCTACATGTGGAAAAATGTACCTATTTGGATTCTTCTCTTATCTTGAAAATGACTTGTGAAAGTATGGATTTGTAGATTTAGTGAGGATAAATGGAGGGTTGAGATTTTTGTGGAATAAATGACTCATATTGCATGATAATAATTTTTAATTAAAATTTGGGAGGGAGGATTGTGATTGATTTGATTGTGTGAATGGTTTCCATTGAAGGAAATTTGAATTTGGATTAAATAGAGGCTGGGTAGAAATAGGCACAATTTACCTAATTACTTCTATGTCTATGGTAGAATCTTAATGTAATTTTGTATTCAATGATTTTATTTTAAAGTTTTAAATAGGAAGATTGGGATTGATTTGATGATTTAGATAGCTAGGATTGAATGTTGACTTCATTTTATATTTTTTATTAACATTTTAACTATGCATATGAGTGACTGGATTTTGGATAAATGTTCTAATTTTTTAAATTAAGAGGGGATGATGAACATTATATTAGCTAATTAGATATATGATAGTGTTGTATCTTAAAATTGAAAGGATGAAGACCTATTCCATATCCATGATATTGATTTTGATGACTAAAATGTTTGAGCTAATATGTTATCCCAAGGATGAGGGAAGAGGTTAGGCAAGGGGGTAGGTTCTTAGGTGGGTTGGATTGTATGAAGCTTAGGATTTTACTTGCCAAGGGGATTATATTTTGTATTATCTACTTCATTGTTCTAAAAGGAACCAAAGAGGAATAAATCAAGCATGTTTTCTAAAGAATAAATTAATTTATTGTCCTCATTACTTAGTCAAAACAAAAAGGGGAGGGTGAAGATGGAGTGAGATGGATAGGTGGAACAACATGAATGCTTCCCATATGAGTGAGGATACTTATAGGCCTTGTGTAGATAGAATCTACCACAAATACATTTATCTTTGGATAGATAGACCTTATTTTATTTGAACCTTTAGAGAATTTATGGCAAGAATATAATATTTTTAGCTCTAGTTTTCTATTTCCCAATATCTCATCCACATATTCTTTGAAATCATGATGAAGCATATGATGGAAATGATATAGAAATATAACTTTGATAGGAAGTTCCTCTATTCTTCAATTTGAAAGGAACAATTGAAAATAATTTTTTTCTTCTATTATAAAAATGACAATATTCTTGTGTTTTGATTAGATTCAAATGGGAAGGATTTGTAGTCATTAAAAAAAAACCATATAGGCCAAACAAGGGGCTCACAAGAAGTGAAACATCCAGAAAGGAAAAAAAAGAAAAATAAACTAACAAACTAGCAAGAGAAATGGAAATAACATAAAGAACAAAACCAACAGGGGACTAAAATAGTTATTGGGCTCCCAAAATCTTGAGACCACTAATGGCCTACCACTCCTTAGCTAGGAAGTGGATTTTCTCATAAAATAGCATGGGTCCCTTTTGAGTAGGCTGTGTCTCCTTGGTAATGGGCTAAGCTGAACTACCAACCATCTTTCCTTTTTTCTATGAGTGACTAACCTCATGACCACCCTCAACTACCCTTTTTCCATGACTGTTCTCAAGAGTTCTTGTTGAAAGACTTGGATGGTAACAAGAGTATTCTTTATAGTCTCTTTGTTGTATTCAATAATCTCTTGGAGACATTTCATTATTTTGTCCTAGTTGCTATCAATAGTGGCAATTTCCTCCTATAATTTTATTTTATCCTCTTGTGTACCCACTAGAGCTTTGAGCTCATTCACCTCCTTGTACCAATTAGCCCATCGATCAAATGATTTGGTGAGGGAGTAAAACATATCCAAATACCCATCATCCTCGACCTCTCTCGACCATGAAGTCTATTGATTAAGCACCCTTTTTTCCAACAGCTAATTTTTTTCCTTCCTAGTAAAAAGTTGAGCCAAAAGCCACTTTAGAATGTTGTTATGGACTTAGAAAGTCTCTAAAATTTCATCCAATTTTTGCTAAAGGGGAACACAAGAGGCACAAATTTCATTACCCAGATTGGGTTCAATAGAGCTTTCTTCCAAATTAATGTAGATTTTAGGGGATTTTTTTGGGGCTAAAAGGGTTAATTATAGGAGGGTTTTGGAAACATCAGACACCTCATCATGAATAGGGGATTGCATAGGAGAGTTTCAAGGGGTATGTTTCTAGAAATCATCATCAAAGTTAAATGAATTATCAGAGTTGGAGATTTAAATAAGGGTAGGTTTGGGGAAAGAAATAATTTTGGGGTTGAGGGGGGTTTCTTGATTGACAAGGGTTTTTCCCTGGGCCCTAGTTATTCTACAAGTGGTGGGCGGGGTTTCTTCTAGAGAACAAGTGGAAATAGGACCCTTAGGGGGGGCAGTACGATTGTGAATGACCAAAGTGTTCCTTTTGATAGTGGTTGGGGAGGTGAAAAGAGTAGCCTAATGTTGAAAAGGTGAAAAACTAATCCCTAGTGAATGGAGATATTTTTACTTTTACCCTAAACATTCTTAATGGATTGCTCAAGAGGAGAAAATACCTAGAAATTGAAGTTCATCTTGACATTAAAGTGAAATTGGTTTAACATGGGAAATATATGGGCATGAAAACAATCAAAACAACCCTCTAATGTGACATACCTCATAAGCACCTCTATAATTTTACCCCACACCCTAGGGAGGTTTGCCCTATAGAAACTATTTTGAAGCCTGTTAACCTTTTCACCCTCCTTTAAAAACCTCTCCATATTGTAGTGGCCCTTAGAATTTCAAGGGATACAAGGACTATCTAGTGAAATCCCTGTGATATCAACAAGTAGCTCAACATTCACAAGGAAGGAGCACCCACCATTGGTGATGGTTCCCCCATTCCAAGAATTGGAGAACTCAATAGACAACTTAGGGTCATGCCCCTTCATACCCACCACATAAAAGGATAATTTACCTCATTGTATTATAGAATAAATGTCCCTATCATGCTTCCACACCTTGTAGGAGGAAGGTTCATCCAATACCAACTCACCCCCCATGAAGAATTTCATAGAAAAGAGAGAAAGAGAAGGAGTTCTTTAGAAATGTCAAGAAGAATACCTACACCAGGAATTTAAAGGCTTATGAAAAAATTTCCCAAAGAGGGTTTTTTTCATAGTTGTAAGTCATGGTAGATGACAAAGGGAGCTCACAAGAAATCCAGCTCAATCTCATTTTTGTAGTACCTTCAAATCATTATTAATTAAGTCAACACATGCCTAAGGATAAGAGAGATATTATCCTAGATAACCATATATGGAGTAAAAGCACCAAGGTTAGCTAGCACATCAACCACTTTGTTTCCATTTCATTATGTGTGAGTAGATCTACTATTCCCAAGAGAAATCATGAGATTGCATGCAGATAGGATGGGTTCATAGAGGGGCCAACAATGATTAGCCATCCCAATCAGCAAAAGAATAGTGTATTTGGAGTCTTCTTCAATGACTAGGTTAGAAAATCCAACATTCATGACTATGTGAAAACCACAGTACCTCGCTGCCATCTCTGAAAAGTTGGAGGATTAAATGCCAAGATGCATTGCATAAGACAAAATCATTTTCTCATTATGATCTCTAATTACCCCACCACCACAAGGCTCTTGTAAGAATCTTTTCCAAGTTTAGAGGTGATGGAAATATCTCTCTAGAAGAACACTTTGATTCTTTCTCTATTGCATGTGGTATGCTTGGTGTGCAACATGAAGATGTGGTCCAGTCAGGTTCTTTGTGTTATAAGTATTTGTAGTTAGTCTAAGTATCATTGATGTCAAAAATCTTGTGTTGTCATTGGTTTCAACTGTATGAGTAGGAGGTTATTGCAAGAATGTGAGCAGTTTGTATTGAGTTGATGTTGTAATGTAGAAACAAATATCCCTTTCTCATACTTAATTTGGGAATGAATAATTAATGATAAAATGCACTTAAATGTGCATTATTTAGGGTTTTGTAAAGTGTATCCTAACAATTTCACACTAATCTAGGGATTTATTAATTAATTGGACTTGTTCATGCCTTAATTGGTCCTATTTTGCATCCACAAGCATTATTAAATGAATTTTCCAAAGTATAATCCCAACATTAAACAAATAGCCAATCATAATTCAATGATTTGGCTCATGTGTTCTAGATCTAGTGATGTGGGACTCATACACCATCTTGGGTGTATGATTCACACCTAGGTCTTCAGACCTAATTTCAAGTTGCACACTATACAAGACACTCGTAACAATCTGTTAGAGGTTTTAGCTATTGGGACTCATACACCACAACTGGCGTATAAGTCTTTATTTTACTAGGACCTATTTTGAATCAAATTCTTGGTGGGATTTTATTATCCTAGTGAACCATAGATTTTTGGCACCACAAGGTTGTCTAGCTCTTCTAGGTTTTTTCACCTAAAAGGAGATATGTAGGCCAAAAATGCTAACTAGGTTCATTCAAATTAGGATGTATATGATGTTATTTAAGCTAAATGAGATGAAATAAATGCAATTAAGTAATCTATATGACTGATTATGTATGCGAAACCTAAGATTTATGCTATGCTATAAAACACAATGTGATATGTAAACAATGAGCTATGAAAGAATAAATGCAAAACAAATAGAAATCAGTTGAATCAGTGTGCACCTAGAGGTCTGATGAAGATTTTGGAATGTTTTGAATGTTGTCTGGAATCACAAAAAATCACCAATGGGACTCATTCACCCAGTGTGGAAAATTAATCTCGCTTCTGATGAAAATTGTCAGGAACAAGTTTCTAAGTGTCAGGATCTAGAATCTGACAAAACACATATATATAGCCTTAAGGTGGGACTCATTCACTATTGGTGGTGAATCAGTCCTCTCCCAAAATTTTTAGAAATCAGGAGACAACTCTGCAACACTTGATTAGAGGATGTCTTCTTGTCGGGTTGCCAAAGTCAATTATGTAGAAAACATATAAAATACCTTCTCCAAGCTTGAAATATGGTTGATTTGACTTGAAGCACCTAGTTGACTTGTTGATCACTCTTCAAAACCTAAATTCTTGGTAAACCTACATACAAAAGTTTGCAAATACACAAGCAAGAGGTGGAAAATGGTTGAAGGTTAGCAAATAGGGGTTTGCCTTGGTCAAATCCCACTTTGGTAATCAAACACTTAATGAAATAATTGTAGAAGTTGATAAACCAACCTCACAGACCCCAATGAACACCTACAAGAAATAACATGTCAAAAAGAAAGATATCCAGAACAAAAAAGATGCTTTGCAAGCCTCAACCGAAAAATACATTAAAGAGAATGAATAATTACAATGGGATTAATCCTTAAGAAAGGAGATCAAACCCTAAAAGGAAAACGTAGTGTGCACACTTAATAATTAATAAATACTTAATTATTAATGTCTATAAGTTTAGCTTAAGTAAAACTAAAGTGATAAGTGACTTAATTAATTAACCAATATGATTAAATTAATTAAGTGAAATAAATTATTACTCTAACATGCCCCTTAAGATGAACTTAGGAAGTAGCTAATCACTAAGGAAAAGATGCATGAAAGAAAATATGGGTCCCGACAACAAGGTTTGATTAGGTAGCCATATACAAATGCAATGCAAACTAAACCAAACGGGGTAAAGGAGAAAACCACGTGGGAACAAAACTCCTCCCCAAAATAGGATGCAAAAAACAACTAAGTGATGAAAGATGGAGGACTCCATAAGACACCCCAAGGATGCCATCCATCACAAAGATACATGAAAGAACCCCCTAGAAGAGAGGAAGAAAGAGACCACATAGCCCCCCATAATGAAGTAGCTCCAATAAGAGTAAAGAAACCACATCTCCTGAAAGAAGTGAGGGAAAAAGCCTCATGAATGTAATCTATAAAGGTGAATCAGGTGTAGCCCAAGATGTCTCCACAGAAGTAGGTGTGACTTCAACCAATGAAGAAGTCAAAGTAGGGAAAGACTAAAGAGAAACCTCCAAAGATGAATGATCAACTAGGTCTTGTTGCACAAAAAATGAAGAAACCACATATGTAGCCAACATAGCCATAGAAGTACTAACAACTACAACAGTAGGTGGAGGAGATGGAATGGATGGCTCAAGAACTAGATCCGAAGTGAGAACACCAATGTTCAAGAAGCCAAATGTCTCCTTTGAATGATGATTCACACTAGAAGTGTGATGAACAACTGTAGGAACAAAAGCACTATCAAAAGAAAAATATGCAAAGGAATACAACCAGGATAAGTGATCCATCACCCTAGTAGCAATAACCTCTCTACTCTCCAAGTCTCTAATGAAAACAGAATCGGGTGTGAACTCCACAGATCTCCCATTGCCTCCATGTGTGATCTAATATATGGAAAGAAGGTTGTTCATCAAATTAGGAACACATGCAAGACATCCTAAAAAGTGTTGTCCCAAAAACTAATAGACCCCTTCCATGTAACACTCATGTATGTATTGTTTTCCATCAAAATAGGAGACATAGTGCAAGGCTCAAAGGAAGAGAACATAGACTGTGAAGATGCCATATGATGAGATGCTCCTAAATCTAGAAGCCCTCCCTGATCCAAGACCTGAATAAGCACAAAGAGCATGCCCCTTCATATTTGATGAAGTATGTAAACCAGCTGTGCTCTTGTCATGTTGCTCTAAAGAAGAATAATGAGGGGAAGGAGATGATGCAAACATCCTAGAAGGAAAATCAATTTGATGTTTCTAAAGAAGTTGCTTCAACTCATCAATTTCCTTCTTATAGCAACTATGTTTTGCATGTCCTTCTCTCTTGCAATATGCACATGTAACCTTCTCCTTCTTAAATGATTTCCCCTTAGAAGAGGAGGATGAATCTGAGGACTCCTTTTGCTACTCATGTGATTTGGAATCCTTTTGTTTATGTTTCTTGCCTTTTCCTATAGAAGCCTTCTAATCTTTGGGCTCTTGTGATGCAATATGTGCATGTTATGTAGAAGGTTTCAACTTCCCCATTCTATCCAACTTGGCTTGCTCTCAAGTGAGAGAAGAAGCAAAATCATCAAGGGAAGGCATAGTAAATCTAGTACCAAGAGCATCCCTAGTGGCATAAAAGGTAGATACAAAAACTGAATAATCTAGTCTAAGCTTAGAAAGAATGGACAATATCAACTAAGAGTCCTTCTAAATACCACACTATGTCAACTATAATCTAAGAGACTTGAGTTTAGTGAAAAACTCTTGGATGTTGTCAAAATCCTTAGGATTTAAGCCAATAAGCTCATTCTCCAACTGGAATCCTCTCATAGTATCTTGCTTCCCAAACAAAGACTCCAAAGTAGTCCAAATCTAATGGGGTGTAGTGTAATACTCAACATGAAAAATAAGATCAGGAGAAATAGATAGACATAAAGTACCAAAGGACTCATCACACCTATTAAACCACTGTCTCTTTTCAGTAGCACTTGTAGGATCAAATTCTATACCCATGGTCACCATGTACAACCCTTTGTGCATCGAATAAATCTCCATTTTTTTTCCAACCAAAGTAGTTGAATGGAGTAAGCAATGCAATATTATGTGAATCCATGATGAAAGACAACAATATATACTCTCAATAGAAAAAAAATTCTCTTTGATCTCAAAAAAATAGCCTAAATTGCATGTTTCCCAATAAAATAACCAAGAAAGAAAAAGCTAAGATCTTAAAAAAAAATCAGATACCTTGTAAATTTTTTGGAAAAATAAGGTTTGAGATCTGTGTAGAGGATGGAGTCATCTTTTTGATGCTGTGAGAATGGCAAAAAATAGAGTCCAAAGTCAAAAGTTATGCCTCTTGGGCTGAAAACAACTACTTTTGACTTCAGAGGCCGAAAAAATCATCAAAAAGGAAAAACTAGAAAATCAAACCTACACCATTGGATAATTCCTAGAACCAGCTTTTGATGCCTATTCATTTTCAAAAAATGGACACCGCATGCAAAATTTAAACCTAATTCCATGAAAGTGCTCCAAACTACACAAGTAGACCCTCAATAATCCCTTGGGGCTAAAAAAAATTGGCCCCTGGTCGCATGGAAGACCAAGGGGCTGGTGGTTGGGGGCTAGAGTTGAACCCCTTGGTTAGCCATGTGACTGTAGGCTACGTTGAAGTGGCTGTACGGGGCTAGGTGCTTAGCGCCTGGTCCACCAAAGGACCTACCTTGTGAAGCATGTTGGGAGGCTATACGACCTCTTTGGCAAAACAAATTGCTCTTTTTTTAACAGCTCCAAAATTGACCAAATGACAAGCATTCCTAGGGTTTTTGGGCATTGCGAATGCAATGGTGACCTCCATTTTTCCTAAAAATTCCTAGAAAAAAGGCTACCCCCAGATCTTTCAAAAAGATTCTTGGATTGAAACCCTTGCACTTAAAAAATCACTATAAGGCATTATCCTTTAAAAGATGAACATGCAACTACAAATCTGAAGCTCTGATACCATGTAGAAGTTGATAAACCAACCTCACAGACCCCAATGAACACCTGCAAGCAATAACATGTCACAAAGAAAGATATCCAAAACAACAAAGATGCTCTACAAGCCTGAAGTGAAAAATGCATTAAAGAGAATGAAAAAATACAATGAGATCAATCCTTAAGAAAGGAGATCAAACCATAAAAGGAGACCCTAGTGTGCACACTTAATAATTAATAAACAATTAATTATTAATGTGCCTAAGTTTAGCTTAAGTAAAACTAAAGTGATAAGTGACTTAATTAATTAACCAATATGATTAAATTAATTAAGTTAAATAACTTATTACTCTAACAATAATTAAATGCAAGAGAATGATAAACAAATAACATGCAAATGCTATCAACTTACCAATTCCTTGTGAATGAAAATTTGAAGCTGTGTCAATGGATGCTTCAAAATGCTTGATGAATGCTTGATTTGATGTTGTAAGATGCTTGAATGCTTGAGTGAATGGAAAGATTGCTTGGATGTGATGTATGATTGTAGGAGATGTAAAATGAGGTGAAAATCACTTATTTATACAATCTTGTGCCTTAGTAACCCATTGATACCTCATCATAGGCTGACATCAAGTGATTTTGAATAAAAACCTTAAAAGAAATTTAAAATATTTTGAATTTGGATCCAAGGGGGACTCATTTTCCACCCATGGTGAATGGGTCCCACCTAGGACCTAAAAATGGGTGTTAGGAATTAAGTTATATTTAATGTTATTTGGCGGGTTTACATTCAAAAATGCACTTAATTAAAGCTTATAAGAGCATAAAGGGTTCAATATAAAGCATAATAAAGGTGTAAATAGTGAAACTATTCCTAGAAAAGTGTGAAATATTGTTACAAGACTTTACAACACTTTAAAATAGGACTTGATAAGTAATGAAAAGATGATTTTTAGGTGAATTGTAATGAATAGAGTCTAGAAAAGTGTAGAAATGTTTTATAACAGTTCACAACACCTTCACAAGATGTCATTATTTAAATTTTAGTACCTAAATATGCATGTTCAAGCACATTATAACATAAAATTAGAGAAAAATAGACCAAACATCATGAATCAAGACCTAAAAGGCCATGAAAATGACAAGGGGCCATTTTTCTATGGCATATTTAGCCCCCACTTTAGTGAGAGGATGAACTTGCTTCAAACTCACACTAAAGTAGCCATGAATATTGAGAGGGGGGTTCAAATGCAATTATGTTAGCAAGATGGAATATCAACAATCAAGAGGGATAATCAAGCCCCCAGGATGAAGATCCCATGGAAAACTAAGTATAAGAGCAAAGGAACACACAAGTGTTGAAATGAAAGAATATAATGAAGCTTTAATCATCTATCCAGCTAGTTGTGGATTAGATCTAGGCTAATTGTTTGAAAAAAAGAATGCATACTCACTCTGGGGTGACATAACTCATGGTGGTCTACCAAGTGAGAAGGCCCAAAAGCTAAGATACATACGATAGTTGGTATGCAGTCACAAACTCAAAGGTGGCTATGGGGAAAGTCATGCCACTGAATGGGATTCCCACTCAACCATATCAAAGTTATACCGTGTGATAACTTTAGCAAGGTGCCACAAAGGAAAATTTCAGTTTGTGCTTCATGAGTCAAGCAAAGTTGTGTATGCTTAGAACTCATGAAAAAAAGGAAAGGTGCCACAGGCATGCAAGTTGCGTTATGCAAGGTGGAAAAAATGTAAAATGTAAAAATGAAAAAATGTAAAAATATAAAATGCAAAAAGTGTTCAAAGGAGTCTTGTTAAGTTCATGCAAGGTCAATCACTTAGGGAACATTGTGTCTAATGTATCCAAGAGAGGACCAATCAAATAATAGTATATTCACAACTTAGGGGATGTAGTGCATCACATCAAGCCACCAAGAGGAATGTAATATGCTTAGATAGATCACACTTATGAAATACATCATCCCCAATGTCATCCACAAACTGACGAACACATCATATGAAAAACAAGGCTACACTAGGAACCAAGAATGCAAATGAATTAATGGTAATGTATAACCCCCACTTTAAAGGAATTTCCACACACCGTTTTGTGAGCAATTATTTTAAAGTAGCGAAGGAAAGAAAATGTAGAGAAAAAAATGAAAACAAGACATGAGAGCCAACTTGGAAAGCCCTATGCTGAGTCATATGTTTCTAAGTAAGGCTGGATCATGTAAACGAAAAAAAAAACAAAAGAAAAGGAGTTGCCCCCCATAAAATAACACACCAAACACATAAGGGATGTATGGATTTGGTGTCAGTATGTTCATCGTTGCAATATTTTTATGAAAGAGCTCAGAACTGTCATCATTCCCCAAAGCACATAAAATTGGAAGAATGACACAAAAGGAGTGAAAAATGAAAAAAAAAGTCCGTTTTGGGTCAACATGGAAGATACATTATGGTCTCAACACTTTGCATCGTCCCCAAAAGGAGAAACACAAGAGAAAATAAATGAAAAGGAGAAAGAAAAGAAAAATCCTTTTGGTCCAACATGAAGGAGACATTTTGGTCTCAATTCCTTGCATCATCCACAAAAAGAGAACACAAAACAAAAAGGAAAAATGACATTTTGGGTCAACATGGAAGAGATATAGGGCATCTCAATGCTTTGCATCATCCCCGAAAGCATAACACAAAAAAAGAAGGAAAAGGACCTTTTGGGTCAACATGGAAGAGACATAGGGCATCTCTACACTTTATGCCATCCCCAAAAGGAGAACATAAAACAGAAAAGGAAAAAGGAATATTTGGGTCAACATGAAAGAGACATAGGGCATCTCTATGCTTTGCATCATCCCCAAAAGTAGAACACAAAACAAAAAAGGAAAAATGACCTTTTGGGTCAATATGGAAGAGACATGGGCATCTCTATGCTTTGTGTGATCCCCAAAAGGAGAACACAAAACAAAAAGGAAAAGGGACCTTTTAGGTCAACATGGAAGAGACATAGGGTGTCTCTACACTTTGTGTCATCCCCAAAAGGGAAACACAAAACAAAACAAAAGATGGATTGCATGACATATAGAATAATAGATGTACAAATAGAAGAAGTGTACAAAGAGAGAGAACATCAAACACACGATATGGGGGAACACGATATGCACATGAAGGGAAAAATAAAAGTAGAAAGTAATGCAAATGTAAGTAAACCATTAACTAAGTTATTGGTTTCTCAATATTAAATAGTTAAGAAAAAAAGGAATAACATAGTTAAGAGACAAAGACAATTGCATGACAAGGGAAGGCTAAGAACGTCATACCTCCACACAAAGTGTAAAGGAAAGAATGAGCCAAGGTGGGTGATGGAAAGGATCATGCAATAGTGAGAATGAAAGATTCTAAATCTATGGCATGATAAGGGAATGGTGTTTTAAGGGATGATAGGAAAATAGTCGGTATCAGTGAAGTGATATTTGTCCAGTATCTCATTCAATGTTCGACATTCTTCAGTTTGATGTCCTAGAACACAATGATATTTCCAATATGGTATGTTAGAATCTTTAGCGAAGATGGCCAACCTGTTTGAAGGTGGTAAGAGTATAAGGCCTTTGTTTAAAATAAATTGAAGTCTCCTTTCACATTTAGGTGGTGGATGGGTAGGAAACTTGAGTTTCTTTAATTTATAAGGTTGTTTTCATTTGATAGACTCTCCTTGTTCATGAATGGAAGGAGGAAGAGGACCCATGGGGATCCTAACATCATTTTCCTTATAAGGAGGTAATGGTTGTTCACATGGAAGGAGAATGTTCAAGTGAGAAGGAGAATCAAAGATCATTGTACCAGGGTGCTGTCACAATAGTGGTTTACAATACCTGTGAGGAACGGATTTTAGCTGAAATCACATATTTTTAGAAAATATAATGATTTAATCCTTAAAAAGTTCCATTTTAAGGATTCCAATTGAAGAGGGTTTGATCAAATCACCTTAGATCAAAACCCCTTGGATAGAACCTCTCTAGTTTTAAACCATACCTATAAATGTGTCTCCTTTACACCTATCAAAATGCTGATCATAAAAAATCACTTTTGATTTAGCTTTTGGGGGATCAAATGAATTCATTTAAAATTTATTTGAAATGATTATGGTATTCCTCAAAACAAGCTATCCAATGAATATAATTTTAATATGTTTTGGTTTTGTTGTGTATTTCTTTTTAAGTTTTATTAAACATAGGTTTTTCATCGAAAATGAATTTCTTTGTTCTTCACATGTGGAAAAATAGAATATTATCAAATTTTTTGAAAAATATGAGTGCACCAGATATTGAAGTCCTTGATCCAACAAAAAAAAAATTTTTTTGACATATACAAAAAAAGTTACGCATTATACGGTCGCGATGTGTCTGAATTGTAATTCGTTTGACTTTGAAACTTGACTATGGAAAAAATATTCAATAAAAAACTATCTAACCAAGTGGAAGCACTAGATATCAGAGTAAAAAATCTAAATTTGAAAGAATTATAATTTTATCCTTCATGGAAAAAAACTTATGCTTATAATGTGCGTCACTTTTTAAAAATGTTGTTTTCTAAAAAAATCAATTTTCGTGGGAGATGGAAAAAGAACTGTAATTTTATTCCAAAAATTTTGAAAAAAATATTTTTAGAATCTATAGACAAAATTTGATGAGACTATAGTTTGCACCATCTCCAAATTCCTCACGGTTTAGCCGCTATAGGTGCTCGAATGTGAAGATTTAGTTAAAAATAATAATTTCAGTGTCCAGTTTGGCCAAAAATTGTAAACCACTATTATGGGATCACCGACCATCATCTGGAAGTCTCAAATTTTCAAAATGAGGCTTCTCACTATGAGGAGGATCTTGATATCCTAGTCTTGTAGAGTTTTCTTCATTTGGTGTTTGTTCAAGGAGTTGGTGAATGTCATGTTCATGTGTTGTGTCACAACCTTGTTTACTTAGGATATAGAGCTTTTACCATATGTTTCTTCAAGGTTTATGGGAGTTTTTGTGACTTTGTGATCATAGAATGGTTGTAAATGTGTTTGTTTAGAGGAACTAGGTCCACTCAAGGGAGAAACCTTAGGTCCTTCATTTATTTCAGGATGCAAGTATGTAAACTAATCAGGAGGTGCAATAGTAGGAAGATCTTGTGACTTCATGGATGGATAGAAGGTTGTAGTGGCTTCTAGGTTATCAAGGAATTCATTGTAGAACTTGGTCATGCTATCATCTTCTCCAATGATGTCTACTTCACAAGGAGGAAAATCATGATGAGTTGAAGGAGCATGTGGAAGTTCAAGGTCATTAGGGTCACAACCAAAGACACAATTAGACATGTCTACTAAGGATTTTAAGGAATTCCAAAACTTATTGAAAGAAAATGCCATGATGCAAGTAAACTAAGATGCAATAAATGACTAAAAAGAGAGATACTGGAAATAAAAATAGAAAGCGACTACAAAAAACTGTAACGCGGGAAAATGGCAGAAAATGTCTGAAAATGTTGTTTAAAAAGTCTAGGTGGACTAATTTGTCCAAGGTGGCGAATGAGTCCCGGTATGGGAATTTTTTGTGCTTTTAAGAAAATTTAATGTGATTCTAATTCTTTTCAGAATGCAATGAGGGATGCAAATGCAAATTTTTAGTTTTTTCAATGATATGCAATGCAAAAAGAAATTTAAATGATTCTTTCATTAATGTAATTTTAGAAACCCCAGGATGCAAAAAACAAACAATACCCTAATTGAATGTTGATGCAAATGTAATCTAGGATGCAAGATGCAAATGAAATTAGAAATGAAAAGTGTTGAAAAGGCAAGTTCACCAAAATGAATTTTAGATTTTTGGCAACACGAGGCTCTCTAGCTCTTCTAGGGATTTTCACCTAAAAGGAGAGAGGTAGGCCAAAAATGCTAACTAGGTTCATTCAAATTAGGATGTATATGATGTTATTTAAGCTAAATGAGATTAACTAAATGCAATTAAGTAATCTATATAACTAATTATGTATGCAAAACCTAAGATTTATGCTATGATAGAAAACACAATGTGATATGCAAACAATGAGCTATCAATGAATAAATGCAAAATAGATATAAATGAGCTAAATTAGTGTGCACTTGGAGGTCTGATGAAGATTTTTGAATGTTCTAAATGCTATCTGGAATCACATAAAATCACCAGTGGGACTCATTCACCCAAGGTGGTGAATTAGTTCCCCTTCTAATGAAAATTGTTGGGATCAGGTTTCTGAGTGTCAGAATCTGGAATATGACAAAACTTAGATTTCCAGCCTTATGGTGGGACTCATTTGCCACTAGTGTAAAATCATTCCTCTCCCAAAATTCTAAGAAATCAGGAGACAACTCTACAACACCAAATCTGAGGATGTCTGCTTGTTGGGTTGTCGAAGTCAATTATGCAGGAAATAGACAAAATACCTTCTCCAAGCTTGAAATATGGTTGATTTGACTTGAAGGACCTAGTTGACTTGTTAACCACTCTTCAACACCTAAATGCTTGTTAAACTTGGATACAAAATTTTATAAATACATAGGTAAGAGGGGAAAACTAGTTGAGGGTTAACAAATAGGGGTTTGCCTTGGTCAAACCCCACTTTGGTAATCAAGTGTACTTAATAAAATAATGAAATGCAAGAGAATTATAAAAAAATAACATTTAAATGCTATCAACTTACCAAATGCTTATGAATGAAAATCTAAAGTTGTGTCAATGGATGCTTCAAAATGCTTGATGAATGCTTGATTTGATGTTGTAAGATGCTTGAATGCTTGAGTGAATGGAAAGATTGCTTGGATGTGATGTATGATTGTAGGAGATGTAAAATGAGGTGAAAATCCCTTATTTATACAATCTTGTGCCTTTGTAACCCATTGATAACTCATCACATGCTGACATCAATCCATTTTGACTAAAAACCTGAAAGGAAATTTAAAATATTTTGAATTTGGAGCCAAGGGGGACTCATTCGCCACCCATGGTGAATGGGTCCCACCTACGACCTGAAAATGGGTGTTAGGAATGAAGTAATATTTAATGTTATTTTTTGGGTTTAAATTCAAAAATGCACTTAATTAAAACTTAGAAGGGCATAAAGGTGTCAAATAAAGCATAAGAAAGGTGTAAATAGTGAAACTATGCCTAGAAAAGCATGAAATCTTGTTACAAGACTTTACAACACTTTAAAATAGGACTTGATAAGTGATTAAAATATGACTTTTAGGTGAATTATAATGAATAGAGTCTATAAAAGTGTAGAAATTTTTTACAACACTTCACAACACCTTCACAAGACATCATTATTTAAATTTTAGTACCTAAATATGCATGTTCAAGCCACATTATAACATAAAATCAAAGCAAAATAGACCAAACATCATGAAACAAGACCTAAAATCCCATGGAAATGACAAGGGGCTATTTTTCTATGGAACACCTAGATCTAATGTTTGCTTGTAGTGTTGTAATTTTGGGAAATTTGGCATAAAAAAGTATAAATACAAGGTTATTTCACGTAGTTTCATTCTAGACTTTCATAAGGAATCAAGAGTACTTTCACAAGAGAATTATAGAGCTTTCAAGAGTATTTCTAAGCCATTCAAGGGAATATTTGTAGAAGATTATTGCAAAAAACAAGATCCATTATCATGTCAAAGGCTTGATGAATCATGCATATGGTTTTGAGCTAATGTTATGATGTATTGTTGAAAATGAATCCAAGTATTCAAAGGCATTATCTTTCATCAAGAATCAAGATCAAGACCTCCATCCACTGAGGCCACTTCATTTATTTTTGTAGATGTACAAGGTTCTATTATTTCATTTTATGTTTCATGTCTCATTTCATTCATGCTTCATTTCTCATTAAGGTTTGATTACCAAAATGAGATTCAAAAAAGGAAATCCCCCATTCCCTAATAATAAAAAAACACTTTTTCTCTCTCTTTGTGTGATTGTAGGTTTATAGGTTGAGAAAAAATGGATTTCAAGCCCTCAAAAGTACCAAAATGACAAAGTTGAAAAAGTTGTCAAAGTTGTCATGAAAATTTGTCAAGGCTCATATAAACTAAAATATAAAATAAGATATCCAAACTATTTGCATGAAAATAGTGGGAAAGTTCTTATTTAATCCATCTTCAAAGGCTCACAAAGTTTCACTTCAAAATTATACTCCTGGGACACTTTGCAATAAAACAAGAAATTTTACAATAGTTTAGGTGTATGAGTCCGAGTAGTGCCTTTTTACCAATTTTTAGAAGATTCTAACCAGTCACTTGGAGGTTATAGATCTTGCCTAGAAACCCTATATTGGGACTAAATCACCCAGTTTGGCATATGAGTCCTAGTGAGCATTAAAATTCAAAATTTTAGGGTTTCAGAGCTTGTTTTGATCACATATTTCTTCCAACAACCCTTTTGTTTCATTCTCTTTTATCAGTCTAATTTTAGGTTCTTAATTCTCTAGGTTTCATAGCTAGATTGGTGCATTACTTTCATTCCATTTCTTTCTAAGAATTTTCTTAGTGGTGAACCACATTTTTATTTTAATCACACCCCGAGGACACCTTATTATAGATCTCTTTCCCTCATTTCCATTCTTAGATTGAGATCTCTAATGCTTCCTTGAATGAAACTTGAAGGAAATTGGTGGTTATATCTCCCAAAGCATAGAATTTTTTTTTTCCACATTTCAAATGTTATCTATGATGATGCTTTGATTACTTTTATTATGTTGTCATGAATAAGTTATGGGTGTCACCCTCTAGTGTTTATTTGATAAGCTTTTGTCTATAGATGTATGGTTGAGTTTCTATGTTTTAGTTGTCTTGGTAGTAATGAGGAAGTACTGAATATGTTGAGGATGTACCTCTATGCTTGGTTTCCAAGTGATTTTGAGGAGAAATAAATAAAAGGAGGAAATAGTGTGTTGCGGTGGTGTTTTGTGTTGCAAAGTAGCATTTTGGTCTAGCTCCACATTTCTTCTAGGATGAAGATTTGCTTGTGAAATTTGGATATGTTGATCAAAAGTGTTTAGTGGTAGTATATCTAGAATTTGGTGTTCTATATCATTGTACAGAGGAAGGTGTGTTCACCAGTGTGTGAACTATGTATTGTAGAGGTGTCTAGGAGATTTTTTTTGCTTGACATTTCTCTGCATAGTTAATCTCTCAGGTCTTGTGGATCTAGAAGGGTGTTGATAATGTTTTTGTATTTCTTTAGATGATGTTCTTCATGATATGGTGCTTTGAAAGTTAGTTTCTTGTGTTTCAATGTATATCAAAATTATTTGAGTGTACTGGGTGTGTACAATCTTCAACTGAAAATTATTGTGAAGCAATTTTTTTTTTAGGGTGTTTATATAATATTCTATATCATGTTCAAGCATGGTGTGTTTTCCTCAAGTCATATTTGGATGTGAGGAAGCATGTACATAAATATTGGTGGTGTTAACACATGGTCAACAGATCTTGGATGTTTACACTAATTGCAAAGTTACTTCAGTGTTTATGGAAGTGTGGTGTGGCATGTATGAGTGGATTTAGGTCCTAGCTAAAGTCTGTTGTGGTCCACCGTCATTCCTTTCCACCGCAAGAATGTTTTTGTGTAGACCTAATTTTAGTTTGCATGGTTGTGGTGCATAGCCGACCTTGGAGAATGTTTTTAAGGTTTAAGATGGTATAAATATGTGTTGAGTTGTTGAGAGATGTGAAGATAGATGTTTGTGATGTAGATGATGAAAATTTTAGAGTTTTAAGGTGCAAATTTGTGAAGTGTAGTGTGATCTTTCATGTGTTAGATTACTAAATGTAGTGAGTAGAAGGTGTCTATAATTATTTTAGTAAGACTACAAAGGTGTTGGTGATGATATGGTGGATTTTTGGTTGCATTGAGATGGTTCTCTCATTGTAACACTCTTCTCTATCTTTTTTGTATTCTAGCAGTGATCCCTCTAACAATGAGTTGGTGTTGATATTACTTTATATTGTGAGCTAATCCTAATAGTGGTTTTTCCCTTATTGGGTTTTCCATGTAAATATGGTTTTTCTTTGTGCATTGTTATGCTTTGGTTCGATGTCTATTATCTTCTTGAACATAATAAATCACTCTAATAGATTAAGGGTTAATTTAATTAATATGGATTTGAATGTTTGTGAGGGATTTAAATTTTTAAGGTAGAAATTTGATTCATTCCCCCTCTTAGTTGTCTTGTGCATTCAATAGTTTGCATAATCTCTTGTGGACACTATAGCATAATGGTATTACCACCTACTAAATGCTTCTATTAATAATTGGGCTACTATTAAAATAAAATTTGAATGTAGGTTTAAAAGTTTTGATTTTGATCTTATCCTAATAGTATAGGTGACACAACTAAGAAAGAGGAAAATGAACCCATGAGAGAATTTTTGGCTAAGTTTAATAGACTGGTGAATAGGATTGACACTACAAAAAGACCTCTAGAAGAGATGTATAAACATTTCTTTATTAATGCACAACATCTAGAAATTAGTCTTCTCTTGAAGAAAGCACAAGTAGCAAACTTGGATGTTGCACAAACAATGGAAATTGATTTAGAAGATGACTTTATTACATCGGGAAAAAGGAAGAGAGAAATACATTCTAATAAATCACTAGTTTCTACATACTCTGATCCTATGATCCAAAGATTAGCAAATGATATCATTACTCTTAAAAGACATGAAAAAGAATGTTTAGCCTTATTAGGACATCACAAGAATTGATAATTTTCAACCTAGTAATCAAAACCTTTCTCTTCCTCCAACTCAGAAAAGATTGGCAATATAAGCCCCTTCTAGAGACAATAAGAAAAATATGTACATTTTCCACCTCACTTCAGACCATTATGGGTCAAAATTCCCTAAGATGAATATATTTATGTGGATGAATACTATGAAAGAAGCTATTGAAAGAGTTATTGAGTAAGGAAATCCTTCTAATCAGTGTGGTATGGGTATGTGCAGGATCATGATCATGATGGGCCAAAAAGTGGCAATATGATGGGTCTGTGGCTGATGAATTTTTTTCACCCAAAATTGATGAAACAAAAAAGGTTTTGAAAGGAGATTCTTAGCTTTCCACCAATATAAATTATCCCTTACTTTAAATTTAATAAGTAATTATTATTCATTTTCTAGTTGAATTACGACTAAAGTCTTGATTGATAGGCTGATTGAAAAATATCTATAGATTTCAAACGGTATCACATTTTTTGAATCTAAAACATGCATCACATTCTATTCTTCACATACTATAGGATTAAAAAATAAAAATTGAATTTCATAAAGTTTTGACCAAGTTAAGGTGGTCAGACATACGAGTTTTTATATTTTTTAAAAGTTGTAATAAAAAAATTCATAATTAATTATTTACTTGGAAAAAAATTACAAAAAAATATGCATCACATTGAGACTTGAGTCTTATACTTATATCTAAAATATTATTAAAAAATATTATCATTTTATTGTGGTTAGGGTGGTCAGACAGACACCTACTTCTTATTTTTTCCCTAAACTTTAAGTACTATTGCATTGAAATTTCAAATTTTCACCAAATAGATTTTTTTACAAACTACATTCAATTTGCTACAGATTCTATTCTTACATATTTTTGAAATAATATAGATAACTTATTCAAATTTTTATGTCAAGTTTCCTAACTCTGATTTTTCTAATTTTTTTGCCACTTAAGGGCCTATTTTTTCCATGATGATCCTGCACATACCCATAGGCTTAATAGAAAAAATGTAACAGATAAATAATGCCAATACACCATATGAGCACCTGAATATGTGAGATTCTGAAACATACACGCTTTCAATATCCATAAGCTAATTCCCAAAACTGCAAGCAACAACTATCAACTGCAGAGGATTGCAGATCAAAATAGCAGAGGATACAAACTATATATTGGTTCTTATACCGGACCAAAATACCTGATCAAACAATATCTTAAACTTGTAGTCAACAACCCATATAACATGATGACATCAATGACAACACAAAGGCTATATAGTAGGCTATTCTTCTTCATTCTTCCAACAATCTTCCCCTTTGTCATTGATGGCAACATGTGCCAAAATGTTCTCTCCCCCTATCACCAGTATTTTTCACACGACTCTCTCCCCCTTTGAAATCAATGGCAAAGGGTGCCCAAAAAGGTAGGGTGTGAACGTATGAATCATCAAGTATATACAAAGGAATTCCAACTCCCCATTTCAAACATTCAAGTGAAAATGACACTTTTTACATGAAATATTTTCTTGTAGCTATCTCTTATGATCGAAATAATCCTTTTCCAAGAAAACACAACTAAATTCATCCTTTCACTCATACCATCCAATAAAGACAACTACATAAAATAGGATGTCTAGTTCGAAGATAGACATTGTTGTTCACATTATTCTATGTTAGAGAGTATTCCAAAGAGATGATCCAACTAGACCTCAATAATTTATTTAACTAGCGAGAAGGTTCTAACCAAGTTTTCTCTTTTCCTTTGAGAAATCATCAGTTCCACTTGGAATTCAGCAACTCTTATTCTTTTTTTTTTCATTCTTGTCTTTGAAGAAATCAAAACTCTTTCCAATACAATTCATCTCAGATTCAATGGCTTCAATTTTGCTTCTAAAATTGTCAACAATTGCCGACCACTGGAGACAATACCTATAGATGTCAGATGCTTCTTTGATGCATTCTCTTGTCTCATTAATGTGTTTAGATAGCACTTGTGTGGGTTTGTTACATCTTATCTCAATCATAGCTATGAACTTATGACCTTCGGGTCCTTCCAACAATGTTATTTCTTCAATAACCTCAACTAGATCATCTAGTAAAGAGTTAGACACATTTAAAACTGAAATACCCTTATTGAGAAAATAATCAACCAGTACATCATCAATCTTAAGTCTTTCAACCAGAGAGCATGCACTCCACATTTCACCAACCTTCTTCATATCACCTTTATCTAACATCATCCTTATATCCTCTAGATCAAAGGAGTCAGATCCAGATATAAATTCTTCTTCATTCTTCTCTTCTTCCAAGATAGCAATAACATTTTTTGTGATAGTTTTTCTTCTTTTATATTCCAGAGGGGATTCACTAATGACAACTTCAAATTCTTTCTTATCAGAGGAGAAGCCCACTTCAAATTGACTAGGTACTGACATACCAATGCATAGATTCGCCCTCAGGGATGCAATATAGGTTCTGAAAACACTTAAATTTTTCTCCATTGATTCCAAATACTTGTAAACTTTTTTTCCAAGAGGAATACTAGATTCCAACTCAACATTTTCTCTTCCTAGTAGCGAGCTCAGAAAGTAAAATGTCAAACATATGAGAAAATATCCAAACCGAAAAGGATATCCTTCGACCAAGGACATTCTAACATTCTCAATTAGGTTTTCTAGCAATAAGCTACACAAATCAAACTACTTTTTTTCCTTAACCATCATGTGTGCAAGATATACAACAATAGCCGAAGTCAAACCTTCACGATTTCTAAAATAGATTTAATAAGAAATGTCGTACGCAACATACCTTACATCATATAATCCATGATAGTATTTATCAATAGAGCTTGAGGGTCTTTGTAAATACTAGTAAGTTCCTCCACATCTCTATATTTCACAATTTTCTTCCCAGAGAGGTCCCCAACACTGCATAAACTAGTAAACATTTCAATTGCCTCTTTCATGATTAGGAAGGGTTTGTCCAACATAATATTGTCTTTCTTGAATTGAATTAACAAGAACAAGATGGAATCTTTATCTACAAACCAGGGAAATTCTCCCCATAAATCCATACCTAGGGTTTTTATGTTCAACAATTCATTTTTCTTCAGCCCTAGGTCCATTTCCTTCATCTTCCTGTGATCGAATTCTCCCAATTCAACACCCTTAAAAACTTTAGTGGAATATTGCCACTCGATCCTCTGTCCATCATTGTGCTTATCTATCTTGAATTCATTATTGTTCAATTGAAACTTCTTCCTTTTCCCTTCTTCCCTTTCTAAATTGAGAAATAACTCCTAATTATCTGTAATAATTCCTTCAGATTACCTCAAAATTTCTTCAAATCACTTTGAATTCACCTCAGGAATGCTCCAAGTAGTTTTTCAAATTCTTCAAGTGCACAAGTCATCAAGAAGACTTATGAATTTTACTTTATACACCATCGGTTTTCCCTAATTCACATTAAATGCAAAAAACTCCAAAAAGCTGACAAAAACCTTTGTTTTTCTGCACTGTAAACCCTAAATTGATCCAAAAAAGAATATCCTTGCAAATTTTCTTTTGGTTTCTTTTCAATAACCTCTATTTGCTCATTCTTTACAATATATCCTCATTCCAACATCTGACATGCCATACAACCAGGGGGTTTGTATAGTTTTTTGTTGATGCTTCCCCTAAGACCATGCTAGGTCTAATTCCCAGCTCGAAATTGTTTTCACTAGATGAGGGAAGAGACACATATGTTGTCTTTGGTTCTTCTTCTTTCTTTCTCGATATGTTATTCATCTCTTGCTTCACCTCATCTTTTTCAAATTTCTTTGCTGAATCATTCTTCTCTACCAGAGCAGTTCGCTTTCCCTTCTTACTTCTGCAAACATTTGAGATATGTCTGGGTTTGTTGTAGTTATAGCAGAAAACACTTTTTTGATTTATCTAACCTTCATTAACTTGATCTACATTGATTTTCTCTATGTCCAAATTTGTAAGAAGTATAGTAGTATCCATTAAAGGATTGATTAATTTTTCCTCCATTAAACCTACTCATCGTCACTTGACTAATCATTCTCACCTGATATTTGCATTCAGTGGCTTTATGTCCAAATTTATTGGATGAAAAAAACTACCTAGAAAACTAATTCATTTTACTTCTACAATTAGTTTCCCTGTGACCAAATCTGTTACATAAAAAATAGGTCTACACCATTGAAAGATGGATACCTTTGTGCATTAGGCACAAGCGGTCTTCTAGCAAAGTTTTTTGAATTTCTTTTTTGCTTCCCTTTGTCTTGAGTCTTATGATTATCTTTTGAGCTTTCACCTATTTCATTTCCCAAGCCACCTTTATCTTTACTTAATTTCTATACAACAAACAACTCATCAAGCTTGTTAGAGCTAGATTTGAAATTGTTCTGACAGAGTTTTGCTTTCTCTAGTTCTACTTTCAAGTTCACTACCTCTTGTTCAAGTCTAGTGCATTCATTAGTCTTGCTCTGTGCCATTGTATTCAAACATTCTTCAATTCTCTTCTTTTCTTCCACTATCACTTTCAATCTAATAATCTATTGTTTCAACTACTCACTCACTTCTCTATGTCTTTTGATCCGGTGGACATTATTCAGTGAAAATTGAAGTTTCCCATTTCTCTCCAAAATCTGCACCATCAAGAAGATCTCAGCATCCTAATTCCAACGCAACTCGAACGGAGCGAAAAGGAGTCTGTTTGCACGAATTATAGCCAGTCAAACCTTCGGTCAAACTAGAATCAGGGGCGTCCAGAAGGGAAAAAAATGATGTCGTCAAAAGTTGTCAAAGTTGGCATCATCGGGAAGAGCTCGTCGCAAGCTTTCCAACGCAACTTGTTTCGTCGAAATCCGACATCGTAGGCGCAAGATATCATCAGTCAAAGATCGTGCTATGAATGGTTGACTTTGACCGTACGGATGCTAGCGTCAGCATTCCGTATGGTACGGACTGTGAAGCAGACCGATCGAAATTTGACACGTGGCATCTCTATCATCATTGTACGGACCAGTCAGAATTCGACACGTGTCCTTACCGTACGCCATGTCGACAGTACGGTCAGCGTCCTAGTCATCGTTCGCGGCCTTGACAGCGCATAGTCAGCTGTGACGTGTCCTGCACAGCGAATGGCATCCTGGCACATCATCATCCAGTCGGCATAATTTTCAGCGTAGTAGGCGAATCGGGTTCTGCCACGTGTCCTTTCTTCCTCCACTCAGCGGTTCCAACATGTTGTCTTCTGCCACGTGGCATCGTCTTACATCCTCCACTATTGGGTCGGTTGAATATAGTTGCAAAAAGTTGTTAAGCGGCCCGCATGGGATTCGAAACTGCAACCTCCCATGCGTGAAGAATCCGCACCGCCATTGGACCAAACACCGAATGCTATTCTATATGTGGGTATCGATTTGTTTTGATCAGTTAGCAATTCCACTGCGTGAGAAAAATGCCGACAGCCGGGGTTGAACCCGGAACCGCCGGGTGCAACAAAACTTTGCTGACCACTACACTATTTGACGGTTTAAATGTATATTTTGAATTGGTTGATTTTGTTGGATTGTTTGAAACCGAATACCTTAAGTTTTAAACAAACTCCTCCCAATTTTAAATTAAAACAAACAATAATCCTTTTAAAGGATTAAATGAAAATCCCCGAAGTGATAAGGCCCGAAAATTGAAGGGCTTAAATTAATTTAGGAGATTTTTATGTAAAATAAAGGGGATTTAACAAGGATTTTTATGTATTTTGGAGAGATAAGGGAGATTATTAAAATCCAAATGTAAAATTTGGGAGATTTAGTTGTTTTTAGGGGGATTTGGAATATTTTGCAAATCAATTGGTTGAGAGCCAAATTGAGCAAATTTTATGTATAAAAAGGGGTGTAAGGTGAGAGTTGAATCAAAGTTTTTTTTCAGGTGACGAAGTCTTGAAGCTATGGAGATAATCAAAAGAGAGGTCTTGTGGGGATTCTTTGAGTCATTCTCGCACGTCAGAGTGCTGTTATGCTGCCGAAGTGCTTGGAGAATGATTGTGGTGCTTTGTAATTGATTTTTGGAGTTAATCGGATCGGTCTCTCTATTGGAGTGGACCCGGAGACGTAGTCACATTCTGTGACGAACTCCGTTATCAACTGTTTGCACTTCTCTTCTTCTCTCTCTTTCTTTCTCTCACTTTCTTCCTTTATGTTATAATCACCTTGTTATTACTTTCATTTTGTTATTTCCATAAGTTAATTTTGATTTAATTAACTTGGAATAATCATTGTAAAAGTTAAGCATTTAAATACTGCAATCTAGTCTAGATCCTACACAGATCAAGTTGGTATCAGAGGTCAGTTGACTAGTATTGCAATTATTTGTTTTTTGAATGCTAACGAGATCCAGGATTCAGAAGGGTGAAGGCAAGCTCGAAGACTTTAATCCTGAGATTGGAAAGCGTAGAACATTTCCGAAGATGTCAGTTTCTGGAATGGAGGTTCCTGAAGAAATCAGTGAGCAGGAATTTCGAAACGCATTCCTCGAGACGAAGGCAAAGGTGGACATTCTTTTTCAGGAGAGACAAGAACGGAAGGAACATGAAGAAGGTTCGTCGAAGCAAGAAGATCGCAAAGACATGAAAGGGAAACATCATGAAGATGGTGGCAAGCAACCAGATCATCCCTTTTCTTCTTCTCCTCCCTCTTCTCCTTCTCCTTCTTCTCCATCTTCTCCTCATTCTATTTCTTCTAATCCTTTCAAGAGTGGGTATAAGCCTAAAATAATACTGGATGTAAAATTTGATTTTCCTAAATATTGTGGTGAAATTAATGCTAAAAAATTGGATGATTGGATTCAACAAATAGAGGTCTACTGTAGAGTCCAGAACCTAATAGATGATGTTGATAGGATCCAATTAGCTACTCTTCGTTTAGGCGGTACAACTTTAACCTGGTGGGAGAGTAAATCTAAGGGAGAAGTTTCACAACATGGTAGAGTCAGTTTAACTTGGGCAGAATTTATTAATGCTCTTAAGAAGCAGTTTTATCCCTTAGGACATATGCAGCAGTTAATGATGGACTGGCAAATGTTTAGGCAAGGGAAAGGTCAAACTATCCAAGAGTACACCCATGAATTTAGGAAGAAGGCTATTGCTTTGAATGTTCCTTTGTATACCCAAGACACGTTGTTGAAGTACATAGGAGGTTTGCATTCCTATCTTAGGCATTCCATTTTGGTTTTGAACCCTTGTAATCTGGATGAAGTGTCTGTTCAAGCTACACACTTAGAGTCAAGGGGTAAAGGATCTTTTATTGATAATGATGTAAAGAAATCTTCTAAGAATGCAGAGACAGGGAAAGGAAAGAAGGTAGCTACGGTTAAGAAGGATGAGAAACTTTCTTGTACTCATTGTGACAAGGAAGGTCATGATGAAGAACACTGTTGGAAGTTGCATCCCGAATTGAGGCCTAAGTGGGCTCAAAGACGTAATCAGAAACATAAAGGTAAGGAGAAAGCCTCGAATGTTGTTATGGATCTTGGCTCAGATTCAGATGATGAGAGTAAGATAACAGCAATGGGTCTAAAAGGTAAAGCTTCTATTTCTGGTGTTTCTGTTGCTAGTTGTGCTTCTTCATCTACAGTTAATGATTTCTCTGAAGAGGTAAAAAGGAATGAGCTTTTTCATTTAAGGGTTGTTGCTAAGAATAGTAAAATTGATGCACTCATAGATAGTGGATCTCAGGTGAATTTAATTTCAGAAAGTGTTGTAAATAACTTGGGATTAAGAACTACACCACATAAGAAACCTTATCCATTAGGTTGGATTTGTGAAAATGATAAGCTGCAAGTAACAAAACAATGCACCTTAAGGTTCACAATTACTAGTAAATTTGTGGATGAAGTAATCGTTTGATGTAGTTCCACTGGATATCTGTGGGATAGTGCTTGGAAGCCCTTACTTATATGACAGAAAAGCAATCTTCTACAGGAAACAAAATCATTATCACTTGTTTAAAGATGGCATTCAGTATATTGTACATTCTCACAAGATTAAGATCATCATTCTTTTGCAAACACAGGCAGTTAAAGAGGGTAATTAATGCAAGTAAAGAGTTAACTCTTATGTCTGTCAGTACAGGTGGTTCTACACTTGAACTTGGAGTAGCTAACCAGGGTCAGATGTTGCAGGATGCACTTGCAGTACAGCATGAGAAAATGATTATTGAAAGCATTGATGGATCCTTGGGTAATAATGTTCCTGTTGTGAAGGATCGATATGTTGTTGACTTACTTTCTTTCATTTCTGCATTATTGTTCAGCTTGATGCTAGTCAATTTTTGTTGGTTAGTGGCTACGGCAATTGATGTAGATGCTTATGGAAGTGATAAAGTTATGTTTATGTTCAACAAACTTGTTGCAGTCTTGATTGTACTTGTGAGTCAGGTATTTAGATGTACAGAGGATACAGGACAAGTGGGGAGGCCAAGTCCTCACTTATTGTCAGAGTAAATGCCACTTTTGGAGGTCCAAAAGGTCTTCAGTGGGGAGTCCTGATCCGGTGGACATTATTCAGTGAAAATTGAAGTTTCCCATTTCTCTCCAGAATCTGCACCATCAAGAAGATCTCAGCATCCTGATTCCAACGCAACTCGAACGGAGCGAAAAGGAGTCCCTTTGCACGAGTTATAGCCAGTCAAACCTTCGGTCAAACTGGAATCAGGGGCATCCAGAAGGCAAAAAAATGATGTCGTCAAAAGTTTTCAAAGTTGGCATCATCGGGAAGAGCTCGTCGTAAGCTTTCCAACGCAACTCGTTTCGTCCAAATCCGACATCGTAGGCGCAAGATATCATCAGTCAAAGATCGTGCTATGAATGGTTGACTTTGACCGTACGGATGCTGACGTCAGCATTCCGTACGGTACGGACTGTGAAGCGGACCGATCAAAATTTGACACGTGGCATCTCTATCATCATTGTACGGACCAGTCAGAATTTGACACGTGTCCTTACCGTACGCCATGTCGACAGTCCGGTCAGCGTCCTAGTCATCGTTTGCGGCCTTGTCAGCGCAAAGTCAGCTGTGACGTGTCCTCCACAGCGAATGGCATCCTGGCACATCATCATTCAGTCGGCATCATTGTCAGTGTAGTAGGTGAATCAGGTTCTACCACGTGTCCTTTCTTCCTCCGGTCAGCGGTTCCAACATGTTGTCTTCTGCCATGTGGCATCGTCTTACATCCTCCACTATTGGGTCGGTTGAATATAGTTGCAAAAAGTTGTTAAGCGGCCCGCATGGAATTCGAAACTGCAACCTCCCATGCGCGAAGAATCCGCACCGCCGTTGGACCAAACACCGAATGCTATACTATTTGTGGGTATCGGTTTGTTTTGATCAGTTAGCAATTCCACTGCGAGAGAAAAATGCCGACGGCCGGGGTTGAACCCGGAACCGCCGGGTGCAACAAAACTTTGCTGACCGCTACACTATTTGACAGTTTAAATGTATATTTTGAATTGGTTGATTTTGTTGGATTGTAAGAAACCGAATACCTTAAGTTTTAAACAAACTCCTCCCAATTTTAAATTAAAACAAACAATAATCCTTTTAAAGGATTAAATGAAAATCCCCGAAGTGATAAGGCCCGAAAATTGAAGGGCTTAAATTAATTTAGGAGATTTTTATGTAAAATAAAGGGGATTTAACAAGGATTTTTATGTATTTTGGAGAGATAAGGGAGATTATTAAAATCCAAATGTAAAATTTGGGAGATTTAGTTGTTTTTAGGGGGATTTGGAATATTTTGCAAATCAATTGGTTGAGAGCCAAATTGAGCAAATTTTATGTATAAAAAGGGGTGTAAGGTGAGAGTTGAATCGAAGTTTTTTTTCAGGTGACGAAGTCTTGAAGCTGTGGAGATAATCAAAAGAGAGGTCTTGTGGGGATTCTTTGAGTCATTCTCGCACGTCAGAGCGCTGTTATGCTGCCGATGTGCTTGGAGAATGATTGTGGTGCTTTGTAATTGATTTTTGGAGTTAATCGGATAAGTCTCTCTATTGGAGTGGACCCGGAGACGTAGTCACATTCTGTGACGAACTCCGTTATCAACTGTTTGCACTTCTCTTCTTCTCTCTCTTTCTTTCTCTCACTTTCTTCCTTTCTGTTATAATCACCTTGTTATTACTTTCATTTTGTTATTTCCATAAGTTAATTTTGATTTAATTAACTTGGAATAATCATTGTAAAAGTTAAGCATTTAAATACTGCAATCTAGTCTAGATCCTACACAGATCAAGTTGGTATCAAAGCTCAGTTGACTAGTATTGCAATTATTTGTTTTTTGAATGCTAACGAGATCCAGGATTCAGAAGGGTGAAGGAAAGCTCGAACACTTTAATCCTGAGATTGGAAAGCGTAGAACATTTCCGAAGATGTCAGTTTCTGGAATGGAGGTTCCGGAAGAAATCAGTGAGCAGGAATTTCGAAAGGCATTCCTCAAGATGAAGGCAAAGGTGGACATTATTTTTCAGGAGAGACAAGAACGGAAGGAACATGAAGAAGGTTCGTCGAAGCAAGAAGATCGCAAATACATGAAAGGGAAACATCATGAAGATGGTGGCAAGCAACCAGATCATCCCTTTTCTTCTTCTCCTCCCTCTTCTCTTTCTCCTTCTTCTCCATCTTCTCCTCATTCTATTTCTTCTAATCCTTTCAAGATTGCGTATAAGCCTAAAATAAAACTGGATGTAAATTTTGATTTGCCTAAATATTGTGGTGAACTTAATGCTGAAAAATTGGATGATTGGATTCAACAAATAGAGGTCTACTGTAGAGTCCAGAACCTAATAGATGATGTTGATAGGATCCAATTAGCTACTCTTCGTTTAGGCGGTACAGCTTTAACCTGGTGGGAGAGTAAGTCTAAGGCAGAAGTTTCACAACATGGTAGAGTCAGTTTAACTTGGGCAGAATTTATTAATGCTCTTAAGAAGCAGTTTTATCCCTTAGGACAAATGCAGCAGTTAATGATGGACTGGCAAATGTTTAGGCAAGGGAAAGGTCAAACTGTCCAAGAGTACACCCATGAATTTAGGAAGAAGGCTATTGCTTTGAATGTTCCTTTGTACACCCAAGACACGTTGTTGAAGTACATAGGAGGTTTGCATTCCTATCTTAGGCATTCCATTTTGGTTTTGAACCCTTGTAATCTGGATGAAGTGTCTGTTCAAGCTACACACTTAGAGTCAAGGGGTAAAGGATCTTTTATTGATAATGATGTAAAGAAATCTTCTAAGAATGCAGAGACAGGGAAAGGAAAGAAGGCAGCTACGGTTAAGAAGGATGAGAAACTTTCTTGTACTCATTGTGACAAGGAAGGTCATGATGAAGAACACTGTTGGAAGTTGCATCCCGAATTGAGGCCTAAGTGGGCTCAAAGACGTAATAAGAAACAGAAAGGTAAGGAGAAAGCCTCGAATGTTGTTATGGATCTTGGCTCAGATTCAAATGATGAGACTAAGATAACAGCGATGGGTCTAAAAGGTAAAGCTTCTATTTCTGGTGTTTCTGTTGCTAGTTGTGCTTCTTCATCTACAGTTAATGATTTCTCTAAAGAGGTAAAAAGGAATGAGCTTTTTCATTTAAGGGTTGTTGCTAAGAACAGTAAAATTGATGCACTCATAGATAGTGGATCTCAGGTGAATTTAATTTCAGAAAGTGTTGTAAATAACTTGGGATTAAGAACTACACCACATAAGAAACCTTATCCATTAGGTTGGATTTGTGAAAATGATAAGCTGCAAGTAACAAAACAATGCACCTTAAGGTTCACAATTACTAGTAAATTTGTGGATGAAGTACTGTTTGATGTAGTTCCACTGGATATCTGTGGGATAGTGCTTGGAAGCCCTTACTTATATGACAGAAAAGCAATCTTCTACAGGCAACAAAATCATTATCACTTGTTTAAAGATGGCATTCAGTATATTATACATTCTCACAAGATTAAGACTGATCATTCTTTTGCAAACACAGGGCAGTTAAAGAGGGTAATTAATGCAAGTAAAGAGTTAACTCTTATGTCTGTCAGTACAAGTGGTTCTACACTTGAACTTGGAGTAGCTAACCAGGGTCAGATGTTGCAGGATGCACCCGCAGTACAGCATGAGAAAATGATTATTGAAAGCATTGATGGATCCTTGGGTAATAATGTTCCTGTTGTGAAGGATCGATATGTTGTTGACTTACTTTCTTTCATTTCTGCATTATTGTTCAGCTTGATGCTAGTCAATTTTTGTTGGTTAGTGGCCACGACAATTGATGTAGATGCTTATGGAAGTGATAAAGTTATGTTTATGTTCAACAAACTTGTTGCAGTCTTGATTGTACTTGTGAGTCAGGTATTTAGATGTACAGAGGATACAGGACAAGTGGGGAGGCCAAGTCCTCACTTATTGTCAGAGTAAATGCCACTTTTGGAGGTCCAAAAGGTCTTCAGTGGGGAGACCTAATCCGGTGGACATTATTCAGTGAAAATTGAAGTTTCCCATTTCTCTCCAAAATCTGCACCATCAAGAAGATCTCAGCATCCTGATTCCAACGCAACTCAAACGGAGCGAAAAGGAGTCCCTTTGCACGAGTTATAGCCAGTCAAACCTTCGGTTAAACTAGAATCAGGGGCGTCCAGAAGGCAAAAAAATGATGTCGTCAAAAGTTGTCAAAGTTGGCATCATCGGGAAGAGCTCGTCGCAAGCTTTCCAACGCAACTCGTTTCGTCGAAATACGACATCGTAGGCGCAAGATATCATCAGTCAAAGATCGTGCTATGAATGGTTGACTTTGACCGTACGGATGCTGACGTCAGCATTCCGTACGGTACGGACAGTGAAGCGGACCGATCAAAATTTGACACGTGGCATCTCTATCATCATTGTACGGACCAGTCAGAATTTGACACGTGTCCTTACCGTACGCCATGTCGACAGTCCGGTCAGTGTCCTAGTCATCGTTCGCAGCCTTGTCAGCGCACAGTCAGCTGTGACGTTTCCTCCACAGCGAATGGCATCCTGGCACATCATCATCCAGTCAGCATCATTGTCAGTGTAGTAGGGGAATAGGGTTCTGCCACGTGTCCTTTCTTCCTCCGGTCAGCGGTTCCAACATGTTGTCTTCTGCCACGTGGCATCGTCTTACATCCTCCACTATTGGGTCGGTTGAATATAGTTGCAAAAAGTTGTTAAGCGGCCCGCATGGGATTCAAAACTGCAACCTCCCATGCGCGAAGAATCTGCACCGCCGTTGGACCAAACACTGAATGCTATACTATATGTGGGTATCGGTTTGTTTTGATTAGTTAGCAATTCCACTGCGTGAGAAAAATGCTGACGGCCGGGGTTGAACCCAGAACCGCCGGGTGCAACAAAACTTTGCTGACCGCTACACTATTTGACGGTTTAAATGTATATTTTGAATTGGTTGATTTTGTTGGATTGTTTGAAACCGAATACCTTAAGTTTTAAACAAACTCCTCCCAATTTTAAATTAAAACAAACAATAATCCTTTTAAAGGATTAAATGAAAATCCCCGAAGTGATAAGGCCCCCGAAAATTGAAGGGCTTAAATTAATTTAGGAGATTTTTATGTAAAATAAAGGGGATTTAACAAGGATTTTTATGTATTTTGGAGAGATAAGGGAGATTATTAAAATCCAAATGTAAAATTTGGGAGATTTAGTTGTTTTTAGGGGGATTTGGAATATTTTGCAAATCAATTGGTTGAGAGCCAAATTGAGCAAATTTTATGTATAAAAAGGGGTGTAAGGTGAGAGTTGAATCAAAGTTTTTTTTCAGGTGACGAAGTCTTGAAGCTGTGGAGATAATCAAAAGAGAGGTCTTGTGGGGATTCTTTGAGTCATTCTCGCACGTTAGAGCGCTGTTATGCTGCCGAAGTGCTTGGAGAATGATTTTGGTGCTTTGTAATTGATTTTTGGAGTTAATCGGATCGGTCTCTCTATTGGAGTGGACCCGGAGACGTAGTCACTTTCGTGACGAACTCCGTTATCAACTATTTGCACTTCTTTTCTTCTCTCTCTTTCTTTCTCTCACTTTCTTCCTTTATGTTATAATCACCTTGTTATTACTTTCATTTTGTTATTTCCATAAGTTAATTTTGATTTAATTAACTTGGAATAATCATTGTAAAAGTTAAGCATTTAAATACTGTAATCTAGTCTAGATCCTGTACAGATCATCTTTTTTTGAATTTCTTCAAATTTTATTTCAATTTATGGACACATTCATTTGCAGCATCAAGATTTTCTTTCAGATCTCTATTTTCATTTTTAGCTTTATCAAGATCTTCAAGTGTAGCCTGAAGCTCTTCTAAATATCATCCATTTGATCAACCTTCAGAATCCTCCTCAAGTGGTTAAGATTTTCACCAAGCAACCAAAGCTCTAATACCAATTGTTAAAAGGTGCAAGACAACTGAGAGGGGGGGTGAATCAATTGTTACCAAATTCAAATACAAAAATTCAAACACTTATCAACTTTACAACTACACTATTCTATTATTAAGTATGAACATGAAATAAAAATAATACAAAGAAAAGTCAACACAATGAACACCAAATTTTAAATGGAAAAATCAACAAGGGAAAAACCACGGTGAGGGTCAACTCACAATATAAAGTGATAACAAAACTGGAACAAGAGGCTCACTCTCAAGGGCTCACTGCTTGAATACAAAGGCTCACTACTCAAATACAAAGGGTCATTGCCAAGGGCTCATATGCTCGAATACAAAGTCTCACTTCCTACAGAAAGGACTCATTGTCCAATAGGGAGGTTCTCTTCCTACAAATTATTACAAAAAAAAATTGGCTTCACAACCAAAGTGAAATGATGAGAGTGCACCTAACAAGTGTTGATACAGTTTCAGTGATGCTCAATAGAATGACTTAACACACTTCATCACTTTTGCACTTCTTCACATTCACATGAATGTCATTCCTCATTCTCTTTGCTTACTTCAATCTTCAAAACTATCCCACATATATATCTTATCTATTCATAAGCATCAATTAGGTCAGTCTAATTAGATGCAACCCTTATTTGTTGGCTTTGAGCATTCACATAATATTCCAAATACAATTCAAATGTTCAACACACAACATCATATCGACATGCACCTAAGATAGGTCACACATATATCTGCATAACGAAATTAATTCACCATAACACCAATTATCCATGAGGTTGGCCAGAGATAGGCTTAATAGGAAAAATGTAACAATAGAATAATGTTGATACACCATACTAGCACCTGAATATGTTTGATTTTGAACATACACGCTTGCAATATCCAAAAGCTAATTCCCAAAACCATAATCAACAACTATCAACCATGGAGGATTGCATATCAAAATACTAGAGGATAGAAACTATATATCGGTTCAGATACTGAACCAAAATACCAAATCAAACAATAACTTAGACATGCAGTTAACAACCCATATAACATGGTGACATCAATGACAACACAAAGGCTATATAGTTGAACCATTGATTTTTGGGTCTTAGGACTTCTCTTACTCTTCTAGGGTTTTTCACCTAAAAGGAGAGAGTTAGGCAAAAAATGCTATAGGGTTCATTCAAATTGTGTTATGTAGGATGTTGTCTAAGCTAAATGAAGTAAAATAAATGCAAATAAACGATTTAAATGACTGAAGATGAATGCAAGACTAAGATCTATTCTATGTTTGAAAACACGGTGATGTTTGCAAAGAGACTTTAAAAAATGAATAAAAATGCAAATTAAACTAAACAGAAGGTTGTTTCTCAGAATGAGTGCACCTGAAAAACTAAAGAAGACTAGAAAACTGATGAAACTTGAACTTGAGCTAACTGGGACTCATTTTCCACCTTGGTCGAATTAGTCCCAGATCAGGACTTTTCTAAATAGAAGCTATTTTTTGACAGTCAGAGACATGGATCTGTATCTGACTCAATTCTGCACCTCAGGAGGGACTCATTTTCCATGCATGGAGAATTAGTCCACTTTTACATTTGTGCAATTTCAAAGTTCTGTCCTGCACCTTGACACCTGCACAACAAATCCTGACGGAAACCCAATTTTGGATCTCAGAAAATTCCTACAAAATAGCTTAAAATTATTTATCTAATGGGGGGTTTTCCTTGGTCAAACCCCTAGTTGGGTAATTAAACATTTAATAGAGAAAAATCTACATAAACCCCAGCCATAGATGTGTTAAAAACTAGGAAATTCTAAATCATAACAAAAACCCTATTCTATTGATCTAGAATAAGAGATGCAAAGATGATTTGTGTGGTGCAAGATCTCAAACCCTCAAAACCTTACAACACATAAAAAAAAAAGGAATGAAATGGCATGCAAATGATAGACAAGAAAATTGCAAACCTTAATATGAAGATAGAGTGAAAATGGAAGATGGAATCAATAGGAAACCGAGTCCGTAGGTGTGATTTAGTTGCTAGTTGCACCTCTTCATCCTAGATTTCTTCATGATTCACCATAGGCATCCATCATCAACCCTTTGCAATATTGGATCTTGGCAATAGAGGTGAGCTTCAAGACCTGTAAAAACCCTAGTTTGTTGTCCTAAAACTTCAACTTTTGCTAATGAAACTTGTTGTGAAAGACTTTATTTTATGAATTTCTCTTGAGGAATGATAAAAATATGTGTGAAATGACTTGAAATTATTATTTATAAGAAAAAACAATGTATTTTCCTGTTAATTAGACCTAAGAGGATGACGTTCACCAAAAATTAAAGTTAAATTGATTAAATTCCTGCTTAAATTTGAATTTTCCCTCAAAGGGGACTCATTTTCCACCCTTGGCGAATGGGTCCCACCAAAGGGAATTCATTCACCAAGGTGGCGAATGGGTCCCACTATTGTTGTTTGAAGGTGGTTTTTTAGGGTATGAGATAATTAAATGTTGTTTGTCAGGTTTTATGTGATTTATTAGGTAAAATGGGCCTCTAGATCAAAATTAATGGGTCTAAGGGGCCTATAAATGTTGTTTTAAAGGGTAAATGATGTGAAGGGACTCAAAAGTGGGTCCAATTATGTGTGAAATTGTCTCTTTTCTCAAGAAGGTCCAAGTTTCTATGACACATTTAGCCCCCATTTTAGCACCCATATGACTTTATGTGCATATGTAAGCTAAAGGACTCTAAATGATGCACCTTATTACATAAAAGGATACTCATTCAAAAGGCAGGAGAATGAATCCCCCAGTGCAGTTAACTGCACAACCAACGTATTAGGAACTACATCCTGCAACACACATTCGTTAATTTCCCAAAAATCCTTTTATCTTAGAAATCAAGATAGGAATCCAATTTTAGGGTAGATGTATGCCCCCCATTGATTCCGTTTGCTTTACGAAGGTGGAATCAAGGTAGCAATCTAGCCACATCGAATAAGAAACATCATATCGTTGGGAATTTCTAAGTACCATTGCACACAATGATAGATAGATGATGATGTCGAGTGTGGAATTATGATTCCAATGCATCAAACAACATCAAAAATGGATTACCCTAGCTCTCATTATGTTGATTTGAAGAATGTCTACATTATGAGTTCTTAAAAAGATGATAACCATATGTTAATGTTTAAAAGTGAAAAGAGATGAAAACTCATTAAAAGAAGGAGAAGAAAGTAACTTTTCACTTACTATTCATTTTACCTTTGTGTAGCTTGAGAATGAGAAGTGAGAGAAGAACATTCTGAGCATACGAGATTACACTCCTTCACAACTGGATGATCTTCGTGAGCATGTGGCATGCAGTGAGCTGTATCATGAGGTGATTCAATTCTGTAACTTTCATATTGTAATTTTATAATAATTTAATGATTTTTATGAATGGACAGGTTAATTTATGGTTCTTAGGAAAAAAAAGTTCACAAAGTGTCTTGTTGATTTGTGAAGTGTCCAAAAAGGGTTCTAAAGTGTTTAGGGCCATTAGAAAAGCACACTAGATTGAGTTTAGCACACTTGCATGATGAAATATTGGAAATTTGAAGAATTTAGATGGGATTTAGAGCATTTTGTGATGAATTTGATAGGTCCCTTCCCGGTCGTGACATTGACTAGGGGGAAGACAACTCACATTTCTAAGATATCATGCACCAATGATATCAGTGATAGAGGTAGAGCATTTACAGTTAGTGGATATCTATTAGGAATATTTGATACCACCCATGAGATACCATGATGCCATGCTTATGGTTTTGTGTGAGCGATGGGATGATGATACTTGTACCTTTCATCTTCCCACCGAGGAAGTGACAATCACTCTCAAGGACATACACTGCATCCTCCGAGTTCCCATTCAGGGAGAGTGGGTATATTTCTAGGAGGATCTGTCATTCTGAGAGAAGAAGAGAGACATGTAGTATTGTTTAGGTGGACCTGTACATGATGAGAGGGTTAGAGCATAGATTGAGCTTCCTATGTTGTATTTGCGAGCTCCTATGGTTAGATAGATTATGATGCACACAGTGGTAGTGGTTCTCAATACAGATGGATGAGTGTCACACTTGGATGGAGGACTAGTACACTTGATACGAGGAATGCACAAGTAGAGAACAGTCTATGCTTGGGGCCGTTGCATTTTAGCACACTTGTATTATGATCTTGGTCAGTTTATATTTCAAGAGATCAACAGTATGGTCCATTGTACGCTTCTATAGGTGTGGTGCCTTGAGCATATCACATTTACTAGGCTTGTCAGATACCCTTATACTATAACTGCAGGTTACCCATGAGCATTCAACTATCCTTTGCAATGCCTGTGGTAGTATAGGGATTTACACTTTTGGAGGTTGAGATTTGACCGACTGGAGGAGGATGAGATTCTTTGTAGACCTTATCTACTCACTTTACAATGGCCAGATCCCACCAGATAGTTACAGAGGATGCAAATGGATAGGTATATGGCTGGGAGACATGACTATGTTGTACAACCATTCTATTATAGGAAAGTCATGCTATAGTTTGGATAGGTACAAACACCATCAAGGGAATGCTCCTTCATTAGACGATCAGTGCGGAGTGCCCGCAGGCCAGGTGATATTGTTTGGTTGACTATTGATCATGTTCATAAGAGTGATTTTGATGATTCAAATCATGATCAACCACCAGCATCCGATGCTGATGATGTTGGTAGCACACACATGCATGAGGAGTGGTGGTCATATGCATGACCAAGTCCTTTATTCCCCATGGATTTCCCTATAGGTGATGCAAGACCAAAACCAAATAGGGTGATGAGCTAGAGGAGAGAGCAGAGGAGGTATAGTATAGGCCAACATATATTTTTATAGATGTTATCGATGATGAGTACCAGTCTGAGGCAGATCCTTATTATGAGGACTAGGATGGAGGGGAGGATGATGAAGAGGAGGATGATTATGAGGAGGATGATTATTATGAGGAGCCACCCCTAAGCGAGGGTGATGAAGTAGCTATCAAGGATCAGTACGAGCATAAAGAGTCCTCACATACTTATAGGACCAGATCACGGGTAGGAGCTACAATAGACATCAACATTTAGAGTCAGAGAGATGCTAAAACCTCCTCAATGATCCCTAGAGAGGATGAGGTTGACATTCCTCATACACCTAGTGACATAGGTGATGATATTGGATTTTATGCATGTCCTTTAGTGATTTATGCTTTAGTTATATATATATATATATATCATAATGATGTGTTACTGATTGTGTACGTTGTCTATCTTGCAAGAGCGACGAGAGACTGGTGAGAGTTCTATCATCAGGCAGCCATAGAGATAGTGCCTGCATCCATCGACAAGGAGGAGATGGATCCTGACTATGTGCCCCCACCAATCATGAAGGAAGAGCTAGAGTCACTCAGACCTTTCACAAGGTTACAGGAAGCATACGAGAGTGTGAGGAGGCAACTCCATCGAGCTGAGAGTGGACTATAGTCAACACAGACCTCAACAGAGGTAGAGAGACTTCATGCAAAGCTAGCACATATACAAGAAGAGAGGGATCAGATGGCAGATGATCAGCTTGTAGCCATTGGTCAAGTACAGGGTCTGGAGTATGCACGAAAACTTGGTAGTTCATGATCACGGTCTCACATGACCATCTTACGACATCTAGGGACTGGATCACGAGTGGCAGATCCTAAGGGGTCTAGCTCTAACTGACCATTATGACATTGCATATGATATTGAGATGTATAGAAGACTTTGATATATATATGTGTAGACATGTGCTTTGGATGTTATGACAATTTTGCTCTTTATGTGGATGTTAAATTCTATGTGATTAATTAAATGACTTATAGTAAAAGTATTTAATTAATGGTTGTGGATGCTAAATCTGCATTTTCTCAAAACAAACATTAGCATTGTTATTTAACACAAAGCAAAATAAAAGCATCCCTATGAAATAATGAAACATGTTAATCATGCAATGAAAGGAATCCAAGAAACTAAATAAAACACATAATATCATGAATCAAAACCTATCCCATAGTGGATTGGTGCTATTGTGGAAAATAGCCCTTTCCCAACCCTTGATAATGCAAATGATGATGATGACGGACAAAATAAATTCTCAAATGAAGAGAGTGACTTTGCATAAGCTTTGTAGATGAGATACAAAGATTGTGGAGTTGTGAAGGATTTGATAAAGAATGAAGCCTTTCATTTATAGATTATTTTGATGAGAGAATGGCCAAATGGATGAATGTGGGACAAAGATTGGACCAATCAAATGAGGAAACTTGTCATCTTGTGATAGCTTGAGGATGAGCACATTTTGGTCAATGTGCCAAAGAGAGGGAGATTTGAAATTTGAAATTGAGAGTAAATGCTGAGTTTGACTTGTGCAAGGGGACATGTGAGAGCTATGTAAGAGCTCATAAATGACTTGTTGGATGTACATGTCCACTTGTTTTTGAATTCAAACTTGAGGGAATATTCCTCAAAGATTCCATGTTGATGGAAAATGTTAGATTTAATAAATCAATGAATTGATTTATTTGTGCAAGTGGAAAAATATAGAGAATGTGATGGCTAGTTAGGATAGGCTAATTAGGATTAGATTAGATTAATGAAGAATAGGATGTTTTGACCCTTTTGACTTGAATATTTGGATTTATTTAAACCAAAAAGGGATGGAATATGCATTTAGGATTTAATTAAATGAATGTTTGATTTATTTAATTGAAAGGTTGATGTTTGATTCATTTAATTTAAATGAACAACCTTAGGAATGGAATTAATGAGTTTTATTTACCTGATGCATGGATAAAGGTGAACTTGATTAATTTGATGAGTGGATGAATGTGAAGCCTGGTTTACTTGATGAATGCATAATGCTAAGTTTGCATGTCTATAATGGCTACATTATTTAACAGGATTGATGTGATCTAGTGTAAAATATATTTCAATTTTAACATAGATACAACATTGATAATGAGAAAAGAATATGTTAAATTAAATACACTAATAAGGATCTAACTTAACACGACAAGAATGTGAATAGTATGAATCCTAAAGCAATTATAAAATGAACTTAAATAATTACCTTAGTGTTTAAGACAAACACAAATTTAGTTGTCTCGAACAAAGCAATGTGAAAGTTATTTAGAATATCATCAAATAATTGTAAACAACACTATCATATCAACCATACTATTCAAAGGGGGTTAGAGATAATACCAACGCAAATGTGTGGAATTAATGGGTTCCCTAAGGGGTGTTCCATCAAGCTGCATTAAGAGATAAGCACCAAACCCATAATTGGTATCAACTATGTAAGGTCCCAACAAATTCATTGTCAGCACTAGCATTTCGTTGATTTTTAATAAGAACAAAATCTCCCTTAGAAAACAATTGAGGGATGACATGAATGTTGTGTTTGCATTGTAATTGTTTGATGTGATCTTGGAGATGTTCGAGAGCATTAATAAATTGTTTGTTGAGCATCTAAAGTTGATGTAATCGTTGATCTTTATAAGTGTCATCGTCAAAGATATCTCAGAGAGCAACTCACAAAGTAGAAATTTCTAACTCCAAGGGCATAATCACATCAGTTCCGTAAACAAGGCTATAAGGGGTATTTACTTTGGATGATCAAGCATTAGTTCAATAAGCCTAAAGCACATAAGATAGTTGTGTATGCCAATCTTTATGATGCTTGGTGACAGTTTTCTTGAGGATTTGTTCGAGAAGCTTATTAGTATTTTCAGCTTGTCCATCGGATTGCAGATAATACAGTGTAGAAAAGTGATGTTGAATGTTGAATATTTCAAGAAAGTTTTGAACTTCATTATTCTTAAATAGAGTTCCATTGTCTGAAATGATTGTGGAAGGGAGTCCAAAGCAAGCAATTATGTGATCCAAGATCAAACAGAAAATTGCTTCAGTAGTTGTAGAACGAAGGGGAATAGCTTCCACCCATTTCATGAAATAGTCTATTGTGGTTATGATAAATGTATGTCCAATAGAAGAAGGTGGTGAAATTTTTCCAATAAGATCTAACCCCCATACTAAAAATGGCCAAATGGGAACATTGGCATGGAGCTCAGCAGTAGGAGTGTGGATCAAATTTCTATGCTCTTGGCATTTCTGACATTGTTTAACATAGGTGAAGCAATCCTTCTCCATATGTATTCAATAATAACCCATACAAATAAGTTTTTACACTAATGAATGACCTCCAAAATGACCTCCATAGGCACCAACATGAGCCTGTTTTGAGCGCTAAAGGGATTTCAGAATCTCTAAGACATCATAATATGAGACCATTAAAATATCTTCTATATGATGTGTTTGCAAGGATAACATATTTAGCCACGAGTTTATGTAAACACTTTCGAGTATTCATTGTGGTAGGTTCGATAATGGTACCATATTTCAAATAGTTATATATTGTATCGTACCATTCACATGAAGCATCTTGAGTTATCACCAAAACATCTTCTAACAAAGTATCGATTGAAGGTTTCATGATGGGATGGATAACAAAGATCATGAAGTCTGTGGAAGGATCGTGTGGGGATATGAGAGAAGATGCACTTGCCATTGCATGTGCATGTTGATTATCTTTGCATGGGATGTTATCAATGGTGAATGAGTCAATTTTTTCTAATAGTCTCATTATAAGATCCTTGTATTTTAATAATTTGTCATTTTTAGTTTGATATGTACCATTGATTTGTTTGATGACCAATTGTGAATCACAAAATATCTTGATATGTTTAACGTTTAGAGATAAAGCAACATGCAAATCTATGATCAATGCCTCATACTTAGTTGTATTATTTATGCATAGGAAATTTAATCGATGGGATAAGGGAATAGGTTTTCCATCAAGTGGAATGAGTTCCACTCCAGCATTGGAACCTGTTGTACACTTAGATCCATCGAAAAATAAATCCCATGGTTGTATGTCAGCAGATAAGACATGATCATCAAGAAAGGAATTAGGAGTAGGTAAAGCAAAATGAGGAGTGTCAGCTAAGTGATGGGTTAAGGCTTGGCCTTTAATTGCTTTTTAGGAAATAAATTTAAGGTCAAACTCAGTTAACAACATTACCCACTTAGCTAAGCATCTGAAGATGTCTATTTTGTTGAAAAGATATTTAAGAGGATCAAATTTTGTGACAACTTGTATTTCAACATTTAGTAAATAATGTCGCAACTTACTAGTAGTGAATACAAGAGCCAAAAATTGTTTTTCAATTGGTGAATATCATGTTTCATATTCAATTAAAGTGTGGATAATGTAATAAACAGGGTGTTCTTTACCATGATTGTCATGTTGAGCCAACAATGATGCAAGAGCATGGGCTGATGCGGCGATTTACAAGATAAATGGTCTATGTGGCACTACAGGTTGTAAAATAGGTGGAGTGGCTAGATATTCCTTGAGACTCTCAAAATTCTATTTACAATTCTATCGGCTCAAGATGCAACAAAACAACAGATAGCTTAAATTAGACCTTGTAATGTATGCAACTGAGAAATGTTCCTAGGAGGTGGCATGTTAATAATTGCATCAATTTTCTTTGTGTCCACCTCAATTCCTCTGTGAGATATGACAAACCCTAAAATTTTACCACTATATACGCCAAAGACACTTTTTTAGATTCAAGCACATTGTATTTGTGTATTCGTTTGAAGATTGTACGAATGACGTTTACATTGTCTTGTCATGTTAATGATTTAGCTAGGATATCATCAACATAATCTTCCAGAATTATTTGAATGTAATCATGAAATATTAATGTCATTGCACATTAATATGTTGCACCGAAATTCTTTAGACCAAACAGCATCACAACTCAATAAAATGTTTCCCAAATTTTGTAAAGGTAGTTTTATATTGATCTTGAGGGTTAACAAGGATTTGATTATAGCCAAAAAATCCATCCATGAATGACAAAAAAGCATGTCCAATAGTTGAACCCACGATCATGTACATATTATGAAGTGAAAAATTGTCTTTGAAAGAGGCTTTATTCAAGTCTCAAAAATCTATGCATATCCTAATATGATTATCATGTTTTGCAACTACAACAATATTTGAGATTGAAGGAGAATAATCAATAGGTCTAATAAAACCAGCATCAAGAATTATTTTTAGTTCCTCTTTAACACGCAAGGCTATGTTATGATGCATTTTTTGGATCTTTTGACGAACGGGTTTAGAATTTTCAATGAGGAAAATGTTATACATCACAATTTTTGGGTCAATTCCTAGCATATCAGAATATTTCCAAGCAAAAATTTTAGGAAAATCATGAAGTAAAGCAGTAGTGTCTTTTTGTTCTTCATCATCAAGGCACTTCCCAATCTTAATAACTTTATCTTTATCATTAATGTCCATTAGCACATCAATTGTATCTCCTAAAGGGAGTGCATTGGATTTAGGACTTCAAGATTCAAAAAATTCTTCAGTGATATCACTTACTTCTTGCTTGGTAACATTCATGGTGCAAGAAATGTTTTTCATATAATTAAGCGAGGATGTGTTATCATAAACACCTAACATTTTTTTCAAAGCCTCATCACTATCGGCATACTTCCATGAATGTGGTAAGGTTATATCAATCAAATCAGGATGTTTGATTGTAAATTTGTGTTGTGGGTGACATGTTATAGCATTAATGTTCAAGGATGGTCATTGAGTAGCTTTGGTCATTTTAGAAAAAGAATATCCCAATTTAGTTTTCATTTCTTTCATATTGGGTTCAATAGAAACACGAATACCTTGCTCATGTTTTCCACACCCTTTTCTAGTATAGCCTAATTGTTTCACAAATTTATAGCCTTTTCCATAAAGTTTTTTGATTTCGTGTAGAGTAGGTGGGGATTGGTAATCTATCTCATCAAAATTTGTTGTGTATGTTGCATTGTCATCCAATTTATACAAGATAGATGTTTGAGAAGATTGTTTAGAATTTTGAATGGACATGATTGTTGGTTAATCTTGTTTCTCATCTTTCTTTTGCGTGAGTATGTATTTGCCCATAAATGAGGGTGTGAATTCTAAGGATCCCCAATCATCACCAAATAATTTAGATATCAATTCCTTATCATTGTCCTTAATTTGAAGAGGACCTATATTGGATGATGGAATTAATGTTTTCAAATGGCTTATAACCCCTTGTTCAAGCTGCAAGCAACTTTCAGGCTCAGGGTCTCTTTCAATTTGATAGATGTGATTGTTGTAGACATATTTCATGATACGATGAAGGGTTGAAGGTATTACATTCATCTCATGAATCCATGGTTGGCCTAAAAGAATATTTTATGAAAGATCATAAGGAATGACATGGATAGGATAATGCAAAGTAGCCACCCCAGCCGGAATAGGAAAAGTAATTATCCCAAGTGGTTGCTTTGTTGTATTATCAAATCCTAGAATGGAGATGAAATCAGGTATTATTTGTGACATGTCAACATCTAATCGATTAAGGAGACTCACACTACACACATTAAGGGCATAACCATTATCTATGAGAGTGCATTTGATACCTATGTGATTGAATTGAGCAATTATCATAAAGGCATCATGTTGATTATGCAACTCCAAAGGAGGGAGCTATTGTTGATGGAAGGTAATTTCAAGATTATTTTTGTGTATGAGAGATACCACATCATTCAGAGTGGTACCAGGATGAATTGTGATACCCCAGCCATAATGGGAAAAGTAATTATCCCAAGCGGTTGCTTTGTTGTATTATCAAAACCTAGAATGGAGATGGAATCAGGTATTATTTGTGACCTATCAACATCTAATCAATTAAGGAGACTCACTCTACACACATTAAGGGCAGAACCATTATCTATGAGAGTACATTTGATACCTATGTGATTGAATTGAGCAATTATCATAAAGGTGTCATGTTGATTACACAACTCCAAAGGAGGGAACTCATGTTGATGGAAGTTAATAATGTCAAGATTATTTTTGTGTATGAGAGCTACCACATCATTCAGAGTGGTACCAAGAGGAATTGTGATTTATTTTAAGGTGGTTTGAAGAATTTTATGATAATCTGGGGAGTTTTGAAGCAAATCCCAAAGGGAAATTTTGGCAGGAGTATTCTTTAATTGTTCAACAAGATCATACTCCTTTGTGTGTGGGCTATAGTGAGGAACACTAGGAAAAATGGGTAAAGTTAAAGAGGGTGGGGTTGGTTGTGGCAGTTGCAGGTTATTTTGGGTGTTATATGTATGAGAAACAATATCATAGCTAGATTGCTGTGATACATTGATTTTAGGGAGGTAGAGGGTGTACCGGGGTTGATTAGAGGGTTCAAGCTTATGTGAGGGTGGGTAAAAGATACGTTTAGGTTGAATTAAATTAACATCCTTGATGTTAGGAGTCTCACAACAAACCAAAGCAGATGAGTTGGGTGAGATGAAGTCTTGAAGAGAATTATCTATCAAATGCAAATCATCACGACTAAAGGGTTTGAGAGGTAAATTGTCATCAACTAGTTTAAGATGTTCAAGAGAAGTATTAGAGGTTGTAACATTCGGTATTGTGAGTTGGTCCCCACAAATCTTAGTGGATGGCTTATGCGAGATGAAGTCTTGAAGGGATTCATCTAACAAATAAAAGTCATCACAAGCAAAAGTTTGGAGGGAAACTTTATTATTAAGAGTTTTAGGTTTCTCATTGCAAGCATTAGAGGATGAAGTGAGTGAGAGGAAGTCTTGAAGGACTTCATCTAACTTATCAACATCATCACAACTAAGAGGCTTAGATGAGATGTTGTTTCTAATTTGAATCATGTGTTTGAAGGGATGGTTTGATGTTTCAGTTTTTATGTCTTTATATATCGATGAATGTAATCTAAAAGAACTGGGAATGAAAATGGAAAATGAAATTTTCAAAGATCTAAAACTATCCATGATGCAGGAGCATCCAGTGGTGTAAGGGCAATCTTGCATCACCCAAAAATAGTTAAATTTTAAGTTTCTCAATTTTTAGATGTTTTTAAATTTTTGGATACCCTTTTTGTCATAATAAAATTCCCAATTTATGGTTTTTATTTTCTATTCCTGGGTTGGAAGATATTGCAGTTTTAGTTTCCCAGATTTGCACCTAAAAATCTTCTGAGTTAGATTTGAGGCACTTAGATTTTCTAGAACGGCCCCAAAACTTGCCAAAATCAGCATAGAAAATTTTGAGTGCGTTATTGACTTTGAGACCTTTCCAACGGTTCAAATGATTCGTGAATCAGAGTCCTAGATCAAAAGTTATGGCCCCGGGAAGTTGGCAGACTTTCTAGAAGATACAATTGCAAATGTTCTTTTGAAATTTGAACTTCAAATTGTAATTTTTCGGTGCCAAACTGCCTAAACTCAAATTTGAAGGTTGTTTTGGCTCCAAACTAAAGAGGAGCTCTATTTATGGGTGGGTTTCTAATTTTTGGGTAGCTTTTTGGGGACAAGCTCGCATATCGCAAAAGGGTGATTCTATAGCTTTCTGTAACTTGCATGTGTTGTAGAACTTGGGGATCTGCATGTAAGAAGCTCCATTTTTTGAATAATAAATTTATTCTCTTGTTTGTGGGTTATTTTATGTGTCATGCATTGCGCCCTCATCAAGTGGTATCAGAGCAAGGTTTTCTTGAGCGTGTGGACAGATCACCGATCGTGAGGCAGTTCATACCAGGACTGTGGTTGTGGGTTGAGGTCAAGAAAGATTCCTCCAAGAGTGATGCTTGGTAGGCATGGTGGTGCCAGAGGTGGTCAAAGCGGAAAAAAAGTTGGTGGAAGAGATGCACTGGTAGCCCTCCAAAGACATATTGATGTGTTACAAGAGCAGTTGAGAAGAGGGTTAAACTTGAGGGAGGAAAGTGAGGATGAAGGAGAGGAAGAAGGTTCAAATGTAGAAGAGGAAGAAGAAGCAATTGATCAAGACCAAATGCAGCTAATAAGGGCCATTTCAAAGACCAGGAAAAGACCCAGAGCAGAAGTCCCTAGTTATTCTAGAAGTTTGAACTCGGAAGGGTTAATTGACTGGATCAACGAGCTAGAAGAATATTTTGAGTATGAGGAAATAGAGGACCCAGATCAGGTTAAGTTTGCGAAAATGAAGTTGAAGGGCCATGCCGGTATTTGGTGGAAAGAGGTCCAGTTGGAAAGAAATCAAAGAGGAAAAGGAAATATCACCAGATGGGATCACATAGTAGAGAAACTAAAGAAGCAGTTCATACTAGTGGACTACGAGTTAGATCTATTGAAGAAATTGCAAGGGTTGAAGCAAGGCAGCAGATCTGTGAAAGAATATACTGAAGATTTTCACAAGATAATCATCAAAACGGGTCACACAGAGGCCAATAAGGAGAAGGTAGCCCGATATCTTAATGGGTTACGACCGAGCATTCAAGAGTAGTTAAGCCTAGTCAGAATGACCACCATTGAGGATGTGTATCAGTTTGCTTTGAAAGTGGAAGAGAAGCTGAACAAAAGATTTGATGGCAAGCAAAAAGGATGAGGAGGTCAAAGTGGAAGGGGCAGTGGAAGACCTTAAGAAAGCTGAAATGATGATGAAAAGAAAAGTGAAGATGTGGGTACTCGCCAAAGCCAAAGGAATGACAACTTCTACCGCCCTCGTGATCAAAATAGTGGTGATCAAAGAGGTAGAGGATGAGGGAGATATGGACAAGGATCTGGAAGAGGTGGTTTCAAAGGAACGTGTTTCTAGTGTGGTGAAGAAGGGAATTGAGCCTATGAATGTCCACAACACCAAGGAAGGGCAAGCAAAAGGCCAGAAGGTCATGGAAGGGTTGCATATGTAGATGAGGAGGCCCAATCTGAACATTCAGATGATGTTGAAAGGGGAGAAGCCCTAGTGATTAGGAGAGACCTAGTGACTGAGGAAAAGGAACTAGAACAAAGGAAGAATCTGTTTCACACAAGGTGCAAGTGTGAAGGAAAATGTTGTGATGTCATTATTGATGGTGGGAGCACCGATAATCTGGTGTCATAGGAGATGGTCACAAAGTTGAAGTTGAAGAGGGAAAGGCACCCGCATCCGTATAGTATTGCCTGGTTGCAGAAAGGCCACAAAGTTTTTGTCAATGAGCAGTGCCTAGTAAAGTTCAAGATCGGGAGCTACCATGATGAGGTACTCTTTGATATCATCCCCATGGATGCATGTCACATGTTGTTGGGGAGGCCATGGCAGTTCGATAGGTGAGCTATACTTGATGGCCATGCAAACACTTATTCCTTGACAAAGGATGGGGTTCGTCACAAGTTGAAACCATTGAAGGAGACTGAAGAAAAGGTATGCAGTAGTGCTAGAATTTGTTTTTGAAAAGGAAAAAATAGGTTTTACAGGGACCTAAAACCACAAAGTTAAAACAAACAAAGATAGAGCATAAAAAGTTTGAACAAATAGATAGCTGTCCCAAAAAGGAAATGATAGAAAAAAGAGATAATAGGGTCCAAAAAAAGGACTGCCAAAAAGCCAGAAACGACCATAGCAGCACTACTCCAAGGTGTTCATCAACTCCTTGGCTTCCTTTTTAGCTTCACTCATATCCTGTAACCCCTGCTTGAGGATTTGTACCATGTGTGGAGAAGCAGGGGCCTTCCTCTTTGTATTAACCCTGGTGCAAGTCGAAATCCCTTCAACAACAAGTTTGCTACAACTTCTGTCCGCATCCAAGTCCACAACCAGTGAGCCCTTTTGATTTTTTTCTAACTTTTCCACCATAGCATTGATAATAATGGCATTGTGCCTGGCAATTTTATGATTATTCTCCATAGTGGCCCTGATATTTTGGCCAATCTTGGACATATTGCACTCCAACCTAGTCAATCTTTCCTCCTGCACCTGTTGTCTTTTCCCCAGTAAGGGGGTGTCCTATCCCTCATTCTCATTACAACTGCAGCTAATCTTCTGCTTAAGTTCCATGACTCTGTTGCTGAGATCTCTATTACAGCCAATCAAATCACAAACTTCCTTCTAGGTCCACTTAAGAATAGTGAAGTAGTGCTAGAATTTGTTATGTAGATGGAAGAAAAAAATTAGAAGGTATGAAGCATGAGTGTGTGTGTTATGCATTGATTCCTAGAGTGAGTAAGGAGGATAGTGAGAAGGTTACAGAAGAAGTTTTTGGGATGTTGGATGAGTTTCAAGACATTTTTTCTGATAATGTACCTGAGGGTTTACCACCAATAAGGAAGATCAGTCATCAGATTGACTTGATTCCTAGAGCTAGTTTGCCAAATAGGGCAGCTCATAGAATGACTCCAGCAGAAAATGAGGAGTTGAACAGATAAGTTCAAGAGTTGTTGAGAAAGGGTTTGATATGGGAGAGTTTGAGTCCATGTGCAGTACCTGCAATACTAGCACCAAAGAAGGATGGGGAGTGGAGGATGTGTACAGATTCCTGAGCCATAAACAAGATAATAATCAAGTACAGATTTCCCCTGCAAAGGATGGATGACCTGATGGACTGTTTGAGTGGAGCTCAGTACTTCATAATGATTGATCTAAAGAGTGGATATCACCAGATCTAGATTTGAGAGGGAGATGAATGGAAGACTACCTTCAAGACCAAAAAGGGCCTGTATGAGTGGTTAGTCATGCCTTTTGGGCTAACCAATGCACCGAGCACATTCATGTGGCTCATGAATGAGGTACTAAAAGAATTTCTGGGAAGTATTATTATTGTGTATTTATATGGTATTTTGATTTTCAATAAGACGTTGGATGAGCATCTGATGCATATTCGGAGAGCCTTTGAGAAGTTAAGAGAAGAGAAATTGTTGATTAATCCGGAGAAGTGCAGTTTTGTGAAGAGGGAGTTAGTGTACTTGGGGTTTGTTGTCTCAGCAGAAGATATCAAGATGGACCCAGAGAAGGTGAAGGCTATTCTGGAATGGCCTACCCAAAGAACTGCTACCAAGGTGAGATATTTCCATGGTTTGGCTAGTTTTTATAGAAAATTCATTCAAAACTTTAGTAGTATTTGTGGACCCCTGACTGAAACAATGAGAGGGGATAGAAAAGAATTCAAGTGGAGCACTAGAGCGGCAAAGAGTTTTGAACTATTGAAGTAGAAGGTAACTGAGCAACCTGTTCTAGCCCTTCCAGATTTCAACAAGGTGTTTCAGGTGGATTGTGATGCCAGTGGTTGTGCCATTGGAGCAGTGTTGAGACAAGAAGGTAAGCCCATTGCCTATTTTAGTGAAAAGCTAAATAATGTCAAGAGAAAGTATTCCGTATATGATCAAGAATTTTATGTAATAGTTCAAGCATTAAAGAAATGGAGACATTATTTGTTGCTGAAGAAATTTGTTCTATTTACTAATCATCAGGCCTTGCAGTACCTAAATAGTTAGGGAAAATTAAATCAAAGGCATATGAAATGGGTAGAGTTTTTGCAGAGTTATACCTTTGTTTTGAAACATAGGAGTAGGAAGTCAAATAGGGTTGCAGATGCCTTAAGTAGGAGGCATACATTGATGACAAAGATGCAGATTAAAGTGGTTGGGTTCAATGAACTTAAGACACTGTATGTAGAAGATCCGGATTTCGCAAAGGCTTGGAAAGCTTGCAAGGAACCTGTTACAGTGGACAGGACAAGGTGGCTAGATTTCATAATCCAGAATGGCATGTTATTTAAGGGAAGTCAATTGTGTATCCCGAGGAGTTCCATGAGGGAGAACCTGATAAAGGAGAAGCATAGTGGAGGAATGGCAGGACATTTTGGTCGGGATAAGACCATTTTCATTACTAGTGAGCACTATTATTGGCCTCAGTTGTCACATGATGTGAAGAAGTTTGTACAAAGCTATAGGGTATGTCAAATGGATAAAGGAGTGAGCTAGAATACAGGCTTATATCAGCCCTTACCTGTACCAGAGAGGCCATGGGAGGATATAAGTATGGACTTTGTTCTTGGTGTGCCAAGGACACAACGAGGGAATGATTCAGTCTTTGTGGTGGTTGATAGGTTTTCAAAGATGGCACATTTCATTCCATGTTAGAAGACCCATGATGCAGTCCACATTGCTGACTTGTTCTTCAAAGAGGTGGTGAGGCTACATGGTTTGCCAAAGAGTATTATTTTAGATCATGACATGAAATTTGTGGGATACTTTTGGAGGACCTTGTGGAAGAAGCTAAAGACAGAGTTGAAGTTCAGTTCTGCACACTATCCACAAATAGATGGGCAGACAGAGGTTGTTAACAGGAGTCTGGGTAACCTACTGAGATGTTTGGTAGGAGATAAACCCAAGGGATGGGACTTGATCTTACCCTAGGCAGAATTTTCTTACAACAATTTTGTCAACATAAGCACTAGTAGATCACCGTTCCAGATTGTGTATAGAGGTAGCCCCAGAATAGCTCCAGAATTGAGGAAGATGGACCAAGAGAAGAGAATAAGTGCTGAAGCCGAAGATTTTTTAGAGCACATCAAGAATATACATGAGAAGGTACGAGAACACATTAATAAGAATAATATGCAATATAAGGCTAAGGCAGATTAGAAAAGGAGGAATAAGGAGTTTCATATTGGCGACGAAGTAATGGTCCACTTGAGGAAAGAAAGGTTTCCTGTGGGAACCTATAACAAATTGAAGATGAAGAAATTCGGTCCTTGTAAGATTTTGAAGAAGCATGATTCAGAGAATGCATATGAGGTAGAGTTGCCTGATTGAATCAACATTTCCCCTGTGTTCAACATTTCAGATTTGATAGAGTATCATGAAGGTGGAATGGAGGAAGTGCCAACAATATTGCAGTATGGCATTTCAGCACCTACTTCAGAAAGGGAGGAGATTGAAGCAATCTTGGATAGTCATGTGGGAAGGAGTACCAGAAATAGGCAGTATGAAGAATATCTGGTGAAATGGAGAGGAAGGCCTATGGAAGATTCATCCTGGCTATCTAAGGTAGTAGTTGACCGGTTGGGTTTTCCTCAACCATCTGAGATGTGATGGGTCATTTCTCAAATTACCCTGGGTGTCTGATGCAGGAGCATCCAGTGGTGTAAGGGCAATCTTGCATCACCCAAAAATAGTTAAATTTCAAGTTTCTTGGTCTTTAGATGTTTTTACATTTTTGGATACCCTTTTCATCATAATGAAATTCCCAATTTACGGTTTTTATTTTCTATTCTTGGGTTGGAAGATATTGCAGTTTTAGTTTCCCAGATTTGCACCTAAAAATCTTCTAAGTTAGATTTGAGGCACTTAGATTTTCTGGAACGGCCCTAAAACTTGCTAAAATCGATGTAGTGGATTTCAAGCACATTATTGACTTTGAGACCTTTCCAACGGTTCAAATAGTTTGCGAATCGGAGTCCTGGATCAAAAGTTATGGCCCCGGGAAGTTGCCGCACTTTCTTGAAGATACAATTGCAAATGTTCTTTTGAAATTTGAACTTCAATTTGTAATTTTTCTGCGCCAAACCACCTAAACTCAAATTTGAATGTTGCTTTGGCTCCAAACTAAAGAGGAGCTCTATTTATGGGCGGGTTTCTAATTTTTGGGTAGCTTTTGGGGACAAGCTCGTATATTGCGAAAGGGTGATTCTGTAGCTTTCTGTAACTTGCATGTGTTGTAGAACTTGGGGATTTGAGATCCTCTGCATGTAAGAAGCTCCATTTTTTAAATAATAAAATTATTCTCTTGTTTTTGGGTTATTTTCTATGTCTCAGGCTGTGCCTTCATCAATCCATGAATTCCATGAAAAGAAATGAAATTTATGCTAATGAAAACAAAAGCAAAGGAACTATAACAAAAAGATAATTACATAAAATAGAAAGATGCAATGCAAGAAACTGAAATCTAGAAATGTTGATGCAAAACTGTAGAGGGACTGATTTTCCCTTTTTTAATATTTTTCTATTTTTTTTGTGTTTTCTGGATATTTTCAAGTCTATACAATGTGGAGACAGAATGCAAATGTAGAATGTTTAAATGATTGAATGAAATATAATGTAATAATGAGATCTAAATAATGTTTTCACAAATGCAATGTTGAAGAAACCTAAAGATGAAAAACAATACAAAATGATGAAGTAATGAATGCCTAAGATGTAAATATAAATGTAAATAAGAATTATTGTATACTCAAAATTCAGGTTCACCAAAATGAACCATCGATTTTTGGCTCTTAGGACTTCTCTTACTCTTCTCAGGTTTTTGACCTAAAAGGAGAGAGTTAGGCCAAAAATGCTATAGGGTTCATTCAAATTATGTTATGAAGGATTTTTTCTAAGCCAAATGAAGTAAATTAAATGCAATTAAATGATTTAAATGACTGAATATGAATGCAAGACTAAGATCTATGCTATGTTTGAAAACATAGTGTTGTTTGCAAAGAGACTTTAAAATAATGAATAAAAATGAAAATTAAACTAAACGGAAGGTTGTTTCTCTGAATGAGTGCATGTGGAAAACTAAAGAAGACTAGAAAAAAATATGGAAAACTGATGAAACTTGAACTTGAGCTGATTGAGACTCATTTGCCACCTTGGGCGAATTAGTCCCAAATCAGGACTTTTCTGCATAGAAGTTGTTTTCTGATAGTTGGAGACTTGGATCTATATCTGACTCAATTTTGCACCTCAGGAGGGAATTATTCACCATTCATGGTGAATTAGTCCACTTTCATATTTTTGCAATTTCAAAGTTTTGTCCTGCACCTTGACACCTGCACAACAATTTCTGACAGAAACCTGATTTTGGATCTCAAAAAATTCATGTAAAATAGCTTAAAATTGTTTATCTAATGGGGGGTTTTCCTTGGTCAAACCCCTAGTTGGGTAATTAAACCTTGAATAGAGAAAAATCTACATAAACCCTAGCCTTAGATGTGTTAAAAACTAGGAAATTATAAATCATAACAAAAACCCTATTCTATTGATCTAGAATAAGAGATGCAAAGATGATTTGTGTGATGCAAGATCTCAAACCCTAGAAACCTTACAACACAAAAAAATGGGAATGGAATGACATGCAAATGATAGAAAAGAAAAATACAAAACTTAATTTGAAGATAGAATGAAAATGGAAGATGGAATCAATAGGAAACTAAGTCCTTAGTTTTGATTTAGTGGCTAGTTGCACCTCTTCACCCTATATTTCTTCATCATTCACCATAGGCATCCATCATAAACCCTTTGTAATATTGGATCTTGGAAATATAAGTGATCTCCAAGACCTGCAAAAACCCTAGTTTGTTGTCCTAAAACTTCAACTTTTGCTAATGAAACTTGTTGTGGAAGACTTGATTTTATGAATTGCTCTTGAGGAATGATAAAAATAAGAAAAGATAATAAAAATATGTGTGAAATGACTTTAAATGATTATTTATAAACAACAACACCCTATTTTCCTATTACTTAGACCTAAGAGGCTGACATTCACTGGAAATTAAAGTTAAATTGATTAAATTCCTGCTTAAATTTGAATTTTCCCTCAAAGGGGACTCATTTGCCACCCTTGGCTAATGGGTCCCACTATTGTTGTTTGAAGGTGAGTTTTTAGGGTATGATATAATTAAATGTTGTTTGTTGGGTTTTATGTGATTTCTTAGGTAAAATGAGCCTCTAGATGAAAATTAATGGGTCTAAGGGCCCTATAAGTGTTGTTTTGAAGGGTAAATGATCTATGAAGGGACTCAAAATTGGGCCCAATTATGCATGAAATTGTATATTTTCTCAAGAGGGTCCAATTTTCTATGACACAATAGTAGACCATTCTTCTTCATTCTTCCAACATGAATTTTATGGAAGTTGTTCCAACTCCAAGTCAAGAGTAGGAATAGTTCCCATTGCTCCTTCAGATGAGAAATTCTATTTCTCCTATTGTAGTGTAGAAATATGTATCCCTCTAAATTTTCACACTTAATTTCAGAATGATTAACATTAAAATGGACCTAATGTCACCTTTGATCTAGTGTTGTAATGTGTTTTACACATTCACATTAGATTTAAGACCCTTTTAAGCTAAATTGACCTAATTTTTCCTTAATTTATTGTTGTAAAGTGTATTTATTTACACCATCACATTGAGTTTTAGGCCCTCTTCCATTCATGACCTTCATATAATAATTAATAGGCCCATAAGACTCTATATTATGCATCCCAAGGCTTATTTCAACCGAAATTCCAACAAGATCAATACATACACTTAATTTTCCAACTCCTTGACATTTCCTCCACTTGAAAAGGCCTAGTGGGACCCATACGCCACCTTGGGTGTATGACTCCCACCTAGATGGGACCTATATACCACAAGTGGCGTATGAGTCCAATTTGGCCCCTTTTAAGGGTTTTGAGGAAGAAATCAGGGTTTTGAATTCAAATTTCATTTATATGTCAAAATTTTGGATCTAATAAATAGTAAATTGGATGGAATGCCTATATAAACAAGGTTTAAAATAATTATTTCACCTAAGCCTTCATGATATCAATCTAAGCAATCAAGAGTTAAGCATCCCAAGAATTCACAAGAGCATCAAGAGAGTTTACAAGAGCATTTATATGACATTCAAGGGAATATTTCTTCATCATTTGTTGCAAAAATTCAAGATCCACTATCATGTCAAGATCATAAGGCATTAAGCATGTTGTTGAGCTAGTGTTGTGAAGTAGCACTTAAGAACCATTTGCAAGCATTGATTCATATCCAATTCAAGATCAAGATCTACATTCTACATAGCCACTTCATGTTAGATTGTAGATCTACATTACAAGACATCATTCAAGGTATCATTGTTCATGTTTCATATTTCATGTTTCATGTTCATATTTTATTGTTTCATCACAAGGTTTAATTACCTAAATGGGATTTGACCAAGGAAAACCCCCATTTCCTAACAATCAATAAGTTTTTCTCTCTTTATGTGTGTGATTGTAGATCTAGTTGTCTTGAGACTTGGAGATAATTTGAGTACTTGATTGCAAGGTTGAAGAAAGTTATCAAGTCATCACAAGGTTTCTATCTTCACGAAAAGTCTCCTATAGGTTGTAAATTGGGATTTGAGCCCTAGAAACAAAGCTTGCAAGGAAGAACGAAGATAGGAAAGCAGATTTAGGTCTTGACCCTCCAAAAAAGTAGATTGGGACTGATAGGCCACTTGTGGTGTATGAGTCCCAATACAACACATTTTCCAGATTTTAGTGAATTCAGATTAGACATTATGAGATTCTAGTTTTGGCACAAAAACCCTAGTCTAGGACTAAATCACCCAAACTGCAATATGAGTCCCAATGGGAACTAAACAATAGGTTTTCAGGGTTTTGGATCTTGTTTTGACCTCATCACACTCCCAGGTGCACCTCTATACTTTCTCAGTCCTTTATTCTACATTTTAGTTTCATTTCCTAGGTCATTTAGTTAGGTTTTGCATGGTACTTTGTATGTCACATTCATTTCTTGTCTTTCCAAGCCCTTGCTTGGTGGTGAACCCTCTTATTATCTTTAATCACACCCTAGGACACTCTTCTAGTAGATCTCTTTCCCTAATTCCATCCTTGGATGCAGATCTCTAGGGTTTCCTTGAATGAAACTTGAAGGAAATAGGTCTAGGTCCCCTAAACACTAGTTTGTGTTCCATCTCCTAAGAGGTGGAGCAACCTATTTTGTTGTTTCGTTGTTTCTTTTTCCTATATGTTGGATCTTACAAATACTAATAACATTGTGAATTATGAAGCCTTGTTACTAAGATTATCTAAAGCAAGGAATATGGGTATTAAGATGTTTAGGGCATTGGAAGATGTCAAATCGATAGTCAAATAGGCACATAAGGTTTTCATTGTAAAAAATGAAAGACTAAGATACTATCTAAATAAATTATGGGACTCCATTGAATGTTTTGATGCTTTCTCCATAGAGGCAATACCGAGGGAGTTAAATTCTATAGCTGACTCATTAACAATAAATGCTTCTTTGTTGCTTCCCCATCTTGACTTCAAGAACAATTCTTATAGGATTGAAATGATTTACATACCTAGTGTTCCTTATAATGTTAATCATTGGCAAGTATTTAAAAATGACAAGAAAATTCAAGCCTTTTTGGAGAATGCTGAGATATTTACCTATACCTTCTTTGAGGGTAGTACTAGTGAATGTAAAGAGCTCTATCTGAATGATGCACAATATTTAGAGGATGGAGTTGTCTAGCTGAAGGGTAATAAGATTCCTAAGGGTTTGGTTTCTTTGGAAGACCAGTTTGATCAACATGATCGAGCTATCAAGAAGAAAATGAGTGAATCTATAAACAATTCAGGGGAGGAAGTGGTGAATCTTAGTGATGTTGAATCTCCAAAGTTTATATTGGGAAGTGTTGCACTCTTGAGGAAAAGGAGATGTTGATAGCATTATTGATCAAATACAAGGAAGTCTTCACCTAGTGTTATGATGACCTAAAAAAATTTATGGGCGAGATATTCCAATATCATATACCTTTGAAGGAGGGTATAGTCTCTTTTAGAAAAAAACAAAGAAACTACAATCCTAAGGTTCCTAATATAATTTTCAAAGAGATTGATAAAATGTTGAAGGCCAGAATCATATACCCAATTCATCACTAAACCTCGATAGCTAACATTGTCCTGGTTCAAAAGAAAAATGGGGAGATAAGAATCTGTGTAGACTTTAGGAATCTCAATTAGGCATCTTTAAATGATAATTATCCACTTTCCATGATGGATCATATTCTTCAAACAATTTCTAGATGAGAAATGATGTCCATGCTTGATGGCTTGTCAGGATATAATCAAATTAGTGTTGTAGGGGAGGATCAACATAAAAAAACTTTCACTACCCTATGGGGAACTTTTGAGCCTTTAACATAATACCTTTTAGAAACATTAATGTTGGAGCCACCTTCTAGGGAGCTATGGACCTATCTCTTTGGGGACCTTAGGAATAAAATTATCGTTATCTATCTAGATGATCTAATTGTGTTCTCCAAAAAAGGGAAAGATTATTTGAAATATTTGGAACAAGTGCTTCGTAGGTGTAAGGAAGATGATATATCTCTAAATGCTAAGAAGTCAGTTTTTTGGGTCACTAAAGGTAAGTTGCTTGCACACATAGTATCAAAGGAGAGAATTAAAATAGACCTAGAGAGAGTTAAGGCTATTTTGCAGCTGATTTTACCTTCTAACAAGACCAGGGTTAAATCTTTTTTTTATCAAGTTAATTTATAAGGAAATTCATGTCAGACTTGTTAGATATTACCAAACATATAGTGGATATATGGAAAGAGAAATAGGTTTTCAAATGGAACAAATTTGGAAAAAAATATTTTAGAGAAATCAAAGAAGCTATTGCCCACGCTCCTATTTTAGTTCATCCATATTTCAATAAGGATTTCATTATTTACTATTATGCCTCTCAACATACAATGTTTTCCATCCTTCTCCAAGCTAATGATTAGAATTTTTAGGTACCTATTGATTTTCTAAGTGTACCCTTGAAGAAACATGAGATCACCTACTCTCAGATCAAGAAACATGCATTTGCAGTCATCAAAGAAGTTAAGTAGTTTTTTTTACATATTGCACTCTCATTCATTTATTTATGTAGCAGACCTTGCTATTAAAAGTATACTCACTCTACAAGATATTGGTTGTAATAGAAGAGGGGGATGGGTAGCTAAAGTGCAAGAGTATGATATAGATATCAAGCCCACTAAACTAGTTAGAGGTAGAGGATTGTGTAAATTGATGGTTGAGGATCAACCCAAAGAAGAAGATAATGATAGTCTACCTATGGTGTTAATGGTTAGCCTCCATGATGATGGTGTTTAAATATTGCATACTACTTGACATATGGGGAATGCCCAAAGAATTTGTCTCACAAGAAAAGGAGGAACCTCAAACTGAAAGCTGCTAAGTATGTTATTTGGGAAGACACCTTGTATAATAAGGGATTAGATGGCAGGTTTCTAAAGTGTGTTGATAAAAGTCAATAGGAGAGATTATTGGAGACCTTTCACAATGAAGTGTGTGGGGGGACTTCTCTTCTACTTTGATTGCATTCAAAATTCTAAGACATTGTTATTACTGGCCTGGGATGTTTAAAGATGCATATTATTGAGTGACCAAATGTGAAAAGTGTAAACAATTTGCAAGCATACCTTAGTTGGTGGCACTTCCATTAAATCATGTGGTGATCAAAGAACCCTTTCAACAATGGGGTTTGTATTTCATAGGACCTATCATCCCTCAGTCAAGCAATGGTCATACTCATACTCATATCCTTACTGCTACTACTTTAGCAAGTGGGTGGAGGTAATTCCCATGAAAAGAAAAGAAACCCTAATCTTTTGTTAAAACCAAATCTATTAAAATATTAAAATTAAGACACATAATCATAAGACTCATACTCATATCCTTACTGCTATAGACTACTTTAGATAGAAAGAAACAAAACACAATAAACTAATAAAAAAGGCCACTATTGAAACCGCCTCTTGCCTGGCTTGACCTGAATAGATCACAACGTAAATACATATAAATTTCACTATGTAAACTATTAACAATGGAACCCCGTGAAAAAAATAAATAGTGCTAACAAATGAAATGCACAGTAAAAGGTGTAATCTGTTTTGAGATAACAATAATTTCCATGCTATATATGCTCATTCACGGCAAAGAATTCAATAGAATCACAAGTGGCTTCTACACTTTCAACTAAATGATTTCATGTTTCAAACATATATAATATTTTCTGAGTATATCGACGGCTAGGTAATTATTTGTGATATCTGCAATTTAACTATAATTGTTCTAGAACCTCTAGGTTTTTAATGGAGAGGAAAATGCTATAAATCTCAATCACGATAAGAAAGTGTTCAGGAACTCCCAGAGTTCCTCCAAACTCTTCAGCAAATAAATTATAACTTCAAAGAAATAGAAGTTGTCTTTCTGAAGAAGTTGGAGGAACTCAGAGAGACCAGAACATATATATTGATCAGGTGCCTTTCTAGTTCTTTGTACGGCTTGTTAGGGGCAAGGATACGAGTTTGTTATATAGCTCTACACAGAATGCACGTAGAATCATTGTAGATAAAATGGAGTAAAAGGATTCGATTCATTGAACTTGGACCATTTTTAATCTATCGAGTTCGTTGAATGTAGACGAGTATTGAAGTTGAACCGCTAAATTCACATCCATATAAAGTCTTCATAATATGGTATCCACTAGTTCTTTTCAATCCGACCTTCAAATTGCTTTTACACATACAGATTCCGAGCATATTGTTGCTGCTTTCCTTTAACATATCTTGTAATTCATAAATTTACAAAGGAATCTTTATGCATTAGCGAAAATAGTTCAACAGGAACTTAATTCATAAAACGGTTACCATTACCATCTTGTGTTAAATATAAGTAATGGATCCATTGCTTTTTTTTTTAAGATTGATAACTGATCTAGATAGCTTCTTAAGCGACAGGTAGAGAGCAAATTTTTAAGTTTCCTCATTTTCAGAAAATAACTTATTTTCTAATTTGATTTTATCCTGCACTTTCATAATTCTCTAGAATGGAACTTCCTGATATGCCATTTAGAGATTTCTTATACTATTCTCCAAGGTGGATTAAAGGACAATAAACTATTAAGATGCACACCAATATGCATAGATTTGATAAGTGGCAGCTGTTGATTAGTGTAAGTTTAAATGTTGGTTCTATGAAAATAAATTTACTATCTTGTTAATTGAAAAATGCAGAAAGATTGTTGATCTTCATTATTTATTTTGGAAAATGTGATCTTTCTATCAATTAATTCTTACAGATCCTACACTAAATCTATGCTCTATCTAGGATCAAGTTGCATATTTCTATTAAGTCCATAATCATGGATTTATTATTTCTGTTTGGATATGACCCTGTGTAATGTATGCTACTATTCTGATGCACGCTTCAGTATCCTTTGTCTTTTTTACTATTCTTTTCTATCTAATGATTAACAATATTTAGAAATACCTTAGAAGTGATGGCACTGTGTTACAAAGAGACATGTTCTCCTAGGAAAACCCCAACAAGTATGTGTACAAGTTTGAAGATAGGAAGCTAGGGCCCTAAAATGATCTATGCAAGGTTTTTATTATTTTTAGTTCAAAAAATTAAAACATTTTGTTATTGTTGATCTATTTAATTCTTCTAGATGATAAAGGATGTTTGAGAGGTGGGATATGACAAATGAATGTTAATGAATCCCTTCAAATACTAGAACAATGGGAAGGTGTTTTGTTCAAGTTGTGTTTCCAGCACTTGACTGGTAGCAATACATTATTCTTGGTATACAATTTATGTTAGAGAGCTCCCTATGTAATAAGTTTGGTGCCTTTGAAATTTGTGATAGCATTATGGTATTAATACCAAAGATATTCTAGGATCAATATATTTAGATTTCATTGGATGGAATTTTCTATGAATAGAACCACAAACCTAACAATGGTGGCATCTTGCAATGGTGTTGAAAATTATGTTTCTCCTTGCAAAGGTTTTGGTGATGGAAATTCAAATATTGAGGAAGGTGATGGGGGTGACTTAGAGGAGTTTTATTTGGATGTTTGCGAGAATGAATGGGTTGAGGAGGAAAATCTCCTTGGCATTCTCTTGAAGTATTATTTGTATTCTCAACAATGTGTGGGTGATGGGAAATCTAAGTCCTCTAATGAGAGCCACTCATAGGTGGAGATTGAAGAGGATAAATCACTATTTTTCTATGGCTAGAGGCACAAGGGTTTGTTCAAATGTGATCATGTATCTAAGATGTATGCTGTTCAAAGGAATATTTCTCTAGTGTCTGCTATGCCTAATCTCTCTTAGGAGGGGATTTCTTCTACTTTATCCCTTGATCCTTGTAGATATATTTTCTTTTGAACTTGTTTAGCATGAGATTTATTCTCCTCAATTTATTATGAAATCATAACTTTTTTAACATAACAAGTGATATGGTTTCTCACATTTTTAAGAAATATTTTTATCCTACTTCATCTCCCTTGTTGAAATTAGATCTCATTTCTTCCCTTGTTTGTTTGTGTGATGTGGATGTGGAGCCATCCCTATGTTTAGGTGTGGGATTTTGTATTGGGTTTTCTACCTAGGAAGTGGCCCCTATTCTTCTCCCTATTTCATAGCATGTTATGGAAGGTTCATTGCTTCATGCACCATCTCGTCCCCTATGTGAGACTCAAGCTTGCTATGATGCGGTTATATTCTCCTTCGTGGAACCCTATTTTTCCATTACTAGTTTTAGTGGTGTTCCTTGTGCCTTAATTAATATTCCTAATGCCTCCTTTAACATAGATTTTTTTTTTTAGTTTTCCCTCATTGGTAGTTTCTTGGGTTATTGGCCAAAAAATGATGTTATTTGTAATTGGGTGACCAAATGCTAGAATGATTCTAGTCTTCATGTTACTATGATGTAAAATGGATACCTCCTTCTCTCCTTTCACTCGATGGATGAATTTTCAAAAGTTCTTCAAAGAGGCCCCCAGTTTCTTTGTAGGGATTATCATCATTTATAAAGGTGGACTACTTTATTTGATGCTACTAAGGTTAAAATGACTAGTATTTGGGTTCATATTCCCAAGCTCCCACTAGAATACTAGAATGAAAGCACCAGCCAAGGTATAGATAAGAGTATTTTTCAATGGGTTGTCATTGATAATATTACCAAATATAGAAAAAGGTTTCCTTTTTTCTATGTTTTTATGTTTGTGTTTAAACTAATAAAGCTTTACTGAGTAGTATCAAGTTGTATTCCAATTTAGGTTGTTGGGAGAGAAGGAAACTATTTATCAATCCTTTTCAATTCTTAAAGGACACTCCACGATGAGGTGTGAAGGTTTTTTATGTTGCAAGGTTGTTACAAGTGTTGTCATTGATGTCAACAAAATGGAGATTGTTGTTGGTATTGTCTTTGATGTCATCAAAGTGATAGTGTGTGGATGGTTGCATGTGCTGCAATTAGTATGTTGATCAAAAGTGTTTGCTATGATGATTTCAATGTTGTATTCATTGTCTCTTATTGAAAACCATTGCATAAGCTATGAAATAAAGAATGAATGTTTGTCATGTAGACAGTGGCTAAGGAAGGTGTAATAAAAGGTTTCGAAGAATGCTCTGAATTCACCCACATTTGAAGATATGGCCTTGTGGTCTACAAAGTTTTCAGACACGGATGTAAAATGTGTGTTTTCTTGATTTAAGAGCATAATAGTTATCATAGATTTTTCTAGAGCTATAAGAGGGAAGACTGTGTTGTTGCAGTCAAGAAGGTTCAAAGAAACGCTCCACATTTCTCCATATTTAATGTTGTGGTCTTGTAGTATGGTGGATAAGCTCAATGTGTCTATTTGTTTCCTCATTGCATTTTTAATATAATGTGGTGTACCACAAGTTGGTTCTTAATGTTCTATCTCAAGATTGTGTTTGTTTCAGTTTGCAAGAGATATCACTTTTTTGTTTTTTTGCTTGTGCTAGCATAATGTTGCATGAAGTTGTAAAGGGAGGGCATAAAAATGTCTTTGAACATCATTTAGTGATTGTAATGTATTCTACATGATTTTATCCTATATATCCTTTACTGATTGTGTTTCAAAGTTAATATTTGGAGGGTTGAGTGTTTACTGGACCGAGTTGGCAGTTTGAGGTGTTTGCAATGAGTTTTTGTTGTGTGTACTAGCATGGGATTATATGCAGATAGAAAATAGGTCCTACTTATCTCCTGGCTTGGACCGTATTCAATTTCTCTTTCTCATGTATGATTTGGAGTTGACTCATTATGGTCATTACACGTTTCATGATAATTATTTGTTTAGTTGACAAGGAGAAACATTCTAAAGCTTATAGAAGGTATAAATAAAGGATCAAGAGTGTGATTGAGTGAGGGATTGTAGAGTATGTGTGTTCAATGTGCTAAAAGTAAGCTAAAGGTAGAGGTATGTAAATGAAGTGTTGAAGGTAGTGAGATGAAGGAAAAAGTGAACTAGGTTAATATGGAAGGTTGTGAGTTGAAGGCAACATAGGTGTTGCACTGGTACTGGATCTTTAGAGTTCATCAAATTTTGTATGCTGAGGTTATAACATCTTTTTGTAAGCATTGTATTGATAGGGAGTTGTAAACTTTCTTTTTTTCAAGCCATAAAACTATGTTGTAAATCTTGTTTCACTTTTGTGACGCTAGATTTGTAGAGTAGCTCCAAGAATTTTTCTGACCATAGTTTTTCCCTTGTTGGGTTTTCCAAGTAAATTTGATGTTGTGGTTGTGTGATTTGAATACTTAATCTAGTTAATTCCAAGTAATAAGTTTTGATTGTTAAAATTGAATTGGATTAATTTGAGGGATATATTGTTCCATACCCTATATCATTGTATCTGTGTGTTCTAACAATTGGTATTAGATAGAAGATTTAAGCTTTTGGATTCGACTGTGTCAATTTTTTTGTTCACGTTTCGGATCACACTTAGTGATCCATCATCAAGAAGAGGAAAAATTGAGATAAGATTGCAGAACAAGTCTTAATAAAGGGTGAGATGGAGGAGGAAGGAGAGAGAAGAGACTTACAAAACAATAAAATAATAATTCCAAGGAAAGAAAAAATAAATAAGTAAAAGCCAATCTTAGAATTAAATAAATAGAAAGCTAGCGAAAGTAACAAAGATGAAGAAGTGTCAAAGGACAAAAAGAAGAAGGGAGAAAATGAATATATTAAATTAAATACTAGAGAAACAAGAGATGAATAAGGTGAAAAAGGACAAAAAACTAGAACTAGTAAAAAATCAAAATCAAAATAAAAGGTCAAAGGATAGAAAGGAAACAAAAAGACCAAAAATAATAATAATAATTGATGTAACAATTTAAAGATAACAAGAAAGCAAAAGATATTAGAGATAAAAAACATGAGACTGGAATGAATTTAAAATCAAACCATAAGGCAATAAAAGAGAGAAAAGGAAATAATTGAGACGAGACAAGAGATGAACTAAAACAAACTAAAATGGATGAAACAAGTAAGGTGCAGGAGTGAAAAAATAGATAAATAAAAATGAACAAATGAATGAAAAGATAAGTGAAAAAAATAAAAAATAATGAATTAAAAGAATGATAAATTAAAAATAAATAAATAAATATAGGGTAAAAGAAAGAGCACTGTTAAGAAGACAGGAATAAAAGAATGATAAATTAAAAATAACTAAATTAAAGATAACGAGAAAGCAAAAGTTATGAAAGATAAAAACATGAGACTGGAATGAAATTCAAAATCAAACCATAAGACAATAAAAGAAAAAAAGGAAATAATTAAGACGAGACAAGAGATGAACTAAAACAAACTAAAATGGATGAAACAAGTAAGGTGCAAGAGTGAAAAAATAGATAAATAAAGATAAATAAATGAATGAAAAGATAAGTAAGTGCAAAAAAAGAACAAATAAGAAGATAAGAGATAAGTAGTTTAAAATTGATGTAACAATGTAAAGATAACAAGATAATTAGTTAAAAAAATGATGTAACAATTTAAAGGTAAAAACTATAAAAGAAAGATCAAATAAGTGTAAAAACTGTAAAATGAAAAGAGAAATAACTTAAAAACTATAAAATTAATAGATAAAAAATAGATAAATGAAAAGAAAAATAAGTGTAAAAACTATTAAAAATAAAATAAAAGAGAAATAAGTGTAAAAACTATAAAAGAAAGATCAAATAAGAACACGAAACCCTAAATAGGTAAGTGATTAAAGAGACTAATGAAGAAAAAAGAAAACCAAGCAAGGCAAAGGTAAGGGGAATGGGATAAAAAGAAGACAAAGGAGGAAAGAAGAAAAGGGGGAAAGGCAAAAATAAATAGATAAAAATAAATAGATAAATGAAAAGAGAAATAAGTGTAAAAGCTATTAAAAATAAATAGATAAAAGAAAAGAGAAATAAGTGTAAAAACTATAAAAGAAAGATCAAAAAAGAACACGAAACCCTAAATAGGTAAGTGATTAAAGAGAGTAATTGAAGAAAAAAGAAAACCAAGCAAGGCAAAGGTAAGGGGAAATGGGATAAAAAGAAGACAAAGGAGGAAAGAAGAAAAGGGGGAAAGGCAAAAAAAGAGGAAAGAAGAAAGAAAGGAGGGGAAGAGAGAAAAGTTAGACTACACCAAAGAAAAGGGGGGGAGGTCAAAGGGGGAAGGGAAAGACAGGTGAAGGTGAAGGCGCGAGGGAAGGACTTAGGTGGGAGGGTTGGAATTGAGGGAGTCTAGAAGGGGATGCCAAGCTAGACTTAATTGCCAACCTTCATCACGATTGAGATTCGTGGAGTGGTTTCGGATGGTGATGGCTTCTTTTAGTTTGCACTTGAAAAAGTTATCTTCCTTAACCACCACTTGGGTGTTCCCTAGGCAGATGTGGTGCTTGGTTTGGTGGGAGTGCTCAGCAAGGGCTGATTTGGAGATTCTATCGTGTCTAATATCAGCACAGTGCTCTTTGATTCTAGTGTTGATGGATTGCCCCGTTTCTCCAATGTATGGGGTCCCACAAGAGCAATCTATCTTGTACACCCCTCTCCATTTTGCCACCCTCCCCTATATTGAAGGCCTCTCCCATAAGATTTCAAAAATTCTTCACAAAAAAGGTATTTCTTGTGCTTTCAAACCCATCTCTACCACAAGGAATCTTATCCCCATGACTAAGGACCCCTTACCACCTCTTCTCCACTCTGGGGTGTACAAGATATATTGCTCTTGTGGGACCCCATACATTGGAGAAACGGGGCGATCCATCAACACTAGAATCAAAGAGCACTGTGCTGATATTAGACACGATAGAATCTCCAAATCAGCCCTTGCTGAGCACTCCCACCAAACCAAGCACCACATCTTCCTAGAGAACACCCAAGTGGTGGTTAAGGAAGATAACTTTTTCAAGCGCAAACTAAAAGAAGCCATCACCATCCGAAACCACTCCACGAATCTCAATCGCGATGAAGGCTGGCAATTAAGTCTAGCTTGGCATCCCCTTCTAGACTCCCTCAATTCCAACCCTCCCACCTAAGTCCTTCCCTCACGCCTTCACCTTCACCTGTCTTTCCCTTCCCCCTTTGACCTCCCCCCCTTTTCTTTGGTGTAGTCTAACTTTTCTCTCTTCCCCTCCTTTCTTTCTTCTTTCCTCTTTTTTTGCCTTTCCCCCTTTTCTTCTTTCCTCCTTTGTCTTCTTTTTATCCCATTTCCCCTTACCTTTGCCTTGCTTGGTTTTCTTTTTTCTTCAATTACTCTCTTTAATCACTTACCTATTTAGGGTTTCGTGTTCTTTTTTGATCTTTCTTTTATAGTTTTTACACTTATTTCTCTTTTCTTTTATCTATTTATTTTTAATAGCTTTTACACTTATTTCTCTTTTCATTTATCTATTTATTTTTGCCTTTCCCCCTTTTCTTCTTTCCTCCTTTGTCTTCTTTTTATCCCATTCCCTTACCTTTGCGTTTTATTTTCTTCAGTAGTCTCTTTACAATCCTTACCTATTTAGGGTTTTAGGTATTTCTTATTTTGATCTTTCTTTTATAGTTTTTACACTTATTTCTCTTTTCTTTTATCTATTTATTTTTAATAGTTTTTACACTTATTTCTCTTTTCATTTATCTATTTATTTTTATCTATTAATTTTATAGTTTTTAAGTTATTCCTCTTTTCATTTTATAGTTTTTACACTTATTTGATCTTTCTTTTATAGTTTTTACCTTTAAATTGTTACATCAATTTTTTAACTAATTATCTTATTATCTTTTTGCATTGCCCCGTAATTTTAAACTTCTTATCTGTATCTTCTTATTTGTTCTTTTTTTGCCTTATCTTTTCATTCATTTATTTATCTTTGTTATCTATTTTTTCCTCTTACCGCACCTTGTTTCATCCATTTTAGTTTGTTTAGTTCATCTATAGCATGCAAAGTCTTGGTGTTACCTTTTTTTTTCTTTATTTGTGTATATGGTTTGATTTGAGATTTCGGTCGATCTCATGTTTTTGCATCTTTCATAGCTTTTCTCGTTATCTTTGAATTTAGTTATTTTTGATTTTATCATTCTTTGTTCTGTCTTTAATATGATTATCTTTTCTTTTACACTATATTTATTTATTTTTAACTTATCATTCTTTTAATTCATTATTTTTTATTTTTTTCACTTATCTTTTCATTCATTTATTCATTTTTATTTATCTATTTTTTCACTCTTGCACCTTACTTGTTTCATCCATTTTAGTTTGTTTTAGTTCATCTCTTGTCTCGTCTCAATTATTTCCTTTTCTCTCTTTTATTGCCTTATGGTTTGATTTTAAATTCATTCTAGTCTCATGTTTTTTATCTCTAATATCTTTTGCTTTCTTGTTATCTTTAAATTGTTACATCAATTATTATTATTATTTTTGGTCTTTTTGTTTCCTTTCTATCCTTTGACCTTTTATTTTGATTTTGATTTTTTACTAGTTCTAGTTTTTTGTCCTTTTTCACCTTATTCATCTCTTGTTTCTCTAGTATTTAATTTAATATATTCATTTTCTCCCTTCTTCTTTTTGTCCTTTGACACTTCTTCGTCTTTGTTACTTTCGCTAGCTTTCTATTTATTTAATTCTAAGATTGGCTTTTACTTATTTATTTTTTCTTTCCTTGGCATTATTATTTTATTGTTTTGTAAGTCTCTTCTCTCTCCTTCCTCCTCCATCTCACCCTTTATTAAGACTTGTTCTGCAATCTTATCTCAATTTTTCCTCTTCCTGATGATGGATCACTGAGTGTGATCCGAAACGTCGACAAAAAAATTGACACAGTCGAATCCAAAAGCTTAAATCTTCTATCTTCATGGACTGTGGAAAACTCATACCAACAATTGGTATTAGAGTCAAGTTCATTAGTGCAACTTAACAGCTGAAGATAGGTATTTGTGTAGAACTTAATGGCTCAAAAGGAGTCCTCTTCTTAGGCACAATTGTTTGAGGGAAACAACTATTCCTTCTAGAGTGTGAGGATGGATACGTATCTCACCTCACAAGGTTATGATGTTTGAAGAGTACTACATATTATGGACTATGGTATCAAAAAGATGATGAATTTTCTCTGAGTGCATATACCAATGCTAATTGGGCAAATAGTGTTGATGATAGTATAAGTACCAATGAAGGAGATTTCTTTTTTGGAGATAGATTGGTCTTTTGGTTTAGTAAGAATATAGACTCATTTTCCTTATCAATAGTAGAAGTAGAGTATATTGTTGCAACATCATCCTACACCCAAGTGTTATAGATGAAGAAAACCTTGAATATATCAAGGTGATGTATAATGAGCCCACTCCAATTTTATGTGATAATACAAGTTCCATCGATATTTCAAAGAATCTAGTATATGTTCGGACCAAGCATATATCTATCAGGTATCACTTCTTAAGAGAGAAATTTGTGGGTCAAAACATAATATTGGAGTATATACCTACAAAGCAACAAAATGCATACATCTTTACAAAGGTACTTTCAAAGGATACATTTGAGTATCTTAGATAGAAGCTAGGGATTGTTTCCCCTCCTTCTAACTAGATGCATAGTTGGTGCATCTATCTAGTAGGAGAAATTCAAGACATATTTTTATCCTAAGATTGATGAAGGCTACCTCTCAGGTGAAGTCAATAGTAGAATGTTGAGGTTTTTGCAGACACAGGGAGCTTGTATTTTGCTACAAGCTCAATTGAACACCACTAGCCCTTAACCTTTGATGTCAAATGTGGATAAAATTACATATTAGGTCAGTTTTTCCATTAATGCTAAAGGGGGAGATTGTTGCAAGGTTGTTATAGGTGTTTCCATTGATGTAATCAAAATGGAGATTGTTGCTGCTATTATCTTTGATGTCGGTAGAGTGATAGTGTGTGGAAGGTTGCTTGTGATGCAATTAGTATTTTGATTAGATGTGTTGGTTATTATGTTGTGAATATTGTATTCATTGTATCTTGTCAAAAATCATCACAAAAGATGTGAAAGAAAGCATGAAATTTTGTGATGTAGATGGTGGCTTAGGAAGGCATATTGAAAAGTTTTGGAGAATGCTCCACATTCCTCTACATTTGAAGATATGGCCTTGCAGTTTGGAAGTTTGTCAAATACAAAGGTACATGATGTATGTTCCAGATTTCAAAGCATAATAATTATCGTACATGTTTCTAGAGCTAGCAAAGTGAAGACTATGATTTTGCAATTAAGAAGAATGAAATAAATGCTCCATATTTCTTTGCATTTGATGTTGTGGTCTTGCAGATTGGAGGATGAGCTCAATATGTCTATTTGTTTCCTCATTTCATGTTTCAGATAATTGTGTGTATCACAAGTTGGGTTATGAATGTTCTATATCAAGTTTTTCTTTGCCCAATTTTGCAACAAATACAGGTTCTATGTTTGTTTTCTTGTGCTAGATTAATGTTGCATGAAGTTGTAAAAGGAGGGCATAAAAATGTTTTTGAACATCATTTAATGCTTGTAATTTAATTTACATGATGTTATTTGGTCTCTTCGGTACCACTAGTGGTATGGAGTTAATATTTGGAGGGTTGAGTGCCTGTTAGGCTAACTTGGTATTTTGAGGTGTTTGTGTCAGGGTTTTGTTGCATGCACCAACATGGCATTGTGTGTAGATGAAAAATAGGTCTTGCTTATCTCTTGGTTTGAATCACATTCAATTTTCCTTTCACAGAGATGATTTAGAGTAGACTCATTATGTTTGTTGCATATTTCATGTCATATATTTCAGTTTGGCCGATAATGAGAAACTTTTTGAAGATTGTAGAAGGTATAAATGAAAGATCAAGTGAGGGAGTGTAGAGTGTGTGTTTTATATGTGCTAAAAGTGATATATGCCAAAAGCAATGTACCGAAGGTAGAAGAATGTGTGTGAATGTGTGAAAGAGTATTTGAAGTATGTTAAAGGCAGTGCGCTGAAGGTAGAAGTGTGTGGATGAAGAGATAAAGGAATTGAGCTAAAGGTGGAGGCGTGTAAATGAAGTGCTGCAAGAACTGAGTTGAAGCTGTAAACTATTCACAATCTAACCACGTGAAAAAAAATTAGTGCTAACAAATGAAATGCACAGTAAAAGGTGTAATCTGTTTTGAGGTAACAATAATTCCCATGCTATATATGCTCATTCACGGCATATAATTCAATAGAATGACAAGTGGCTTCTACACATTCATCTAAATGATTTCATGACTCAAACACATATAATCTTTTCTTAGCATATCAACGTCTAGGTAAATATATTTGATATATGCATTTTAACTAGAGTTGTTCTAGAACCTCTAGGCTCTTAATGAAGAGGAGAATGCCATAAATCTCAATCACGATAAGAAAGTGTTCAGGGACTCCCAGAGTTCCTCCAAACTCTTCAGCAAATAAATTATAACTTCAAAGAAATAGAAGTTTTTTCTGAAGAAGTTGGAGGAACTCAGAGAAACCAAAACATATATATTGATTAGGTGCCTTTCTAGTTCTTTGTATGGCTTTTTATGGGCAAGGGTACGAGTTTGTTATATAGCTCTACACCGAATCCACAAAATGGAGTAAACGGATTCGATTCATTGAACTTGGACCATTTTTAATCTATTGAGTTCGTTGAATGTAGATGAGTATTGAACTTGAACCGCTGAATTCACATCAATATAAAGTCTTCATAAGATGGTATCCACCATTCCTTTTCAATCCGACCTTCAACATTGCTTTTACACAAACAGATTCCGAACATATTGTTGATGCTTTCCTTTAACATATCTTGTCAGTCATTACTTTCGCTATTTCATAAATTTACAGAGGAATCTTTATGCATTAGCGAAAATAGTTCAACGGGAACTTAATTCATATAAAGGTTACCATCTTGTGTTAAATATAAGTAATGGGTCCATTGCTTTTTTTTTAAGATTGATAACTGATCTAGATAGCATCCTAAGCGACAGATAGAGAGTGAATTTTTAAGGTTCCTCATTTTCAGAGAAGAACTTATTTTCTAATTTGATTTTATCTTGCACTTTCAGAATTCTCTAGAATGGAACTTCGTGATATGCCATGTAGAGAATTATTATACTATGCTCCAAGGTCGATTAAAGGAAAATAAACTAATAAGATGCACACCAATATGCATAGATTAATCTAGATTTGATAAGTAACAGCTGTCGATTAGTGTAAGTTTAAATGTTAGTTGTATGGAAACAAATTTACTATCTTGTTAACTAAAAAATGTTTGTTTTTTTTTAATATTCTGGATCTTGATTATTTATTTTGGAAAATGTAATCTTTGTATGAATTAATTCATGCAATCCTACATTAAAGTTATGTTTTATCTAGCATCATATTTGTATGTTTCTATAATTCTATAATCATCGATTTATTATTTAGGTTTGGATCTGACTCAGTGTAATGTATGCTACTACTTTGATGCACACTTCATTATCTTTTGTTTCTTCTACTATTCTTTGCTATCTAATGACTAACAATATTTAGACATATCTCAAAAGGGATAGCACTATGTTACAAGGAGACAAGTTTCCTAGGCCAAACCCAACAAATATGTGTACAAGATTGAAGGTAGCAAGCTAGGTGTAAAATCCCCATCTTTGGCACAATTTTTTTTTTTTAATTTACCACCATGACAACCTTAAATGACCATGCATATTTCACCTAAATCTTAAGTGTAAATTTCAAATGTTCTTCATTTATCTTGGTGACAAAAAATCACTATCACTAACTATTTTCTTACACTTAGAAGTATTAAGCTCCTACAACTAGGGTCATTCCTAGACCCAGACCTAAACCTTTAGGATTCAAGGTGACCCTACCTACCTATCCCCTCATCGGAATCTGAGGCTTTGTAGTTCACCTACCTATGTTAGACGGAGTTTTTTCTCTCCTCTTGCATGAGATCTTTGATCTCGTTTTTAATCCAAGACTATTAATTAAGCATTAAGATATCAACTTAGTTTAATTATAATATAATGATATTAACTTTCCATCAAGTGTTGGGTCCATACCAAAAAATACCAAACATTAGTGTAGAAACATTCACAATATTCACAAGGGTTCATTCATACAATAATATCAAATATCATACTCAAGGGATGTCACAAGCATACCTCCATATACGTAAGTTGGCTAGCTCATACACATCATGAGTACAATAGTGATTGGATCATACATAGATCATAAGTACAATGACGATTCTCTCATAATGTACATCACAAGTACAATGATGATTGTCTCATCTACACATCACAAGTATAACAATGAGTAGCTCATATGTATATCATAAATGCATTAGTGGTTGGCTTTGGCTAGCTCTAACATTCATCACAAATACACGGTGAAAAGATCTAACACACATCACACACATAGTCATGAGCTTTGGTATACATCACAAATATATAGTGATGAGCTCTAACATACATCACATACATAGTGAAAAGCTCCAACATACATCACATAAATAGTGACAAGCTCCAACCTACATCACATACACATAGTGACAAGCTCCAACATACATCACATATACACATATTGATTTGCTTACACATCACAATGGTTGACTAACACGTGCCCATAATGCATCCTAGATAGAAAAGAATACTGGTGTATTTTGTAGTACATCATAGGTCCTATACTTTCCTCCGATATTCTACATCATTAGACAAATGGGAAGAGGATTCAGTGCATCCCATACTACATTGTAGGATCCTCCTCTATCCCAAGGCTTAAAACTCCACAAGTAGTGAACCTACAATAACCTAGCGGATTTCAACATATATCACCTATAAGCCATCAGTGACAAGTTTGTCCACTAAGAAAGAAGTAGCTCCTAACATATACCACCTTGTGACCTTAGTGATATTGTTAGCTATCTTCATCACAATCTTGAATTACACTTGGCATTGGTCACTTCCATGCCCTCAATGATAGCTAATGAACCCCCTTGATATAATGGTTATCCCTAGATTACAGTTACCCACACAGATGGGTCCCTACCCATGCAATCATTATCGTATCTAAATCATAACCAAGGTAGCACATAGCAACATTTTCCTCCATGAACGAGGTGAATGCTAGCTAGTCCCTAGAAGTAGACCAGACATTGGTGATTGGCACAGTCCAATGACTTCTTGTCACTACTCAAATATCCCAGAGGTTCACACTTGTGTGGGTCATACATAAAATAAATCATAATCAAAATAAATAGATACATAGGCCTATACATAGATACCTCTAGATATGGAGTCAGTTTTCACAATATATAAAAAGTGGATGGAGCCAACATGAGATGGACTTCACCTAGCACATACATATACTCAATTAGCAACTATAAGTAGTTAAGTCATTTACTTTATTCATTTACTATTCAAAATACATCATGCATTAAATACAAATTATTAGATTTTATTAACTCATTTCATACCCGTTTGGTAACCATTTCAGCCTTGAATTGAAGCTTATGAAGGATGAATATTCAAACCAATTAGGAACAACTCCAAACCCTAGAGTTATCCCCTTGAAACCTTCCCTTTTGGACTTGAGATCACAGGGACATCCTTTGCTCAAGGATCACCTAGATGTACCTACTTCAAAATGGATGAAGGTCACACATATTTCTCCTTACAAGATCTCTCATAGGTTGCATATACACAGTTTCCCTTAATCAAGGTTTGCTAACACTCCCTCCTTAAGGATATTGAGTTCTTAGATCAAACTCTACCCATTTTATTTATAATCCTTATTAAACATCTTGACTCTCTTATAGGGTCATCTCATTGACCTAAGGGGTGGGCTTAATACTTGATAGAAAATTATCTTGATTCACATAACCCATAGAAAATCATTCCATGTGAAACTCATCTAATAGGTTTAATATTGAGGCTCTTATACCCAAGGGGTCAATAGATATCTTTGAAGGACATGCATTAGCATTGACGAACTTGCTTTAAGTTATAATAAATGGTTGAATCCTACTTAAGAAAATTGGCAATACCATATCCAATAATAATATTCTCTTAATATCTTAATATCCATAATCATCTAGTGAGACCCAATACCTTTAAAATAGTCTTAGTTCACAATATATGAAATGTGCACCCTGGTGATATAATGTCCTCTCAAATGTTGAAAGACATATGTCTATTATTACAAACTTGGGTTAAGCATAATTAGTGTCCCAGTCATACTCAAGACAATTGACAACATTATTCTCATCACATCTTCATCTAAGGGTTTACATTCCTTGATATTAGTAGTAATAATATTCTTAACCTTTTAATTCCATTTATCTTTTGGTTTAACCCATTATACTTTTAATAGCTTAGGAACTAAACTACATAATATTTGCACTTGAATTTTATAACTAAATACTTCTTATAATTGTATATGCCATCATGCTAAGACACCAACCATGTCATAATATATATTTTCATTTTAAGTATAAATTTACCAAACATAAGGAACTCATATTTAAAACTCATCCACTAATCATATACTTAGACTTATTAAAATAAACTTACTATTGTATACTATTCTCATAGTATTTAAAACTATTTTTTCAAGATAATACATCATGTAAACTATAGTACATTAGCCAACTATATGAAGGTATACAAAAATAATTATAATCTTGTTTAAGCCCAAATGATACCTAAGTCATGTTCAAGATAGTAGAAACCATGTATCTATTATATCATAATATGGAGATACACCCAATAAATTTTGTAATGATAACAATCACAAAGACCATATAGGTTCCATAATACCTCCCACCATAACTATAATACTTACCAACTATATTAGCCCAGTAATATTTATGGTTTAATAGTTTATCTAGTGACCATCATAATATAGTCAACATATAATGAGATCCTCAAACAATGTCCCAGCACAAGGATAAAATAATGGTGAATTACTCATATTCCTATTATCTAGTTCTTTGATAGGAAAAGACTAAGCATAATCCCTTATGAGGTTTACCAAATTTCATCAACTATAGCTTATTCTACCAGTAAAAATATTTTAGCCCACCAGAGTTCTTAATGAGATGGAAGAATTATTCCCATCTATTGCTATAGTAGGCATATCAAACCAAGTTAAGATCTCATACAATAACAAAAGTATATAGTTTTTGTATAAAATAATTATGATATAACTTTATTTAAAGGAATACCATGCCTATATTTTACACCTGAACTATTTGACAAAATACTTTCAACATATGAAACAACATAGATAGGGCATGTGATCTATTCAATATAAGCAATGCGTCCCTAAATATATAACAACATAAATATATGCATAAATTTCCTAAATTAACTATTTTCCAACTATGGAAGTGAATAAATCAGGATTAATCATGATTTTAAGATAGTAATGTGATGGGTGAAAGTTTACTTAGCTCTGGAATCAATTGCAAGGATATGTTTGAAGTATGCACTAAAATATGTTGTGTTACCTTTGTTTGAGTTTACCTCACCTTCCACTAATTTCCACAAGCTCCCATGTTAGCACAAGCATGGAGAATATTTCTTTTATCTTGCCAATTGCATTTTCTTGAAAATTTCTACTGCCTTTTCAATAAATCCATTTCATCCCCAGCTTGTGATTCCTCCATTTGTTTTGATTTGAGGGACATCCATGGTCTATCCGGAAGCTCACATTATGGAACGAGCATGGGGAATATGACTTGGGCTATGGTATCCCCATTTTATGCTAGAAAATTTGTCTTTTTCTTCTCAGAATTACTCTTTCCCTCTCCTCACGTCCCTCTACCCTCTCTTTCATTTTTATATTTCCACCATTTTTCCCTATCAACCTCTCTTTCCCACACCATTTATCCATTTTCTCTACCTTCTCACATGATTCAATCATCCAAAACTACATGCACGCAAAAGTATTTTCTCTACATTTTTCTCTCCTCATGCCATCCTCTTCCTTCCCTTCACAACAAACCATTTGCTGCTCATGTCTCACCTTCTTCTCTTCTTCCACATATTCTTCTCATTTACCTCACATTCTCATTTTCTACCTTGTCTTCTTTCCTCACCTTATGTACTAGATAAACTATCCATGGAGTACAGAAAAAAAATGGAAAGGTCTAAAATTGATAGTTTGTTTGATATTTATGCTCACTAGCTGCCTTTGCTTGAAATTTTTTGAAGGAAATTAGTTGATTATAGACATCAATGGTTTTTTGTCAGTACACTCAGGTCCTCCTATATTTAGTCATACTCCATTAATGGTGAGGAATTCCTTAACTTCACATGGTTTCCATGCATTATTTATGACACGACACCTCTAACAACCTACATGCCATTATAAGTAATTGACCTTTTCATTTTATTTTATGTTTTTTTCCCTTCATGAAAAATCCCATGTGGATGTGCCTAAGAGGGATGTAACATCCTTCCTCCCTTAAAATAAGTCATCCTAGCTTATTGAAATGATGTATTTGTGGGATGGTTTTGTCATATGGTTTTGGTCATAGAGCATACCCACACTTCCAATTTCATTCAAGGGTAACCTTAAAGATCTCAATGCAAAAGAGAAAGAAATCTTGTAATGAGTTTGTCTTAGGGGTGGCATGCAAACTACTAAGGGGTTCACCACCAAGTTTAAACTTGGAAAAGATAATGAAATGCAAGATCAAATGTAATACCCTAATTGAATGCAAAGACCTACAAAATGACCTAGAAAAGTGTATAAAATAAAACAAAAAGTTGCAAAATAGAATGTGTGCACCTAAAAAGTATGGAGATGACCTAGATGAGCTACGAAATTCTAAAAAGATTGACTTCTTGCCCTAGTGGGACTCATTCTCCAATATAGATGAATCAGTCCCAGTTCTAGATTTCTACACAAGAGTCTATTTTGGGAAAATGGATATCTAAATCTACAAACAGACCTGAAAAAAACCTACATTGGGACTCATTCACCACTCTTGGTGATTCAGTCTTGTTCCACTTTTTTGGGAATTTAAAGTTCTAATTTGCACTTCAACACCTGCTCTCTCCCAACTTGAGTTCCTGATCCAAATCTATGAAAACACTTGCAAAAAAAAAAGTAGACTTGATTTTCTAATGGGGGGTTTGTCTTGGTCAAACCCCTACTTTGGTAATAAAACCTTAATGGAAATAATGAAATGTGCATGCAAACTGTAGCCTTAAGTGTGTTTAAACTAAGAAATATGAAACATGATGCAATCCTATTCTAATGTACAAGAACAAGATGCATAGATGAAACTTGAATAATGCGGGACTCACTTCAAGAGATCTCTAATCACCTTAAATGAATCTAAAAAATGCATAAACCTTCCTTAGGTTGAAAGTAGAGTGATAATGGAGAATGGAATCACTTGGAAAACATGTCCTTAAGCTTGGCTTGATGGATAGTTGCATCCCACTAGCCTATAATTCTTCATGATTCACCATAGACAACCATGATCAACCCTTGACAATGCATTAACACCTAATTGACCATTATTTATATCTCAAAGGCTAGCATCAACCAAAATTTTGAATTAAAATGGTGAATTTCCCACTCAAATTTGAAAAAGACCCCAAATGGGACTCATTTTCCACCCTTGGCGAATGGGTTCCACCTAAGGGGACTCATTTGCCCAAGGTGGTGAATGAGTCTTGCCTTAGCTTTTTGAGCTGGGCTTTTGGTATTTTCAGTGTTTTGAGTGATTTTATGATATTTTTAGGTGAAATAAGCCTCGAGATCCGAAATAATAGGTCTTAAGGGCCTATAAATGATTAATTAAAGGGTTAATTAATGCAAAGGTACTAAAATAGGTCCAGATTAAATGAGAAATTTCCATGTCTCAAAGAACGGGGGTCAATTTCCATCATTACATCTAGCCCACACTTTAGCGCCCATATGACTCTACGTGCATATGCAAGCTAAATGAATCTGAATAGTACACTTTATTTCATAAAAGGATACACATATAGGAGAATAGAGCCCCTATTGTAATTATTTGTGAAACAAGAATGTTAGTGAACTGTAGATTTTTGGCACCAATGCACTTCTCTAACTCTTTCAGGGTTTTTCACCTAAAAGGAGAGAGGTAGGGCCAAAAATGGTAAGGGGTTCATTAAAACTATGTTATGTATGATGCTGTTTAAGCTAAATGGAGTGAATTAAATACAAGAAATTGATTTAAATGAATGATTTTGAATGCAAAACTAGGATTTAAACTATGCTAGAAAACACATTGTGATATGCAAACAATGAACTAAGAACAAATAAAATGCAAAACAAAAAGAAAAAGGCTAAATCAAAGTACATTTGGGAAAGATTTGAGGAATATGTAATGTCATAATATTGTTTGAGATTACTGAAAATCAACACTAGGACTCATTCTCCCGAGGTGGCGAATTAGTCCTACTACTGGTGAAAAACTATTGGAAGCAAGTTTTTGATTGTTGGAATCCAGAATCTGACAAAACCTAGATTTTTATTCTTAAGGTGGAATTGATTCTCTACTGGTGGTGAATTAGTCCTCTCCTAGAATTATGAGAAATTAGGAGACAACTCTGCAACACCAAATCTGGAAATGTGTGCTTGTCGAGTTGTCAAAGTCAATTCTACAGGAAACAAATAGAAAACCTTTTCCAAGCTTGAAATATGATTGATTTTACTTGAAGCACCTATTTGACTTGTTGACCAATCTCCAATCACCTAAATTCTTGTTAAATCTACATACAAAGTTCTGCAAACACACATGCAAGAGGGAAAAATGGTTGAGGGTTAGAAAATAGGGGTTTGCCCTAGTCAAACCCCACTTTGGTAATCAAAACCATTAATAAAATAATGAAATGCAAGAAAATGATAAACTAACAACATGAAAATGCTATCAACTTACCAAACCCTTGTTGATGAAAATTTGAAGTAGTGTTAATGGATGCTCCAAAATGCTTGAATAATGCTTGATTTGATGTTGTAAAATGCTTGAATGCTTGATATTGCTTGAATATGATGTGTGAATGTTGGATAATTGAATGCTTGAATGAATAGGGGTTGAAATGGATGTAAAAACACTTATTTATACATTCTCATGCCTTATTAACCCATTGATACCTCATCACAGGCCAACATCAATTGTTTTTGAATAAAAAGCCAAAAGAAATTTTGATTTTTTTTGAATTTGGAGCCAATAGGAACTCATTCGCCACCCATGGTGAATAGGTCCCACCTAGGACCTGAAAATGGGTATCGAGAATTATCTTGTATTTAATGTTGTTTTCTAGGTTTACATTTAAAAAATGCACTTAATTAAAGCATATAACGGAATAAAAGGGTCAAATAAAGCATAAGAAAGGGCTAAATGGTGAAGTTGTGCCTAGAAAAGTGTGAAATCTTGTTACAAGACTTTACAACACTTCAAAATAGGACTTGATTAGTGATGAAAAGGTGATTTCTAGGTGAATTGTAATGAATAGAGTCTAGAAGAGTGTAGAAATGCTTTACAACACTTCACAACACCTTCACAAGATGTCATTATATGAATTTTAGTACCTAAATATGCATGTTCAAGCCATGTTACATCATAAAATCAGAGAAAAAGAGACCAAACATCATGAAACAAGGCCTAAAAGACCATGAAAATGACAAGGGTCCATTTTTCTACAGTGTAGTTAGGAACCACATCCTACAACATGATTTTGTTAGTTTTTCAAAAAAAAAAATTATCTAACTTCTCCTAGGAATCAAATTGGAGCCTAGATATATGTCCCCCCTTGATTCCACTTGCTTTATGAAGGAGGAATCAAGGTAGCAATTTAACCACATCGAATAAGGTAAGTCATATCACAAGGTATTTCCAACTACCATACAACATGATGATATGAATTTGATGAGGACAGGAGCATAATCATGATTCCAACATAACGAATGACATAAAAAATGAAGCTCTCTAGCACCCATTATGTTGATTTGAATGAAAAGGAGATTTTTAACCCTAATATAGTAAAAACCCTAATTTTAACTTATATAAGAGTTAAAAGTGAAGTAAATTGTAACTCTTTTTTCATTTACCTTTTTGTAGCTTGAAAGTGATTGAAGAGTGATCGAGAATGCCGAGTCGACGAGACTACATGCCTACAAGACTAGATGTCCTACGAGACCAGGTGACACATGGCAAGAATTATCATGAGGTGAGTTGATTTTTCTTCCTTAGCTTTGTCCGTATGCATTTATTTGATGATTTCTATGCATTTCTAGGTTAATTTAGGGCCTTGGAAAAAAGGTTCACAAAGTGTCCTCTTTTTTCACAAAGTCTCCCATTTTTATGCAAAATGTCCCTTTTGTTCATGAAGTGTCCCACTTTTTCACAAAGTGTCCCATTTCTTTGTGAAGTGTCCCAAAAGGGGTCTAAAGTGTCTAGGATCTCTAGGAAAGTAAACTAGAACAAAATTAGTGAACTTTTATATTTTTTTATGTAAATATTTAAGAGTTTAAACATATTTTTTATTTTTTATTAGGTTACCACCTATTCACGACAGTGTCTGGGTGGTATAAAGATATATCTTCTTCGAGATTTAGCCCCCACTCTCTCAGTAGGGGATACAAAGCTTTTGTAGACTATAGGATTATACTGGGTGTACCTCATGCCCCCTATGAGGTACCATGATTTGATGCTAATGGCATTAGTAGAGCGGTGGGATGCAAATACATGTACATTTCATCTGCCTACCGGTGAGATGACTATCACACTGGAGGACATACATCGCATACTCTGAGTTTTGATTTGGGGTGAGCAAGTACATTTTTGAGTGGAGCAATCATTTCACGAGATGAAATATGACATGTAGTACTGCCTTGGTGGACCAGTGCATGATGAGAGGTTGAGGCCATAGATAGATTAAATAGCGATGCTACTATACTCATAGGCCTCACTAGTTATATGAATTATGATGCTGACAGTAGCACTAGTACTCATCCTTGATAGTCGGGGAGTGCACTTGGAGGGAGGACTAGTACACCTAATTCAAGGTATGGAAAAGCATAGGAAAATATACGCTTGGGGGAAAAAATACTAGCACACCTATTCTCTGATCTTGTATGATTTGTATTTCAAGAGGTAGATATCATGGTACACTGTATGCTTCTAAAGCTTTGGTTCCTAGAGCATATCAAGTGTACCAGACTAACAGGGTTCCCATATCCATGTTCAGCCTTAGGGTATCCACGAGCTTTCAGCTATCCTTTCTGGTGGTTTTGGTAATATGGTGATTTGAGATTTTGGAGAGTTCAGTTTCACCAGCTTGAGGAGGATGAAATCTTATGGAGACCTTATTAGCTTTTTCTACAATGGGGATGAAAATGATCAAGAGGGGTGATAGGGCCCCCAGGATCAAGATCCCTTGACAAACCAACATAGGCACAAAGAACACACACGAGAATGATATAAAGAGCAACAACAAAGCACAAGCATACATTGCCAAAGATGAAAAAGAGAAAAAATTGTAATAGGATAAAAGAGAGTCTGACCAAGCTTTGATCATTTTTCCATCACGATGTGGATTAGATCTAGGTTTTTTTTTGTAAAAAACACATACTCACTTTGAAGTGATGAAAATTTACATTGTCCACCAGGTGAGAATTCCAAAAAAGTGAGAAACATACACTCATAGCTGGTATGCACTCACCCACACATGCAAGTGGCTATGGGGAAATTCATGCCTCAGTCGGGCTTCCTACTCAAACCATACCAAAGTCATACCTCCTGATAACTTTAATAAGGCACCACACAAGAATGGTTTTCGAGCAACATGAGACAAGCAAAACTTCGTATGCTTGGATCTCATGAACAAACAAGATAGCTCCAAGGGAATGCAAGTTTTATCATGCAAGTTAGCCATATAAATGCAACAATGAGGTATTTTTAAAGGAATTTTTATTAGTTCATGTGAGGTCTTAAATTAGGGAACATTGTGCCTAATGTCTCCAAGAGAAGACCAATCAAAGAATAAAAGATTCACAATTTAGGGCATATAGTGCATCATATCAAGCCACTAAGAGGAATGTAATATGCTCAGAGAGATCACACTCATGAAATAAATTACACCCAATGTCGTCCACAAAGAAAACACGCATTGTATGAAGTTATAAAACTACACCATGAGCCATGAAACAAAATGCAAAAGAATAATGCCAATCTATGTCCCCACTTGAAAGAAATTGCTAAACATGTTGTGAGCAATTACTTTAAAGTAGAAAATGATAAATGCTAACAATAAATAGTACATTAGATCTAATGTGGAGAGCCCTATGCCAATTCATATGCTTCCAACTAAAGCTACGTCATGTAAAGAAAAGAGAAAAGAAAGGGGTTTCTCCCAAAATGTAAAAACCAAATACATAAGGGATCTATGGATTTGGGGTCAATGTGTTCTTTGTTGTAATATTTTTAAGAGAGCTCGAAACTGTCATCATTCCCCAAATACACATAGAACTGGAAGAATGACACAAAGAGAGTGAAAAAAAGAAAGACCTTTTGGGTCAACATAGAATAAACACAAATTTCTTGATGCCTTGCATCATACCCAAAAGGAAAACATAAGACAAACAAAAAAAGAGAGAATTAAAAGAAAAGCTTTTGGGTTAACATGGAAGAGACATAAATCTGTCTCAAATCCTTATGTCATCACTAAAAGGAAAACACAAGACAAGTGAAAAGAGAAAAAGATCAAAACGATAAAAGATTGATGACATAGAGAAGAATGAAGGTACAAATAGAGCAATATCACAAAGAGAGAGAGAACATCAAATAGAACGCCACGGGGGATCACATTACACACATGAAATCACAAAAAAGAAAATGAAAATGCAAAAGACTAGTAAGGAACATGTGATTCAACCAATGAGCAGGTCATCTACCTCCCAGTCATGTTCATTGAATACCGAAGGCAAGCAACTATCCAAATGGAAAAGAGCAAGTGCCAAACTAGGGGTAGCACAAGGTTCAACACTCTTTGTAGGAGATTAGTCTTCTAAGCTCAAGGAAGAGGAAAAAAATGTATTCAATTCATTATGTACCTCTTCATGAATTTTAACAACCTCATAATCATCATCCAAGTTGACCACAACAGGAGGTTGAATGAAAATTTCCATGGAAGAGTTCAACTCTTATTGTGTTTGTTGTATGGGGTTGTTTTGTTTCAGGGAAGGGGTAGAGTCATCATGCATTTCTTCAATCAAGTTTGGATTCTGATTTTATTTGTTTAGTTCTTCATGTAACCTATGAGCAAGGGAACAACGTCTACGCCTAGGCTCTCTAGCACCTCTGCTTCTTTTAGTTTTGTTTTCAAGTTGCATTTGTGTAGGAGTGGGCTAATCAACAATAGGTTTCTTTTTTTCTTGAAGGGGAAGAATGGAAGGAACCTCGAGAGGTTATTTGACCACTTTCTCTTTGAATTTGTATACTTTTTTTATTCTAGGGGGTGTGATAGGGTTTTTTTCAGTGTCTCTTGGTCATTTGTAGGAGGTAGGTGAAGTTTTTGTCTTAGGTTGGTCTTGGTTGTTTTGAATTTCTTTAGACTCAAGCATGGTTTCATCTAGGATGGTCAGTTCGGTGGTGGATGGGGACATGTTTTAGAGGGATAGCTCTGCTATATTCTTTTCCTTGAACTTTTGATAGGATAAGAAAAAGAAGTATTCTTGTGGTTTTATCAGTTCCATGGGCTCAGGCTAGAAGAAATATAAGAAAAATTTACCTTTAGAGGACAATGAGTTAAAGCCACTATGGTGGATGGTGAATACTTCATTATCAAATGGGAACTTTAAGTATTTATACACAAACAAAGGGGCAACTTTCATGGAGCGAATCCATGGATAGCCTAGCTTCACATGAAACTATTTCAACTGTAGGATGATGGAGAATGATAAATCTAATGTTTTTGGTCCTATTTGCAATGGTAAGGTGATCGATCCTATTGTAGGGAAAGAAAAAACATTGTGTGTCTTGATCAATGATTTTAGTTTATCATGTATATATTGATAAATCTCATGCAAAAGTATGAATTCCTCGATGATCACATTCTCTCCACAGGTGGGATCTAATAGTATCCCATTAGTGGACTTGTCGTAGATACGGTCGACTATGTAAAGAGGACCATTAGGAGAATGTTTAAGTATATCCTTAGAGGAGAAAGCAATTTCAACAGGATTCTTAGTTCGGCCCTTATGAGGAATGACATCTATCACTCTTACCATGCCATCTAGAGGATCATTATTTATGGAATCATGTTGAATAGAATCATTGTTATCATCTATGTCAACATTCATCACATCATTCTTTGTAGTTTCACTGGATTTGACAAATGAAATATTATTTTTTGGCATGGATTTGGTAAAAATTTGCAAGTTTTGGTTAGGAGGGGCAACAAACTTATTTCCTTGATCATTAGCACCTCCAATGGTCAGATGACTGGAATCAATGAGGTATTTCACAAGATTTTTAAGACACTTGCAATTGATGTTCTGTGTCATGTTCATTTTTTCAATGGTAATGGTAATAATCATTTTATCTAAATCTTGGGGTTAAGGGTTTATTAGGATTGGGTGTGTTGACGAGAGGTAAAGTAATCATTTTTTGTTCTAAGAGTTGGTACATTATGTTATGAAGGGTATCGGGTAAGGGAGTGAATTATCATTTTGGGTCCCCATAGCTAAAGGGTATCACGGCTTTAACAACAACTACTTTGTTATTGGTATTCTGAGTTGGTTGCTAAGGGAGATTGAATTGAAAGAATCCTTTGTGTTCTTTTCTAAATGGTTGGGAATTTTTTTGGTTTGCAGGTTCAGATTTCTTAGTTTGACTAGAAATGGACTTTGTAACTCGACTACTAACCAAATTTTGATAATCATCGAGGTTAGTACACAAGTGCATAAAGGATAGGAATTTCCTCATGGAGAGCTTGTCTTGGATCTTGATTTGCTAATTTTCTATGAACATATTTTCAAGGTGAGGATCAGGGACCTTGACATCAATTTGGGAGTAAAGCGATTGATAGCATGAAATAAATTCAGTGATCTTTTCTTCCTCTGTTTGCTTACATCTCATAAAATTAGCCAAATTCATCTTAGGAGTAATATGCACTTGGAAATGGTTTACAAATGCCTCAACAAGTTCATTAAATGAATGAATTGAGTCATTTGGTAAAGAAGAGAACCATTCCAAGGTAGTATCTTTCAACAACCTAGGAAAAAGCTTAGCCAAAATTTTATCATCAAGGAAAAATTCACTACATAAAGCAATGTACACATTAACATGGTTAGAAGAATCTCCTTTTCCTCCATATTTCTCAAATCTAAGTACTTCTACACTTTGTGGCATCAGTGTTCACAATATCTCTATGGACAATGGACTGCTTTTGAAAAAATATGTAGGTGGACCATTTTGATTTTGATTGATGGTGGCAACTTTCTTTTGAAGGGATGAAATGGTTTGGAAGAGTTGATTAATGAGAGGGTCATTACTTGTGCTATGAGATGGAAGTGAGAGTGTTGAAGGGGTATATGCGTTCGAGGGACAAGTGAATGGAATGCTTATAGGTGGTAAAGTGGTAGGAGATATAACATGTGATGCCACATAGGAACTAGGGATGCTAGTGGGAATACCCAAGGAAGGAATTACATTAATAACTTGTTTCATTATTGTTGTGACTTGATGGTTGGTATAGGTAGGTATTGAGGAAATTATTGTGGGAGAAGGAATTTGAGTTCCTCCTTGGCTTGTGACATTGCTTGTTGGTAAAGGATAACTAGTGGATGGGTTGAGGTGTTTTCCAAAGATTTGAACTATGTTTTTCACAAGGTCAACCCCATCTTTGCTTTCAAGCATGTGGTGAATGTTATCTATAGTAGGGATGGCAGTAGTTGATTTATATTGTCATTTTTCACTTGATGTTGTAAGTTATCTAGGTCCTCATGTATTTGAATTATGTTTTCTTGTAGGAAAATATCATTCCTTGTTTCAAATTGCATATTACTTGAAGGTAAAGAGTTGCTAAGGGTGTTGTCCATACCTAGTGTACTAGTGTCAATACTAGGAGTGAAAGAGCTAGACAACCTAAGATCTGCAATGATTGTGCTATTGTGGGATGGCATGAGTCTTGAAATTTGTCTCACTACAGTATTAGCAATAGGACACCAAATACTCATAAAAAGGATACTAAAGGCAAGGTGAATGAAAATGTAATGTAAGATAAGAACAATGAAATGCTTAAAATAGAAATTCTTTTAACTGAAATAGAAAGGAAATAATAGCAAACAAAAACTCAAAAACTAAATTGTAGATGCTAGAAAATGCAATATAGAATATGAAAAGGGACTAATTTTCCCAAGGTGGAAAATGAGCCCTAGTGATGATTTCTTTCAAAAATTTCAAAAAAATTTAATTGGATTTTATGCTTTTTATGTTTTTTGATCTTTGTTTGAGATTCAAATGCAGATGTTGAATGATTTTCAATAAAATTAGGTGCAAGATAAATGAGCTTTTAGTAATGTAAAATTTGAAACCCTAAAATGCAAGTTAACCAATGCAAATCCTAATGCAATGTTAATGCAAGCTAAATCTAGGATGATAATGCAGTCCAAATAAGAAAATGAAATGATCTAAATGCAAGTTCACCAAAATGAAAGGTGGAAAATTGTTTTCTCTCCCACATTTAGGGTTTATGACCTAAAAGGGGAAATTTTCACTCACTCAAGAACAAACCCTTAAGATCTCAATGCAAAAGTGAAAGAGACCTTGCAAGATGGTTGTTCTAGGGGTTGAATATGATCTAATGAGGGGTTCTCCACCAAGTTTGAACTTGGTAAAGATAATGAAATCAAAGATTCAATATCAAACCCTAATTGAATGCAAACTAACACTAAATGACTTAGAAAAGTGAATGAAATGAAACAAAAAACTAAAAATAGGAAGGTGTGCACCTAGGAAGTTGGAGATGGCTGAATGAAGGTTAGAATCATTGGAAATTTTGATTTTACTACTGACTGAGACTCATTCAGCAAGCTAGGAAAATTGACCCTATTTCTAGAAAACTGTAGAGGAACAAGTTTCTACCAAAAGGGTATCCAGATCTACAAAGTCCTAAAAATTAATTGGAACTAGGACTCATTTACCAAAAGTGGCAAAGCAATTCAGTTGGGATTTTCTACAACTTCAAAAGATAATCCTGCTCTTCTTTGTCTGCTCTATCCTTCCTGAGTGATTTCTGGATATGAATCCCCGAATTGCAACATATAGGTCTTCTCCAAGGTTCTCCAAGGGTTGATGACAACTTTGAAAACTTGAACGATTTGCAAATTTTCTCCAATCTAGGTATGTGCAAGATCATGATGGGCCAAAAAGTGGCAATATGATGGGTATGTGTAAGGGTATGTGGTTGATGATTTTTTTTTTAACCCAAAATTGATGAAACAAAAAGGTTTTTTAAATGATATTCTCAGCTTTCCACCAATATAAATTATTCTTTACTTTGAATTTAATAAATTATTATTATTCATTTTCTATTTGAATTACAAATAAAGTCTTGATTGATAGGCTAATTGAAAAAGATCTATAGCTTTCAAATGGTATAATATTTTTTGAATATAAAACATGCATCATATTCTATGCTTCACATACTAGAAGATTAAAAAAAATTTGAATTTCATAAGTTTTTGACCAAGTTAAGGTGGTCAGACATATGAGTTTTTTTATATTTTTTAAAAGTTGACTTGGATGCATCACATTGGTCCTCTACTTATATACAAAATCTTATAAAAAAATATTATCTTGACACCTACTTCTTATTTTTTTCCTTGAAATTTAAGTACTACTACATTGAAATTTGAAATTTTCACCAAATAGATTTAAAAAAAAAAAAACTTGGTTGTTTAGAAACTAAATTCAATTTTCTATAAATTCTATTCTTACATATTTTTTAAATAATATAGATAACTTATTCAAAAAATTTAGGTCAAGTTGCCTAACTTTGCTTTTTTTGAACTTTTTGCCACTTAAGGGCCTATTTTTTCCATGATGATCCTACACGTACCCATCTTCCTCCCTAGGAAATCTGCAACCTAGAGCTACAAATCACACATAAAAGAGAGGGGAAAATTTTGTGGGGTTATTGGATAGGGGTTTCCCTTGGTCAAACCCCTTTTTGGAAATCAATCCTTGAAATGAAATCAATCAAGAATGGAGACTGATGAATGAACAAATAACAATGTTGCAACTCACCAAAACCTAGCAATAAGGTGTTGCAAATGCTTGTAATGGCTTCAATGGATGTATACTTTGACTCTTTCTTGAATGATGTTGATCTTGAATGAAAAACTTGCTTGAATCACAAAATCCTACACCACAATTGTTAGCTCTAAAATAACATAATCCATGAAATCCTTGACATGATGATTGATGCTTGAATGTTGCTCTAAAATGCTTGAAAATATGCTTTTGAAGACACTTGAATGCTATTGACTACTCTTGTGAACACTTGATTTCTTATTAGATTGCTAGGTGTAAATATGAGTGAAAGAACCTTGTATTTATACTCAATTATGCAAGAATTCCAAAAATTGCAACACTACAAACTAACATCAAATCTAGGAGAATAAAATACCACTAGAAATTTGAATTAATTTTAGTTTTAGACCACACGCGACTCATTTTCCCAAGGTGGTGAATGAGTCTCACTAGGCATAATCTATGGGACCAAAAATTAAAAGTGCTTCTAGAATGGTGTAAAAAAAAGTTTGGGACCCAAAAATCTAGGTGGGACCCATTCACCCAAGGTGGTGAATGAGTCCCAGATCACTAAATCTAGGACACAAGCTAGAACACCTAAATTATGATTGGATAGTGATTGATGTTGGGATTATCCTTGAAAAGATGCATTAAATGAGGCTTGTGGATGTAAAATAGGGCCAATTAAAGCATAAGAAAGCCCAATTGTTAATGACAAGCCTAGAAAAGTGTGAAAGTGTGTTACAACACTTATCAATACTTCAAAATAAGGAAAAACTAATGTTTATTTTAATTAAAAATGGGTTTATTATGTTTAGAACCTTAAAAAAGTGTGAAAGTGTGTTACAACACTTCACAACACTTTAGCAAGATACAATTTAAATCTATTAGTTCATGTGGACATGAAAAAAGTAACCTTTCTACTTTTTCTTCCTATTTGGGCCCTCCTTGTGATTTTGGCTAGATTTTGTCTTGATTTAATGTTGAAATGTGGTCAACACACTCACATCAGGTCTTGGGTCCTTGTGAATTATTAAGAACTTTGTGATGCCTTGCTAAAGTGTTGTAAAGTGTTGTAACACATTTTCACAATTTTCTAGGGCCTTTTTATTATAATTCACTTAAATAACCTCTTTTTATTGCTTGCCAAGCCTTATTTCAAAGTGTTGTAAAGAGTTGTAAAAAAATTTCATTCTTTTCTAGGCTTGTCATCAATAATTTAACCCTTTCTTATGTTTAAATGACCCCTTAATGCAGTTACAGGCCCTATTTAAGTGTGTTTTAGAGAATAATCCTGTTAAACATCATGTAATACACTTTAATTCCCAACACACATTAAAACTACCCTGGTGGGACCAAGTCGCCACTTGGAATAAAAATCAAAATTATTTCAAAATTCTAGCGAGATATTATTCTCTAGACCTTGAGGTTGGCCTCTGATGTGGTATTTTTGGGAAATTTTGTAAAATCATGTATAAATATAGGGTTTTCCCCTCATTTTTCATCTCCTAAAATTTCTTTAGTCTCGTAAGCTTTTCTAGTGTTCTAATCAAGCAATCAAGTGATTTTGTGTTCAAGCACTTTTGAGCCATTACTTGCATATCTTCAATTTTCTACATCAGGGGTTTAGTGAGTTGTAGCATTGTATGTTGTTCATTCATCATTCTCTTTTCATTTCATTTCATTTTCAAGGGTTTGATTACCAAACTAGAGTTTGACCAAGGAAAACCCCTATTCACTAACCCTTAACCCTTTTCCCACTCTTTGTAATTGTGTTTTGCAGATCTTGTAAGCATTATTTTCAAAGAGAAAGGTGTTAAAAGGTGTCATCAATTCATCTATGTGTTTCAAAGTCACTAAAGCCCTAAAAGAAGTTTGTAGATCACCTATAGAACAAATTCTATAGATTCAGATCCAAAAACTCATTAAGAACAGAAGTGCAGATTGGAGACTACAGATTCCTGTCCTGAATTTCCTGAGATTCACAGGTGGACTAAGTAACCATTTATGACAAATGAGTCCCACTTCCAAGCCTGAAATTTTTTTTCTGTATTTCTAGATACCCTTTTGGCTAAAACTTGTTCCACCAGAATTTTTGTGAAACATGACTAAGTCGCCTCGCTTGGCATAAGTGTTCTAGTTGGCTTCAACAACAAATTATGTAGGATTCTAGAGCCTCTCTACATCACATTCTAGTTTCTAGGTGCACCTCTCTAGTCTCATTCATTTATATTACAGTTTGTTTGCATTCTTAGGTCATTTTGCATACAACATTGTGTTTTCAAATATTTTGCATTCCATTAGTTTTGCATTAATAATCAATATCTTCTATTAGTTTATTGAATTTAGGACATTACATTTAGGAATATTTCATTCATATTTGCATTATTCTTGAGTGTGGACATTGCAATTTTTGGCATACCTCTCTCCTTTTAGGTGAAAAGCCCTAGAAGTGTTAGAGAGTCTTGTGGTGCAAAAAAATTTGTCAACATTTTGGTAAACCCAACTTTAGAACATTTTAACCTCTAATTTCAAGTGCATTTACATCCTAGGAATAGCTTGCATCAACATTGTATTAGATTTTTCATTGTTTTGCATTCTAGGGTTTTCAAAATTGCATTAGTCAAAAGCTCATTTAGCTTGTATTTTTCCATTGCATTTCACTAAAAATATACAAAATTATGCATTTTCATACTGTATCTACATCTGCAAACCTAAAAAACATAAAATTCAATTAAAAAATTCTCAAAATTCTCAAAAAACTCACTACTTGGACTAATTCACCACCCTGGGTGACTTAGTCCAGTTGCATGTTTATCACTGCATTTTTTTGGGATTTAATCTATAATTTTTGAGTTTCTATTTGTTGTTTCTTATTAGTTTATACTGCATTTTCATTCACCCACATTTAGAGACCCTTACATGAGTATTTGGTGTCCTATTGGTAATACCTTAGTGAGAAGAAGTTTAAGACTCATGTTATCCCATGATAACACATTCGTTGCGGATCTTGGGTTATCTAAAGCTTCCACTCCTACTATGGAAACTAGTACACTAGGAATGGATACTATCTTGAGCAACTCTTTTCCTTCCAATAACATGCAAGTTGACACACAAAATGATCATATCCCACAAGACAAAATAATTAGCATTCATGAGGACTTAACAAATCTCCAACATCAAATGAGCCTTGAAAACATTTCATCCATTGCAATTCCTACCATAGAAAACATCCATCGCATGCTTGAAAGTGACAAAGGTTTGGACATTGTGAAACAAATAGTTGAAATATACACAAAACATGTTCCTTCCACCTCTAGTACATCTCAACTAGCAAACATTGTGGTTACCAAGGAGGACCTCACACTCCTCCTCCCTCAACAATAGCCTCCATACCTACCTATACCACTCCTCATGCCACAAAAATAATTGAACAAGTTAGTCATGCGATTCCTTCCTCAACTATTCCTGCTAGCATCCCTAATTCCTATGTGGCATCACATGTTCTATTCTCTTCTACAATATCATCTATAAGTGTTCCCTTTACTTTCCCTACCACTACGTACATTCCACCACTTTCCCTTCCACCTCATACCACTTACAATGGCCCTATCATAACCCAACTTTTCCAAACCATTTCATCCATACAAAAAACAAATATCCACCATTAAGTTGATGAATGATGATAAAATAAGTCAACACATTTTTATAGAGAGTTACAGACTTAGTAAACTCTATTTACCATGTTTTTAAGTATTGACCAAAATTTATAAAGGAATATAAACTAGGTGATGTTTTTGTGAAGTCGATTTATTATGTGAATCGACTCACTCCAAGACTAAGTCGATACAAGCTTGGTGTCACATACTTTATATTGACTATTTTTTATAAGAAGGAAATTGTGCCATCTCTAAGAATGCATAATGAGGCTTTGGCACAACAAATTATGTTTGAAGTAGCCCATTGTCTTTGGAAATATTACGAACACTGATGCCACAAGGAGTAGAGATGCCGAGATTGTAAAAATATGGAGGGAAGGGAGATCCTTCTAACCATGTTAATTCCTACACTACCTTGTGTAGTGATTTTGTCCTTGATGATAAACTGTTAGCAAAATTGTTTCCTAGGACTCTAAAAGACGTTGCCTTGGAATGGTTTTCATCTTTACTGAATAATTCAATTTTTTCATTCAATGAACTTTTTGATGAATTTAAAAATAATTTCCAAGAAGACCTTGGCCAATTTGATGAGTTGCAAGAAAAATGAGGAAGAAAAGATAACTGACTTTATCTCACACTATCAATCACTTTATTCTCAAATTGATGTCAAGATTCTCGATCCACACCTTCAAAAAATGTTTATAGAAAAATTTCAAACTAAACTTTAGGAAAAAATCACTATGATGAAATTTTCCTCCTTTATGCACTTGTGTACTTCCCTTTGCGATTATAACAATTCGGTTAGTAGTCGAGATGCAAAATCAACTTCTAGCTGAACTGAGATATTTGAACATGCCAACCAAAATAATTCTCAACCATTTAGAAAGTAAAACAAATGGTTCTCACAGTTCAACCCCCCTCAAAAACCACCTCAAACTATCAACAACCAAGTAGCAACTATTTAAACTGTGGTTCCCTTTACTTATAGACTCGAAAAGACAATTCACAACTTTACCTGACACACTTCATAACACCATGTCCCAACTCTTACAATAACAAATGATTACCTTGCCTACTGTCAAAGCACCCGATCCTACTAAGCCTTTACCTCCAAACTTTAAATCCAATGCTTATTTCCATTATCATCAACAAAATGGACATGACACGAAACATTGTAAGCATCTTAAACATCTTCTACAAGACCTCATTGATTCTGACCATCTATCCATTGTAGGTGTTAATGATCAAAGAAATAAGTTTGTTGCCCCTCCAAATCAAAATTTGTGAATTTTCACTGATCCCATGCCCAAACATAATGTTTCATTTGCCAAAGCTAGTGAAACTACAAAGAATAATGTGATGAATGTTGATATAGATGATGAACATCTTGATCCCATCCCGCATACTACCCATGTTAATCTTATGGATGAAATGGTGGGTGTGATAGACATTATCCCTCGTAAAGGCCAACCTAAGAAATCTCTTGATATTACTTTCTCCTCTAAGGACATACTTAAAAATCTCCCTGATCATGGTCCTCTTTACATAGTTGGCCATATCTATGACAAGCCCACTAATGGGATACTAATAGATATCGCCTGTGGAGAGAACATGATCACCGAGGAATTTTTGGTATTGCATGATCTTTATCAAGATGATTATGATAAACCAAAAGCATGGATCAAAAAACACAATGGGTTTTCTTTCCCTACGATAGGATCGATCGTCCTTCCATTACAAATAGGACCAAAAACATTGAATGTCACATTCTCCATCATCCCACAGTTGGATCAATTTCGTTTGAGGCTAGGCCATCCATGGCTTCGCTCAATGAAAATTGTCCCTTCGGTCATACACAAATGCTTAAAGTTTCCACTTGAAAATTAAATATTCATTGTTCATCATAGCAGTTTTAACCCCTTGTCTTCCTAAGGAATCTTTTCCTTAGAAGCTTTTGGCCCAAGCCCATGGAATCTATAACACCTCGACAAGACTTATTTTTCATTGCTTACCAAAATTTAAAGCAAAGAAAATAGTAGAATTGTCTCTCCATAACATGTCCCCATCCCCTTCCGACACTCCTATCGTAGATGAAATAATGCTTCAACCTAAACAAGAACCAACTAACCAAGCTCAAGCAACACCTAAAACCTCTCTGACATCATTAAAAAGAGCATGAGATAATGATAACAACTCCATCATGCCTCCTTGAATAAAAAAAGTTTACAAAGAAAAAGTGAAAGTGGATGAACAACCTTCCATGGTTCCTTCCATCCCTCCCCTTTAAGAAGAAAATCAGCCTATGGTTGATCAACATGTTCCTTCACAAACACAACTCAACAACAAAAAAATAATAATTAGAAGAGCTAGGGAGCATAGGCGTAGATTTTGTGCCCTTGCTCGCAAGTTACATGAAAAAGAAAACAAAGAAAATGAAAATCCACAGTTGGCCTTGGGAGTAATGCATGATGAACCTCCTCCCCAACCACAACAAAATGATCCAATACAACAATCACAACAAGATTTACACCCTTCATTGGACATTATCATTCATCCTCCTATTGTGATTAATCTAGATGATGATGATGAGATCGCTAAAATTGACGAAGGGGTACATAATGATTTGAACACATTGTTCTCCTCTTCCATGAGCTTAAATGACAAATCCCCTACAAAGAGTTTAGAACCTGGTGCTTCCCCTAGTTTGACACTTGCTCTTGTCCCTTTGGATAGTTGTCCACCCTCGACATATCATGAACAGGACTGGGAGGTAGATGACTTGCTCAATGGCTAATTTGCATTTTCCTTACTAGTCTCTTCCATTTTCTTTTTCTTTTTCTTTTGTGTGTTTGGATGTGCATAACGTGATCCCCTGTGATGTTTTGTTTGATGTTCTCTCTCTTTGTGGCATTCCTCTATTTGTACCTTCATTCTTCTCTATGTTGTACATCACTTTCACTTTACTTTGGGGATGACGCAAGGCATTGGGACATCCTTGTCTCTTTCATGTTGACCCCAAAGGCCTTTTCTTTTTATTTTGTGTTTTTATTTTATTTTCCTTTTGGGGATGACACAAGGCATTGAGACATTCATGTCTCTTTCGTGTTGTCCCAAAAGGCCTTTTTCTTTTACCTTTTTCACTTGTCTTTTTTGGCTTCTGTTTTCCTTTTGGGGATGGCACAAGGAATTGAGACATTAATATCTCCTTCATGTTGACCCAAAAGGATTTTTATTTTCTTTTCCTTTTCTTTCTTTTATTGTGTTTTCCTTTTGGGGATGATGCAAGGCATTGAGACATTCGTGTCTCCTTCATGTTGACCCAAAAGGATTTTTCTTTTTCTTTTCCTTTTCTTTTGTCTTTTCTTGTGTTTTCCTTTTGGGGATGACAAGGCATTGAGACATTCATGTCTCTTTCATGTTGAACAAAATGCTTTTTCTTTTTCTTTGCCTTTTCTTTGTCTTTTCTTATGGTGCAAGGCATTGGGACATTCATGTCTCCTTCATGTTGACCAAAAAGCTTTTCCTTTTCTTTTTCATTTTTGTCCCGTGTTTTCTTTTTTGGGATGACACAAAGCATCGAGACACCTTATGTCTCTTCCATGTTCCCGAAAGTTTCTTTATTTTTGTTTTCACTCTCTTTTGTCATTCTTCTAGTTCTTTGGGGATGACGTGCATAGGCATATTAGGGTATTTTAAACATCCATTTTGCATTTGCTCTTCTCATATGTTGACCCCAAAGGCCTTTGTCTTCATTTTATCATAATATGTGTTTTGATATACATTTATTGTTCCTTTTTGGGAGCATCAGACACAAGGCATTGAGACATTTTTCATGTTTATCTTTCGTGTTGTCTCCAATAAGTTTTTCTTATTCATAAAGCCTTTTGTCTAATTTACCTTTTTCAACTTGTCTTTTTTTGTTTTGTGTTTTCCTTTCATGGGGATGGTGCAAGGCATTAAGACATTCATCATCTGCCTTTCATGTTGACTCCAAAAGGATTCTTTATTGTTTCTCATCTTCCTTCTTTCAATTTTCTTTTATTAGTGTTTTCCTTTCGGGGATGATGCAAGGCATTTGAGACATACTTGTGTCTCCTTGCAAACAGTTGGTGATTTTAAATTGTTTGAAGAATCTTTTCTTTTGTCTTTTCGTGAACTTAGTCCACATTGACGATTTATTATTATTTTCTATTTGATTATTGTGATCAGTGAATCTGCACAATTTTGAGATTCATGGAAAGCTTTCACTGCTACTTCATCACTTTCATTATTGCATATCTCCATACAAAATGCTTTTTCTTTTTCTTTTCCTTTCTCTTTTGTCTTTTCTTTTGAATCAAGGCAATTGGGATCCCATTCATGTCTCCTTCATGTTGACCCAAAACCATATGTCCCTTTTCTTTTTCTTTTTGTCCCATGTTGGATTTTGGGGATGCATGCTTTAAGCATCATTTTGCATACAACATTGTGTTTACACCATTATGACTCATTTCTAGGCATGTTTCCCAAAAGTTTCTTTATTTTATTTTCACTCTTTTGTCATTCTTCTAGTTCTATGTGGATGAAAGGTAATAATGTGGCGAGGATCATGATGGGCCAAAAGTGGCGATATGATGGGTATGTGGCTGATGATTTTTGTTTACCCAAGATTTATAAAACAAAAAGGGTTTTTAAAGGAGATTCTCAACATTCCACCAATATAAATTATGGTTTACCTTGAATTTAATAAGTAATTATTATTCATTTTCTATTCAAATTACGACTAAAGTCTTGATTGATAGACTGATTCAAAAACATCTATAGCTTTCAAATGGTATCACATTTTTTGAATCCAAAATATGCATCACATTCTATGGTTCACATACTATCGAATTAAAAATAAATTGAATCTCATGAAGTTTTGACCAAGTTAAGGTGGTAAGACATACAAGTTTTTTATATTTTTTAAAAGTTGTAATAAAAAATTCATAATTAATTATTTAATTGGAAAAAAATTACAAAAAAGTATGCATCACATTGGGACATGAGTCCTCTACTTATATCTAAAATCTTATTGCAAAATTAGCATCATGCATAAGGTCCATTCATTAGTTAATCAATCTCATTTCATCCATTTCAGGTAATCTCATTAATCTCCATCTCCTAAGGTCATTAATTTAACCTTAACATTATCATTAACCTTTCAATCAAATATATCAAACATTCTTCATTTGCATTTTCCATCCTAAATCTTATTTAAATAAATCAAATATTTTCCAAAAAGTCAAAATCATCCTAATCATCATTTAAGCCTAATCCTAATTAGCCTAACCTAATCACACCTCATCCTCTAGATAAATCACTTGCACAAATAAATCAATCACATTGATTTATTAAAATCAAATTTTCAGGGTTGAGTTGGATATTTCCTCTTGGCAAGATCCCATTGGTAAAATCCCAATCCTATGCAAATGAAAATCAAATAGAATTGAATTGAGAGAATCTAGATCGAATTGGGCAGCAATAACAAGATATTGCATACTCCCAAACCACTACAAATAAGTGAACATTGCATTTAACATATTGCTTGTAATGGCTTGCAATCGATGTATTTTTCGACCTCTTTAGTTGAATCTCCATGTTGTATCTTGAATGGATTGCCACTCTGCTTTGCATCACAAACATCCTAGCATTATCATTCAATTGTCTTTAGGGTGGAATTCAGTAATCAGCATACATCACTATCTCCTCTATTTTTTTGGTGCTCTTTAAGTTATTCATGCCAGCATCTCGGAAATTTAAATATTTGGATAATTTAGTTTTTGCATTTTATAAAACAAACTAGTATTGTTTAGAAACTCACTGGATAGCTACAATTTGGTACAGATTTCTACCTATCGTACATTTTTTTTGAACACATGGTGGATGTTATTCAAAGGCTGAGGAAGTTTTCTATTCACCTACCAAATGCATTTGCCAATAACCTATTTTTTCCTCATACGTCGAGTAAATGCATTGTTTGAAAAGTTTCTACAAATTTGGCGCATATTGCAATCAAGGAAACTCTTTTTCAAAGCACATATCAACCTCCATTAGTTAATTATTTTATAGAAGTACATTTGTTAAAATGTTTATTGTTTAGATTGCGTAATAGTTAACATGTTAAATACTAAATTTGTTAATAGGAAAATTCAAATGCTCAAGATGTGAGATTAGAAAGGATCTATAGATGGAGAATTCTTTGTCTTAATACTCAAACTAGGCACATGCTAAAGCTGTGAAGAAGGATAATTCTTGGAGACGGATGAGGACTTGGTGTTTATAGATCCCTTCCCCTTTTTACATTAAGACTATGAAGGATAATTCTTCAGAATAACTTGAAAAGAAGAGGAACATCAAAATCACAGATAAGTACCTATGAAATAGATTTAGGGAGGAGAATTAATGTAGGATATAGATAGAAATAAAAAAATTTTTAATCCTCATGACTTTTATTTGAAGGTGGATGAGAAAAGGAAGACAAGGAAGCCTTTTTTAAAATTCAAAAAAATTTCCAAATGTTGATCATAAATCATTAAGAATTTTAGAAGTGTTTATCTCTTTCAAGAAAATAAAGCATATCCATTTCATTCCATTAGTAAGCACATCTTTGGTTAATGTAACTTTAGTGGATAAAAATGAATGATACAAAATCAAAGCAAATCACTTCAGACTTTGTTCCATTTGGGCGTACTCTCAAGGAATCAATTGTTTTCAATGTGATTCACCAATTTTAAACATCAATATTTTTTATACTTCAACTTTTCATGCTTTAAACCTCAACTTCATGCCACTTCTATCTGGAGATTGTCATCCTTCCAAATATCAGAATAAATGTCCAGAAATATGAAATGCACGAAAAAAGTGGCATTAAACTCATTGAATCATGCTTAAAATCATTCACCATGAAAAAAGTCTTTGATCCTATTGGATAATTATTCTTGAAGTTGTTCAAAATTCCATTTCAATATTTTTCTTTCTTGGTCCTTTTTCCTTATGTCAAAGGGAAGAAAAAAAGGAAGAAAAGTAAAAATAATTTCATATTAATGTGTGGTCTTGGAGAAATGTTGGGGGAGTTGAGCACAATTTGTTTTGAATTTTTGGGCACTCTCATTTTTGGGTCAATGTTTCCACAATGACAAAGACAGATTGTTGGAAGAATGAAAAGGTCCACAGATTTGTTGTCATTGGCCGCATTGGAACAAAGAAATTTGCATCCATTTATTCAATATTTTGGTCAAAGAAATCTTCTTAAAATACCATGAGTTTTTTATGTTTTGGTAATGTTACATGTAAAAATAATCTTTTAGCATGTGTGATCTAGTGCTATCAAGTGACGAGTTTATATTCTTTTGGTGACAAGGTTAAAATATTTTACCTTTGATTTTTAAATTAATTGAGACAACCAATTTTTGGACAACACATTATTGTTCTGTGCCTAAAAGGAATAATTTTTATTTCCAACAAACATCTTAGATTTTGGGTAAACATTCAAAGGAACGTAATTGGAAAGGAAAACTGTCAAGTATAATGTGGTGTGATGGAAGAAAGAATAGATAGAGATAGACATATCTCAGTAAGTGTGATCTGACAAATGTAAAGTGGAAGTTAGTGGTGTTTGTACATTGAAATTGAGCGAATTTTCAATATTATTGGAAGCATAACCAAGAACTATTTGCCATGCACTTGGTAGTTGCACTTATCTAGTTCACTTTTGCTAGTAAGCCACTCTTTTGTGTATCTTGGCTATAAGCCATATTTGGTATTCAAGAAATGTCAACATCACTTGACCTAATGGTTGAAGATATTCACAATCTATCCATTGCAATTGTTGAAAACAATGTTCAAAACCTATCCATCAATGAGCACATTGAAGATGTTTCCACCTCATTCGATGACCAACTCACCATACATCAAGAACCACTCTTTAGTGATCTATTTCAAGGAGTGTTAGGATTATTTGATCCTATTGACATAATGCGTGATCCATCGACCAATGATCATATTAAAAATGTCTCTACATTTCCTTATGAGTTAGAGGACATATCTCAAGAATTTATTCCAAAGCATGATCAAAATCTTTCTCCAAGGTCTAGTAATGGTCCTTTCCAAGACATCTTGACATCCTTTGACCTCATGGGTACAAATAATGAAGGAACCTTGACCTTGACACTTGAGGATATTGAACCACTTACCATGTCTAATGACGACATCCAAGAACCCTTTGTAAGCAATCCATCCTTTGAAACTGATCCATGTCAAGAACTTGATCCAAAGCATGTCGAAAGCAACTCTGAAATCATTCAAGATCAAGAATTTGTGTCTTCAAGATACTACAATAATCTAATGGACACTCTCTTATCTATGCAAGATGATCATATCCATGTAGCACATACTCCTCCATCTACCCATGAGATGCTTTCTATGGATGGACACGTAGATGATCTTCATCTATAACAAAATTCTATTACACAAAAAGAGCAGATTATTAACTCCTACAGTCAAACTAAGTTATCAACATCAGGATTAGATATATCCCGAATTCAGACTGAGGACATCAGGTATGTAGATATCCAACATTATCCACTCAAGGAAGCAAGTCAGGTAGAACAGTATAATACAGAGTTAGCAGAGTGGAAAATTGAAGCAATGTCATCTATAGTGGCCATTTGTCAGAGAATTTTTACTGAACAAGACATCTCAGAACAGGCAGAATCAAGTCATGAAGGTATTACTTCCACAATACTGGTGGGAACTATGTCTCAGGCAAGTGTCAATATAGGGAGCACAAAGAATCTTTATTGTGAAACCGATGCCAATACTACAACCATCCATGTCATAAATCTTCATCCACCCATCATCCCATCCACGAATTGGGACCAACATTAGAAGAAAGATTTGAATCAAAGAAAAAAGAATATTATCAAAGCAAAAGAAGCTGAGAAGCATAATGGACAAATCAAATACATATGGATACCAAAGAATACAAAGAAAGATTATCCCTATCAAACTCCATTAGTCAAAGAAACTATGGGGAAAAATAAAAAAGGGAAAAGTATCCATCAAAGATGTCCACAAAAGAAAAAGCAGACTTTTCAAGTGACTTACAAAGTGTATCAAGTAGTTGGTCCTAATTCCATGTACACTTCCATATCCACCCATCATTTCTCATCTTCCCATGTTTGGAGAATCAAAGGTTCTAAACTGTCAACCAGTCCATCTCTTATCCCTAAACACACTCCATCCACGCCTCCACATATGATATCCAATTCTCACATTGACCATGTATTGGCAACAATCCTTCATCATAAGGATTCTGAAGGCACTCTATCGTGATGTGCGCACAAAGACAAAGTCAACTTTGTTATCGATGAATTAGATCAGGAATCTCAAAAGTTGCATTCAAGTGCACATATCCTGGTAAAACAACTTCTTCAAGTAGGATATTGATGGCACATTATGAAAGGGACATCTACATCAACATCACAAGGTGGTTTGGCACAAGCTTAAAATCTTCCAGAAAAATCAAAAAAATCCAAAAATATAAAAATCCAAAAAAAATCAAAAAAACGATTGAAAATAGTAAAGAAAAAAAATCGTCCTCTAGTGAAAACCGGCATGTGTGGCGCTTTGGGCAAGATCATGACGAAAACCTAGAAAACAAGCATCATGTGTGGAATTGAGCATCTACGTGCACCAGTTCAGGTGAAAGCATCTTATCCCATCCATAATAAATCTAGCATTCCATTCGTCGTATCCATCCACTAGTAGAATTTGGCAAATAAATGACTACATGACTAAAATTTTTAGTCAGGTGACTAAAACTTTTAGTCACATGACTAACACTAGTAGAATTTGGCAAATAAATGACTAATTTGGTCATTTATAAGTGACTAATTTGGTCATTAGGTAAAATCACAACTAAAAGACTAAATAAATGACTAATATCACACAAATAAAAATGATTAAATAAATGAATTAATAATTGACTAAATAAATGACTATTACTCTATTCTTTTTTCTTTCGATTTTTATCATAATTCATAGAGCTTAAGCCCCCCTCATGGGACCCGTACCTAAGCAGGCCATTTGGCCACCTAGGTTGCTCGATGCACCAAAAATACCTATTGCATGGAAGGCATTGGCTCTCGATGTAGTCTTAAGGCCTTCACATATTTTATAAAAAAATTAACATTTACATTCTTTAACTTTTATTACTCATTATGTTAATGAATCATTAATGTTTTTAACTATGATTTGAAGCCAATTTGATTTTCCTGTTGTGTTAACATGCCAAATGTATCAAAGAGCAATTGTGGTCAATTTCACTAATAAAATATGATTTAAACAATCCAATTGCATTTTGAGGGCTATCTTTCATTTCAAAACACAAATAAAGATGACTAAATAATTAGTCCAACAAATAAAAATGACTAAATAATTAGTCACACATAAAAATTAGACAATATGACATTAAAGTGGTTAATTAAAAAAAATTGAATTGAAGGAGTGTATTGTATTATAATATAATATAATAATAATAATATATTATATTATAGTACAATATATTATAATAATAAATTATAATATAATATGATATTATATAATATATATTATTTATAATATTATATAATAATATAATATTATATTATTATTATATATATAATATATTATATAATAATATAATATAATTGCTATATTATAATATAATATAATATTTATATTATAATATAAATGTAATATTATAATATATTTAAAAGTTGCGATAGATTTAATTTTGAAATCAAAATCAAATGAAGTAAAGAAATAAAGTAAAAAAGCGAAAAAGTGGGCGATGGTATTTGATTTTTCTAATAAAAATCATAAAAAGGTACCTATTTTCTTTAATACAATGTGAAAAATCAACCATTTGGCCTAGGGTAATGAAAAACCCCTAAATCAAAAAGAAACTGAGCCCTAATCTCATTTCATTTTTCACGTGCATTTTTGGAGAAGAAACTCATTCCATTTTTCACTTGTATTTTTGGAGAAAACTCACACCGCCATGCCTGGGTAGGGTTTGAGAGTGGAATGGTGACTCATTCTGTTGTTTCTGATGATTTTTCTGAAAAAAAATCTTGGAGAGGTAAGTCTTTGGTTTTGAAACTAAAAAGTATTCTCCATTTTGAAGCATTTTATCGAGCTCACTTGGTTGCGACTGAGTATTTTTTGTTGTATTTCCTTTTCTTACCATTTGTTGATATCTCTCCTCTTTGTTTGACCGCCATTGGAGTATCTTTGAGGCTCATTTTTGAAGACTTTGGAGGGCATCTCCTTTACAACAATCTTGTGTAAGTTTCATTATTCTTATCTCTTAAATTTCTATGAGAATAAGCTCAATTCAAGCTCAGTAGAGGCAATATGACAAAAACCCTTGTATCTCCCTACACAAATCTTGATGGGTTACTTTCTTTCTATAGAAAATGTAAAACTTTACACTCTCAACTTACTATTTTCATTATTTTGAGGGTTTTTTGTGTTCTAATGGCTGTGACCTTCATAACATTCTGGGTATTTTTCTTTCTGTTCATTTTCTCTTCCTCATGGGTGTGTGTTAGAGACCCAATACTCAATAAAACAAATTTTTGTATACTTGACGTTTCCACAAAGGAAACTCCAAAAATTATATAAATGGCATGCCCTAAAATTCTTTCTTTAATTTTCTTTTATGCTTTTCATCCAAGTAAAGTGTCTGATTGTGAATGGGATGAATGAAAAATTGGACAGGAGTAGCCAAAGTGTGTCTGAATTCCCAGAGAACCTTCATAACTGAGAGAATTATTATATTTATGGGAAATCTTTATTTTAATAGAGAGATTTCTTTCAGCTTCTTTCCACTTAATATCACAACTTTTGGCATTTCTTGAAATCTCTGGCCTATTTTCATTCATTTTCAGATTTTGTTCTTAAAGTAGATTTTGTAAATAATCTAGGCTTGTATTCTTGAACCCATTTTATTCTCATAGTGCTTTCAATAATTTATTTTGAGCACATTCACAACTTCATAGTGTATCTTCCATTCATGGTTGCAGTCACTGCTGATAATATACATTTAAGTTTTTTTGAAGGTGTTAGTTTTTCTTAAATAATTTTATTACTAGCTTAGTTTTTTTGAAGCAATCTTTTTTTTTTTAGTTTTTCTTTTTCATTAGATAAGAAAAATTTAAAAAGAAAGGTCGATTTTATATCTAAATTAGTAATTGTTAAATTAGAAATTAGAATTTAATTAAAATTTAGAATGAAATTTATGTTTTTAGTTTTTCTTAAATAATTTTATTACAATAGAATTTTAGTTATCAAGAGACATTCTAATATTTTTATTAGTTTTTTTTAAATAATTTTATTACTAGCTTAGTTTTTTTGAAGCAATCTTTCTTTTTTAGTTTTTATTTTTCATTAGAAAAGAAAAACTAAAAAAGAAAGGTTGTTTTTATATCTAAATTAGTAATTGTTACATTAGAAATTATAATTTAATTTAAATTTAGAATGAAATTTAAGTTTTTAGTTTTTTTTAAATAATTTTATTACAATAGAATTTTAGTTATAAAGAGACATTGTAATAATTTTTTTAGTTTTTCTTGAATAATTTTATTACTAGCTTAGCTTTTTTGAAACAACCTTTCTTTTTTAGTTTTTATTTTTCATTAGAAAAGAAAAACTAAAAAAGAAAGGTTGCTTTTATATCTAAATTAGTAATTCTTAAATTATAAATTAGAATTTAATTTAAATTTAGAATGAAATTTAAGTTTTTAGTTTTTCTTAAATAATTTTATCACAATAGAATTTTAGTTATAAAGAGACATTCTAATAATTTTTTTAGTTTTTCTTAAATAATTTTATTACTAGCTTAGCTTTTTTGAAGCAATCTTTCTTTTTTAGTTTTTCTTTTTCATTATAAAAGAAAAACTGAAAAAGAAAGGTTGCTTTTATATCTAAATTAGTAATTCTTAAATTAGAAATTAGAATTTAATTTAAATTTAGAATGAAATTTAAGTTTTCAAGATATTGTGGTGATTTGATTTAAAGAATAATACAATAATTAAATACAAAATAGAAAAAGTAGAGATTATTTCTTTTGCAAATACATTTCTTTTGCAATATCACTAATTCTATGCATTTTTTATTTATTAGACTTACTTTGATAATCTAGTAATATATTTAAGATATTACTTTAATATTTATTCTTTTGCAAATGCATTTCTTTTGCAATATCATTAATTCTATGCATTTTTATTTATTAGACTTACTCTAATGCTTATGGGTATCTGCATTTAAGATATTCATTGTTTATAGCTATTTAGTAATATGTTTATGGACAGTACATAGCAAGGAGATATTGCTCTGATAAGCTAGTAATATTTAAGATATTACTCTGATATTAATTCTTTTGCAAATGTATTTCTTTTGTAATATCAGTAATTCTATGCATTTTTATTTATTAGACTTACTCTAATGCTTATGGGTATCTACTTTTAAGATATTCGTTGTTTATGCTACCTAGTAATATGTTTATTTTTTGATTGTGGATAGGTACAGAGCAAGGAGAAAATGCAAAACCAGTGCCTTACTAGATGCATTTACTGCCCATCTCATGTGCAATAGTGGCATCACTAAAGACATACATTCACACCATTTAGTTTTAATTTTTTTTCAATTTTAAAAGTATAATAAATCAGTAGTTTGTGTACTGCAAAAGATTTTGTATTCAAAACTCTATATATAGAGTTCTTTGTAACATATTTTATATACAGTTTGAATATATAGAGAATTATTTTCCAATGTTGTTTCAATCCCAAATTTGTTGAAGTTTTAATAACATAAGAGCTTTAAATTTTTATATTATTCAATCACAACAGAATTTTCTCTTGGTTTGCAATTTCATAGACTAGTTATTGTAATAGTATTCTCCAAACATAAGAGTTTGCATACACATCTAAAAGCATTAGTTCATAAATGACTAAATAAATTATTAACATGACTAAACCATGACTAAATAAATGACTAGTTAACAATAATCAATGACTAAATTAATGACTAAATAAATCACTACCATGACTAAATAAATGACCAATTACCAACAATCAATGACTAAATTAACGACTAAATCAGTGACTAAATAAATGACCAAATCAATGACCAAATCAATGACTAGATAAATGACTAAAATAGTTTAGTCATAAATTTGGTCACATTATAAATGACCAGAAATAAACTACTAATGGTCACATGACCAAAATTAGTCATTTATATGCAATTTTTAGTAGTTTATTTAGTCATATATTGTTGTTTTTGTACTAGTGATCCATCCATAAACCATTTATCCAATCCATTTTCATCCATTTGCATCCATCATCCAAGTTATCTTGATCTTGATAAAACTTTGGTGTACAGTTTACGATTGCTTATGGTAAACATCTTGACATGGGCCGTTTTCATTGATCCTATCCTATGTAGCATTATCTGAGCCATGAAGCAATATCCAATGAAGCATTCCTTCATTCGAATGCCTTATCTTATTGCAAGATAATCCTTGGCATCCTTTGCGTATCCATCCATCCATACACCTATCCTTTGCATCCATCCCATCACATTCCATACATTGCTAGACATTGGGGGTAGATATGTACATCTTGCTTCAAGAATAAATCTTGGTCTATGTCCTCCAACTTATGTGGTGATACAAACATTGACAAATGTGAAATCAAATTGGTCAAGCATTTGTAATCCAAAATTCAAATCACTAGCCCATGGCACATTTTGACAAGAATAAATTCCTTATCACACTTCATATTTCATCGAACACCAATCCAAACAATCACTATCAATCTCATCTAATTCACACGTCAAACATCACATCAAATCATTTGACCAATTTTTGTTCCAAACCAAGCTTCAACAATCTTGATCAATCAAATCCAATCAAAAAAATATCATCTCGGGATATCCTTGTGTTGCTTAACACTATCCTTGCATTGTCGTGTATCCTCAACAATGTTATCGTCATCAATCCTGATCAATCAAATCCTTGCATTGTTGTGTATCCTCAACAATGTTATCATCATCATCAATCCATCGATCTAATCAATCAACTTTACCTTGGTCTTCAACAAAATCCCAAAACAAATCACTGATATCGTCACACACATCCATATCCAAATCATCAAAATCGTGCGAAAAATCTAAAAACATCCAAAACATCAAAATCACAAAAACATTCAAAAAACATCAAAATCCAAAAACATCCAAAAAATCATGCGAAAATCCAAAAACATTCATAAAAGTCAGAAAATGTCAAAAACATGGAATCCAAACTACGTTGTCTCCGAAGCTTAAACGTAGGCAAGGCTCATTTTTTATCAGCCCCAAGACATTAAAATCCAAAAACATTTGAAAAACATTAAAATCCAAAAAAAATTGAAAAAACACAAAATCCAAAAACATTCGAAAAACACAAAAATCCAAAAGCATCCAAAATCACATCAAAATCCAAAAAAAATCATAAAATCTTAGAAAAGCCCAAAACATTCAAAAAAATCAAAAATCAAAACATTTGAAATATCAAAAAATACCAAAAACAACCTCAAAACATTTCAAAATGTCAAAAACATCTAAATATTTAAAAAAATCCATCTGTCTCATCTCGCTTGCACCCGCAATAATTAATCATCCATAATAAACTGATCATCACCTTCATCCTTTGGGAAAACAAATAGAAACAATCATAAAAGTCAACAAAAGCAAGCTTCAATCATAAAATCAAACTCTTGATCATTTTAAGACATGTCAATCAAGCTTTATATCAACAGCCTATCAATCAACTTATCAAACCATCATCATCTTATACAATGCATGTCCTAGGATATATCGTTCCGACAATGGGCATCATTTTGGATATCACTTGGATTCTTATCCTATAAAAACAAATCCCTCTGGTTAGAGATATGAAGAACATTGACTTGTTTGCGTACTTGGTCTTTTTCTTTTGATTTATCTTATTGCGGTCAATCCAAGGACCTCTCGATGATATCCGAACGAAGGATTTAGAGAGATAGGAATGGGACAACAATCATTATCTTTTGTCTATTGTGCTTGTTGGATGTTCTTGTAAAATAACTTGGCGAATACTTGCTTTGTTAGGTACATCCTAGCAAGGTTTCCGTATGTCAAGTGTGAACAAGAATACTCCTATCTGTTTGTTGATTCAAAGTCCATCGCACTAGGTACAGCGCCATCCTAGTTCTTAATACCTTGATGCATTGTGCCTACGTGTGTTATCAAACATAAGGTAAATGTCCCTTTTAAAATCCCAATCCTTGATAAGCAAATCATCATCATTTATCATCTATCATCATCATCTATCATCATCATCATCTATTTTCATCATCTCTAATAAAGTCTCATCAGATCATGGACTTGTGGGATTCTCTTGTCATCATCTCATTTCTGCGCTAAGATAACATCACCAATTCATCCATCATGAATCCATCATGCATCCATCATACATCCATCCTACATCCATCATGCATCCACAAAACTGTTAGCATACCACATATCATTCATATCATACATAATAGGAAACATCGATCATTTCACATGCATTTTTCATCATCATAACATAGATTTGTTAGTCTAAGCATCTCATAAATCACCCATTGCATAATCACAACATATCACATCATCAATCTCATCCATCATACATCATATCATCTTTTAAGTTGTTTAGGATAATATAGATTTGTTATTCTAAGCATCTTAAAATCATCTCATTTGCGTCATCATCCATAACCATCCATTTTGAACCTATTTATCGTGAGATCGACCCTCAAATCGAATCTTTTTACTTGATCTCTCAAGGGGGCAATGTACCAGTGTACTACTTTCCATTGGGGCATCCAAAAAATCAAATTTTTTTTATCACGACAAGTTTATTCTTTGAACCAACGCAACAAGTACATTGCTTCAAAGAGGGGAAAAATGTAGACATGCAAAATTAGCATCATGCATTAGGTCCATTCATCAATTAATCAAGCTCACCTTCATCCATTCATCAGGTAATCTCATTAATCTCCATCTCCTAAGGTCATTAATTTAAAATTAACATTATCATTAACCTTTTAATCAAATAAATCAAACATTCATCATAATGCATTTTCCATCATTTTCTAATTTAAATAAATCAAATATTTGAATCATAAAAGTCAAAATCATCCTAATCATCATTAAGCTAACCTAATCCTAATTATCCTAACCTAATCACACATCACATCCTCTAGATAATGCCACTTGCACAAATAAATCAATTTATTGATTTATTAAAATCATCATTTTCACTCAACATGGAATATTCCCTCAAATTTGAAAATGAGGACAAGTTTACTTGTCCTCTCCAACATTGCATTAATTTCCCATTTTCATGTCCCCCTCTCAAAATTTATTGCACAAATTTGAATTTGAAACTCCCTCTCTTGGGCACATTTACCAAATCTTGCACACTCCTCAACCACTCACAAGATGACAAGTGTTCTCATCTCATTGGCCTAATCTTAATCCCACATTGCTCTCTTATGAGCATTCTTCCAATCTGAAAATCTTTAAATAGAGGTCTCCTCTATTGTTCAAATCCTCCACAATCTCATACAAGGTTACTCTCTTCAATTGAGAGCTAATCTTGCCCATCTTATCATCATCATCTAGCTTATCTATCAAGGATTGGGAAAGGGCTATTTTTAGCAATAGCACCAATCCACTATGAAATAAAGATACTTCATGTTTTTTTCATATGCTTATTTAGCTTACCTTTTTGTCATTTGTTTGCATTTGGGAAGCATTAATGTATTATTTCATAGGGATCTTAAGTTTGCTTGTTTTGAACTAATTAACCAAACTAATGGTGATTATTGTTTGAAGAACATTATAGATTTAGGGTCCACACTTATAAAAAAATATTATCATTTTATTGTGGTTAGGGTGGTCAGACAAACACCTACTTCTTATTTTTTCCCTGAAATTTAAGTACTATTGCATTGAAATTTTAAATTTTCACCAAATAGATTTCTTTTTTTTTTAAAGAAACCTACTAGTTTAGAAACTAAATTCAATTTGCTACAAATTGTATTCTTACATAGTTTTGAAATAATATAGATAACTTATTCAAATTTTTACGTCAAGTTTCCTAACTTTGATTTTTTTTATTTTTTTGCCACTTAAGGGCCTGTTTTTTACATGATTATCCTGCACATACCCGTATTTGGGGGATGATGACAGTTCCGAGCTCTCTCAACAACATTGCAAAAAAAAACATACTAACCCAAAATCCATAGATCCCTTATGTGTTTGGTGTTTTCTTTTTGGGGGCAACCCATTCCTTTTATTTTCCTTCACATGACGTAGCCTTACTCGGAAACATATGACTTGGAATAGGGATTTTAAAGTTGGCTCTCATGTCTTTCTTCTTGTTTGCATTTTTGCATTTGCTACTTTAAATTAATTTCTCATAGTATGGTGTGTAGCAATTCCTTTAAAGTGGGTGCATACATTGGCATTATCATTTTGCATTATTCCTTTTTCTTCGTTCTTAGTGCAACCTTCTTACTTCATACGATGTGTTTGTCACTTTGTGGATGGCATTGGGTGTAGTTTCCTTCATGAGCATGATCTATCTTAGCATATTACATTCCTCTTAGTGGCTTGATATGACACACTACATCCCCTAAGTTGTGAATCTTATATTATTTGATTGGTCCTGTCTTGGAGACATTAGATACAATGTTCCCTAAGCTAAGACCTCGCATGAACTAAGCAAGACTCCTTTGAACATTGTTTTTGTATTTTTCATTTGTTATATGGCCACCTTGCATAACACAACTTGCATGGATGTGGTTCCATTGCATTTTTTTATGAGCTCCAAGACTACAGAGTTTTTCTTGTCTCATAAAGCTCAAAATTTCATTTTCTTTTGTTGCACCTTATTAAAGTTATCAAGAGGTATAACTTTGGTATGGTTTCAAGCTGGAAGCCAATTCTGAGGCATGACTTTACCCATTGCCACCTGCATGTGTGTGAGGGCATACCATCCATGAGTGTATGTTTCTCACCTTTTAGGCCTTCTCACTCGATAGAAAGCCATGAGTTTTGTCACCTCAGAGTGAGTATACATTTCTTTTCCTAGATAAACAGCCTAGATCCGATCCACATCATGTTCGAAAAATAGTCAAAGCTTGATCTGATTCATTCATTCTTTCATTCATTTGTCTCTATTTCATCTTTGGAATTGTGTGCTTGTTCCTGGTCACTATTCTTGATATCATGTGTGTTCCCTTTGTACTTATGTTGGTTTGTCATGAGATCTTGACCTTGGAGGCTTGATCATCCCTCTTGATCGTTGTTGTCTAATCTTGCTAGCATTTGTTCATTATAACCCCTCTTGATTTCGTGTGGGTCTACTTTAGTGAGTTTGAAGCAGGTTCATCCTCTCACTAAAGTAGGGGCTAAATGTGGACATGGAAAAAGTAACCCTTCTAATTTTTCTTCTTGTTTGGGCCCTCCTTGTGATTTTGGCTTGATTTAATGTTCTAATGTGTTCAACACATTCACATTAGGTCACAGGTCCTTGTGAATTATTAAGAACTTTATGATTCCTTGCAAAAGTGTTGTAACACACTTTCACACTTTTCTAGGGCCTTTTTATTATAATTCACTTAAATAACCTCTTTTTATCACTAACCAAGCCTTATTTCAAAGTTTTGTAAAGAGTTGTAACAAATTTTCATGCTTTTCTAGGCTTTTCATCAATAATTTAACCCTTTCTTATGTTTAAATGACCCCTTAATGCATTTACAGGCCCTACTTAAGTGTGTTTTGGAGAATAATCTCATTAAAAATCATTTAATACACTTTAATTCCCAACAGGTCCAATAAAATTTCCCTAGTGGGACCAAGTCACCACTTGGGGTGACTTAGTCTCACTTGGCATAAAAATTAAAATTATTTCAAAATTCTCGCAAGATATTATTTTCTAGACCTTTAGGTCTGTTTGTGATGTATTTTAAGGAAATTTTGTAAAATAATGTATAAATATAGGGTTTTCCCCTAATTTTTAATCTCCTAAAATCTCTCTAGTCTCATAAGCTTTTCTAGTGTTCTACTCAAGCATTAAAGTGATTTTGTGTTGAAGCACTTTGGAGCCATTATTTGCATATCTCCATATTTCTGCATCAAGGGTTTGGTGAGTTGTAGCATTGTTTTTTTTTCATTCATCATTCTCTTTTCATTTCATTTTCAAGGGTTTGATTACCAACCATGGTTTGACCAAGGAAAACCCCTATTCACTAACCCTTAACCCTTTTTCCCCTCTTTGCATGTGTGTTTTGTAGGTCTTGTATGAAGATTTTTCAAAGAACAAGGTGTTAAAAGATGACATCAATTCATCTAAGTCTTTTAAATTCAACAAAGCTATAAAAGAAGCTTGAAGATCACGTATAGACCAAATTCTATAGCTTTGGATCTAGAAACTCATCAAGAATAGAAGTGTAGATTGGAGACTACAGATTCCTGTCCCGAATTTTTTGAGATTCACAGGTGGACTAAATCACCATTTGTGGAGAATTAGTCCCACTACTAGGCCTGAAAAATGTTTTTTGTATTTCTAGATACCCTTTTGGCTAAAACCTATTATGAGAGGATTTCCCCAAAAAATGACTAAGTCGCCCAACTTGTTGTAACTTTCCTAGTTGGCTTCAACAAAAAACTCTACAATATTCTAGAGCCTCTCTACATCACATTCCAATTTCCAGGTGCACCTCTCAAATCTCATTCATTTCTATTATAGTTTGTTTGCATTCTTAGGTCACATACAACATTGTGTTTTCAAACATTTTGCATTCCATTAGTTTTTCATTACTAATAAATATCTTTTATCAGTTTATTGCATTTAGGACATTATATTTAGGCATATGTCATTCATAATTGCATTAGTCTTGAGTGGGGACATTGCAATTTTTGGCATACCTCTCTCCTTTTAGGTGAAAAACCCTAGAAGTGTTAGAGAGTCTTGTGGTGCCAAAATCTTTGTCCACAATTCACAAGGGCCCAATACCTAATGTGAATGTGTCAACCATAGTACAACAATAAATCAAGGCACCATGAAGTCCAATTTAACAAGGAAGGCCCAAACAAGTGTGAAAATGTGAATCAATGACATTTTTTGACACTACAGGAAAGAAACCATCATAAATGATTTTACTCAGTACATATTTATTTGTAATATAAATATGAATACCATACAGGGTATGTGCAGGATCATGATGGGCCAAAAAGTGGCGATATGATGGGTATGTGGCTTACGACCCTTTTTAACCCAAAATTGATGAAATAAAAAGAGTTTTTAAAGGAGATTCTCAGTTTTCCACCAATACAAATTATGCTTTAATTTGAATTTAATAAATAATTATTATTCATTTTCTATTTGAATTACGACTAAAGTCCTAATTGATAGGATGATCAAAAAACATCCATAGGTTTCAAATGGTATCACATTTTTTGAATCTGAAACATGCTTCACATAATATAGGATTCAAAAAATGAATTTCATGAAGTTTTGACCAAGTTAAGGTGGGACATACACTTTTATATTTTTAAAAATTTGTAATAAAAAATTCATAATTAAATATTTAGTTAAAAAATTACAAAAAAATATGTATCACATTGGGACATGAATCCTCTACTTATATCTAAAATATTATAAAAAAATATTATCATTTTATTGTGGTTAGGGTGGTCAGATAGACACCTACTATTTTTTCCTTGAAATTTAAGTACTACTGTGTTGAAATTTGAAATTTTCACCAAATAGATTTTTTTTTTTAAAATAAACCTGGTTGTTTAGAAACTACATTCAATTTTCTATAGATTCTATTCTTACATATTTTTTAAATAATATAAATAACATTCAAATTTTTATGTCAAGTTGCCTAACTTTGATTTTTCTGAACTTTTTGCCACTTAAGGGCCTATTTTTTCCATGATGATTTTGCATGTACCCATCTTGCTCCTTGGGAAATCTGCAACCTAGACCTGCAAATCACACACAAAAGAGAGGCTAAAATCTTGTAGGGTTATTGGATAGGGGTTTCCCTTGGTCAAACCCCTTTTTGGAAATCAATCCTTGAAATGAAATCAAATAAGAATGGAGAATTATGAATGGACAAATAAGAATATTGCAACTCACCAAACCCTAGCAATAAGGTGCTGCAAATATGCTTGTAATGGCTGCAATGGATGTATACTTTGACTCTTTCTTGAATGATGTTGATCTTGAATGAAACACTTGCTTGCGTCACAAAATCCTACACCACAATTGTGGTTAGGGTGGTCAGACAGACACCTACTTCTTATTTTTTCCCTAAAATTTAAGTACTACTGCATTGAAATTTCAAATTTTCATCAAATAGATTTAAAAAACCTAGTAGTTTAGAAACTACATTCAATTTTCTATAGATTCTATTCTTACATATTTATGAAATAATATAGATAACTTATTCAAATTTTTACATCAAGTTTCCTAACTCTATTTTTTTTGAATTTTTTGCCATGTAAGGGCCTATTTTTTCCATGATGATCTTGCACATATCCTACAGTCAAAAGTTACTAAAAATGTATGGAGAGAGTTAGTAATCAAAAGGAAAGAGTCCTTGAGTGTTGAAGACAAGATGAGAATTGAATCCTTAAAATCCATTAGTTCAACTTATTCTGAGATAGAAGCTGCAAATTTGTTGAAAGAATGTTCTACATTGTTTAGAGTTAAGCAGAGAGTTAACATGTTAATGACTAAGGAAGATTATTATATAGAAAAATTAAGGAAGTAAACTCAAGATGTGATTACGAAATTAGCAAGGAGCTATGAGATAAGAACCAATTCTTTGTCTTACACTACTCAAACACAAGAACATGTTAAAGTTGCAAAAGTATTGGATAACGTAGTCTTGGAGACTGTTGATGAGGAACTTGGTGCTTTAGAGACCCCTTCCCCTTTGGCTGACACAGAAGAAACTACTAGTAATAATTCTAATGATCATCATAGAGATCAATCTAGTGAAAAGAAAGAGGAATATCAAGAATCTACAAGAAAAATGGAAGAGAAAAATGAAGATGAAAGTGAAGGGAGTAGGGACAAAAAAGGATGATGAAGATAGAAGGGAGAAAGAAAATAGAGATAGGTCCTAAAGAAAGTTATTTAGAGAGGAAGAAGAAAAAGAAAAGAAATAAAAAGGAGGACGAAGAAAAGAAGAAAGAGGAAGACAACGAAGCCATTCTGGCTAAAAAGAGCAAAGGGGAAATTTCCAAAGGCCCTGAACCATCAAAGTCATCTAGAGAATCATTCAAAAGTACTCTTAAAGGTATTCTTTCAAGAAAATCTATAATCCAACCTGTGCTTCCACCTTCGCTAGTTGAGCTACCATCTTACCCAGGTTATGTGGATCTAACGAATATTACACCTAGTGACAGAAGAAAGCTAATTGACACTTTTCTTGGCTTTGTCACACAAGAGGTTACAAAATCATATAAAAAGGGAAATAAATGAATAAATTAAGCTATCAAAGCTTTATAGGAGACATCCCCGGGTGCTGTCATAATAGTGGTTTACAATTCCTAAGAGGAATGAATTTTAGCTGAAATCACATATTTTTAGAAAATATAATAATTTAAGCCTTAAAAAGTTCGATTTTAAGGATTCCAATTGAAGAGGGTTTGATCAAATCACCTTAGATCAAACCCCCTTGGATAGAACCTCGCTAGTTTTAAACCATACCTATAAATGCATCTCCTTTACACCTATCAAAATGCTGATAAAAAATCACTTTTGATTTAGATTTTGGGGATCAAATGAATTCATTTAAAATTTATTTCAAATGATTATGGTATTCCTCAGAACAAGCTATCCAATGAATATAATTTTAATATGTTTTGGTTTTGTTATGTATTTGTTTTTTATGTTTTATTAAACATAGGTTTTCATCGAAAATGAATTTCTTTGTTCTTCACATGTGGAAAAATAGAAGATTATCAAAAAAATTTGAAAATATGAGTGCACCAGATATTGAAGTCCTTGATCCAACAAATAAATAAATAAAATTTGACATATACAAAAATGTTTATGTGTATATCTGATGTGTACTATCTAAATTGTAATTCATTTGACTTTGAAACTTGATTAAGGAAAAATATTCAATAAAAACTATCTAACTAAGTGGAAGCACTAGATATCAGAGTTACAAATCTAAATTTAAAGAATTAGAATTTTATCCTTCATGGAAAAAAAGTTATAAGCTATCACGGTTGTGCGTCATTTTTTTAAAATGTTGTTTTATAAAAAAATCTATTTTCGTGGGAGATGGAAAAGAAGTGCAATTTGATTCCAAAAATTTTGAAAAAAATATTTTTAGAATCTACAAACAAAATTTGATGAGACTCTAGTTTGCACCATCTTCAAATTCCTCACAGTTTAGCCTCTATAGGTGCCCGAATGTGAAGATTTAGTTAAAAATAATAATTTCAGTGTCCAGTTTGGCCAAAAATTGTAAACCACTATTATGGGATCACCCCCCCAAGTGTTACTTTAGGTAACTCTTTAACTTTGATTGAAAATTTGAGGCTTATAATTGATTATGTTAAAGAGTACACATCTAATCGGAAGGAGCAGACTATAAAATATGTGGAGAAGACTATAAAATATGTGGAGCTGAGTCTACTAGAGAAAATATTATTGTTTCTGCAAGAGAAGCATATAGTTGCACATGACAAGGCTTTGCAAACTTTGAAAGAGGTAAGAGAATGTGATGAGAAATCCCAATTTCTATTTGTTTACTACATGAAATGACTAGAAGCCACTCAAGGTATCAAGGATTTAATGGACTCAATTGAGTCTCAACTTGACGATGCTTCCAAAGATTATAAGCTTGCAAATTATAGAAACTATGCTAGGTGGGTTTCTATTGCAGATCCTTAAAGTAAGTTCTTCATCCTTCAAAGGAAGAAAGAAGAGGCAATGAGACAGTATGCCCAACTTGGAGACCTAGTTATGTCTAGACATGTCTCGATATCAAATGCATTGTTGGTAGCAGAAAAACCTGAGAAAATGAACATTACTCCATCCACTCAGGAAGAAGGAAAAGAATGCCTAGTGGAAATTGAATCTATGCTTAAAACACTCTCTAGGGAAAAGGGAGTCAAGGATGATGGAAACCTACTTGGAAAGTGATTCTCAAGGAGTTACAGGGTTCCCCTAGTTCCTGATTTCAAGATTTTGTCTTTTCTTGGTCAATTTTCCTTGATGTCAAAGGGAGAGAAGAGGAGAAGAGAAGAAAAGTATGTATAAATAATTTCATATTATATGTGTGTGTCTTGTACATATGTTAGGGGGATTTGAGCACAATTTTGTTTTGAACTTTTGAGGCAAGTCTCATTTTTGGGGCATGTTTCCATCAATGACAAAGGGAGAGATTGTTGGAAGATAAAGAAGGTACGCTATGAGTTTTTTGTCATTGATGCCGACATCGATTGGCAACTAACTAAGTAAATTATGCATCCATGTTGATTAGATATTTTGGTCTAGAAATCTTCCCAATAAAAGGAAATCCTATGAATTTTTGATATGCTGCTTGGGGGTGTTAGTTACATGTAAAAATAAGTTTTTAGCTAGTCTGTGTGATCTAGTTAAGCTATAAAAGTGATAGGATTTTGGTATTCTTTTGGACGACAAGGTTAAGATCTGTTTGTCCTTTGTGTGTTTCTTATTAGGTTTGAGCCAACCTAATTTTTTGACAACACATTTTGTTTTGTGCACTAAAAGGAATAATTTTGTATTAGTCCAATAAGACATTTTATATTTTGGGTATTCACATTCAATTAGGCTGACGTAATTGATAAAGCAAAACATGACCAAGTATATATGTGTGTGTGATCGATAGAAAGATACAAATAGAGAGATAGACATAGAGTATGGTAAGTGAGTGATGCGGCGAGTGTAATAGTGTGAAGTTATTGATGGTGTTTGTACACTGGCAATTGGAGTACAATTTTGATATTATTGGAGCATAACTAGAACTATTTTTTGCACTTTATAGGTGCACTTGTCCAATTCACTTTTGGTAGTAAGCCACACCTTTTTGTATCTTGGCTATAAGCCATATTTTGTATTCAATCAATGAGCCTTTCAAAGGATAGTGAGTCCTCGTAGTGAGCCTTGTAATATCTTATAATCGGTTATAATGTATTGTAAGCTAATCCTCACCGTGGTTTTTCCCACCTTTGGTTTTCCACGTAAAAATCCTAGTGTCAATGTGTTATCATCTCTTTTATGTTTCGGCTCACTATTGCATTTAGATGTGGATTGATAATTGGATGGTTAATTATTAATTTTTCTAGTAAAATAGTGAATCACCCCCCCTCTTAGTATTCGATGTATTCAACAATATCTCACGAATGAAAATAAACTATAGATTAGGAGATTGATTAAGATTATAGAAAAAAATAATAATAGGAAATTATTAGAGTTCATAAATTTTACCTTTTTATAATATTGTAATGATGTGCTTATCAAAGTGGTCATAAGATGAAAAGGAACATGTAGTTTATCTAGTTTATTTGAAAACGTGTTATCTAGTCATGGTGATGATTTATTATGTAGTACTTATCTCTCTAAAAACTCAATAGAAGAATGATAATAAAAATATATTCCCACTTGAATTGGCTGTATTATAAAAGAGAAAGTAATTGAAAGAGATGTAAAATTATTACATGAAATTTAAGTTATTTCTAAATATAAATGTGTAATATTATAAAGAAATAAACATAATAAATACATATTGTAAGCAAGTGTAATATTTGAAATGATAAAATGGCAATTGAGATAGGATCTAGGAGGTAATAGTTCCCCTAGCAAAGGAAAGTGATTTTTTTAATGTGGTCAACAATGACAAAAAGTAATCTTCTCAACCATCTTCACCTCCCACGTCTTTCTGCAACATCTTTATTTTTTAGTAATTTTGAATAATATAATTTTTTGAACTTTTAATATTAAATGAAAAAAGTTTCCAATGAAAACTATGAAAAGAGAGAAAAATACAGAGAGATAAGAGTAAAAAAATACACATGGATGATGAATTCCAAGTAATTTGCATGTGGTCTACTCTATGATTATGATGACAAAATGCAATAATGATGGAAAAACATCAATGGTTGTTGCACATGGTCTATACTAATTTTCCATTGAATGTACCACTTTAAATAGGAAAAAACAGAATAGAAGTCAACAAAAGATTTACATTAAAATTTCTATGATACCATAATAAAATTGGGAAAAACAAAGTGCACAAGACTCTAGCTCCATAAATTTTATCATTCACCTTCAACACACCATTATTACATTTAATACATTTATATAGTCATAGAACCTACAACTGCCTAACAACTCACTAACAACTAACTAAAGTGATTATTATATAATCACTTATAGTATTAATTATTATTGAATAATATGTTTTTTTTATTAGAATAAGCAGGGAAGGGCCCTAAACCAATATAGACCAGAAATGACACAAAAACAATAAACAAGAGAAACAAATTAGGAAAGACCAGAGCTTGAACCCAAAAAATTCACCTTTGAGGAATTGATAAGAAAAAATGAGTGTTAAGAACTAATTTATAACAAGTATAACCACTCATGGGTGAAGAGAAAATTGACCAATTCTTATCTATATGGATATTATTGATCAATAAAGAGGAATTATGAGAGAAAAGGAAAAGGAGAAGTCCCTATTTAAAGAAAGAGATAAACCAAAAAGTCATATTTATAAAGGAAAAGGAGCTATGCATATTCAAGTAATAAAGAATATTTATGAAAGGAGTAATATAGAAGCTGATGAAGAATAGGAAGTGGAGCAAGATACTCCATTGAAGAGGAATAAAAGAGGAGAAAATATTTCACAAACCTCTTCCATGCATTCTATCTCTTTTGGTTGATCAATTTAAACCACCTCGTTAGTTCCTTTGTACTAAGTTTTCTACCAAGTTAATCTTATATCTACTGAAGTAAGAATGTTTGAAGTGTGATTCCCTTGGACTTATCCTACTCTAGTAACCCTTCCCTTAATACCTAGAAGCTTGTTTGGAATAATTGTTCCTCCTACTATCATAATAGCCTCAATTTGTTCTATTATTTATATTTTTTACCAAAAAATGAGGCTAATCAATCCGAAGTTACTACCCCTCTATCACCTATAATATTCATTCATTTTTATCCTTCTAACTTTCCTCCTTCACCATCCAATATGAATAAGGTTCTTTAAAAAATAAAGAACCAATGGGTTGAGGAGTAAGCATTAGAGTGTGAAGTAACTTGTGGTCTACAAGATGAAAGATATCTATAAGAAAAAGCATTTAAAGGCACTATAAAAGTAGAATTTTAGGTGGAGTGAATGAGAGAGATTATAATCCTAAGGATAATCATCCAAAATAATAAATTGATCTAAGAAAAAAGAGGAGGAAGATCAGAAAAATAAAGGATAAGAAGTATTGGTTGACTTCTAACCACCAAAAAAAAAATGATTCCATAGAACTAAACATATAAGACATGTAAGTGAAATATCTACTAATTACCAATTAATCATGTGAAAGAGATAAAATTTTAATAAAATAGTAAGAAGGGGTTGTTTTCCATCAAGAAAATAAAGCATCTTTATCTCTTGTATAAAAATGCAACATATTAGTTCATCACATTGACATGAAGTACTAGACACATCCACCTCCTTAGTGCCTACATGACTACACATAAAGATTAAAATTAGACCACCAATTGTTAAGTTAGTATCAAAATAAATATCTAGCATAATAATGATGATAGAGGAATAAAGGAACAAAATGAAACCAAGGACGTTATCTTCCATTTTAATTGATCTATGTAGAACTAGAATAGTTGAGATAGGCAACCCAGTATATGATAAGGGTGATACAAAACTAACACTTAAATGGATTACTAGATCACTACAATTTATAACCTTGGTGTACAAACAAGGGATCAAGAGATATAATCAATGAAAAATGTAATAACTACTATTATATCTGAAATGGATGAGGCTCTAAGAAAAGAAAGATATTACAGAGAAAGTAGAACTAATTACATATACCAAACAAATAGTCAAGTAGCTCTTTAAGTTGTAGATCAGTCAACTAATATTCTAGTAATCACCTCTTAGAAGGACAAATCTTCCTTAATTAAGGTTAAATATTTATCTAGGATTATAAAGAGTTGCATTGAGAAATTATATGACTAAGGATGAAATATAATGGATGAATCCCTAATATATAGGGAAAAATTTAAGAGTTTGGCTAATAGAATTAGAGAGATAATAATTATTTTGAAGAAGAATTGGGCACCAATGCTCAAAGCCTACCCATGACTAAAATAATGAGCCAAAATGATTCCAAAATCTGAATTAAAATTTAATAAAGCAAGGAAATAGATCTTGGATGTATAATTTGGCATTAAAATGATACTACAAGACTTGACTAGATAGTATATTGATCATGATGATGAGCTAACAAATTCCAATACATTGAAAGATTAACTAAAGAACCTCCTTAGTAAAGACATGGATAACAACCATTCAATTAAAAATTTGACTAACTAAAAAAATTATGAAACAAAAACATGATTAAAGCTTTTGAAAATAATACATTGAATAGAAGACCCAAGTACAATTCCTTCATCAGTTCTTATGAGACATTAAATTTTAGATACATTTTTGATGGATGAGCTGACCATGCACATGGTCAATCCTTATTTATTGGAATTCATTGATTATAAGAAGAGAGAAATTTAAAAGGAATCCAATCATTGAGAATATCTTGGATGGAGAGGAGTCCAAATGATGACATTAATCTTTTAATTTTATATTTTGAATTTATAATAAAAATTATTTTTTAATTTTTTAACTAGCTTCCTTAAAATTGGGAAAATTGATTTGATTGTAATTTGTAAAAAGTAGTTATAAAATTGAAATTATACTATTAGTATATGGCATAGGATAAGAAGTGGTTGAAAATGAATGAAAGATATTATCATACACCTATTTCACAAAAAAATATTCATATGTGAATGCGAGCAATTCAAACCAGTATGATCCCATCCATCAAACCTTGTACTAATTGGTAAGTGTAAAAGAGTATCCTAGATATAGCTAGAAGATTAAATTGAATCGATCCTTTCTTTGATTAACATTGGAAAATAGACTAAAAAAGGCATTTTGATTGGCTAATTACCTCAAAAGGAAATCAAATTTACCTAGGTTTTGTTACTTTTTTGAAAAGATGATAGATTGGTTGAATGCTATTTTATTAGCCTAATTAATTAGAAAAACCTAATCTAGAAATAAAAATAATTTATACATACAAAAATAAACATTTATGAAACAATTGTAGATCTAAAAAGACTAGATAGAGGGGTACATGTGATAGCAAGGAGAGCTTGAAATTGTAGGAAAAGGACATGGTTTCCATAGTCATAGGGTTTTTGAACACTTTGAATTAGGATCTAAAATTTACAAGTTTGCACAATACAATCATACTCCAGAATTTGTCATCTCGTCATGTGAACCTATAAAATATAGTAGACGAGAAGAGAGGGGTGGCTATATACAAATTTTCCTTGGTAAAAGGTCCCCATTTTGGTATTTCTACCTCCATGAATAACCAATTCGGTAATAGATAAGTGTTTTCTAAACCGTAAGTGTGAAGGTTGTCATAAGAAATGACATGTAAAAGTAATTGATAAAATCCTATTGAATTGTGTTAGAGTGAAGTCTATATAATCCAAAATTTCTTGGAGACACTTCAGAGTTTTGTCCTTATTATAATGGATAGTGGCAATTTCCTACTGCAAATTAACCTTATCATTTTCCATCCCCACCAGAGCTCTAAGCTCATTTACCTCACTCTCCCAATTCACCCATTTGTCAAAAGACTTAGTGAGGGAGGATAAAAAATCCCAACACCCACCATCCTTGACCTCACACAATCAAGACATCTTTTTCTTGAGCACCCTCACTTCCAAAAATTGGATTCTATCCTTAGCTATGATGAGATGACCTAGAATCCACTTTAGAATGTCATTTTAAATGTTGATAGTAGCCAAAATATCATTCAACTTATGCCTCAGAGGAACACAAACATCCTTATCCAAATTCGGCTTTCTAGGGGCATCGTCCAAATTACCACGTAGGCTAGGGGATCTTTGAGGGTTTTGTGGGTTAGTGGATGACAGGGATTTGTAAACCTCATTCACATCATCGTGGATTGGGGAGCCAATAGGAGAATCATTAGGGGTAGGTTTCTAGGACTCATCGTCCAAGTTCTCAAAATTATCAAAACTAGAAGGAGAAATAGGAGTGGGGTCATGAAATGAAACATGCTTTTTGGGGTTGGCAGTGGGGTCCATGGTAACAGGGATTTTACCATGCACCTTAGTAATTATTGACACATATATTACATTCAATATTGTTAATTAGGTACATAATATTGTATTTTCTAAAATCATTGTCACATATAAATAATCTTATATTTTATGATAAAAAATAAGTGTGTTCCACTATTCAATTTAAATTAGTGAGCCTTTCTAGTTCTAAAATTCCTTATAATTGTTCACTCTCTTCTTAGTTTCTAGGTTTCAAATTCCTTCCATATATCAAACTTAAATTTAATAGTGGGAACACAGTTATTCCTTCCATTTATCAAATTTAGATTTTGCATACATGTCTACTAGAGCAATTGCAACTACAATATCTAACAAACTTTCTCTATCCTTTGTGCTTTTATGGATGTCAATACGCTATTCCTAAGATCCCATTTTGGCATAGGCTAGGAGGATGTTGGTAAAGGCTGCATAGCTTGGCTTTACACCTACCAATCACATTTTCTTGGAAGTTCATAAAGTATATAAATTAAAAAAAAGAAGAAAAAAAACTGATTTTGTGAATAACCTACAATGAAAGCATTCTATGAGAACACATTCTTCGAAGCATATCATGTGATCATGACAATTTGCAATTGACTATTGCATTAGAGACTTGGAAAGACATTCAACTTGCGAACTTCATCAATAGATGAACATTTTCTATCCATTTTAATTAATTACGAAATTAATTTTCTTCCTATCAAAATTCATTTAATCCAATAAGACATTTAAATTCTAACATTTTCAAATAAAAATAAAAATAAAAAAATAATATTTTTTCATAATTTTCCACCATTAAAGATGAATTCAAAGATAAAATTAATATATTTTTATTATATGATTAAATTCTATTCTAATATCCAGAAGAAAAGGGCTACCAAACAATATTAAATACGTTTTGATATTAATTATTGGGATATGGAACAAACTGAACTATCCCATGGTGAGATTACAATTTTCTCGATCCAATTTTTTTCCCATTTTCCACAACTCTTTTCTATTTTTGTGTGGACTATAAATTAAAGACACGGCTGCTCTGAAAAACATGTAAGCCAACAATTCACGTGCCTTGTCTGTGCTTCCACATTCCTCACATCCTGCAATCATGGCAATTCGTGAGATCAGATTTTTTGAAGGTATTTTTTCAAATAGTTCATTGCCCTTGTCTGTGCTTCCACATTTTGCATACATGTCGACCAGGGTAGTTGCAGCTACAACATCTGACGAAATTCCTCTTTATTGTGATGGATGTCCATACCCTGTTACAAAGCTCCCATTTTGGCACAAGTACGGAGGTTGCTGGCAAAGGTAGCGAAGTTTGGCTTTACAGCTGCCAATTGTATTTGCTTGAAATATCCTGAATCCTTTTCAACAAATCCAGTTTGCGTATATCCTACAATCATGACATTCCATGAGCCCTCATTTTTTTGAGGCATTCAGTCAAACAGTTAGCGTGCCTTGTCTATGCTTCCACATTTTGTATACATGTCTACCAGGCCTTTTGTTATCGATGAGGATGAAATGAAGATAAATAAATAGTTAATATATAGATTGATGTACATAGGGGTGAAATGATGGTAAATAGGGTTCAAACCATCAGTTTATTGCAAAAATTAATTAAATAGCATATACATTTTGTATAGTATTGAATAGAATATGATAATAATATTATTGAGAGTTATCTTTGAATGTGTTACAATATTACTTTTGTAAATAATTTCAAACATAACTTTTCCAATCATCAATTTATGAAGATCTAACTAATTATTTAACAACAATATTAAACTACTAATAAACTACAAGTCACTAAGATGAATTTATTACCTCAAACCTTAATATTTCAACACCTCCCCTTATGATTTACATTTCACACAACCAAACATGTTAATTGAAATAAGAAAATGCATATATTTTTAAGAACATGTTTTTTTCTTGAAAAATAAAATCATGAACCAAGTGTAGCTACATCAAGTTACCTTGTTACCTAAAAAAATATGTAGCTTCGAAGCTAATTTCCTAAGTTATTATATTACCACCTCTATGATCTCCCAAATCATAAATGCCCCAAATTATTCGACAACAATCTATTGATCCATCAAGTTGTCTTATGACCCTGATAAAGGTATAATTCCCTAAATACACAAAACTTGAGCTATCTAAGAACACATTCATATTGATTTCAGTAGATCTCTATCTATGTTTAAAAAAAAAAAACTTCACAATATATGCATATTTCAATTCTAGAAGCATAAAAAATTAAAAGAAAAAAGAACACATGCTTCTCATACAAAGCACCAGCTCTAGGTGAAAAGATGACTTTAGATGATGGAAATTTTCTAACCTCTAGTGCTTCTAACCTCCAATGGTGGAGGTTAAAATTAAGTAACCATCCCTAATGTCTTTAAAACAATAATCTTTAACAAAGAAACCAATATGGGGGTCCTCATCCTCAACATAGACCTCAACATAGGCTAAGTTAATGCTATTTTATTTTTCTTTGAGTTTTCTATTAAGAACATCATTGTCTTGAGTTCTACAATTCCATGTTTTGTGACCCTTTTTTCTTACTGTAATGACGTTTAATTTCTTTTGTTTTTTACTATTATCTCATGTGTATAATACTTTCTCATGTTGAGATTAAACTTCTAAATCTTCTCCATGTCTTCAAGTTGTTATTCTAAATAAATGGTTGAAATCATATCTTATAGTGTTTGAGAAGTTATTTGACTACATGTAGAAATCAAATTATTGTATTTTGAAGATAAATTGTTTAACAAAGTAGACTTAGCATCTTGATTATCTATTGGGCCTTGCCTTTTGTCAATTTTTTTAATGAGAGGCCTCAAACTTATTATGTGATTCAATATAGTGACTCTATCTTGCATTTCAAAACTCAATAGTCAAAGTTTTAGGAAAAATATTATATTAACTTCTTTTGATTCAAATATTATATTCAAATTACCCCAAATTTTTTATGATGATTTGTCTAAATCTATATGATGTAATTTTAAAGTAAAAAAGAGCAAGCAAAATAATAGCTTTACCTTTATCATCTCTTTGCTTTATCTTGATCATCTCTTTTATACCATCTTGATAACTTATTTCCACATGCAAGTGGTATTTTAGTCACATTCATTATTTCCCCATAAATTTGTATTTATTAATTGCATTTGAATTTTAGTTTTTTAGGTAGGAAAGTTGAACCCAAAATATTTATCTAAAGGGATCTCCATCTTGAAAAAATAAAAATTGAAAAATATTTTTAAATGTTTCTATCAACCTTGTCACTCAGAAATCAAGAATTAAAAAAAAATTAAAAAAAATACAAAAAATTTCTCACCATGTTGTGCTACTTTTAAAAAAAATTAATGTTTTGGTCATTGGTTTAGCAAACAACTCTTGATAATATCAATGCTTTCTCCACATTTTGAATAGTTTTGATTCCTCTACAAATTGTGCTTTCTGTCCGTAAACAATAGTCAAAGTTGTAATTGGAAAGCCTAATTTCTTTTGCAAATATTCTCACCATGTTGTGTTGTTGTTAGTTGCTAAAATATTGGAAAAAAAAAATGCATGTTTCTAATATGTATTGCATTACATCTACCAAGTTTGTAGATAGGTTGAAATCACTTGTGATTTTAGATCTGCACTAAATCGAAGGCTATTATTAACTAGTTGATAAGAGGTGATCCTCCATGCTTCCCTTGCATTCAATGATTTAAGCTATGAGCTCTAATACCATATTCTAACGATTAAAGAACATCTACATTTGCACAATATTAAATAGAAAATTATAATAATATTATTGAGAGTTATGTTTGAATGTGTTACAATATTACTTTGATAAAGCATTTCAAACATAACTTTTCTAACAACCAACTTATAGAAATATAACTAATTATTTAAGAATAATAATAAACTACTAACAAACTAAAAACTCTAAGATAACTGAATGTAACTAATTATTTAACAACAATAATAAACTACTAACAAACTACAAATCATTAAGATGACTTTATTGCCCTGAACCTTAATATGCTAACAAACCTAAGAGTATGAGACTGGTATGTACTTTTCAACGTATTTCTATCTATAGGTAGGGGTGAAAGTTATGTAATAAAAAGATGAAATCAAGAGTCCCAGATTGGACCAAAAGCTGGAATTCCCGCGGTTTTACATCCATTCACCACGTCTCTGCTCCCACTCGGATTACTAGTAACTATCACCACTTCTGCTCCCCATTTCTTCACTGCTTCCACTGTCATCTGCGGTACGTTTGGACGACCTGAAAAAGCCGTGTCGTGGATTATCATCTTTTCAGAAGGGTAGTTTTTGATCCTTTTCACGATATCGTCTCCAAGGTTTTTCTCTATCCCTTTGGCCACCCAAATGACGTAAACCTCTGCTGGACAAGGTTGCAGCATGAAGGAGAGAAACACGCAGATGCCCGAGCCTGTGGCCACTACTACCACCTTGTTGTACATGTTTATCAGATAGGGCAGCCCTACAAAGTGAACACAACGAGTATACAGATATTTTGGCGGATCAGATACCAAGCTTTTGGTAAAGTCTCCCACCGCACCCGCCAGCATCATGTGTTCATCTTTTCTGTCAGAGATTATTCCGAATGCATGCCAGTCTGAGAGCAGAGATCTGCTAATGCGACCGAGAAGACCGGCTTTGATTCCGCTGGAGAATTTAATTAAACTAGAGTGACCGGAAGGAGCCGATACTTGCACCGGAATTCTCCTCACGCTTAGCCATGGCAGTATTATGAGAAAGGTGATGAATAATGTGAACCAGAAATCCTGCTTCTTTGCCAGAACTGAACCGCGCAGTCGATAGGATTTGTGAGCAGGATCGTAAGATGCAGAGAGTATGACGAAAACCCAAAGCAAAGCGAGAGCAGTCCAGCCGGCGAAACGATGGAATCCTTCAAAGACGTTGTGGTGTAAGTGCCGGACGACAGGGAACGCTGCGAGTTAGCTTATCAGCAGAAGCGCCAGTATGGCCGATGCCACGCCTCTTATCTCCAGGGAGGTGGTCTCAGAATGGCACAGGCTTTGCACGAGGGAATAGATCAACCACATGATGGAGGAAACGCCGCAGCCGCTGTGGATTCCTCCTACGCCCTGAAGGAACGATGTTGTGGCGGTCTTGAGAGGGAGTGGAACCCATGACCTCCCCAACACCTTCACCGCCAACCAGAACACGCATCTCAGAAAGGCCTCGTTTCGGCACAACACCAACGCCAGAATATTCCCCACTGAAAAGAGAGCAGCTTCCTTCTTAGCGTATGGAAAGTGGCCCGTGGCAGCAGAGATGAGCGCAGTCAAATTGAGTGCGAAGGAAAGAAGGAATAAACGCTTGTAAACAGTAAAGAGACCCTGATCCAGCAATATCACCCACATACGCGATTCACCCGCCTTCGATGCTTCTGACGGTTTCTTCGAAGGCACTTTCATAAAAGTACGCGGTGGCACAACGTTATCCTCTTCTGCAATATGAGGCAAACTAGAGAAGCTTGTTTCGTCGAGCTCGGCCTGTTGCTCCACGTCATCATCATCGCCTTCAATTTCCAAATCACAGAAATGGCTACTGGAGCGACGACTCTCTGATTTTTGGAAGGTCACGGATTCATGGCTGGGAAAAACCTTGCTAATGGACTCGGAAACATTTAAATTGATGGCTTTATAAAGCAGATAACGTGCAGGGACGTTGGGACTATTCATTTCGAATGACACGCCGTGACAGCTTGAGGGCCTTCCCAAGTCGGCCATTTCCTATTGCCTCAGGCAGATTACACAAACAGTAATATTGAAGAGGAGGACGTAAACTACTGTAAAATAAACCAGCAGACAGCGGATTCCAAGACCAAAAGCTTATACATTCGCTATTTTTAGGATGATACTTAGACTTAAGTCTCGTCGATAGCTCAACCCCTTAAAAAGGTCTGCAGCGAATATTCTCTTGGCTTCGCATGTATAATTCCAATACAGAAACGACTGATTATCTACTGTTTGTTAAAAGCAATAAAGAAATATTACACGACTTTTTTGAGTAAGACATCGTGTAAGAATAAGTCAATAATTTTCCGAGTTCGCTTACTTTATGAATGCCAAGTAAAATCAAGCACAAAACTAGAATATAAAAACAATTACTGAATCCAGTCAAGCCGGGCATCGCGTTGATTAAGGTATTCCAAAATATAAAAATAATGAAATTAATAAATACTCTTAGGGATGATCTCAAATTTCTTGGGATTGTAGATGAAGTCACTGATTACAGTGTTTGGAAAAAGTCATTCGATTGATTAAGGTATCTCAAAATATAAAATTAATAAAATTAATTTACTCCAAGTAATGATCTCAAATTGTTTGGGGTTGGGAATGAGTTTTACAACATTTTAATTTTCATCAGTTAGAGTTTTGGGAAAAAATCATTCATAACAATTATGGTAATTATAGGAATTGTAGTCACGAATTAGATATGTAGTAAAAATATTTGTTAATTTAAGATAAATAAAGTATTTTTTTACATAAATTTAAACATTGGTGTCTTATTGTGTCCTAGTTCAATAAGAAAAACACACATTGTAGAATATAAATTAAACATGTGCATAATTTATGTGAGTGATAGTCATGTAAGATTAAAAAAATTATATACAGTTTTTTAAGTTTATGTGGAAATTATATGACTTCTTTTAAGTTTTTAGATTATATCTTCTTAGATAACCTTTCAATTCAATTAATAATATTGTATAATTTTGGTGCAGGAGTCATGGCTCGATTGGCTAAAACATCTTGTTGCAAGCAAGAGGTTACGAGGTCCACTCTTCCTGTGTCCTCGTGGTACCGAAGGGTATGTCATGCCCATGTCACCCATCACATGAAAAAGATTATAAGGTGCACAAAAAAAAATACTATAAAATTTTCATAGTCAATGATTAATTACTGTTTGTTCAATGTAATAAAGAAATACTACTGATTTTTTTTTGTAAGACATCGCGGAAAGAATAACTCAATATTTTTTTGAGTTTTCTTATTTTATGAATGCTAATTAAAGTCCTAACATGATATGAAGTCCTAATGTGACATCTATGAATTAAAAATCATTGGGGAATAACTCAGACCTATGTAACAAGGTGGAGAAATAACCTTGTATCTGTAACCATTCAATACATGTGAAGGGTACCTTTGCAATGTATATAACTGAAGCACAACACAATCACCCAATGAAGTTCAATAGCATAAAGCATAAAATAACATCCATATATCTACCATATAAATCATTTATTCTAAACATCAGTAATTAGGATCATATTTAATCACAATATATATAATGAACATCACTAAATTGAAGCATAATGGTACACCAAGCATATAAATTATATAATAGGAAAAAGGTATCTAGGGCCTAAATCGCATGTTTCAACCTACAACATTCAAGGGACACAAAAATTATTATACAAAACCACTTGGCTACTTTCCTCAAGGAAGATCCAAAATGGTTGATTAGGGTTTTGTTCCCCTTTGGAAAGTTTTTTGGATTGAATTGATGTGAATTGATGCAATGTGTGTGTTGTTGTGATTATAAACCAGGTCTACAATGCTAGTATAAAAATTGTCACTAATTCAAGAAAATAAAAAACTAATTAAAAGAATAAAGAACAAGAGAGTGGAGAGTAGAGATAGAGAAACTTGGCATTAAAATTTGAGATCAAACTAGCTAGATAGGGGTATGGGCACCTTAGATTGATAATTGGGGTTTTTGGAACTTCAGAGCATGTTCACATGCATTACATTTAGTAAGTGCATCCCTATTGGAATCAACTTAAGAACTTTGTTAGTCTGTGAATAATTGATCTTTCCCTAGTTTTATGAATAAATGTGTTTATATGATAGATCATGATGTTAGGTCTTCAATATTCTCCAAATCCACTCTAGATCTAGAACCCATGAGAAATAAAGGAGAGGAAGAATTGTGTCATATAGGGGCTTTCAAATTCAAACCTTGTTTAGGTGTTTCCACATCCACAATGGCTTTGGCGATAGATAAAGAGCGCTTACCCTAGGTTGGGCAGAGGAAAATGGATGAAAACAAATGATAAATCACAAGTGTTGAAACTTGCTGGTCAATTTTTATTCCTTGATGGACTGAAGTCATGTCAAACATCTCGTGCAATGAGAACCTGATACTTTATTAAGGATCTTGTAAATGTTAGTACTCACAATGATAATGAAATAAACTATAAAAAATCTTACTTAGGAAAGTTGACATGAATTTGATTATGTTTTGCAAACATGATCTCGACTGATGAAAGAGATAAAAATGTTGCTTATTTTTCTCTTAAATTTTCCTTCAATTTTTTTTTAGGATGCTCAAATAATATTCCAATTGCTAGATGTTCAAATGGTGAAAAATACTTGTATTTATATGCATTTCAACATTTCCCACAAGGAAAATGGAGGCGAAATAGTTAAGTGGGAGAGGTGAGCAATTTTTTTTGAATATTGAGGGTTGCTCAGGGGAGAATGAGGCAGAATTGGAAGATGGAGGAAAAATAGTGGACTTCCTAGTCTGTGTGGCACCTCCCTTCTCTCTACAAACCTTTTTCTGCCTCTTGGGCTAGCGGCATTGCTTTTTCCTTTGGATGCTTGGTTTGCTCGGGGTGGACCAACATGGCTTTTTGATGCTATGGAGGCCTTTTTTCTCATGCTCAATTTGGTTGAGATAGCTTTAGTGGTGGTTGTGGAGGAGGGGGATTTTGCTAGTCTCCTTGTGGCTATCTTTCTTGCAGTTCTTGTTGGTGTTGGTTCAAGCTCTGATGTGGAAGCCTCCTTCTTGTTGTGGTGTTTGTTGTTGGGTCTTTTGCAGTTGGTCACAAGGGTTGTGTCTTCACGGTCTTGGTGTTCTACTCTTTGTTTGGCACAACCTATTTGTTTCTTTTGTTGTATCTCTAAATAAATTGAAGTTTGTAAATATATTATTGTTGATAATAAAATATTTAAATTTGGGAAAGAATAGAGTATACAAGGGAAAGGGCACCCTAGCCTAGACCTATTTTCAATTTTTTGATGCTCATTAAATAAATAATTTTTAATTTAATTCCCAAATGCAACTTTATTTTCTAAAAATGATAATAAAAAATGTAAATATTAAGCACAATTAGGTTCAAGGACTTAAGAGGGAGAGAAACATAATTTGAAATTGTTAGGGTTGATAATTTATAATGTTATATTTAGCTCCCACATTAGTGAGAGTATGAACATATGCTTTCACTCACACTAATGTAAGAAGAAGCCAATAAATTGATCTTTCACCAAAATATTGGAGATGTAATATTACACTGAATCTAGTAGATGTCGATGCAAGGTAGCTAAGGTAGTGAAACAACTACTTGCACTAATTTTGAGAGGAGAATAACGCAAACCTTTTGCAAATCTTTAATAGTTACAGAAACTTAAATAGAAATAAATACAAATATTTTGCATACCACAAAATAGTGATTTATGTGGGGAAAACCCTTTCAAAAGAAAAAACCCACACTCTAAAAGCCACCAAATATTATTTAAAAATAACAAAGATTACAATATACTTGTAGAGCAAGCTTCTCATAGGAGTATCACCATCCCAAGATCTAGAGGTAACACAATTGCTATCAGAATCTCAAAATACATCACATACATGGCCATAATACAATGCTCTCATAAAACAGGGTCACCTTCTAGGGAAATTCAAGCCAAAAAAATATCGACTATTAGATATGAAACCTAATGATGAATAGTCCAAATTTATAATAATAAAATATACATAAAATGTGGCTTTCAAGGGCACTAGCCCTGAACTCCCATTAGGGTACGCTACCCCTAGACACCTAGCTGGGGGGATGAGCCCCTAAACACCCATAAGCGGCTACCCCCCTACAACCCCTCGAGTTGATGTATCAACATTACCTTATGTATTTCCAAGGTTGAGACACATTTTCTCAACAATGCAAGCCCCCAAGATAAGGATCTTACTAAACAAAAATGGCAAGGAAAAAGAAAACACATACATGTAAGACAAAATTCAACAAAAGAGACATGATAAAACACAAAGCATACACAATGAAGACATAAATAAAATAGACACCAAACATAATGCTAAAAAATTATGAAAAAATAATGCAAACACAATGTGAGCACAATGTAAAAATATATAAAGGGGTATGACATCATGAAACACTAAGATCTCCACAAACTCCAACTAGGATCCATTTCTAGGATATCCATAAATAACAAGCTAGCAAAGTTTGATATTTGACAGGAAACCCATGAATAGATTAATGAATCACATACTAGTGAAGTCTAGTATTCAATAGGTGATCTTGATAAGAAACAAAATGTCCTAGTGATGTCTAACATACCAAGATTTATAAGAAAAGATCTTTGATTGAAAAATAATTCTAATCAAGCACTATAAATATGATCAATTTTTCGTGAAAGCATAATGAAGTTCATAGCATGTGTTCAAACAAAGTGAAGAATGTAATGGAATGTATTCCTTTAAGGTAGAAGAAGGATGATTTTTGTAAATTGATGGGACATGAGAACTTGTTGGGAAACCCTATGCAAAGAGATGCGTTCCCAAAAATTTGGTTCATAAAAAGGGGTTTACCATAAAGAAAAGCCATAAAATTGAAAAGACATAGTAGTAAAAGAGGAATCAATAGATATTGGGGTCAGTATAGATGAGTGATAATGTATAATATGATCATGCTTTCAATTCAAATTATTAACCACATACTTGTGGAACTACAAACACAACTCCTAAGATTCCAGAAGTTGGATGGTAACCGAAAAATAAACTATATTCAAGATTCCAAAGACACACATGAGGAGCAATCTATAGCTGAAAATAAAAGACATGGTTAGCCTTCTAGGAAACTACCTTACCTTTTATTCTTGCATATTTTAACAAAATTTATTATTACTTGATGATAAGGGCATGCTCAATTAGGTTTAGTAAATTAGTGAAAAACTGTAGGCATAGTTAACGAAATTCCAAGATGGCAAGGATTTCTATATGAGTTCCTCTTAAATAGTATATTCCATGTGCCAAAGGATCTAATGCTTAAAACTAGAGGAACAATGTTCATTTCACCATTGCAAGTCCTTCCTTTGATCCTAAAGGAAAAATGGAGAAAAGAGTAAGGGCCAATATGAGATGTGGCCCACATATAGAGGAATTATAGGAATATTGTTCAAATGATCATGCAGATGTAAAAATAAAATATTGTAGGCTCATTACCTTTTTGACAAGTATTTTTTAAATTGCACATCCTAAACAACTATTAGATGATAGAATGGAAATAAAATAAATTATTACATGGATAAAATATTTCAATAACTCATCCTTCCACTAAATTAGGTAGAAAAATATTCCACCTCCTTAAATGAAATATCATTTAATTCCTAGAGTAATATTGAAATTTGGAAAAACAAAGGGTACAAGGCGCTAACTCTATAAATTTAGTCATTCATCTTTAACACACCATTATTACATTGAATGGATTTATATAGCTATACAACCTATAACTACCAAAAAACTAACAACTAACTAACAAATAATCAAAACTAAGTAAAGTAATTATTATATCATCACTTACATTATTAATTTGTAAATTCAATAATCTATATTAAGCACTAATTTCTAACACCCCCCTTTACTACCATCATTGAAATTTTATGTTTGTGTTGCAATATCAACAATTGGCCTATCTATAAATTTTTCCAAATTCCTAGTTCATTGATTTTTTGTCTTTAGATGTCAATTTCACTAATAATGCATCAAATTATAATTTGTAAATACAAAATCTATTACACCTTTATGGGTCCATTAAAAAAATTAAATTGGAAATTCAAATACCTTTGTCTTTTGCATCACGGTGTGAATTATTTATGAATTGTATTAGAAACAATTTCTAGGTTTTCTACTATTGGTTGTTATCTTTCTAGTACAATTTGACTTTTTTAATTTGGTTTTAAAATGAGAAATATATCACATTTTTTGTGAGACTATATTAAGCTGCTATTTTAAAATTAGAATGGTATACCAACAATAGAATTATGCCTAATGAAAACATGGTTCCTCCTTTCGAGTAAACTAAATATCCATCAAAGAGAAGTATACTAGATCTATACTAATTTTTAAATAACAAACCATTCAAAATTGAAAGGTAAAATAAATTCTTCTCAACCACCTTAACCTCCTACACCTTTCTAAAATGCCTTTGATTTTTTTCATTTTTAATATAACTCTTTGAATTTTTCAATGAAATGATCAAATTGTTGGAAATATATGTTTCCACTAATGCCAAATCAAGATTGTTTCTCATTGATGTCAAGTGTTTGCACTAAATTTTTTATAATACTCCAAAGTTAGTTTATGTTCAAAGAAATGTATTGATACAATAAAAAATGTAGTATTTGAAGAATGGTGATCAACTTGGTGTCTAAGTGTGATGTGAAGGATGCTACACATGTTACGATGTGTTTACAATATGTTTACATTGATATTATTCCTATTTGGTGTACCGAGCATGGAGGCATGTTGTAGAAGTTTTGCTAAGGAATTCATAGTGTATACTCTAAGATAGAGTCATGGTATTTTTATTTGCATCCTTCCATAGAGAAAGATTTAGTCTTGTGGTTTAGAAGAAAAGATGGTTGATATGTGAAGATGTTATATCTAATAACTAATGTCATTAAACCTTGTATAGTAAAAGTTATAAGTGACAAAGTTTTGATCTGTTCATTGGCAGAGAAAAGTATTGATGAAGGCCTATAAGAATGCTCCACATTCCTTCAATGAAATAGATGTGGTTGTGCAAACTTGGGAATATTATTAGAAAGGGGCATGGGTTCATCCTTGCAAGTCTTAGATGTTTTGGTGTACAAAAATGCAACATCCTATGTTTTGAAGTGCTATAGTCTATTTGAAATCCTATGTTTTCATCAGTTCAATTTGTTTATCTTCTTGTGCCAACACATGATGATTATTTTCTTTAAGAGAAGGTTAAAGAGATATTTTGCATAGTCTAAATTGTTCTAATCTTGGTTCACATAATGTTTTTGGTCTCTCCTGACCAATTCTAATCAACTCATTCTCAATTTGCTCCAACTTGACCTTATATTTACCAACCACATGAAGCCACCTAAGACAATAATTGTAGATCTTATTTATTGATTCAATGCATTGTCTTAACACATTCTTTTTCTTTTTTAGTTTCGCAAGACATAGCCTAAATTGCTCCTTTAGATGTAAGATTATCTCATCTTCTTTCCTATCTAGAGGCACAGAGTCCATAGCCTCCCTGATACATTCAATCAATTCTTTTGGAAGTACATTATGTAGACTCTCCAATTCAATGTTATTATTAATAAAGTATCTTCCTAGAGTTCCCTCAATGAAGTCCTATTCATATGATGGTCCATTTATCCATATGTTAGTTATCTTTTGCATTCCATCTTCTTCCTAAAAAATCTGCAGTATCTTTTCTTTGAATAAAGCACCTTCTCCATCACTTTCTTCTACTATTAGCACATCCAATTCAACTGGTTTTGGTTCATCTCTTGGTGTATATTCCTCAAAATATTCATCCACTATATCCATAACTATCTGCTCTTTACCTTTTCCCTCAACTTTTGTTGACTTAGGTGCCAGAGGAGTGACATCAGCTAACTCTCTTGCCCTTTTCTCCTTTTTCTTCGCCTTGCCAAAAGGAGATCCAACTTCAACTGCTTCTACCAGGAGTGGAATACCACTTACACCAAACTTTCCTAACAACTTTCTAAAGAAGTTTTCATAAACTTGTTCACCATTTTTAAGAGTATTGAAGTGCTCAAAGTTTTGCATACAAACTGGTATATTTTCCTTCCATACCACATTATCATTCTGAGGCAAGCAATTCAGGAAATACATCATAATGCATATAACTAGGGTACCAAACTTGAAAGAATAAGCTATATCCTTCATCAATTGCACATTATCCATCAATTGATCCTTCAACAATCCACATAGATCAAAGTCTTCGTCTTCCATTATCATTTTCTGAGCAATGTAGACTGTGCCTATGGAGGTTACCCCTTCCCTATTTCTGAAGAAAATTTTGTACGAAATTCCATATGCAATGTACCTTGTTAATGGATATTTGATTGTTGAAATTACTAGTTCCCTTTGATCTCCTAATACTTTGGTTAGGGCTTTGAATCGACTTCTTGTTCAGAATGACACCAACATTGCATAGTCTTGTCAGAATTCTGATTACTTCTTTTGAAATTTGATAAGGTTTATCCAGAGTAAGCATATCATCATCCAATATGTTCAAGATAAACCGAACTACTTCCATATTGACGAAATATGGAAACTCATTCCAGATGTCCAAATTCTTATGTTTTGCACCTGCAACCTTCTTCAATTCGTCGGCTAGCAAAAAATTTCTTACATCCATGTCCTTTCAACTACAATATTCATCCAAAGTTACTATTCCTTTCATTTGCTTCATTTTTTGTACCGTACAGGGTTCTACCGATCACTGAATAAGTGCAAAATTGGCAAGCAACAAAAATACCTAGGAATTCATCGTTGAATTGACTTTCAGTCCTTCAAAATTTTGTTGAAAAAGGCTCTCCAACTGTTCTCCTTCGATGCATAGTGACAAATGAGGGTTCCAAATTCCCTTTTATAACTTTTCACACCTAACTTCCATGTTGTATTAAATGCTTTGCCCTAGGAGTTCTAGTTACTCTGCACTCTCTAACAACAAGAGTAGAATCCATCTATGGACCTTCAAGATTTCATCCTACTCAACAAATGATCACTAATACATTTGAAGATGAATAACACACCTGATGACAACTACCTATGATCTAGAACCAACTACACATAGGGGGACAAAATATTTTCATGAAAACTCCCCCTAGGCCAATGGCCTAAAATCAATTGCCGAATGAATTACCGGAGGGAGCTATCGGTATAGCCTTATTACCTTCATCAGATTCACTCTTCTTTACCGACTTTTTCTTCATTTGATCTCTTATCTCTTCCACAGATGATTTTCCTTTTCCGTTGTCATCCTTTTGTGAATTTCTTCCTTGATATGTACCAGACCTCTTCTATCAATGTTTTTGTACCTATAGAATCTTGCAATGTGACCAAATTTGTTATAGTTGTAACACACCAAAAAAATTTGACTGTACCATCCATTCCACTTATTTCTTCCTGGTCTACATTGATTAGCAACATGTCCAAATTTTCCATAGGTGTAGCATTTAACATTCCTTATACTGATAGGCATACTCCTACATTCAATTGACTTATGACCAAATTTTTTGCAATTAAAACACTAACCAGAAAATGGACTTCCAAAATTTATCTTACTTCTACACTGAGAAGCCATATGACCAAATTTATTACAAGAAAAGCAGTAACCATTAAACTTCTGAGCATCAGGTTGCCCTACCAGATATCTTCTACCTTTGTTCTTCTGAGTTTTCTTTTCAGAGTCCTTTTGTTCAAATATGGAGCTCTCATCTTTCACATAGCCAAGACCTCACTTGTCATTTGCATCCTTTTGTCCTTTAGTCATCTCATCAAACTTAGTAGAACTCATCCTAAACTTCTCCTTGTATTCATTCATTGTAGCAAGTTCATCTCTGAGAATAACTATCTGTCTCTCAAGCTACTGTTCATTATTTCTGGATTGTTGCAATTCAATCTCCAACTGAATGAATCCACTATTAACTCTGATGCATTCCTCAGACTTTTCCTTCAAGGACTGGGCTAGATTCTCCTCATTCTTTTTTCTTTCTTCAATATCTTTAGTTAGCTTCATCACCACAAATTCCATTTCAAGCTTTAGGGCAGCATTGTCCATAGCAAGCTTTTCACACTCTTCTATTTTTTCTTTTAGGGTTTGATTCAGATGAAAATATTTCATGCCTTTCCTTTCTTTTTGCTTCAACTAACCACATAGTTCCTTCCTCTTTTCCCTTGACTCATTTATTTTATCCTTTAGTGATTGAATGAATTTTTTGGCAACCACAAGATTTTCTTTTAGTTCCATGACCACTACTTTAGACTGATCAAGATCATCAAGTGCCATCATAAGCTACTATTGAAGACCACTTGTGTCCATTGTAATCCAAGATCCACCTCAAGCTATTAAACTTCAGAAGAGGAACCTACTTGGATACCAATTGTTGGACACTAGGAACAGTGAGAAGGGGGGTGAATCAATGTTTCACAATATTTGAATTTCAAACCAAATCTAAAATTGACAACATCAATATTTAAACTTTAATAGCATCCACAACATATAAACAAATGGAAAAATGAAAACACATTAAAGAACACCATAACACCAAGATTTTTATGTGGAAACCCTGTTAGGGGAAAAACCACAGTGGATGTTAGTCCACAATATATACTCTATTAAAAGTATGAACAAAAGGGAATGCACTTGCATTCAAGCACACTGCCTAGAGCTCACTACTCAACATAAGAAAGGATCACTAACTTACAAAATGTTTGGGAATACAAAAAAAAGGTTGAACTGAGAAAATATCATCTCCAAATTCCTAGATTTAATTCCAATGAAGCTCATTAAAAATGATCTTTAACCCTTCTGACTGACTCTATTTTTCTGCTCTACTCTACTCTATTGTATTCTATTCTATTTCCTGCCCTTCTAAAACCCTTCTAATACTCGTTGACACATCTACTCTGCTTTACACACATTTGCAAACTTTCACACTTCTTCACACATTCAAAATGAATTGTCGATCTCATATATATATCCATGAACAAGGATTTCATTACTATATGTCAGCTTCACATAAGATGTAATATTCTTCCACATGTCAGCTCAAATCACCAATTAAAATTAATGTGTACCCACACAAGTTAGCTAGACTATAGTAGGGACCAAAATCAAAATTACCAACACAAGAAATATTAAAAAAATTTCTCCTTATACATCCGTGACACACTATATACACTAGGTCAGCCATAATGAGAAAATAAACAATAAATCATTCTACCAAATCTCTTGTTAGAAACCCAAGGAGTACCAAAAATAGACTCTGGAACAATAACCACAAAAAAATGGCCCTCAAATTGAGATGGATCCAATGTGGATCATTAACCATAGGCTCTCAATCTGAAGTGTGAACCAATGAATCCGACATGTGTCAAGCAAGACAAGAATTGTGGCCAAAAGAAACTAAGAGACCAGATAGACTCATGTGAGTTTCCATCAAAACAAGATGAATATGGATATGCAAAAAACCCCCCTGAATGGAACTTTATCATAGTTCATTTATTACAATAACCCACTGATTGTAAAAGGAGAGCATACAAACATGCATAAGAATAAAATAGAAATTGATGTCAGATCTGTGTAGAGGACAGAATCAGCTTTTCGATGCCGCAAGAATGACGAAAAACAGATCACTGAATCAAAAGATATGTCCTCCGAAGTGAAATCTGAACATCTGACTTCAACTGGAAAAATATCCCATCAAACAGAAAAATATCTGGAAACAGACTGCACCATCAGAAAATTAGGCTTGCCAGCTTTCCGGCAATATTTCGTTTCAAAAAATCCACCTCCGGGATCAAAAGTTATGGCAAAATGAAAAAAAGGCCTGTATGAGGGCAATTCAGGGATTGCACAGGCTAAATTGGAGCAAATTTTAAGCACCTTTCGGACTAGCCCCTGGTCCGCCATATGACCAGGGGCGCTGCATTTGCAAAAGAGAACCCACCGCCAGGCAGGCGGCGGGCAGGTGGAGCCGTGAAGGCACCGCTGGTGGCGCCGCCGGAGGTGCATGGAGAGCCGGCCGGGTAGAAAACCCGCTGGAATTGATGGTAAGCGGCCAGAAATTGATGGTAAGTGTCCGGAATTGATGGCAAGCGGTGGTTTGAAGAATGGCCAGCAATGGCGTACAAGCCTGCCGCGACAGGGTACGGGCGTACCTTGGCCGCCGAGGCTTTAAAAAACTTTTGATTTTTTTTATATTTTGTTTTATTTATTTATTTTGATTTTCAAAAAAAACAAAAACTAATAATTTTTTTTTGACATGCAGGAAAATATTTAAAAAACCTGAATGATTTTTTTCGAGAATCGTGCACAGGGCCGTACGGCCTTAGAAACAAAAAAATTTGCCTCAGAAGCTCCCAACGCCAAAATAGGGTGTATTATATGTCGTTTTTCGTCTCTCAAATGCTCTGGATCTGATGGCGAGGTCCGATCTGCTTGAAAACGCCCCAGAAGTGTCGCAACTCCCAGATCTGACAAATCTTCAAACCCTCATAACTCTGGCATAAAATGTCGGATTCAAGCGAAACAAAAGTCGATCTTGACTTTTTCGACAGCCTTGAACTCGAATATGAGCTCAGATTTTCTCCAACGTACGCCGAAAGAAACCATGCAAGAACACCCAAATAGAGAGACAAAACTTGAGGTATGAAAACCCTCAAGGAATCCCGAACGAACCCTGCAATGTTTTTCTCAAAAATCTGAGAAGGGGCTGCAAATCAAGGCTTTGATACCATGTTAGAAACCCATGATCAGATTTGCAATCCAGAAAAGCCTTCCACAGAAGAGAAAATCAAAAAAGTAGAAGCCATTGCAAAAAGTGTGCAACATTAATTATTCAGGAATTCAATTAATTACAAGATATGATTTGCTTTATGAAAGCAAAGATGCCTAAACCTAATCTTATCTTGAGCAACAAGATAGCTCGATAAGATAAAGATGAGATCGTAAAACCTAGGAAATAAATAATGCCTAAGTAAACTTATGCAAGCGTAATTAAATATTAATTACACTAACATCTCCAACCTCTTACACCGATCAATGTGCAACATTACAAAACTTACCAATAAGTTATCATATATGCTTAGCAAAAATTCTTAGGGATCCACAACACAAAGTAATGATCCGGTGGGGCATACAAATTGAGTAACTGATCGAATATCCTGTTCTTCATGCTTTCTATCGGTAACACACTGCCTACAACAATTTCTGCCAATATGAGCTACATCTAAATTGTAGACCATGCTAATGACTCCAGTTGCCATCAATGACAACACTAGAAGTCATAAACAATCTCCCAAATCCATATTCCAACAACTAGGGCATTAGCGAAGGAGTAGTGCCCAAATATGTCAGCGTAGCCAAGTCTTTTTCTTGGAACTTCGGCTTGCCTGCCAAAGGTGGATGCTTCCACCAGGATTGTATGAGAGATTTGTAGAGAGCTTCTCCAGTAATAACAACCACTTGCCTTATGCTTCTTTAGAAAAAACTACTTTTGAGTGCAATTAATTGTCTGACTTGTGCATGTAGTTAAGACTATGCCACTATGAATGGACCATTAAATGTTGCCATCAGGGTGTTACGTGTGAATATGAGATCTGTATCCCTTGGGAATGTCGAGACAACCGTGAAAATAAAATTAATACATTCTCCCCACTGCCTCTTCACAACTAAATTTATTGCATCGAAAAGTGTACTTTTCATCATATGGAATGTGTTGACATGACATAAGGTACTCTTGAAAAGATGTTCCGATTAATTTTTCATAGTTTTAGCATGTTAATCCATATCTTTTCCCACTAGTGAATTGGTTGGCACTGATGATGGTGAAGGACACATGTCATTTATCGACATATGAGATAATTTACTCCCAATTCCTGAATTTATTTCTTGGGGCATTCAATCAGATCCTCCATATGATTTATCCACCTTGCTCCATTTTTTCTTAAAATTCTCCATTGTCGTCCAGTCAAAAATAGACATCTTGTTGGTTGAGTTTGTTAGTTGGCCTTTTTTATATATAGGTATGCCACCTTTTACAACATTCGTTTGAACATATAGTCCAATAAGTTAGTTGGCCTTCTACTTATTCTTTTCCTACCATAATTCACTACTTCATCAGAATGTTTGTTGGTCTAGGCACCCATATTTAGCTCCTTCCTCAAAGACCACAAAACTGCTTCATGAGAGAGGTCACTGCTAACTGAATCAAGCATTTGGTGAAGAATTGCGACCCCCTCATCATAGTAGTGTTCAAGGGGGTAGTTGGTGCGAACTTCATTAATGATGAGAACTAGCTTCGAAGCAACTTCAATGTGCTTTGTCGGTTCATGGCCTCATTGTTGGACCTGAATGTGGCCAATCCCATGATAATTGAGCTATGTTAGAAGACGTTTGACACTTCTCTAATGGAAGGGATTGGCAAGATAGTGTGAGTGGCCATCCCTGGCATTAGTATCCCAAGCACTATGGACCTCCACAGGAATGTGGACTTTGGAGTAGGCGTACCCTAGTTCCCCTTACTAATTTTCACACCATGGATGTTGAGACGCACCACTATTCTTCTCAACTAGTGGCCACTTTTCTCCTATGAGAGTACAACATGGAGTTGGTTCTGAGGATTTCCTAGAGGAAACACTTTAGTGTCTTGGTACAAATTCATGGTGAGTAGACTCTAGGTCTATACTGCACAACCTGTGTGTGTTGTGTGTCTTTCCCCTATTTGCAACCCGTCATATGGAAAGAAGAAAAAGAAGGAAAAGAAGGAGAAGAAGAGGAACCTGATAACGAGCCCCTTTTGTCTTGTCATCAAAGGCTAGAGACTAAAGTTTACTATTTTTTTGCTCATTGCCTCCCTTTTGCTTCTTTTTTCTCACTACTTCTTTTGGGTTTTGCTCGAGAGAGCCTCATCTTCAATTCTCAGCCTCAGGTCCTACATTATATTGTAAATTTTGTCAATAAATATAATACAATATAGCCTTTATCTCCTCTATGTTATTATTGGGTTGTTGCTCTCAAAATTTTGAAATAATAACAATTTCTTTACATTTGGTACATTATTACTAATTTTTTAAAAAGAACTAGCACTTTTGATGGAAAATCCTTAGATAAATACCGTTCACTGGTATATTTAAAGTGTTGTTTTCCATTTCTTTAAGTTCATACATGTTCTTTCCTTTGTAGACACTATCTTTGAGAGGTTCTCTCCATAGTGCTTTAAATTTTGTATGCTTCCCTAGTTTTGTAGCATGTTTGTCACACTTTAGCACTAAGCTCCCTTCTTTGAATTCTGGTTTAGAATTATTTTTGCCAAAATGCCGCTTGATTGTGTGTTGGTGATTGATCATGGATCCATGAGCCTTTTCTCTGTCTTCTTCTAGTCTTGGGGTTTTTATGAATTTTCCATACATCAGCTCATATGGGGAAGCCTTCATAACCTACTTGGAAAGAATTTGGTTCACCGAAAGGGTAGCCCATTTGTGATTATGCCAATATCTTTGTCATTCTGACCCAATATGTTTGATTAACCCAGTTAGGTTCTTGTTGGTTGATTTTGTTAACCTACTCCCTTATAAGCAATAATTTGATGAAGCTTTCAAAAAAACCATCTATTTGGTAGAAAAATTTGACCCCCATGATTCCACCAGACCTCGAGCATTGTCAGGTATAATGGTCTTGAGCAAGCCAAGCCTGGCTTCTAGTTCCTCAAGAAACTTGAGATTTTTTTCCCCTGTGATGTATTCCCACACACTGGATCCCTTTTTCTTCACATTCCTTGAAGGGAATGCAATAATATTCTCTCCATTCTCTTCCTCATACTTTTGAGTGAGCACATGAAATATACCATGTTGGCCATTATACATACATAGTAGAAAAACTTTGGGAAAATACGAGCCAATCAATGTCAGGGCTTCTGAGAGGACCATCTTTAGCTACTTGAAAACTGTGTCCTTTGAAGTTTGCTTTAAAGATAGATTCTCTCTAAACATTAGGGTGATTAGGAGCATAATTCTTGTGAAATTTGATATGAATTTGTAGACAAAATTAATCTTCCCTAGAAAAGATTGTAGCCCCATTGTCATTCAAATCTTTTCAGGATCTATTACTATTCCCTTCTGTGGTACTGTAAAGCCAGGAAGCTTTCTTTGGGGCACTCTGAGGAAATAATTTTTTGGATTAAGAAGAATCCCAAACCATTGGTGTTTCATAAAAACCCCTTTTTGATGATCAAAATGATCATATTTAACTATTAGATCGCCCTGATATATGAAAATAATTTGGTTGACCCATCCTTTTAAAGTAATGTCCATTTCCCTTTGAAGGGTTGCACCAACATTAAAGTTTCTGAACAGTGTTTCTAAATATGAAAATGTTTCCCACTTAGTGGTAAACCTCATCTCGTGTTGGTCAGATTCCTTTATGTAGTCTTGATTGTACCTTGAGGGACCATCTATCAAGGAGAAACTCCTTGATCTAGTTAGATTATATGATAGATGCTTCATCAGTGGTGAGGGGTAATGGTCTTTCAGCGAAGTCCTTCTTGAGTCCAAAAAACCAACACAAAGTCAGATATCGCCATTCCTTTTCCAAACTGAGACCATATTTAATACCCAGGCAAAAAATTTGATAGGGCATATGACCTTTGATTTTTCCCACTTGGCAAGCTCTAGTACTATCAAATCTTCAACCTTCAGGTTGACTAGCCTTTGTCTCTGTCAGACGAACATGGGTCCTTTAGCTAGGCCAATTATACGCTGAACTCTACATGGGTTGTAACCTTTAAGATCATACCTGAAGCATAGATCCTTCAACTTTCTTTCATCCTTGCAAGAGACTTCCCTGCCAACTGTCAGTTGTATGTTACTTCTGATGTCAAGCTCTTCATAATCTTTTGGAACTGCAGAAAATATTTGCTTTCCATTCCTTGTATCTTTAAGAAGATACATTCCTGATGGTGGATAGTCAGAAGTTATTCCTAGATTCTGTATGAAAGAAACAATTTTAATATTATCACCAAATTTTTTCCAATTCTAACCTTTATCATAAATTGCAAGTTGGGCAATGATCTTCACCACATCCTAGTTTGTCGAGTTAGAAACTGATTCCAATTGTGGTCTAATAGGAAACATCCGATCATCAATGCTATTTTGTGGTTAGGGAGTCACTTGTATATCAAAAGCTTCAAAACTCTCAATGAGATCCCATACCTTATGTATGTAAGATCTTAGCCTTGTATTTATTGCAGTTCTTTGCCCATGGATCTGGCTTACTACTAATTTTGAATTTCCAAAATCTCATATCTTATTTGCGCCCATATGCTCTACTAGAATCAAACCATGAACCAAAGTTTCATATTCGGTATCATTGTTGGAGCATGGAAACTAAAAATGGTAGGTTTTGGGGGTTTTTGATCCCTTTGGAGACACTAATCAGACACCCACTCTCGCACAAACCTTCCATTTGGCACCATCAAAATATAAAGTCCACAAACGATTATCAAATGGGTCACCGAACTTCTCCTGATCCTTCATTAATTTTAGAAAGACTTGATCCCTGTCAAAAATTATATAGGTGCTTAGCCATGTAGCATGCAAGTTTCCAAATGGATCAGAATCAATGAATTGGTTGAGCAACACTTCTTCTTCAGAAGTTCGTTCGCTTGTGTCTTCCTCTTCTCTAGGAATTTCTACACAATATCTATCCTACTGAAAGATAGAGGCATGGGAAGACCCAAAGCATAAATTTTCATCATCCACAATGTGTTTAGGATGCAAGGATTCAAATAGGATCTTCATCTTTTCCTTGTGTTTGGTTCTCAATATCAGGTGGGACCAGTCGAGTACTAGGTATCCACCAAGTTTTGTGGTGAAATCTCTTGATAGACACATTCTAAAGACTAGTGGAATGTCTATTATTACCACTTGCTACATGATAGTTTGGATTGGGAAAGAGAAAAGGGTCAGGGATAGATCCTTCATCTGACCAACAGTCGGGACCTTCTTCCCATCTAGTTACATAATTCCTTTTTCAAGGCGCTCATACCTAAGCTTTAAAGTGTCCACCACTTGGTTTTTGGCATAACAGTTGTGCTAGCCCCTAAATCAATCATATTATTAGGCAACAATTTGTCTCCTACTATAAGTGTTAAAAAGAAAGGTATGGGCTTTGTTCTGCTTACATCTTTCTCTTTTATGTTGCCTACATCATTCGCATAAGTTGTTGCTTTCGAAGCTTGAGGGGGGAGCATGGGTCTATCATCTCCACTTTGATTGCATAGCTGAGTTGCATTTTCCTGTGGGCTTTGTTCTTCCACCTTTAACACTTCTTGAAGCAATAGTTTCTAGTTTTGTGAACCCTTCTCCTAGTACCTGCAAAACAACATGAGTAAACGAGTTAAACAAGGATTTACAAGCTAAAACAAGGATTCCCCATGAAATCCATTTACAAACTCAAATTAGGAAGAAAATATTGAAGAACACAATGTAAATGACAAAAACAAGATAAAATCCTAATTAGATATGCAAACTCATGATCCCATGGGGGAATTGGTGCCAATTTGATGTGAAAATTGGCCCTTTCCCAGTTCCTATGATGCAATCTTTGAATGTTGAAGATGATTTTGATCCACTTTGATGAAAGATGAGAACTCCAAGCCAAAAATTTGCAAAACCTAGCTATGACTAAATGATAATGGATAAAATTCAAGAGATATTTGAGCATGGTAGCTTTGTTTGGATTGTGGATGATCAAATGAGGAGAGGAGATCTTCATTTATAGGATTCTTAGATGGATGAATGTCCAAATTGGAGCAATGTGGGACTAACATTCATCCAATGATATGATGCCACTTGTCAAGCTATGAATGGATGATGGATGTGCAAGATTTGGGGTTTGTGCCAGTAAATGCCAATATTTGAAATTCAAATTTGTTGAAATGACATGCAAGAGGGAAGGGAAAATGCAATAAATGCCACTTGGCTCAAGGAAAAGGACATGTAAGAGATTTTAAATGCCTTGTTGGATGTACATGTCAACTTGCTTATGAATTCAAACTTGATGGAATATTCCTCATGGATGCCATGTTGAGTGAAAATGAGGGTTTTAATAACTCAATAAATTGATTTATTTGTGCAAGTGGCATTATCTAGAGAATCCGAGTGATTAGCATTAGCATTTAATCATGGTTAGACTAGCTTAATGATGATTAGGTGAGTTTGACCTCTTTGACTTAGATATTTGATTTATTTAAATCAGAAAAGGAGAAATATGAATTGGATTTAATTAAATAAATGTTTGATTTATTTAATTAAAGGGATGATGATAGGCTTAAATTAAATAAAGTTAATTTATTCAATTTAAGTGGATAATCCTTAGAGATTAAATGAACCTGATTAATTTTATGAGTGAATGAATGTGAACTTGGTTGAATGGGCCTAATTGAATGCATGATGCTAATTTTGCATGTCTACATTTTGCCCCTCTTTGAAGCAATGTACTTGTTGCATTGGTTCAAAGAATAAACTTGTCGTGATTAAAATTCAAAAAATTTATGATTTTTTCGGTTGCCCCAGGGGAAAGAAGTACACTGGTACATTGCCCCCTTGAGAGATAGAGTGAAAAGATTCTATTTGAGGGTTGATCTCGCAATAAAGAGGTTCAAAATGGATGATTATGGATAATGATGCAAATGAGATGATTTTAAGATGCTTAGAATAACAAATCTATATTATCCAAAACAACTTAAATGATGATATGCTGTGAAATGGATGAGATTGATGATGTGATATGCTATGATTATGCAAATGTGTGATTTATGCAGATGCTTAGACTAATAGATCTATATTATGATGATGATGCAAATGTAATGCATGTGAAATGATCGATGTTTCCTATTATATATGATAGGAATGATATGTGGTATGCTGACAGTTTGTGGATCATGCAAGATGTATGTATTATGGATGCATTGGTGATGATGATGTTAGTGCAGAAATGAGATGAGATGATGACAAGAGGATCCCACAAGTCCATGATTTGACGAGACTTTATTAGAGATGATGATGATGATGATGATGATGATTTTCTTATCAAGGATTGAGATTTTAAAAGGGCTACTTACCTTATGTTTGATAACACACATAGATACGATGTATCAAGGTATAAAGAACCAGGATGGTGTTGTACCTAGTGTGATGGAATTTGACTCAACAAATAGATAGGAGTATTCTTGTTCACACTTGACATACGAAAACCTTGCTAGGACGTACCTAACAAAGCAAGTATTCGCCAAGTTATTTTACAAGAACGTCCAACAAGCACAGTAGATAAAAGGATAATGATCGTTGCCCCATTCCTATCTCTCTAAATCCTTTGTTCGGATATCATCGAGAGGTCCTTGGAATGAGCGCAATAAGATAAATCAAAAGAAAAGATCAAGTACACAAACAACCCAATGTTCTTCATATCTCTAGCCAAAGGGATGTTGTTTTGATAGGATAAGAATCCAAAGTGATATCCAAAATGATGCCCATTGTCAGAAGAATATATCCTAGGACATGCATTGTATAGGATGATGATGGGTTGATAAGTTGATTGATAGGCTTTTGATATAAAGTTGATTGACATGTTCGAAAATGATCAAGACTTTGATTTTGTATTAAAGATTTGTTGTTTTCTTTTGATTTTACAATTGAAGCTTGGTTTTGCTGATTTTTATGATTGTTTCTGTTTGTTTTACCAAAGGATGAAGATGGCAATCAATTTATTATGGATGATTGATTATCGCGGGTGCAAGCGAGATGGGGATGGATGGATTTTTTTCAAATATTTGGATGTTTTTGACATTCTAAAATGTTTTGAGGCTATTTTTGGTGTTTTTGAGATTTTTACAAATGTTTTTATTTTTCAAATGTTTTTTGATTTTGTGAGATTTTATTAATATTTTTGGATTTTGATGTTTTTTCAAATGTTTTTGGATTTTGATGTCTTTCGATTTTTTTTTGGATTTTGATGTTTTTCAAATGTTTTTGGATTTTGATGTCTCAGGGGCTGATCAAATATTAGCCTTGCCTATGTTTAAGCTCAGAGATGACGTAGTTTGGATTCCAATGTTTTTGATATTTTTTCTGATTTTTTGAGTGTTCTTGGATTTTTCGATGTTTGGGATTTTTTTGGATTTTTGATATGTTTTGAATGTTTTTGGATTTTCACAGGATTTTGACAATTTCGATATGGATGTGTGCGATGATATCAGTGCTATGTTTGGGATTTTGTTGAAAACCGGGCTAAGGTTGACTGATCAAATCAATGGATTGATGATGATGATAATGTTGTCGAGGACATACAACAACGCAAGGATTGGATTGATCAGGATTGATTAGGATTGATGATGATAACATTGCTGAGGATGCACAACAATGCAAGGATAGTGTTAAGCAACACAAGGATTGGGGAAGATATCCCCAAGATGATGATGGATTGATGATGATTTGATCAAGACTGATGATGATAACATTGTTGAGGATGCACAACAATACAAGGATAGTGTTGAGCAACACAAGGATATCCCGAGGTGATTATTTTTTGATTGGATTTGATTGGTCATGATTGATGAAGCTTGATTTGGAAAAAAAGATGTTTGAATGATTGATGCGACATTAATGTGAAAACTAGATGCGACTGATAGTGATTATTTGGATTGATGTTCGATGAAAGATGAAGCTTGATAAGGGGTGTTTGTTCGTCAAAATATGCCATGGGCTAGTGATTTGGATTTTTTCTCACAAGTGGTTTGACCAATTTGGTTTCATGTTTGCCAATGTTCAGATCGCTACATAAGGCGAAGGATATAGATCAAGATTGATTCTCAAAGCAAGATGTAAATATCTACCCCCAGTGTCTAGCAATGTATGGAGTACGATGGGTGGATGCTTAGATAGGTGTATGGATGGATGGATATGAAAAGTATGCAAAGGATGCCAAGGATTATCTTGTGATAAGATAAGGGGTTTGGATCAAGAAAGATCATTTGGATAGTGCTTCGTGGCTTAGATAATGCTGCATAGGATAGGATCAATGAAAATGGCCCATGTCAAGATGTTTACCATAAGCAAGCGTAAAGTGTGCACCAAATTTTCATCAAGATCAAGATAACTTGGATGATGGACGCAGATGTGAGAAAATGGATTGGATCAATGGTTTATGGATGGATGGATTTATTATGGCTGAGATGGATAGGATGCTATATTTATTACGAATGGGATGAGATGCTTTCTCCTGAAGTGCCACATGTAGATGCTCAATTCTACACACGATGCCTATTTTCTAGGTTTTCATCATGGTCTTTCCCAAAGCGCCGCCCATGCAGTTTTCACTAGAGGACTATTTTTATTTTCTTTACTGTTTTCAATCCTTTTTCTGATTTTTTTTGGATTTTCATATTTTTTGATTTTTTTGGTTTTTCTTAAAGATTTTAAACTCATTCTAAATCACAAGGTGTTGCTGATGTAGATTCCCCTATCATAATGTGCCATTGATATCCTACTTGAAGAAGTTGCCTTGCCAAGATACGTGCACTTGAATGCAACTTTTGAGATCCCTGATCTGCTTCATTGATACCGGAGTTAACATTATCTTTGTGCGCACATTGTGATAGAGTGCCTTCTAAATCCTTATGATGAAGGGTTTTTGCCAATACATGGTTGATGTGAGAAATGGATATCATGCGTGGAGGCGTGGGTGGAGTGTATTTAGGGATAGGAGATGGATTGGTTGACAGTTTGGAACCTTTAACTCTCCAAACTTGGGAAGATGAGAAATGATGGGTGGATACGAAAGTGTGCATGGAATTAGGACCAACTACTTGATACAATTTGTACGTCGCTTGAAAAAAATGCTTTTTCTTTTGTGGAAATCTATGATGGATACTTTTCCCTTTTTTATTTTTCCCCATAGTTTCTTTAACTGATGGAGTTTGATAGGGATGATCTCTCTTTTTTGGTATCCATTTGTATTTGATTTGTCCATTATTCTTTCTAGCTTCTTTTTCTTTGATAACATTCTTCATGCTTTGATTCAAATATTTCCTTTGATGTTGGTCCCAATTCATGGATGGGGTGATGCGTGGATGAAGATTCATGACGTGACTGGTTGTAGTATTGGCATCGGTTTCATCATAAGGATTCTTCATGCTTCCTATGTTGACATTTGTTTGAGATGAAGTTTCCCCCAGTGTTGTGGAAGTAATACCTTCATTCTTTGATTCCATCTGTTCCAATAGCTCTTGTTTAGAATACCTTCTCTGATAAATGACCATCGTAGATTATGTTAATTCGATTTGCTACGCTGCTGACTATGGAATATCCTGTTCTATCTGACTTGCTTCCTTGAGTGGATAATGTTCAATATATTTATTCATGATGTCCTCATTCTGAACTTGGGATATATCTAATCCTGATGTTGATAACTCAGTATGACTGCAGGGATCAATAACCTGCTCTTTTTGTGTAATAATATCAGGAGTAGAGGAATTCTGTTTTGAATGAAAATCATCTACATTTCCATCTGCAAAAAGCATCTCATGGGTAGATGGGGGAGCATGTGTTACATGGATATGATCATTTTACATAGATAGGATAGTGTCCACTAGATTATTGTAGTATCTTGAAGATATAATTTCTTGATCTTGAATAATTTCAAAATTTTTTTGACATGCTTTGGATCAAGTTCTTGACATGGATCAGTTTCAAAGGATGGATTGCTTACAAAGGGTTCTTGGATGTCATCATTAGACATGGTAAGTGGTTCAATATCCTCAAGTGTCTATTTTAGGGTTCCTTCAGTATCTGTAGAAAGCATCTCATGGGTAGATGGGGGAGTATGTGTTACATGGATATGATCATCTTGCATAGATAGGATAGTGTCCATTAGATTATTGTAGTATCTTGAAGATATAAATTCTTGATCTTGAATGATTTCAAAGTTTTTTTCGACATGCTTTGGATCAAGTTCTTGACATGGATCAGTTTCAAAGGATGGATTGCTTACAAAGGGTTCTTGGATGTCATCATTAGACATGGTAAGTGGTTCAATATCCTCAAGTGTCGAGTTTAGGGTTCCTTCAGTATCTGTAACCATGAGGTCAAAGGATGTCAATATTTCTTGGAAAGGACCATTGCTAGACTTTGGTGAAGGATTTTGATCATGCTTTGGAATAAATTCTTGAGATATGTCCTCTAACTCATAAGGCAATGTAGAGACATTTTCAACATGATTGTTGGTTGATGGATCATGCATTATGTTGATAGGATCAAATAATCCTAAAACTCCTTGAAATAAATTGCTAAAAAGTGGCTCTTGATGTATGGTGAGTTGATCATCATATGGGGTGGAAACATCTTCAAGGTGCTCGTCGATGGAGAGACCTTGATCATTGTTTTCAACAATTGTGGTGGGGAGATTGTGAATGTCTTCAACCATAGAGTCAAATGATGTTGACATTTCTTGAATTGGATCATTTTTGGGTATTCTTGGTGGATTTTGATCATGATTCAGAAGTGATTCTTGACATATGTTGATTTGACCATTGGATGAAGTAGACATAGTTTCAAGGTGTTCAGTGGTGGATTGATCTTGATCCTTGTTCTCAACAGTTGTCATTTTTTGCGTTTGTGCTTGTGCTCATTAGGTAGCTTGAGAGGCTTGTTGCACTTGTTGAGCTTATTTTGCTTGTTGTGTGGCTAGATATTGTTGGATGGCCTTTTGGTAGGCCTGGTGAGCTTTTAGCGCAATGTCATATTGTCTTGCTGCATTTGGTTTTGGTGGTTAAGGTGGTGGAATTGGGATCATGTTGGATGTAGCGATGGGTGGTTGAGATACTTTTGAAGTGATCATAGTGGTTTGTGATATGATGGGTTTGATCGAGGTGATAGGAATGGTCGGAATGACCGAGGTGATAGGTCTTTGGGAGACCATATTTTGATTTGTCAGGATTGATGTTGTCATTTGATTAGATACCATTTGTTGGTGCGATGTTGATGGTATATTCAAAGGTTTTGATGTGATGGCTTGATTGGTGTTAGGTGGATTGATTTGGATGGAGTGATTGGTGCTAGGTAAAGGGGGAAGCCCTAAACCAAGGAATGATGTTGATATGGGTAATGGTGGTGGAGATGTCTCTTGGCGTAATGACTCAACTATTTTGGTAAGTGTAGCAATTTGATCTCACCAAATTTGTTCTTGATTTCGATCTTGACTCCCTTGATATAGTTGATTTTGCTTTTGTTCAAGCAGATTTGGAGTGTGTACTTGTGTTTGATTTTGGACAATGTTTTGATTTGGGATGATGTTCAAATTTGGCATTATGGGTTGAAATTGAACATTGTTGATGTTGGGAATATTCGTATGATTTGTAAATGTATCCATCCCAAAGTTTTCTGGATTCATGTTTCAAAAACTTGTGCTTGGTACATTCTCATTTGGATTGTAGGGATTTGGTGGGATGATGTTGTTCGTTTGAAGTCTCATGCATTGATTGTTCGGTTGATAGATTTGTAGGTTTGGATTTAGATCTACCATCAGGAAATGTGTTCCAATCTTTGATTTTGGCATACTCACACTTGTTGTGCCATTGACATTCATAGAAGGTAATGATCCCATGTATGGATTGTATAAGTGCGAGTTTCGGTAATCAATCGGTATTGTAAGGCTTTGAAAATTCAATTGATTTGGATTACTCATGATGTATGGATCAAGTTTCTATTCCATGTTCTCCTTGTGTTTTTACCTTGTTGCAAAAGTGACCTCTAAGATTCTTAGGACTAATGACAAGAAGGACAAAGGGTGTAAATGATATGAGTGATGAACGTTTAGGAACTTTGGATCAATGCAAGACTTAGGGTTTGATTTTGATTGGTTTGATTTGGATAATGAACTTGTAAACCCTAAGATGTTAGATGTTATCTTAGGATGAACTTGTTCAAAGGATGTGCTAATTTAACTAGAGGTATGAAAAGGGATGCATTCCCCTACTCCTAACTAAACAAGGTGATTTTGATTTTGATGATTTTCCCAGGTCTAGAATGATGTTTTCAAAGTTCTAAAGTTGTTTGGTGGGATGGAATGATAAATGTTTGGAATTTGGATGAAGTGTTGGATTTGATCCTAAATGAACCTAGGAAGGACTTGTTTACTAGGTCAAGATAGTGAAGAACATGCCTTTCTCTAAAAGTAATTCAAAATCAAAAGATTGATGTTTTCATGGAAACCATATCAAGCACATGTGTGGGGTCCAATTGATTCAATCTTTGCTTAATGGATTCTTTTTATCACAAACTCTTCTTGATTAGGTTTTCAAACTGAATGTCCAATGTCCCAATCCCCTTTCATCCCATAAAGTGCATTATGTGGAAATCAAGGAAATCAAGGCAAAGGTTTCCTAATGTTGACCTTAGTAGGAGAAAATTGAGATGAAATCCAAATGCTTAGAAGCCTCTAAGGATATGAATCCCAAGGGAAAGCAATAACATGTGAATTTTTTCAAGGATATTTGCCTCTCCTAAAGAGTTTGCAATTTTGATGATTTGTTGAATGTTGGTTTCCCAATGTTTTCGATTAAAGCACTATGTTTTCAAACAATATAACACCCTAGCTCAATTGGTATGTTTTTCTTGGTGGGCCTTCCTCATGCCCTTCATAGAAGAGATGATTTTACATGAAACCAAGGAAAGAGTATAAAGGTATGTTAAGAATGAAGTCTTAACCTCTATACTTCAACCAAGACCGGACATGGCAAGTAACTTCTTGGAATCTGAGTTCCAATGCACCACTTTGATAAACTCGCTCAAAGGAACAATTGGTCGCTACAAAATAGGGGTTCTATTTCATACTTTCTGTTCATGGAGATTGACCCATACGGTGAGAGTCCCCTTTTGGATCCATCTCATCGGAGCCAACTGCGTGATACTGGCGTTTACTCCAATACCCACATTTATATCCCGATTGGAAATACTCTTGGCTTTAGAGTGTTACCGGTTGAGTCGTTCCCTTGGATGAGTACTTTTTCCCCAAGGTAGGCCCTCTAGGATAAACAAAAGTGAGCAAAAGACAAAATCCATAACTCGATCAATCTTTGATGACACAAAGAAAGAGAATATATGCGATGATGCTCTACTCACACTCACACAAGATTTTGTTCAATTTTAAACCCAAATCGAAGTGTGTATGGGCAATTATTTACACAACTTAATGTCACCAAAATCCTTTTGATTCTCAATATCGCCGTGAGGTGCGAGGGAATTTCATACATCTTTTGATGATATTACTTTGTGTAAATAATTACAAAACAATAAAGTCACACATTCATTTTATCCTTCACAGCAATGATTTGATTCGTTTTTAAACACCAATATCAAGTGTGAAGTTGCTTGTTCAATTTTAGCCCAAAATTAAAGATTAGTCAGTTTCTAAGGTTCATTTTAAGCCTTTGTAGCAAAAATTGAAACATTCTTTTTAGAGCACAAAAGAGATGAGTTAGTCTAAAACATAAAATTTGAGACATAGGACGGAAGCTCCAAGCATTAAAAAATGCTTTTTAATTTCAAGTTTGATGCTCAGTTTCACTTCAACTCCAATCTCACTTCCAATGTCAACTCTTCTCCTAGTACCAAATGTCTGAACCCTTCTCCTAGTACCTACAAAACAACATGAGTAAACGAGTTAAACAAGGATATGCAAGCTAAAACAAGGATTCCCCATGAAATCCATTTACAAACTCAAATTAGGAAGAAAATATTGAAGAACACAATGTAAATGACAAAAACAAGATAAAATCCTAATTAGATATACAAACTCATGATCCCATGGGGGAATTGGTGCCAATTTGATGTGAAAATTGGCCCTTTCCCAATTCCTATGATGCAAGCTTTGAATGTTGAAGATGATTTTGATCCACTTTGATGAAAGATGAGAACTCCAAGACAAAAATTTGCAAAACCTAGCTATGACTAAATGATAATGGATAAAATTCAAGAGATATTTGAGCATGGTAACTTTGTTTGGATTGTGGATGATCAAATGAGGAGAGGAACTCTTCATTTATAGGATTCTTAGATCGATGAATGTCCAAATTGGAGCATTGTGGGACTAACATTCATCCAATTATATGATTCCACTTGTCAAGTTATGAATGGATGATGGATGTGCAAGATTTGGGGTTTGTGCCAATAAATGCCAATATTTGAAATTCAAATTTGTTGAAATGACATGCAAGAGGGAAGGGAAAATGCAATAAATGCCACTTGGCTCAAGGCAAAGGACATGTAAGATATTTTAAATGGCTTGTTGGATGTACATGTCAACTTGCTTTTGAATTCAAACTTGATCAAATATTCCTCATGGATGCCATGTCGAGTGAAAATGAGGGTTTTAATGAATCAATAAATTGATTTATTTGTGTAGGTGGCATTATCTAGAGAATCCAAGTGATTAGGTGTAGCATTTAATCATGGTTATACTAGCTTAATGATGATTAGGTGAGTTTGACCTCTTTGACATAGATATTTGATTTATTTAAATAAGAAAAGGAGAAATATGAATTGGATTTAATTAAATAAATGTTTGATTTATTTAATTAAAGGGATGATGATAGGCTTAAATTAAAAAAAGTTAATTTATTCAATTTAAGTGGATAATCCTTAGAGATTAAATGAACCTAATTAATTTTATGAGCGAAGGAATGTGAACTTGGTTGAATGGACCTAATTGAATCCTTGATGCTAATTTTGCATGTCTACACTATTTAGGAATTTATATGATGTCCCACAATGATACATTAATAGGTTCCTTCTTCAATCGCTCGACCATGTTAAGCATCCCAACTATTTGGGCCTTAGGCTTAAACAGTGGTATTTATCTCATTTTCAGAAGAAAATGTTTCGACATGATCATGCTTGGTGTTTTGTCTGTCTCTTTCTCTACCAATGATATGTTATGTGGCTGCGGAAAAGGTCAAATGATGGGTGACAAAGTCTGCTTCTCTCGAGGGAATAGTTGACGCAGTTATGGTCATGGCAAAGCTTGTTGCACATACTCTCCCGAAAGCATTCTCTTTTATCTTGTGTTGTAGTATAACTACACTTGTGGAACTCCACTCATTGAAGTTGCATTTGTGAACACAGCCTCATCCTCTTCTAACCATGAGGAAAGAGCTTGGTTGGGAGCAATATCTAACTCTTGCTCCAGGGACATCCCTTGCATTTGTGCTCTAAAATGAGCGTTCTCCATTTTGGGTGATCCGTACTCGTCCACATTCGGGAGCATGTCCTTACTTCTTTGTTCTACCACCTTTTGCTACATATTTCCCCTTGGGAAATTTTAGGGCATATGGCTATCATTGCACGAAAAGCACCAAACATTTTTGTCTTCCACCAAATTGTTCTAGCTCAGGACTAGCTCTTTATTCGAGCTATCCTTGATTGTTTGCATTGGCATTGTGGTTGGAATTATCTAATTTGCTAATGATGTCTATTGACCTCCTCTATAACATCCTTGATATGAATTCTATTGATAAGGAAGCTTTCCTTGACTGTAGGATTGAGTGGTTGGTTTTGGAGGCATCACTTGTTGTCATTTGATAATGACCAATTTGTTAGAAAAACTATGCATGAGATCCTTCATATCGACGATATCTGCTGCCATCGAAGAAAAACCCTTGTGCTTGCTTGAGTGGTAGGATGCACGTTCATAGACTATGGGGTGACAAACTTTAATTTTGTTGTAGGAGTTCTTAGAGTGGCTTCTTCCCGATGGCCATCAGAGATTTCTACAAACACTTGCATCAGTGGCCAAGGTGGAAGCTTTCAGACATTGATCAGATTATTGTCTGCGTGTATCGCCACCTCGTATGCATCAGGCAGGTTATCCCCTTGCATGGAGGTTATCATGACTATGATATCTAGGTTAAAAGCCTTCAGATAGAACATGAACACTATGGTGGTCAAGGATTGAGCAGTCGCAGGGATCCTTTTCCAGGTCTTGTGGAACCTGGTGTTGAAGTCACTCAAGGCTTCATGTAGATCCCTCTTAGTGGTAATCAATTGTTGCAACAATGACAAGCAGGCTCCCTTTTCTGAGAAGCGTTCGAACATGCATTGTCCAAGCTAGTCCTAGGAGAGGATAGAACCTAAGGCCAAAGATTGGTACCAATCTTGAGCCTTCCCCTTAAAAGAGGTAGCTATCAGTCTCAACACTATGTTTTCCTCTGATATGTTATGTACGGTCCTCCATACCTTTGCTATATCTTGAATATGTTTGGAAGGGGTTTTGAAATATTCTCCAAAAAATCTTGGAATAGCCTTGAGGGCATTACCAAGTATAGAAGGACATACATCTAGTGGTGTGGGTGGCTATAGTAGACTACCACTATCCCATGTTCCAAAATTTCTAGGAGTAGGGGGAGGTACGTGAGCCATAAGGAGAATATTCCTATGAATTAGATATATAGGTAATCTTTTTTGGAAGTTTAAGCCTCTGAGTTAAGTAGATAAAACTCTAGATACTGGGCTCTAACTTCTTGCTCTATCACTCCTTATAGGTGACACAAAAATTGTAAGTCTTCTCCTTCTAGGAATTTAGACAGGTAACTAAGAGTACTGAAAGTGACCTCTTGAGGATGCTCTTGTTTGGACTTTGGGCATGAAACTTCCAGTTTCCTTCCTTAGCCTGGTTCAAGAAATATTTCTAACTTCTAACCAGGCTTTTGGAAAACTTTGGACCCACCGAGCGTGCGAGAAAAAGAACTGTTGATCATGAAATCTTGTGCCTCTCCGACAGTCTTATGGGAAATTCAGTGAGCGGGGGAAAAATTATGTCTCATTGAATACCTCCAAGTTTTTATAGAAAGCTGATTCTTCTTTGGGGTTTTGAGATAAGGGGAGAAGGAAACATAAACATAAAACATAAAAGGTGATGTTCCAAAGCTTTTACAATATTTCAAACCCAAATCATTCCTATGATTGATATAAATAGGTCACACAGAAAGCCACAATCCCTCATTGTTGGAAAGAGAATGAATAGAAAAGGCTAACTTCAAGCACAGTGCAAACTTTCAAATCTTTCTGTAGGAAGTGCTCATTAAGGTTCGATCAAACATAAATATTTCCTATGGGTAATAGAACAATATCTCATAAATCACATGAACTCTTCCTCCTAATACAACATAGCACAACAAAATAATAACTTTCAAAAAAATAGAGAAGTCCAATGACATAGTCCAGTTTTCTTAAGCCACTACTCTACCATATGAGCATAAAGCATAGAAATCCACTACTTAAACTACCTAGATATAGCTTGCAAGACACAATGTTTCATTTAGAATGATAATATAGAGAAAGAAAACTTGAGAAAGGCCATACCTGCACAGTCTTAACAATTTATCCTCAATAGCTTGTGCTTTTAAATATCAAACAAACTTTGGAATAGATGTTGAATGCCAATTCAACAATAGTTTAAACCTTAATAGATATAAAATGCTAAATTAAAGTAGTTTTACAATTTGATTATGAAAATAATTCTAAAACCCTAAGAAAACTAAAGAAACTTTTCTTAACAAAGAAAATATCGCTTGGAAAAATCCTTCTTCTTTTGTGTCATCGCCCTCCTTATATAGCCAGAAAAAAAGATACATGTCACCTCAACTCAGAAGTAATTGCCACCAGGTGTTGACAGTTAATAACACACAATCCGATCATAGATCTTTGGTTAGGTTGCAATGATCTATGCACATCAATTCTCAGCTACTACATTAATATCCTTTAGATATTTTAGCAAAGATAGAGGCTCATAAATGATCAAATCCTAAAAACAATAGCCTAGGAAAAGGCCCAGTTGACCACTCACATCACTCCCAGGCACTGTCTAAAAACTTCCATCCTAGAAACTAAGAAAAATAAAAGAAAAGGCCAGCTAGCTCTGACAAATTCCTCAATCACATTGCTCCGTAGGAGGTGTGAATAGCTGACAATGAAAAGATGACATGTTAGTAAGGCTGAAACTCCTGAGCTTATGAATATAGCTCCCAAGAAAATGTCTGACGAGTCAACACATGTCCCGAACTCTCCTCCGAAAATAAGGAAAAAGATGAAAGTTGTGCAACCATCACGTGGCACATTGTGCATCTTTCTAATTATTATATTTGAGCATAGGTGCACCTGAAGCTAAAGAAATTTATGCAAGCAAAAAATGGAAATGACTGAGCCATAAAAAGTACTTCACATTTAACTCTCTAGATGAAGTTTCATCCTTTTCAACGATCTTCACAAAATCACTTACCATAGCTCCACAAGAGCCTAGTGGAGAAGACCTTGTGAGGCCTTCTTCCTTAGCCCTGCGAAGATTGTTCTAATCAATCAGTGATTCAACTATGAGGTTGAAAAGGGTTATACTTCTAGATTCTCTCAAGGATGGAACAAGAAGTAAACTCTGTAAAGGCTTAGAGCCTGAGATTTTATTGTAACTCTATTTATTGTTGAATAATACAATGGCTTGATCATTTTGGAGTGTGGGGTTTTTTACTTGAAAGGGTTTTTCCCATGTGAATCTATGTGTCCATATCTTTTTTCTTTCATGTTGGTTAATTATGCAAGTTGAATCTATCTGATGCATGTTATTAAAAGTGATTGTATCTACATGAGCTTTTCTCAGGATGGTTAATGTGGGAAATCAACTATGCCTATTTCTACTTTGTGGCATAGTAGTATGTGTCTTTGAAGTAAATTAATGGTTTTGAAAGTAACTAAAGGAACTACTGATCTTAGATGTGCATTCTAATATGACCATGATCTCCCTACAAGTGGTACATCAAAGCCTTCTTCTAAGATTTTTGTTTTCTTGCATGTGCAGGTTTTTGAGTTGCATGTACTTGTATGTGTGTTGCATTTACTTGTATGGACTCGCATGTGGCTTAATTGCATATGCTTGCATGTAATAATTCTTGATGTTTCTCAATTCTATGGATTCCTTCTATGAATATTTCTTATCCTAGAAAGCTTCAAGAGATCTCAAGGAGTTGACTGATGTTTGATCCTTTGGTGAGTAGAAGTCCTTGCTCTTTTTGTTTTAAGAGATAACACGTAGTGTGAAGGATGTTGAAGAAGGAGAAACTAGATTTGATCATATTGTAATGATGTGGTCTGAGGTTCCTAGTTGACAATGAATAATCTTGATGCAAGGGGTGTGATTTTATGCTTCTGGTTGTGTTGCAGTAAAGTTATTCAGCTGGGTGTATGTGTGAGAGGCTCCCCAATGATATGGAGAAGCTTGGGTTGTTATTCAACCATGGGGTATTTTGCTTGTGTTGGGTACTTTTTCTTGGTATTGAAGGTGTTGTTCTCTATTACCTTGATTGCATGTAGGCTATGAAGTTGATCTTTGGGTGGTCTGAAAACTTCTAAATAGCCTAGCTCTCTCGTATACATTTGCATGTTGGAGGTTATGGAATTTGTCTAGAATGGGCCTAGAGTTCCTATACTACTTGTTCCTTTTAAGGATGCCTTGCACTTGCATGGCTCAAATTCATGTTCTTTGGATCTAAAGGAGTTTTATAGATTTCCACTTTAAGAACTATGGTTATGTATATTCATGTTATTCCATTTTTCTAGTTAACTGTGATGGTTGTATGTAGACTTTTGAGTCGTTCAGATGTGTAGTGGATATGGGTGTGCATGGGTGTTTTATAAACACAACAATTTTGCGGGTTTTACATAGTTAAGAAAAACTTGTGGTTTTGTGGAGCTACTAGTAAACTAATTTCTAGACCTCAGATTGTGGGGTGTTACTAGATGAGATAGTTGTACTTCTACATGCATTCTTCATGCATGGTGAAAGGAGATTAGGTTTATTCTTTGCATGGGAGAGTTGGTAAGTGTATAGTCACTCAAATTTTTGTGGTGGTGCTTAATGGATTCCCTTTACTATGGTACTTGTTGTGGATGTGATTGGAAAACTAGATTTGAACTCGATCTGGTGTATAAGTCAAGTTGTCTACATTGTTATTCTCCTTGAGATCTTTGTTTTGTAGTTTCCAGTGTGATGATGGGTTTGCATGTTTCATTGATTGAATCTACAGGTTGAGCAATGTTCTGGGTTGTCTTTACCTACATGTTTTTTGTGGGATAGCTTAGAAGTGGATTGCCAATATCAACGAGGTTTGATTCTATGATGGTGTAGATTTATTAGCTGGCCTTGTCCATGGCACTTGTGCATTGGTGTGGCTACATTGAAATGAGAGGATGGATGATGTAGAGTACTTTAATAGTTAGCTATGGGGACTTGTAGAATGTGTATCATGATATCACAGATAGCTTGGGTACAATGGTTTGTGTTTCCTTTTGACAATGATGGTTTTTTTTGCATGGTTTGGAGATATTCGTGTTGCTTGGTACTGTTGTTAGATGGACATGATTTTGAGTGGACCTATAGGTTTTTCAGATTAGTAGATGTTTGTTAATGATGCTTGGAGAGCTTGGGTTTCATAGTTTAGTGGGAGCTTTAGCAGTGACTATGGATTCATCACTTGGTGGTGAATGATCTTCTTTAGTGTTGAAGATGCTACTAGGAGGGACTCTTAGATCTTGTTGTTGTATATGGTCCTTCTTTCAATTTTTCATGGAAATTATTTGAGGATGTGTAACATCTTGGAACCATGGAGGAAATTTGGAGTCTTTGGTTGAGGTGTTGGTGGTGCTTGATAGGTGATGTTGGTTTAGATTTTTTTCATGTCATGTTATACTCTTTCTTGTGCATTAGAGTTTTGTCATGAGGAATTGCTCTTGAGACCATGATAAGGTCACTTGGAGCATGGTATCTTCTAAGGGGGATGGTAAGATCATGATGTCATGATAAGTTCTTGGTTCAAATGTTTGGAGCTTTGATAGTGGTCTAGAGATTCGCTGTGTTTTGGGTGCATTGGTCATATGCTTGAGCAATCTATGATAACATGTAGTGATGTAGATTGGAGTTTAGTATGAAATGAATATTTCCAAGTGCTCATGGATAGATGGAGAATAATGTGAGGCTATAATTCTCTTGAGATGAGAGAAGTGATGTTGATAGTTACTCCTAATGAAGATTTTAGTAGAAATTCCAAGGAGCCTACACATTGGTTGGATGTGAGTTCAATAGAGACCAATGAGGAGATTGCTCTTAGATGAGTCATGGTGGCTTGTATATCATGGAGGAGCATTCTCATTCCCTGCTCTTAGTCTACTCGGTAATGAAGTCTATTTGAGAGGTATTTTCCCAAATTATATCTTCCAAATTTGTTCTATGCTTTCTTTCATGATATAGATCTTGAACTATTATTTAATGGTTCTAGAGGATTCATAGTGAAAGATGGATAGCATGGTTATCTCCTTGTAAATTTTAGTTTATGATATATTTTGTTGATAAAAACAGTTAGGATATACTTTATGGGTTTTTTTTCCCGAGATGGGAAATGGAGTGGTTTGATTTTCTTTGAGAGGCTTACATCCATATTTATTACTTGATATATATGGTGTCTTTGATCTTGGAGATTGAAAGGTTGGGTGTTGTTACACTATTCTCTTTGTGGTATTATGAAGGAGATAATACTTGTCACAACTGACATTTAGAGGTGTATGTAGGAGGATGTTCTACAGGTATATGATGTACAATGTTTCTCTCTTTGGTCTAGGTTATCATCCTAAAGGTTTGATTTCATATTACATTGGTTTGAGATTTTTTAGATCTGTTTTTTCAATCATGTTCTTGGATGATGACATGGATGTTCTTTATCTCTTTCCTTTGTTGGGTGTGAAGAAATTGGGAGAGATGTGTAGAACTGTGGTGAGAGTTGTTCTTATAGATTGTGCATATCATTGTGGATGATTCCTTGGTACTACATGGTTACACTTGTTATGCCTTTGATCTTTTAGATTTGGCATTACCCATCAGTGGGAGTTCCTGGATGTATTTGGTCATCTTCAACTAGTTGGAATATGGAGCTTGATTTTTCTGTTGATGGGTTGGCTATATAGGTGGCATGAGTTTTTTGATGTGGATACCTTCAAGGTATGTGTGATTGGATGGATTAGCACTTGTTGTGTGTGCTATTCTCATTCACGTGGGTTTGATCAGTTGGATGGAAGCAGTCAGTTTTCTAGTTGTTGTTCTAGCTGGTGTTCTATCTTATTTTTTGGAGAATGTCTTCATGGTTTTGTTCTGGTTTGGGGCTTTGAAGTTGATGTTGTTTATGCTTTTGTATGTCTTGTTGAACACACTGGAGTGGTGGCAGTGTGTTGAATCCCTTATCGTCAGTTGGTTATGTTGCTAGTGTCTTAGATTTGACTAGTACATATACACCATGGCATGTTCTTTTCCTTTAGAGGATGGCTTGAACTATTTCCTAAGATTGTGGACATTATAGATGTTGTTGTAGGTGTCCTGGGTGATGGAGAGGCATCATACATTGATCATTAGGGAGTACATTCTTTAGAAAGTGGGAGAATGTTGAGAAATGGTGCCTCATACATACTAATGTTTAGGCCTCTACATTATCAAATAGAGAGTTGAATATCACCAGGATAGAGTCACTAGTCTAATCAAAATATTGATGGATGGTGTTGTATTAGTGGTAGGGAGAACTATTATCAATGGGACATTGCTCTATCAACATGACATTGGAATATGTCTCTTTGACATGGCGATGAGGATGATTATTGGCCAGACAAGGTTATATTGAAGGGAGTTATGTAGTAGTCTCCTCAAAAATTCATAGAGTCTCTTATCGAAGTGACTTATCATTCTCATTGGGACATTGGATCATGTCTCTTTGACATGTATATGGAAGGTGGAGACTCGTGTCAGTGGGACTTCGTGAGTTCGTCGAGACTTTCAAGTAAGTCTCTTAACAACGGTTTTGCAGAACAGTGAGCAGTAATATCATGATAGATGTGACATTAGGTGCTTGGAGAGACATGGTCCAGTCTCTCCTTGACACTCTAATGACTGAATGAAGTAGTGAACTATATGCTTGTTGATGTGATGATGTGTGTTCGGAGAGACATGATCTCATGTCTCTTCAACACATCAATAACTAAAGTCTTGGTGGGTCTTGTTGGCGTATGTTGAACACTTGGTGGTATTACCTTCATCAAAGTTACATCCTTGTTTCGATTGGAGATGATAGGATGTCTCATTGAAGTGGTTATACATTTCTCACTTCACATCATTGTTGTGAAGCAGATGGAGAAATGATCATTTCAAAGTGACATAGGGTGGTCAGAGGGACATGGCTTGAAGTCTCTTCGATGACTTGATATGAATTCGATGTTTGGGAGATGATGACGGTTATGTTCATCTATTATGAAGGTTTCCTGGAATGATGAAGAGCAGAATGCGAATGCCATTATGAGAGGTTGGGTTGGCCAAGAGACTAGCATGGGAGAGAGTGGGTTGGTTAGAGGTTAATCTGCATTATATGTTGTAATAGCATTGTAACAATGCGAATATTGTTATGATCAATCTATAATTTGACTATGAGGTTGAACAAGGTTATGTTGCTAGATTCTCTCAAGGATGGAACAATATGTAAAATCTTAAAGGCTTAGAGGCTAAGATTGTATTGTAACTCTATTTGTTGTTGAATAATACAATGGAAAGCGATCATTTTGGAGTGTGGGGTATTTTACCAAAAAGGGTTTTCCCAACGTAAATTTGTATGTCCATATATTTTTTATTTCATGTTGGTTGATTCTACAAGATGAATTTGTCCTATGCATGTTGTTAAAAATGACTGTATTTGCATGAGCTTTTCTCAGGACGGATAATGTGGGAAATCAACTATGCCTATTTCTGCTTTGTGGCATAGTAGTACATTTCTTTGAAGTAAATAATTGTTTTGAAAGTAACTAAAGGTACTATTGATAATTTTTTTTTTTTGAGATGACCATGATTTCTCTACACATATAAAAGGCTCTTATATTAAAAGGAGAATTGGAGAAGAAAAAGAGAAAATTGATCCTTCCTTGTAGGAGGAGGCTAAGAAGGAAGAGGAGGATAAGATAGTGTAGGAAATTTTTGCTATGTCATTAGGAGATGCAAGGAAATTAGTGAAAGGAAGTTGGGTTCTCCTATTGCCTAGATGGGAAATATCATCTTCTATTGTAGTAGATGAAATTAGGAAGGACCCAAATGGCTTTTTTTCTGAGGAGGTTTTTGATAATAGCATTTTTGGCTTAGGTTTTAGCCCCAAGATGAATCAGATTTCCATTTGGTCTATAGCACCAAACACAGGGAAAACTAAGGTCATAAAGTCTATGGAAAAGGATATTGGAGTAGTAGTTGTGAAAGGGGCTATGAAAAATGACTACTACTACAACTACATAATTGATGATCAATGCATATTGCAATATTGACTATGGATACTACTCAAATTATAGAGGATAACTATAAGAATTTATTGGATAGATACAACAAATTGATGGATGAACATAATAAGGTGCTTGGTACAACACAAAAGGGTCTTCCATCTTCAACAAGTTATACCTTAGATTTGTCTACATAGGATAGAGAGACCATGCCATTAAGGATTCAAGGTTTGAATCAATAATTGAAGTTAGAAAAGTAGAATACAAATCAAAACTAGAAATACTTAAAGTGGCAAATGAAATTTTTGAGGATGTATAAAAACATAGAATGACCAAATTGATCAATAGAATTGATGATGTGTGGACTTCCTACAAGAACATCCATGAGGCTAACATCAAACATTTGTAGCTTCAGAAGGATTTTCAAATTGAGTGGAGCAAATGGAGCACCAAAGTAGGAACACTTAAGGAAATGATGACTAAGATGTAGGAGGATCCAAAATCTCCTACAAATTTTCTTGAAATATTGCAGGCCATTGATCTAATAAATGAAATCACAACTTTTCATGGGAAACTAGGGATGCAACTCAAAAATAAATTAATAATTTTTAGGGATATTGATGACTATTGTAGTCCAAAAATACTGGGTGATAAAGGTGAGTAAAGGAGTTTACAAGGTGGAATAATGAGATTAGAGATTTACTCTCACAGGCTAAGATGATGTTAACTATGATTGATTATTCCATGTTGAATCCTAGCATTGACAACATGGCTAGAGTTTAAATGAGAATGGATGTATTTGTTAAACAATTTGGAGCTTTAATTGATGCAAGAAACATTCAACACAATGCAAAAGTGCAAAAACTGTTGGACATGAAGTGGCCAACTAAGGAAGAATACAATACATGGTTGGAGAGGTTTATAGAATGATCTTGTGTATGTAATGTTATGACAAACATGGTGAATAATGGATAGGGGAGAAAAAATGCATAGCTTGGAACTAATACAAATTAGGCTTTTTTCTGAAGTGTTGCAAAAATATTGTTCTCTCCCTAACACGAAGATTGGTGGCACAAGTGTTGACTTGGATGGGCCAGTCTTCTATCTTTTATTGATTTTGTTTCTTTTTGAGTTTTGTTGATTGGATGTGCATGTGGTGAATACTTTTGGCTCATGAGAAAGCTATTTTGATGGTGTTACAATGAATGAAAGTTTATTTTGAAAGGTGGGTGTATCTTCTTCAAGAAAATAGAAATGAACTTTGCCTTATATGCTTTCCCCCCACTTGCAAAGGTGCAAATATAACCATATGGGGAATTTTAAAATTGAAATGAAATGTATGTCAAATGTAAATGTAACTTTAATTATAATTTGGCCCAATGCTTGTTGCTCCCATGTATCTATAAATGGGAATTCTATGCCAATCACATAGGTCTTTTGATGGTTAAACAAATTTTGAGCTCATGTGAGAGTAATTTTGCAATACAAGCACAAAGAAATAGAATTTTTTTGAGTCTTAGGTATGCATTCTTATTTTTAATGAGAATAATATTTTTATAGTAGTAATTGAATATGAAGGATAATTACAAATTCTAGAGACAAATTCTCTCCTCTTTATTTTGTCTTTTGAATTATGAATAAAATAATCAAGCATATTTTATTTGTCTTTAATCACTTTGGTTGAATTTATGATTTTTTTTATGCTTTAGTTCAAATAATTGATTAAATTCTTAAAAATAAGATCATAGGTGTAAACAAATATTTTGATGCTTGAATGCTTTATGATCCTTCTAGGGTTTTTCACCTAAAAGGATAAAGATTGGGCCATAATGCAATGCTAACATTAAAAGATGGATGTGATGTGGGTGTAATGTGGCTAGATGAGATGATATAAATGTAGAAAATGAACAAAATCTATTGATTATGTATCCAAAGCTAAGAAATATGAAGTGATGGAAAACACAGTGTTGTATGCAAACATGAACTAGAAACATAAACAAATAGAAACAAAACTTAATGAAATTGATCAAGGTGCACTTGGAAACTAAAAGAAGATCTAGGAAGGTTTTAGAATGCTACAAAATTTATTGTTTATGACCATTGGAATTCATTCACCATAGATGGAAAATTAGTCCTATTTCTGGTGAAAACTGTTGGAATAAGTTTTAGGATGTCAAGAACACAAAACTTTAGAAAAATATTTTTCCAGCCTGGTAGTGGGGCTCATTTACCATAGATGGTGAATCAGTCCAACTACATAAATCTGCAAAGTCATAGGTGAACTCTATGGGTCATGATTTGTACTTTTCTACTTGTTGGGTTCCTGTATCTAAATCTGTAGAAAATGGATTGAAAGAGGTCTCCAAGCTTCAATTAGGGTTATGTTGACTATGATGACTTTGATTACTTTGCAACATCTTTTTGACACCTTTAACCTTGATAAATCTACCTACAAGACCTACAAACACACGTGCAAAGAGGGGTTAGAGTATAGTGGCTTGCGTTGGTCAAACCTCACTTTGGTAATCAAACCCTTGATAATGAAATGAAATAAGAAAGGAATGATGAGAAAATAACATGAAAATGGCATAAACTCACCAAACCCTTGGTGTTGAAGTCTAAAGATATGCCAATGGCTACTCCAAGATGCTTGATAATTGCTTGATTGAATGATGAAAATGCTAGAATGCTTGAATGGTATGATGCATGAATGAACTATGTTGATTGGGATGAATGGGGGTTAAAATGAATATAAAATAATCTATTTATACACACTTATGCCCTAATTTACCAAAAAATACAACATCACAGGCTGACCTTAGGTCTTTAGGAATAAAAACCTGCCAGTAATTTAAGTTTATTTTGATTTTTCTGCCAAGAGGATCTCATTCACCCCTAGTGGTGAATGGGTATCAAAAATTATATTGTATTAAATGATGTTAGTTGATTTTGTACTAAAAAATACACTTAATTAAGGCCTGCAAGTGCATAAAGGGGCCAAATAAAGCATAAGAAAGGTGTATTTGGTGATAAAACGTCTAGAAAATCATGAAATTTTGTTACAAGACTTTACAACACTTTAAAATAAGACTTGGTAAGAGATAAAAAGGGGGTATGTAGGTGAATTATAATATGAAGAGTCTAGAAAAGTGTGAAAATGTCTTACGACACTTCACAACACCTTTACAAGACATCATATAGTCTTAATGATTCATAAAGATTCAAGACCTAATGTGAATGTGTGGGCCACATTGCAACATTAAATCAAGGAAAAATCAAGCCAAAATGAGCACAAGGAGGGACAAATCAAGAAAAAGTAAAATGTTTACTTTTTTCATGTCCATAATAGGTTTGTGAGATAAAATTCAAGGATCAATAAGAAGTTTATGTTTTTAGATACATCAATTTTTGTGTTGCAAAGCAATATAAAATAGTCTATAAATTCTTGTTTCCATTGCTAAGGTATTACAGTTTATTACAAGGATGAGTCTGTCACCCATAAATAAGGCACTGGTCTATTAATTTGGTTATAATAGATGTAAGTGAGTCTACCCATACTTGAAAAAGAACACAAATCTTAATTACAATTTTTGACACATCTGTAATTGCAGTAAAGTGGTAGGAAGTACCACTCCTTCCTTGCTTTAGGTAACAATTTGTTAAAGGGTCTACCAAATCCTTTAATAATTTTGTCTATTTGAATCTGATAGGAATGCATCTTTCTGTTTCAATGTTCATGATAAAATGGAATAAGAGTATCAAATAAACATTGTCAGGATCACCCTCCTAGGTTTGATAGAGCCTAAAGTGTAGAAGTAGATGCCTAGCAATCCTTTACTTGTTCGTTGGCCAATCCTTACCTTTTCTTATTGATCATTGAATTTTAAAAAATTCATAGGTATCTGGTGAGATTAAGTTTGGTTCTAAAAAAAAAACCAACAACACCAACAATAGAAGATGGCCAAAAAATTCTAGATTCTAATAACAATGGATTTCTAGGAAGCCGGTGAACCCCTAAGGTACACTTTAGATATGAGACACTTAAGTCTCTAGCCAACCTATGTGTGGTTTATATACTCACCAAAAAATTGGCACACAAGGTATAACATCCCTGGAGAGAGTTACTTACTTTCACCTTCACCTCTTTGATATAGCCTGCTCAAACAAATCTACTATGAGATCGTCCCCCTTGAGTTCTCTGTTAAGACATTGTGTCTCAAATTTTGGCCTCCTTAAAGAAGAAAAGGGGTTGATATGTGTTTATCTTACACCCAAGATCACATGAAGTGCAAGGGGAGAGGATATGCACACACCAATATGGGATTTAACACAATTTGTACATGCACCAAACATTGAAAATCCTTATTCTTTTTAAGCCCAAATGCCAATTTTCCTACTTTAAAAATCAAAGACACATCTATAAAACCCTACAAGAAAATGGATTAGTAGTCTAGATAAAAAATTATTCTCCTAATGATCACCATAGGCTAAAAATTAGATATTATTTATAACATCAAAACCCTCTTCCCTAATGAATGAAAAATGTAGAAAATGAAAATATCCAAACCTATACCTTTATTTACCTTACGACATATAGTTACATCATTCTATGTAACAAATGTGGAAAAATAATGTAGAAAAATGAATCAAACTAGAAAATGACTATAACAAATTGTTTGGTGAGTGCGAAGGACACAAATGTAATAGACTGTCATTCAAATGTGTCACAATGTTCAAAAGATATGACACGCAACCTGAAAGTTACAAAAACAAGCAAATTAGACAAAAGATAGAAAATATGATGTAAGAAATGATGTAAGGAACCTATCAAGATGTTAGAATAAAAAATAGAAACCAAAATAATGATAGAAAACCAAAATAATAGACAAATTTGATTATGTTTCCCTAAGATGGATAGATGTAGTGCTTTCTGTAGCAAATGTGGTATATAAACCCTCTCATGTGTGTGTCATATAGAAATTATGTCACTTTGTCAAAAAAATTGGTCATATTGTCAAGTGTATGTGTCTTACTATCAAGCGAATATATTGTACTATCAATAAAATATGTCATTCTACCTTTTAGTTGTGTTGCAGACCTGAAAACTCAAAATCTATCACAAATTTCTTCAATTTTGATTAGTTCACATCAAGTTCACCAATGTAGAATAGGTTAAAATCAAGGTAAAAGTATTATTCAACAATATGTACCACCAACTACCCAAAACTAAAGCCCTAAAGACCCTAATCCAATAATGAAGCACAAATGACAATAGAAATATAAATAATAATAAATAATACTATAATTTATATGCCATAGTTGTATCACCTTAGTTATTGTTCTCCATTTTTCTTTATATGCTTGCTTCCCCTCATATTTATAGTATGCAAGAATAAGCCTAATAATAGTGACAACAAAAAATAAAAGATAGTGGTTGTAGGGTTGAAGTGAAAATGATAGGTCTCTTTTATAGAAAACAAATTCAAACTGAAGGGATAGGATTAATGATGAATAATGATGATGATCAATGGATGAAATTTCCTTTAAAAGCAAGGAAATTGGGTTGGAGCAAAAATAGGGTTTAGTTAAGGATGAATGGTGGAGATTAAAACGTAATAAAACCTTATGAAGGGTGGAGGTTAATTGAGATAAAAGAGGAGAATGGAACAAAAAAAGAGGTTACTAGAGTAAATTAAATAATTATAAAATTATCTAATTTAGCAAGGAAAGTAAATAATAAAATAATTAAAGTAATTATTTTATCATAGAAGAAGAGAGAAAAGTTGACTTTTAATTAAAATAATTGAAAAATAACTACTTAATTAAAAGTAGAGGAAAAAGACGGGGCGGGGACCCTTGCTCGGTTGGCTAAATCTTTCTTGTTGTAGGAGGTTGGTCACAAGGTCTAGTCTCCCCCTGCCCCATGGTACCGAAGGGCGTGTCACGCTTGCATCGCTAGTCACATTAAAAATTTTACCAAGCACACTGTAGTTTATAGGGGGTCGTGCTACCTGATTCCTGCAATCTACAAAAAAAGTTGAGGAAAAAGACAAATAACTAAATAATTAAAATTAGTATTTAATAGTGGGGGGAGAAGTGGGACATAATTAAATAAATAGGATTTATTTAATTATGGAAGAAAAAGCTAATGAATAATTAAATATTTAAAATAAGTTTTAACTATAGAAGGAAAATTATGTGAAATGAATAATTAAATAAATGGTATATGCAGGATCATGATGGGCCAAAAAGTGGCAATATTATGGGTATTTGTAAGGTATGTGGCTGATGACTTTTTTTACACAAAATTGATGAAATGAAAAGGGTTTTTAAAGGAGAATCTCAGCTTTCCACCAATATAAATTATGCTTTAATTTGAATTTAATAAATAATTATTATTCATTTTCTATTAGAATTACGACTAAAGTCCCGATCGATAGGCTAATTGAAAAATATCTATACCTTTCAAACGGTATCACATTTTTTGAATCCAAAACATGTGTCAAATTCTATGCTTCACATACTATAGGATTAAAAAAGAAAAATTAAATTTCATGAAATTTTGACCAAGTAAGTTAGTGGAACAGAATACGAGTTTTAATATTTTTAAAAATTTGTAATAAAAAATTCATAATTAATTATTTACTTGGAAAAAAATTACAAAAAAATATGCATCACATCTAGACATGAGTCCTCTACTTATATATAAAATCTTATAAAAAATATTATCATTTTATTATGGTTAGGGTGGTTAGACAAACACCTATTTCTTATTTTTTCCTGAAATTTAAGTACTTTCATTGAAATTTCAAATTTTCATCAAATAGATTTTTTTTTTAAATAAACCTAGTGGTTTAGAAACTAAATTCAATTTTCTATAGATTCTATTCTTACATATTTTTGAAATCATATAGATAACTTATTCAAATTTTTATGTCAAGTTGCCTAACACTGATTTTTTCTAAATTTTTTGCCACTTAAGGGCCTGTTTTTTCCATGATGATCCTACACATACCCTAAATAAGAATTTATTTAATTAATCAAAGGAATAATAGAAAAGGGGAAATGAATTAATTAAATCATCAAAATTATTTAATTAATACAAGAATATGGTCTTAGAAAATATAATAAAATAATTAAATTTACTCAATTATGTAGGGAAGAAGGGAAGTCGATGTGAAAAATGGTGTTCATAGGCTTAGGACATTTTTTAGTGTCTAAACTAGTAAACACTAGTTAATCTTTGATAGATTTTAATACAACTTCGACATGCTTCAAGAGTTCTATATCATCATGTTCTTATCATCAAGGGACATCTCTTCAGAAGGTTTCAAACCCTACTCTTTCTCTTTTTGGAGAGGATTTCTTCCCACTAGGTGTTATCCTTTTCTCCACTTTATTACAAATTTTGTACATGGGTACCTAACATAGCCTCATCGTCAAGACCCATTTCTAACTATTAGAATTTTGTGATCTTCCCAAGTATCACTTAAGGGGGGTGGTGTTAAGAGTGAATAATTTATCAATTCACTATACTTAAGTGTACTTAGGTTGATCAGGTTAGACGACATATTGTCTAACTGAATGTGCAACACTTAGGCCTCTAGAGGTTACCAAGTTATTTGGTAACTTTCATGTACCTACCTTTCCAGGTTGGAAGAATTTTTATCTCACCTCAAAGGTCACTCAACACTTGGCATCAAGGTTGATGAATTGGTTAAATAGGTTGTTGGGTTCACATTCCAAGTGATCTAAAGTTTGAAACCTATATGATGTAAGAGCATCCCTAGTTGTAACTTAGTAATACTGTATGAACTAAAAACAATTCTTTGCTTGCATTAAATTTAGTAGTAGTTTTAGTAGCTCATTTCACATTTTATTGTATCATTGTTTCTTAGCTCATGGAGCATGATATATCATCTACACATCAACATCTATTACATATCTAAATCTCACATCATTTGCACTTTCCTATCAGAAGATATCACTCTCATTATTTCATTGTATTACTAGTTAAAGAATTTGGGACATACTTCATCTAGATTTCTTAGTGTAGACCTATTCTAGATCATGTGGAGCTTAATATGACATCATACAAGCATCTTGGGTTAGTTGGGACCTATCTTAGAAATTCACAAGTTACTTCTTTTCACATGGAGTTATCTTTCCATATTTTGAGACTAACTTTCATATATACAATCATTCATCAATTTATTAACCCTTATGGTCAATGCATACCTATATTTGAGCTAAAAAGAATATTTATAAGCATATGTATTCATTATAGATCATTAGTTCTAAGTTATATTTTTTAGGATCATTAAATTTTTGCATAAACCCTTTGGGAGCATCTAGTAAAGTTCGTTGCTAGTTGTATTGTTGAAATCCCTTATGGCATGCCTTTGAGCCCTTCATAGCTCACCCTTGAGGCCTATGTTTTATGTAATATTATCAATTAAATGAGATTCCATGTTTTCAAATTAATTTGTTGTGTTATTTCCATTGTGTTGGCTCATTGTTGCATGGTTCAGACTATTCCTTCTTGAACCCTCCTACTATGACTGCACCAAGTGGTATCAGAGTGATTTTTTGACTCTTCAGGGCATTCCCTAAGGTGAAAATATTGCCAAACTTAGGAAAACTACATTTTTTTTCAACAAATCACCAATTGTGAGGTAGTTGAAACCCTTGTAGCCAAATTGTCGAATTGAGGTAGTTGAACCGATTTGAGGGGAGATATGTTTCCAAGGAGAGAACTTATTATGGTGAATGGCATTGGAAGAGTGGATGAGATTTTGGAGATGATTTGTGAGATATGAGTTACGTTAGATGCTATTGAAGAATATAAAAGGTGAGGCCTAAACCTTAGGAAAAATGATGAAAGTGATAATGAAGAAGAAAATCTGAATCAATTTACAAAATCCCTAGCCAAAGAAGAAGACAAATCAGATCAATTATAGAAACTGAAAGTGATCTCAAAGATTGGCAAGTGAACTAGATTTAAAATTCAAAATTACATCAGAAATTTGAATCCTAAGGAGTTGATTGATTGGATTGATGAAATGGATGAATATTTTGAATATGAAGAAATTGGAGATATGGAGAGATTCATATTTGTGAAAACAAAGTTGAAAGGAAATGCTACATTATGGTGGAAAGAAGTTCAATTAGACCAAAATAGAAGAGACAAAGAAAGAATCATTAAATGGGACATAATGGTGATAAAGTTAAAGTTAAAGAATTTTTGAAGAGATTGTAAAACCTGAGGCAAAAATAAAGATTTGTTAAGGAGTATTCTAAAGAATTATACAAAATGATAATCAAAATTGGTCATAGTGAAGCAAGAAAAGAAAATGTTGCAAGATACATCATCAGACTAAGAACAAACATTCAAGAGGAGTTGAGCATAGTAAAGATGTAATCTATTGAGGAAGCATATCAATTTGCATTGAAAGTGGAAGAGATGTTGAACAAGAAGTTTGAAAAAAGATAAAGAAGTGCAAGAGGAAGATTTCAAAAGAGTGGACAACATTACAAAGAAAGGAGACCGTATACAGAATGAAACAAATATTTAAAACCTTATGAGAGTGAAGAAAAGGATGCTAAATCATACCACAGAGGGAGAGAAGATAGAAATTTCTACCACAGTAATAGATGAGGCCATAGTTCTTACCACAATGATGGATTTTGGAAAGATGAAGGAAGATATGATAGAAGACCATTTAGAGGAACCTATTTCAAGTGTGGAGGTGAAGGACATGAGCATTCAAGTGTCATCAAGGAAGTACCAAAAAGGAACCTAAACATACCGAAGAGTAGCTTATGTGGAGGAAAAACATGTTGGATCACCTAATTCAGTTAGAAAACTTGAGAAAGGTGAATCATTTGTGATGAGAAGAGCTCTAATGCATGAAGAAGTGATTGAAGAACCATCACCAAGGAAAAGATTATTCAAAACCGGATGTAAGTCTAGAGGAAAAGTATGTAAAGTTATCATTGACAATGGTAGTATTGATAATCTAGTTTCAGAGGATATGATAACCAAGTTGAATTTGAAGAGGTTGAAACATCAAAACCCTTATAGGATAGCATGGATTCAAGATGAAAATAAGATATTTGTGATTGATTAATGTTTAGTGAAATTTTATATTGGGTCATATGGGGATGAAGTATTGTGTGATATTATGCCTATGGATGCATGCAATTTACTGTTAGGGAGACCATGGCAATATGATAAGAAAGCTATTCATGATGAAAGAAGGAATACATCTGCTGTGACATCAAATGGAATGAGAATCAAGGTTATACCTTTGAAGGAAGAGGTGAAGACTAAATTTTGTGGCACTACTAGACTATGTTTTGTAGATGGAAGGAAATTTTTAGATGGATTGAGGCATGAGAACATGTGTTTCTCACTAATTCCAAAGATTGATGGTATACTAGAGGTAGAGAACCCTATGGAAAAGAGTGAAAAAATAGATGAATTATTGACAGAGTATTAAGACATCATGTTAGAGAATGTACTAGAGGGACTCCAGCCAATCAAAAGTACCAGTCATCATATAGATCTTATACTAGGAACAAATTTTCCAAACAAAGTAGCACATAGAATGACACTAATAGAGAATCCAAAGTTGAACTGATAAATACAAGAGTTATTAAGGAAAGGATTGATCAGGGAAAATTTAAGCCCATGTGTAGTACCTATTGTGTTGGCACCTAAGAAGGATGGAGAGTAGAGAATGTGTACTGATTCAAGAGAAATCAATAAGATCACTGTCAAGTATAGATTGAAATTTCCAAGAATGAATAACATTATGGATTGTTTGAGTCAAGTGAAGTATTTCACAAAGATTGATCTCAAGAGTGGATATCATCATATCAAAATCAGAGAAGGTAATGAATGGAAGATGTATTTTAGACCAATGAAGGATTTTATGAGTGGTTGGTAATGCCTTTTAGATTGACCAATACACAAAACACTTTCATGAGGTTGATGAATGAGTTATTGAAGAAATTCTTTGGTAATTTTGTCATTGTTTACTTGGATGGTATTTTTATTTTTAGTAAGACAAGAGAAGAACATTTATGGGACATCTGAAAATTATTACAAAGGTTGAGAGAAGAGAAGTTATTGATTAATGCCAAGAAGTGTAGTTTCATGAAGATAAAATTGGTATATCTTGGATTTTTTATTTTTGCTAAAGGATTGAAGATGGATCCAGAGAAAGTGAAACCAATTTTAGATTTTCCTACACCAGTAAACATTGGAGAAGAACGATCATTCCATGAATTAGTTAGTTTCTACCGAAATTTTATCAAATGTTTCAATAGCATTTGTAATCACATGATAGAGAAAATGATAGGAGATAATGAATTTAAGTGGACATTTAGAGCATTAAATATTTTTTAAGTGTTGAAGAAAAAGATGATGAAGAAGCCAATATTAGCATTACCAGATTTTGACAAGGTATTTCACGTTGATTGTGATGCAAGTGGAAATGCAATTCGAGCAATGTTGAGTTAGGAAGGAAGACCTATAGCCTATTTTAGTGAGAATATGAATGATGCCAGAAGAAGATACTGAGTTTATGATGAAGAATTCTATGCCATAATTCAAGCTTTGAAGAAGTGGAGACATTACCTATTTCCTAAGGAATTTGTGTTGTATATAGATCATCAAGCTTTACAGTATCTGAATAGTCTAGGAAAGCTAAATTAGTCACACATGAGATGGATTGAGTTCTTGAATATTTTTACATTTTTGTTGAAGCATAAGAGTGGAAAGTCAAACAAAGTTGTAGATACATTGAGCAAAAGGAGGAATTTGTTGACAATGATGAGAGTGCAAGTATAGGGATTTGAGGAGTTGAAGCATATATATGAAGGAGATGGAGCTTTTGGTGAAGCATGGAGAGCATGTAAGGAACTAGTAGTGACAAAACAAAGCCAATGGTTGGATTATTTAATTCAAGAGGGTATTTTATTCAAAGGAAATCAGTTGGGTGTACTCAATAGTTTAATGAGGGAGAATTAGATCAAATAAAAACATAGTTGAGGTTTAGTAGGACATTTTGGAGTGGATAAGATAGTAGCTTTAGTGAGTGAACATTATTTTTTACCTATAAGGATGTAAGGAAGTATGTTCAAAGTTGTGTAATTTTCAAGTTACAAAAGGGAGTAGTCAGATCATTGGATTGTATAAACCTTTGATAGTATCAAAGAGACCATGGGGAGATATATGCATGGATTTCATTTTTTGATTGCCAAGAACACTGAGAGGTTATGATTCTATTATGGTAGTAGTGGAAATTTTTTCTAAACTGGCATATTTTATTCCATGTAGGAAGAATAATGATGTTGCGCATATTGCTGACTTATTTTTCAAGGAGATTGTGAGATTGCATGGATTACCTAAATGTATTGTTTCAGAAAGAGACACAAATTTAGTGGATACTTTTGAAGGACATTATGTAAGAAGATGAAGATAGATTTGAAGTTTAATTTAGCATATCACCCATAAACAGATGGACATACTACTTAATAGTGAACATAAGTTTGGGTAACTTGTTGAGATGTTTGATTGGAGATAAGGCAGGTAGTTGGGATGTAGTTTTACTAGTCATGTAGAGTTTGCATGCAATAATTCAATGAACTAGAGCACATGGAAGAAACCATTTTAGATCGTTACCAGAGTAAATCCTATAGGAGTTGTAGAGTTAAGGGACATTAGTATGGAGAATAAAAGGAGTGCGAAGGAAAAAGAGTTTATAAATTTCATGGAGACATTGCATAATCAAGTTTAGAAGTATTTATAATACATGAATGATAAGTATAAGGAGAGGGAAAATGAAAATTGAAGATATAAGAAATTAGCTATTGGAGATGAAGTGATGGTATACTTGAGGAGGGAAATATTTCAAGTTGGTACATATAGTAAGTTGAAGATGAGGAAGTTTGGACCATGTAAGATTCTAAGGAAGTTTGATTCTGGAAATGCATATGATGTGAACTTACGAGAGACATTAGGTATATCACCTATTTTCAATGTTGTAGATATATATGTGTTTCATGAAGGATAGTCAAGTGGTAGTAGTGAGGAAGTGGATTTGAAAGAGAAGTTACCACATTAGGAATCAAAGGAGATTGAGTAGATTTTGGATACCAAAAATAGAAAGAGCACTAGGAACAAGCAATACAAAGAATATCTTGTGAATTGGGAAGAAAAACCAATGGAAAATTCATCATGGATTTCTCAGGTTGAGGTTTAATGTATTATTTTTCCTCTTATACCTGAAAAGTGAGGTACTCACCTTTTTTCCAACCCTGGATGTCTGATGAAGGAGCATCCCTGGCTGTAAATCAATCCTGTATCAACCAAAAAAAAATATTTCCTTGCATTGCATTTAGTATCAATTTCAATAGCTCATTCCACATTTTATGGTATCATTGTTTCTCAACCCACAGAGAAGAATATAGCATCTACACATTGACATCTATCACATATCCAAATTTCACATCATTTGCATTTTCGTATCGAAAGATATCACTCTCATAATTTCACTATATTACTAGTCAGAGAATTTGGAGGTCACCTCTAGTCTAGATTTCTTAGTGTGGATCTATTGCAGATTGTGTGGAGCTTAATATGACATCATATAAGCATCTTGGGCTAGTTGGGACCTACCTTGGAGATTCACATGTTACTTCTTTCTACATGGAGTTATCTTTCCATATTTTGAAATCGACCTTCATATATGATCATTCATCAGTTTATTAACCCCTTGTGGCCAATGTAGACCTATATTGATGTTGAAGCACATATTTATAATCATCTATAATCATTATAGATAATCAATTCTAAGTTATATGTTTTACGATCATTACATTTTCAGACAAACCCATTGGGGGCATGTAACAAGGCCTATTGGCGAGTTGTATTATTGAAATCCCTTGTGATAGGCCTGTGAGCCTTGGATGGTTTTCCCTTGAGGCTTATGTTGCATGTAAGATCATCAATTCAATGATATTTCATGTTTGGATATCAATTTGTTGTGTCATTTCTACTATGTTGACTCATTGTTGCATGGTTCAGACTGTTCCTTCTGAAGCCCTCCTACCATTACTGCACCACTATAGAACACTTGTCTACTTATTTGTACCAAATCAAGGGGAAATTCCAATCCACATGATAGGTGGATTTCCTCTTCCTTGCCTAGATATAAGCAAGCTCATATTATACCTTTTAAGTAACTCTAATTATCATAGTATCTTCAAACAAATATTTTTTAACAAAACAACCATCTAGGGGTCCTCATCATCAACATAGTCCTTAACATAGGATAATTTAATGCTATTTTATTTTTCTTTAAGCTTTCTATTAATAAAATCACTGACTTGAGTTCTACAATTCCAAGTTTTGTGGCTCTTTTGTTAATATAATAACACTCAATATCCTTTTCTTATTATATCCTCATGTATAATACTTTATCATGTTTAGAGTCAACTTCTAAATCTTTTTCATTTCTTCCTTTTCACTCTACTAAAAGGGTTAAAATCTGTACGATAGAAAAATGGATCATTTACATTTTCATGGTCTTTTAGGTCTTTCTCTTGTGATTTTTAACTTGTCTTGCTTTGATTTAATTTTGTAATGTAACTTAAGCATTCACATTAGGTCCTAAATATTCAAATTACGACATCTTGTGAAAGTGTTGTGAAGTGTCGTAACACATTTCTACACTTTTCTAGACTCTTCTCATTATAATTCACCTAAAAGTCACCTTTTCATCACTTTTCAAATCCTATTTTAAGGTTTTGTAAAGTCTTATAACAAGATTTAATGCTTTTCTAGGCTTGATTTCACTATTTACACCTTTATTATTCTTTATATGACCCTTTTATGCACTCATAAGACTTAATTAAGTGTATTTTTGAATGTAAACTTGACAAATAACATTAAATATGACTTAATTCCCGACACCCATTCACCATGGGTGGCAAATGAGTCCCTCTTGGCTCCAAATTCAAAATGATTCAAATTTCCTTTTAGTTTTTTATTTAAAAATACCTTATGTAGGCCTGTGATGAGGTATTAATTGGTTATTAGGGCATAAGTGTGTATAAATAAGTGTTTTTCTAATCATTTAATATCTCCCCATTCATCAAGTTCACTTGCATTCCTGCATTCATGCACTTTGCATTATTCAATCAAGCATTCATCATGCATCTTGGAGCATCCATTAACATATCTTTAGATTTCTTCAACAAGGTTTTGGTGAGTTAGGATATTTGCATGTTGTTATTCAACATTTCCTTCTTCATTTCATTTCATTTTTTATTAAGGGTTTGATAACCAAAGTGGGATTTGACCAAGGTAAATCCCTATACTCTAACCCTTAACCATTTTCCCCCTTTTGCATGTGTGTTTGTAGACTTTTTTATGAAATTTTTTCAAAGAATTAGGTTTTGAAAGGTGGTCAACAAGTCAACAAAGTGTTTCAAGTCAACTAAACCCTATTTCAAGCTTGGAGACAACCTACATTCCATTTTCTATACATTTTTCTTCGTCAACCTGATAAGAAGACAATTGTAGATCTGGAGCTATAGAATTGACCTTTGATTTCATAGAATTTTGGAGGAGGTTTGATTCGCCATCAATGGTGAATGAGTCCCATCTTAAGGCTAAAAAAGGTGATTTTGTCAGATTTCAGTTCCCAACAGTCGGAAACCTATTTCAGGAGATTTTACTAGTAGGAGGATTGATTTTCCATCAGTGGAATATGAGTCCCATTGGTCATCAATAGTGATTTTTCTAGCATTCCAAAATCTTTTCAAATTTGCAATTTGTTTCCAAGTACACTCCTTTCAGTCTCTTTCATTTCTGAGTTCAGTTGTGCATGTTTCTCGTTCATTCTTGCAAACCTCACTATGTTTTCAAACATTGCATATTACATTAGTTTTGCATTAATAATCAATCAATTACATCATTTAGTTGCATCTACATCATTGCATTTAGTCTTAATTGCATGATACAATCCTCTATTTGAGTGAACCATCACAATTTTGGGGTTTCATCTCTCTCCTTTTAGGTGAAAGGTCCTAAGAGTGCAAGAGAAGTGCATAAAAAACAAAATTGTTGATTTAAAATCACACCTTCTAGTGTTTGAGAAATTATTTCACTACATGTTGAAATAAAATTATTGTATTTTGAAGTTAAATTATTTAAAAAATAGCCTTCCATCTTCATCATCTATTGAGCCTTGACGTTTGTCAATTTTCAAATGAGAGACCTCAAATTTATTATGTGATTTGACATATGCAGTGAGTCTATCTTCCATTTTGAATAAAAATAGTTGCAGTTTTAATGAAAAAATTACATTATCTTCTTTTGGTGCAAGAATTTTATTCAAATTATCCCAAAAAATTTATGATGGTTTGTCAAATCTATATGATTTAATTTAATATCAAAAATAGCAAGGAAAATAATATATTTATCTTTACCATGTATTTGATGCCATTCCAATAACTTATTTCCATATGTAGGTGATTTTTTAGTCAAATTCATTATTCCCCATAAGTGTTTGTTTATTAGTTGCATTTAAATTTTAGTTTTCTAAGTATGAAAGTTAAACCCAAGATATTTATCTAAAGGGATCTCAATCTTAAAAAAAAATTAAATTGAATAATATTCAAAAATATTCTATTGATGTTGTCACTCCAAAATCAAGAATTAGAAAAAAATATAAAAAATGTAAAATTTATTGTCATCTTGTTGTGCTCCTTTAAAAGAAAATAATGCTTTTTCTCTTTGGTTTAGCCAAAAATTCTTGATAATATCAATGTGTTGTCCACATCTTATATAGCTTCTTTTTCTTTGAAATTGTGCTTTATTCCCTTAAACATTACTCAAAGTTGTAATTTTTTAAAAAAATATGAAACCTAATTTTCTTTTACAAATATTCTCACCATGTTGTGTTTTTCTTAGTTTCTAAATATTGGAAACATGTATTTCTAATATGTATTGCATTGCATCTACCAAATCTATAGGTAGGTTGAAATCACTCATGACTTTGGATTTGCACTAAATCAAAGGCTAATATTAACTAGTTAATAAGAGGTGACCCTCCATGTTTTCCTTCCATGTAATGATTTAAGTTATGGGATCTGATACCATATTCAAAAAATTAATAAACATCTACATTTGCACAATATTAAATAGAAAATGATAATTCATTTGATTGAGAGTTACATTTTAATGTATTACAATATTTCTTTTATAAGGCATTTCAAACATAACTTCTACAATGACCAACTTATGAAAATGTAACTAATTATTTAACAACAATAACAAACTACAAACAAACAAAACATAACTAAGGTGATTGAATGTACCTAATTATTTGACAACAATAATAAACTACAAGCAAACTGCAAATAATTACATTGATTTTATTACCCTTTATTACCCTAAACCTTAATATTCCAACTAAATAAAACTCAACATAAGAATATAACACTTGTATGTACTTTTCAAATCTAACACAAAAGTATGACACTTACATGTACTTTTCAAACCTAATATAAGAGAATGGCACTTGTATGTATTTCCAATCTATTTCTATCTATATGCAAGGGTATAAGCTATGTAAGAAAAAGATGAAATGAGGAATCCCATATTGAATAGAAAACTGGAATTCTCATAGTTTTCCATCCATTCACCACATCTCTTCTCCCACTCAGGTTACTAGTAACTATCATCACTTTTTCTCCAAATATTTTTACTACTTCCACTATCATTTGTAGTACATTTGGAAAACTTGAAAAAGTTGTGTTGTGGATTATTATCTTTTTAGAAGGGTAGCTTTTGATCCTTTTCACAATATCATCTCCAATGTTTTTCTCCATTTCTTTGGCCATCCAAATGAGATAAACCTCTACCAGACAAGGTTGGAGCATGAAGTAGAGAAACATGTAGATTCCCAAGCCTATGACCACCATTACCACCTTGTTTTACATGTTTATCAGATAGGGAAGCCCTATAAAGTGAATGCAATAAGTATAGAAATAATTTGATGGATTAGATGCCAAGCTTCTGGTAAAATGTCCCACCACACCCACCAACATCATGTGCTCATGTAAGGTGACTTTATTAACTTAAAGCTTAATATTCCAACACCTTCCCTTAAGGTTTACATTCTACACAACCAAAAAAATTAACTCAAACAAGAAAATACACATTTTTTAAAAGATTTTCCTTTCAAAAAATAAATATTGAACCAATTGTAACACTATGAGGCTACCTTGTAACACTAAAAACATATATGTAGCCTCTAAGATAAATTCTTGAGTTCTTTGATTACCACATGTATGAACTCCCAAATGATAAATTCCCCTAATTATTGAAAAACAATCTATTGCTCCATCAAGTCATCTTATGACCCTGCACGGATATAATTCTCTAAATACACAAATGTTGAGCTATCTAAGAAAAAAAAAGAATTGCGTTCACTAGATCCCCACATGTTTTTTTAAATAAGCTTCACATTATATACATTCTTCAATTCCATAAGCATTAAAAATGAAAAGCATCCATAACATGTGCTTCTCATACAAGCCACCATCTCTAGGTGATTAGATGACCTTGGATGATGAAAATTCTCCAACCTCCAATTATGGAGACTCAAAATAAGTAGTTAACCATCCCTAGTATCTTCAAAACAATATTCTTTAACAAAACAACCATCCAGGGATCCTTGTCGTCAACATACTCCTCAACATAGGCTAAGTTAATGTTATTTTATTTTTCTTTAAGATTTTTTATTAAGAATATCACTGGCTTGACTTCTATAATTCCAAGTTGTGTGACCATTTTTCTTACTTTAATAACATTTAATTTCCTTTATTTATTATTGCCTCATGTGTATAATACTTTCTCACATTTAGAGTCAACTTATAAATCTTTTGCATGTCTTTCTTTTTATTCTACTACAAGGGATGAAATAATATCTTCTAGTGCTTGAGAAGTTATTTCACTACATTTAGAAATAATATTATTGTATTTTAAAGATAAATTGTTTAAAAAATTACCTTAGCATCTCATCATCTACCAAGCCTTGAATTTTGTCAATTGTCTAATGAGAGACCTCAAATTTATTATGTGATTTGACATAGTAACTCTCTCTTACATTTTGAATATAAATAGTCAAAGTTTTAGGGAAAACTCTACATTAACTTCTTTTGGTCCAAACATTTTATTCAAATGATCCCAAAAAAATTATGATGATTTTTCTTAATCAATATGATTTAATTTAATGTCAAACAAAGCAAGAACAATAATATCTTTATCTTTGCCATCCATTTTTTGTCATTCCAATAACTTATTTCCACATGCAGGTGATATTTTAGTTGAATTCATTATTCCCCATAAGTTTTTGTTTACTAATTGCATTTAAATTTTAGTTTTTCAAGTATGAAAGTTGAACCCAAAATATTTATCTAAAGTGATCTTAATCTTGAAAAAATTATAAATTAAAAAATATTTTAGAAATCTTCTATCAACCTTTCACTCCAAATTCAAAAATTAGAAAAAAAGAATTAAAACGTAAAATTTGTGGTCACCATTTTGTGCTCCTTTTTTAAAAGTTATGCTTTTCTCTTTGGTTTAGCAAACAATTCTTGATAATATCAATACCTTGTCCACATCTTATATAGTTTATTTTCCTTTACAAATTGTGCCTTTTTCCCTTAAATTATAGTCAAAGTTGTAATTTATTAAAAACATTGCAAAACCTATTTTTCTTTTGTAAATATTCTCACGATGTTGTGTTTTTGTTAGTTGCTAAAACATTGAAAAAAATGAAATGCATGTTTCTAATGTGTATTGCATTGCATCTACCAAATTTGTAGGTAGGTTTTGCATCTACCAAATTTGTAGGTAGGTTGAAATCACCCGTGATTTTGGATCTGCACTAAATGGAAGGATAATATTAACTAGTTGATAAGAGGTGACCCTCCATGCTTCACGTCCATCAAAATGATTTAAGTCATGGGCTCTCATACCATATTTGAAAAATTAAAGAACATCTATATTTGCATAGTATTAAATAGAAAATGACAATTAATATTATTGAAAGTAGTGTTAGAATGTACTGAAATATTATTTTTATAAAGCATTTCAAACATAACTTCTCCAACGACCAACTTATAGAAATGTAATTAATTATTTAACAACAATAACAAACTACTAGCAAATTAAAAATAATAACTAATTATTTCACAGAAATAATAAACTACTAGCAAACTATAAATCATTACATTGACTTATTGCAATGACATAAAATAGATTGTAAAGATAACATAAGAATGTGACATCTGTATCTTATGACACTTGTATGTACTTTTCAAACCTAACCTAAGAATATGACACTTATATGTACTTTTCAAACCTGACATAAGAGAATGAGACACTATGTATTTTCAAAGTGTTTCTATCTATATGTGGAGGTATAAGCTACGTAATAAAAAGATGAAATCAGGAGTCCCAGATTGGACCAAAAGCTGGAATTCTGGCAGTTTTACATTCATCCACCACGTCTCTGCTCCCATTTGGATTACTGGTAACTATCACTTCTCCTCCCCAAGTTTTCACTACTTCCACTGTCATCTGCGGTATGTTTGGACGACCTGAAAAAGCCGTGTCGTGGATTATCATCTTTTGAGAAGGGTAGCTTTTGATTTTTTAACAATATCGTCTCCAAAGTTTTTCTCTATGACATAAACCTCTGCTCGACAATGCTGCAGCATGAAGGAGAAACACGCAGATGCCTGACCCTGTGGCCACCGCTACCACCTTGTTGTACATGTTTATCAAATAGGGCAGCCCTATAAAGTGAACGCACCAAGTATACAGATACTTCGACGGATCAGATGTGAAGCTTTTAGTAAAATCTCCCACCGCACCTGCCAGCATCATGTGCTCATCTTTTCCATCAGAGATTATTCTCAATGCATGCCAGTCTGAGAGTGGAGATCTGCCAATGCAGCCGAGAAGCCCGGCTTTGATTCCACTCGAGAATTTAATTAAACTAGCCTGACCGGAAGGAGCCGATACTTTCATCGGAACTCTCCTCACGCTTAACCATGGTAGGATTATGAGAAAGGTGATGACTAAAGTAAACTAGAAATCCTGCTTCTTTACCAGAACTGAACCGCGCAGTCGATAGGATTATTGAGCAGGATTGTAAGCTGCAGAGAGTATGACGAAAGCCCAAAGCAAAGCGAGAGCAGTCCGGCCAGTGAAGATGTTGTGGTGTAAGTGGCGGACGAGAGGGAATGGTGCGAGTGAGATTATCACCAGAAGCGCCAGTATGGCTGATGCCATGTCTCTTATCTCCGGCGAGGTGATCTCACGATGCCGCAGGGTTTGCACGAGGGAATAAATCAACCACATGATGGAGGAAAGGCCGCAGCCGCTGTGGATTCCGCCTACGCACTAAAGGAACGATGTTGTGGCGGTCTTGAGAGGGAGTGGAACCCATGACCTGCCCAACACCTTCACCGCCAACCAGAACATGCATCTCAGGAAGGCCTCGTTTCGGCACAACACCAACACCAGAATATTGCCCACTGAAAGGAGAGCAACTTCTTAGCCTATGGAAAGTGGCCCATGGCAGCCAAGATGAGTGTAGTCAAATTGAGTGCGAAGATGAGAAGGAATAAACGCTTGTAAACAGTAAAGAGACCCTGATCCAGCAATATCACCCACATACGCGATTCACCGGCCTCCCATGCTTCTAATGGTTTCTTCGAAGGCACTTTGATAAAAGTGGGTGGTGGCACAACGTTATCCCCTTCTGCAATATGACGCAAACAAGAGAGGCTTATTTACTCGAACTCGGTCTTGTTGGGTTATTTGAAGCCCAAATTAGCATGTTGCCTTAATAATTCGAAATAGTTTCTTACTTTGTAATTACTTTTATTGGCATGTGTGGCCAATTTAGAAGTTGTCTATTTCGAATGGATTTTTCATTTAATTGGTCGGAGAACTGTTTGATAAATACAATTGTTGGTTGGTTATGTAAATCAATCGGAACTTGATAATAAATGAGATAATCCCTGAGTGTGGACGTAGCTATCAAATTGATGGTGAACCATGATAAATCTGTGTTCTAGTTTTGTGATTGTTTTAATCTTTTATTTCTGCAAAAAAAAATTCACTTTATTCTGCAAATTATATTCAACAATTGGTATCAGAGCAGATTGGCGAAATTTGGCAAAATTTGGTGCAAGAAATTGTGAAGAATTTCTGCAGCCATGGAAGATGCAGACAAGTGGAAAATAGAAAAGTTTGTAGGACAAAATTTCAACCTATGGAAAGTGTAGATGGAATCCCTTCTCATCAAACAAGATCTTTCGAATGCATTGGCTGGCAAAGCCAAAGGGAAATGATCTCTATCAGATGAAGAATGGGAGAAGCTAGACAAAAAAGCAAAAGCTACAATCTTCATGTCGCTCTTTAGCAATGTTTTATTTAATGTCTCTGCAGAGAAGACTACACAGGAGCTGTGGGATAAATTGTCTTCAATGTATGAAATGGCATCTGTTTCTAATAAGGTATTTATTATGAAGAAATTGAATAATTTAAAAATGCGAGGAGGGATTATGTCCAATCATTTGAATGAATTTAATACATCAGTTACCCAGCTGATTTGTGTAGGCATTAATTTGGATGATGAGATCAAAGCTATTTTATTATTGTGTTCTTTACCAAATAACTGGGAAGGTGTTGTGATGGCAGTGAACACTTTGGTGGCTACCAAAAGCAAGCTGAAATTTGATGATGTTGCAGCCACTTTATTGAGTGAAGATATGGGAAGAAAAAATTAGGAACCCTCATCTGGTGAGGCATTAACGACTGTAAGTATTAGGAATAGAGGTAGAAGTAAAGAAAGAGGAACATATAATAATCGAAGGAGATCAAAATATAGATCGTAGTGAAGAGGAAAAACGGGTGCCTGTTGGTTTTGTGGCAAGCCAGGCCATACAAAGAAAAATTGTTGGAATTATAAGAAGGGACAGGACAAAGTCATTAAGAATGAAGCAAACATTGCAGCTGAAAAAGATGATGGAGTTTTAATCTTGGCTGCTAGAGACATGACTGCAGATTTTTGGGTACTTGATTCCGGAGCTTCTTTCCATGCTACTTCGTGCAGGCAAACTTTCACAAATTTCAAAGAAGGTGTTTTCGGTAAAAAAATTTCTTGGTGACAATAAGGAGTGTGAAATTGTTGGTAAGGGTGATATAGTTTTAAATTTAAAAAATGGCAGTCAATGGATTTTAAAGGATGTCAGATATGTTCCTTTGTTGAAAAGAAATTTAATTTCTATGAGTCAATTAATTGCTTTTGGGTGTGATGTTAAATTCTCTTTAGAAAATTGACAAGTAACAAAAGGGGTTTTAGTGATAGCAAGAGGAAGAAGTTGGGTAATCTTTATATTTTAAAATGTCATGGTGAAGTGGGAGTTGCCATGATAGTCATGGACAACAATTCAAAAATTTGGCACAAGCGGCTCAGTCACATGTGCAAGAAAGGGCTTGAAGTAATGCTTCAACGAAATCAGCTTCTCGGCTTCCAATTGCTGGATTTGTAGTTTTGCGAACATTGTCTTTATGGAAAACAAACTCAAGCCAGCTTTTTGAGGATAGGCCATGATCATAAAACTACTCCTTTGGCATTTGTGCATTCAGACGTTTTTGGTCCTACTGAGGTAACTTCATTTGGTGGTGCCAATTACTTTGTCACATTTCTTGATGATTGCACTAGAAAAGTTTGGATTTACATGCTCAATAAAAAATTAGAAGTTTTTTCAAAGTTTAAAATTTTCAAGGCTTTTGTTGAAAATCAAATAGGGCATAAGATTAAATGTTTGAAAACTAACAATGGAGGAGAGTTTTGTTCTTCAAAGTTTGATAATTTCTATGCAGACAACGACATTCGTAGAATCAAGGTGGTCCCATTCACCCCTCTAGAAAATGGAGCAGCTGAGCGGTTGAATCAAATAATTTTAGAGAGAGCTTGATGTATGCTCTCCAATGCCGGTTTGGGAAAATAGTTTTGGGCAGAGACTTGCAACACTGCAGTGTATTTAATTAACCGTGCCCCATCATCTCATTTGGATTTTGACATTTTTGAGGAGATATGGCTTGGGAATAGAATTTCATATCATTATTTATGGGTGTTTGGATATGAAGCGTTCATGTATATTCTGAAAGAATAGAGAACAAAACTTGATTTCAAATCGAAAAGGTGCATTTTTCTAGGCTATGGAGAGGATCAATTTGGTTTTAGGCTGTGGGATCCAATTGCAAAGAAGATTGTTCGCAATCAGGATGTTGTCTTCAATGAGAAAAAATTCACAGGTTTGCAACCTTTGGATAAATCTTCTGATGAATATTTTAATATTGATTTATTTGAAAACAGTCGTGTTAAGAAAACTTTTGTGTCTTTCTTCGAGCCTTTAGTCAAATTTTTCATTTCGAGCACCTCTGTTTGTTCGCAGTCATTTAATTTACATGCTCTGCCTTCACATATTGGTGCCCCTATTTATACAAGCACACAACCTGTACCTAGTTTGCAGCCTTCTCTGTTTAATTCCCTGCCTCCAGTTATTACTTCACAGTCTCTGATAAGAGAGGCGCTGCCCATCGAAGGTCATACGCACCCCAACCAAAGTCATTTGCTGCCTTCTCATTCTCATGCCTAGCCTTTAATTCCCACACAGCCTTCTTTGGTGACTTCACTATCTTCCCAAAGTCTTGTGCAGCCTTGCTTAAGTGGTTCGCTACCTACTTTATTTACTTCACAGGCTTCCATACAACAAATGCACCCTCCATTATGTGCTTCGCAGCCTTTATCATTTGCCTAGCCTCCAATACCAAATACATTACCTGCCATTCATAATGCACAGCCTTATCATTTGAAGTCCCCTTTGATTGATTTGTTGTCTTCAACAGTTTACTCATAGCCGTTATCATCGCTGCCTCCACCAAACTTAGTGCAGCTTCCTCCTACTATTCACTGGCCGGAACAGGGAACTTTATTTCCCACACACCCTGCAGAAAATGTGACTCTATCACAATAAACGCAGCCTATTGAAGTAAACACATAATCTATTTTGGTTAGAGAAAAATTATTAAGGCCATCTTATGTTGAAACTTGTGATGTGCAAAGACAGAGCAGTGTGGAGGGGAATGAACAAAATTTAGAAAAATAGGATATTGTTTGAAATTTACAAAATAATGGGAAAAATATACAGCCACAGGGTAATTTACAGTCTGCAATTGATTCTCAATTAAGAAGATCAACACGGAAAAGAAAACTACCACAAAAATTTAATGATTTTGAGTTAATTTCATCTGATAATTATGATTATGAGTTGTTGCTTTATGGTGAGGCATAGCCATCAACTTTCAATCAAGCTTGCAAAGATGCAAATTCAGTTAAATGGATGGAGGCAATGAATGAAGAAATAGAGTCTCTGCATGCTAATGACACTTGGGATTTGGTTCCACTTCCGCCAAATCAGAAACCTCTGAAGAATAAATGGGTGTATCATGTGAAAGAAGAAGAGGCAGGTCATCAACGTTGCAGGGCCAGATTAGTTGTAAAGGGTTTTGCTCAGGAAAAAGGTATTGATTTCAATGAAATATTTTCACCAGTTGTGAGAATGATCACATTTCGAGTAGTGCTAGGTTTGGCAGCCATTTGGGATCTTGAACTTGAGCAATTAGATGTCAAAGCTTCCTTTCTTCATGGCGATGTTGAAGAGGAATTATACATGGAGCAGCCTGAAGGTTTTGCAAAACCGGGTCAAGAGCATCTATATTGCAGATTGAAGTGGAGTTTGTATGGGATCAAGCAAGCCCCAAGAAAGTGGTATTTAAAATTTGACAACTTCATGACTCAGCAACATTTCATTCATTGTGATTCAGACCCGTGTGTTTATTACAAACAGCTTCCAAATGATGAGTTTGTCATTTTATTACTTTATGTTGATGATATGTTAGTTGCTAGCAATAATGTGAGGATAGTTCATGAGTTAAAACAACATTTATCTCAACAATTTTCCATGAAGGATTTAGGGACAGCAAAGAGGATTCTTGGGATGAATATAATCAGAGATATGAAAAAGAGAGAACTTAGATTATCTCAAGAAAAATATATTCTAAAACTCTTAGATAGATTCAATATGAAGAATGCCAAATCTGTGAGTACACCTTTGGCTGATCATTTTAAGTTATCCTTAGCTATGTGTCTTAAAACAAATGAAGAAAAGAATACATGAAACGTGTTCCTTACTCATCCGAAGTTGGCAGTTTAATGTATGCTATGACTTGTACTCATCTGGATATTCTCAGGCACTGGCAGTAGTGAGAAAATTTATGAGTAATCCGGGTCAACAACATTGGTAGGCAGTACAGTGGATATTCAGATATCTGAAAGGTACTTTTGATCGTAGTTTATGTTTTGGTGGTAAGGACATTCATCTACGAGGTTATGTTGATTCAGATATGGCTAGAGATCTGGATAAAATGCATTCTACCACTGGTTATACATTCACTTTTGCTGGGGTAGTGATCAATTGGGTTTCTCGGTTGCAACAGGTGGTTGCACTTTCTTCTACAAGAGCAGAATATATTCCTCTTTCTGAAGAGGCAAAGGAAATGATTTGGTTGCAGAGATTGATAGCTGATTTATGGTTTCAACAATCTATTTTTACTCTTTTTTGTGATAGCAATAGTGTTATTCACTTGTCAAAGAATTCAGCTTTTCATAATCAGACGAAGCACATAGAGCTATGATATCACTTCATTCACCATTGTATCGAAGAGGGGAAGTTGTAGGTGGAGAAAATTGACACAATGTTGAATCCAGCTGACATGTTGGCGAAAGTAGTTTCGAGGGAGAAGTTCAAATTCTGTAGAGCTTCTCTCAAATTTGTGCAGCTCTGATATTAACTCTGCAGTGGTGGGATATCTCTGAGTAGCAATTTGGTCTTCAAGTGGGAGATTGTTGAGTTATCTGAAGCCCAAATTAGCATGTTGCCTTAATAATTTAAAATAGTTTCTTACTTTGTAATTACTTCTATTGGCATGTGTGGCCAATTTAGAAGTTGTCTATTTCGAATGGATTTTTTCATTTAATTGGTTGGAGACCTGTTTGATAAATACAGCTGTGGCTGGTTATGTAAATCAATCAGAACTTGATAATAAATGAGATAATCCCTGAGTGTGGATGTAGCCATCAAATTGATGGTGAACCACGATAAATCTGTGTTCTAGTTTTGTGATTGTTTTAATCTTTTATTTCTGCAATTTCTTTTTCACTTTATTCTACAAATTATATTCAACAGGTGTGTTGCTCCTCGTCATCATCATCACATTCAATTTCTAGATCACAGAAATGGCTACTAGAGCAATGACTCTTTGATTTTTGGAAGGTCACAGATTCATGGATGGGAAAAACCTTGCTAATGGACTTGGAAACATTTAAATTGATGAATTTATAAAGCAGATAACGAGCAGTGATGTTAGGGCTATGCATTTTGAAAGTCACACCATGACAACTTGAGGAATTTCCCAAATCGGCCATTTCCAACTACCTCAGACAGATTACACAAATAGTAATATTCATGAGGACGACAAACACTTCTCTAAAATAAACTAGCAGATAGCAGATTCCAAGAACAAAAATTTATACATTCATAATTGATAGTGAACTCCAAGACCAAAAACTTATACATTCGCCATTTTAATGGTGATACTTAAAGAGTCAAGTCTCGTCAATAGCTCAACCCCTTAAAATAGGTCTGCCGTGAATATTCTTTGGGCTTCGCGTCTATAATTTCACTACACAAAAGGCTAATTATGGTGATTATTTGTTTGTTACAAGTAATAAAGAAATATTAGTGACTTTTTTGAGTAAGAATAAGTAAATATTTTATCAATGACAATTAAAGTCAAGCAAACAATAGAAAAAAAACAAAAAAATTAATAAGTAAATCCATACTCAAGCAGGGCATCGAGTTGATTACAATATTGCAAAATATTAAAAACAATGAAATTAATACTCGAGTGTTGGAAAAATTCATTGGGATGATTAAGATATTACAAAATACAAAAATATAAAATTAATGATGATCTCAAATTTCTTGGAGTTCTAGATAATCTTTACAATATTTTAATTATTTCTATTGTAAGAAGTTTTAGTCAATGAATAGAGTGCTGGAAAAAGTCATCGATAATGATCATAGTAATGGTTGATTTAAAAAAATATTAGACATATAGTAAAAACACAATTGTTTTCTATTAAAGAATGTTGGGTTTTTGTCAAGGTCCAAATCCTTTTACAAAATAATAGTAGAAAACATTTCACACACAACAAAAGCAACCATGTTGTCCAAAATAAAAAAGAAACCAAAAAGAAAAAGATTTAACAATGTTTGATCCAAACCTATTCACCCTCACACCCTTCTAGATATAATATGCAGTTCAGGGACCAAATTGAGAAGACCTTTCTCTTTCCTTTGAACAATTCTCCACAATGTCTTGCATTTCAAATTTGTGGATGTAGGAGAAGCGGGGGAATGCCCCCAAAGAGACATTCTAAGAACACTACAAAATTTAAAAAATTACATGTATTTGTTGATTGATAAACTTTCATGTCATGAACAATAAACTATTGGTCTAAAGTTGAAGGAAAAATACAACCAATAGAAATAGATTATCAAGCATCGATAACATAATCCAATCAATTTAAAGGAACCTCTTTAGGTGGTAGGTGCAAGAAGTTGGGACCACAAAATTTTCAAAAAGTTGAATTGTTTTTCCTAATTTTAAAAATTTGTCGTAGTTCGACTAAAAATTTGAAGTTCTTACACATAGAATTTTAACAAAGTCTAACAATATTAAATGTAGTATTTAGAGTCTACTTCTCAAATATATAATTTATTCTAATACTGAGATGATGCAGTTAATTTTTAATAGACATGTATAAAAAATACTTTTTCAAGGTCACTTTTTTAGAACCATACTATGCATGTGTACAAACACCATAGCCTGACCTAAATAAGATTATATTTAATAATTAATTTTGGGGAAAGATGTGTATTATACTAAATATTGATGAAGATATTTTTGTTATTTTTTTCAAATATTTTTTTATTAAGTTTTTATTTGTCCTAATTGTTGTTTTTAAAAACCCCTAATGTATGAGCACAATAATTTGAGTTAAAATAATCTTTAAAAAGAAAAATAATTGTGTAAAGAGTTGTGCATAGATTGATGTCAAGTTTATGTACTATTTACTAACAAAATAGAAAAAACCTAAAGTTTCAAGTTTAGGGACTAGTTCCATCATTAATTAGTTAATAAATAGAAAAATAACCCCATCATTAAAAAAGTTACATATTTCAAACTAGAAATTAGCATTTATAATGGGTTTTAATTTCATAAAAATAATTGAAAGAAAGAGTCTTTGATCATATTGCCAAAGTCAATTTTTCTCTACAAGTTTTCATGACATTGTACTTGTAGTTCTAAGGCTAAGGGGTGGGTTTCAAAGCCTAAAATAAAAGCAAAGGCATGGATTTCAAATCTCAAATTTAAGAAATGTGTACCTACTCTAAAATATAATGTAATTAGAAAAGGGTATCTATTTTTAAAAAAAATTGTTGGGAGCTTGGACCTAAAGAAGTATGCATTTTTTATGAAATGGGTACTTGTTTCTATCAATATTTTTTCCAAATATGAAACTTTTCCTTTATGTGGTCCAAACTTCTTGCTTTTACCCTAGGAATAGAGGGTAAAATTATTGTAATGGAATAGAGTGATGTTGAATCCCCTAAATCAACAATTGAAACTTCAAGAAACATCATAAGATGGTTAGACAAAGAATTTTCCACCTAGTTGAGGATTTATAGTTGTGGATACTAGAGTGATAATTTGAAGCCAAGTCCATAGTAGTGAAGCAACATATACATCAAAAGAAAATTCCCTCATAATCAACCATCTAAGACCAAGATTGGTCATTAACCTATTTAAAACAACTTCACCTCATATAGATTTTGAAACATCAACTTCTACAAACAAAAAAAGGTGGAAAATAAGTGTGACCAATGGCCTCAAAGGGTAATGTACCCTAGAAGTGTAAGTTTAGATAGGGAAATCTCTCCCACATAGCCATCATATCAATGGAATCTTTTAGAAGGTTAAAGGAGGGATATTAGGGATGAATTAAGAGAGGATACAAGTCCCACATCTAACCCCCAATAGCTAATACAACCTTTCTATTATAAAAAGAACAAAATATTATTCCTAAATCTATTGCCAAATCATAGATAAAGTTGGTTAATGTATTCCTAAAAGAAAAATTAAAAAATTAATACTCTAAGTGATGATATCAAATTGTTTTGGGGTTGTGAATGAGTTTTACAACATTTTAATTTTTAAAATTATAGGAATCATAGTCATCAGTTAAAGTTACTGAAAAAATCATTGATAATGATTATGATAAGTATAGGAATTTTAGTCACCAATTAGACCCATTTTTACATAAATTTAAATATTGGGGTATTATTGTGATCTAGCTCTATAATAAAAATGAACATTTTAGAATACAAATTAAATACATGCATAATTTATGTAAGAGTAGTATATATGTATTATAAATTTGTGTGTAAATTCTATTTCTTCTTTTTAAGTTTTCAGATTGCATCTTCTTAGATAGCATTTCAATTTAATTAATAATAGTGTATAGTTTTAATATTCAATGATTAAATATTGTTTGTTAAAAGTAATAAAAGACTATTAGTGACTTTTCTAGTAATACATCACATAAGAATTAATGTCAAGATAATTACTAGTTTATTTTTTATTTATTTTATTTTATGGATGCTAATTAAAGTCAATCCCAAAACTAGATTGTTTTTACTAAATCTTTAGTCAAGTTGAGTATCAAATTGATTAAGGTATTCCAAAATGTAATAAAATAAAAATTAATATTCCAAGTCACGATCTCAAACTTCTTGGGATTATGGAAAAGCTTTACAACTTTATAGTTTTCAAAATTATAGGAATTACAATCACCAATTAGATTGTTTGAAATAGTCATAGAAAATGATGATAGTAATGGATAGAGTTAAAAGATATTAGACATGTAAAAATATATTTTTTAATTAAGCTAAGTTGGATTTTTGGGAGGATCCAAACCTTGTTACAAGTATAGGAGTATAGCAGATATCATGCATAAAAGGAACCAAGGAGATCAAGAGTAAATAGTGCTTGATTCAAACCTATGCACTCTCACACCCTTATATTTAGTGTGTGGTTGAGAGACAAAATTTGGATGACCTTTCTTGTTCTTTTGAACAACTTTCCACAAAGCTATTCCTTCCTAATCTATAGATCCAAGAGAAGAGGGGGGGGATGAGCCACTAGATAATTGTCTAAGAAAAAAATATTTTATATTATTCTAATAAATTATGTGGAAATTATATGTCTTATCTTAAGTTTATAGGTCACACTTTCTTAAATATTATTTCAATTCAATTAATAATATCATCTTCTTAATCAGACTCAAATGATGTTAGAGATGTAAAAGGAGTGATTAATTTGGTTTAATAGTTTTTTATTGATCTAATTATTCAACATAGGTCAACTTGAATTGTGATAAAAAATTACCAACTTTAGAAGGTTGAAGAATAGGCTTTTCAACCTCTAAAAATTATATTGATCCATCTATGATTTTAACAAAGACATATTCAACAAATTTGTTTTAGCCAAAATAAAAATTATGAGGTTCAACTGTACCATTACCACCTAGATAAGATTCAAGTATATGCTTACCATTCATCTTATCTTGAGCTACTTTCATTGTATTGCATTCCTTTACGTTCAATTTTGATAACATTTTGGTATTCCCCATGGTGGGAATATTGAATAATTCCTTAGAAGAAGATTCAATAGAAAATTATTTCTTCACAACATGATTAGTAGAAATAGTATTGAATTTGAGTTGTTTTAAAGCATACAAAAGATAAATAATCTGGATCATCAAAATAATCTCAAAATATTGATTTATATGTAAAGTCCCTTTACAATCTCCTTTCCACCAAGCAACTTTTGTAGAAGTAGTGAATTTAGTAGTGTTGTAACTTGAAAAAAAAAAATTTAATTGAAAATAATTATGACAATAGAATAAGAAAATTATATTCTGATACTTGTTTAGGCATTATGTCCTCAACCTTCAACTAAACTTCACTAGGATTTTTTTTTGATGTATCAATTTCTACTTGAACACAAGTAATTGTAAAATGAATGGGGTCATCTACTATTGGGTTAGTAGTAATAAATCCACCCAAAGTATACCCAATTCCATGGAAATAGAACTATATGCAAAAGTATAATGGTAGATAGGGAAAACAAGCTCAAAGTAGCATTACTAAAAAATATTGGAATATAGTTAAAAAAAAAACTAGGTTTTTAATAACAAAACATATGTATGCTAGAATGAAAGGAGCATTGTCCAAAATGCATTTTCTAGTTTCTTTTGGTTTACACAATAATGTGCAATAAGCCTTTATGTAATAAAAAATATTTATATATATCATTTTTTGTATACTTTATAGGTTTCTATAATATCCATGAATATAAATTTACTAGAGTTGGCCAATAGAAATAAACCAAACAAATCATACCATGCTTTGACTAGTTCTCTTCTCCAAATAAAATATTTTTCTAGGAGGAGATGATGGGGAACCACCCTTAGTAGGGAATATTAATTTTTTTTGGGGCTTCAATAGACCTACAACCTTTACCATATATATTGGTCTTGCATCTGCATTTTCCTAATGATCATGATTGCATTGTGACTGAAGGTCGTTGATTAAAAATAGGCCCTTACTAGTTTTATTGGTAGTCTTGGATTAAATTTTTCATTATTAAGGCACCCCTAACTTGAAATTTCAGTCATAATACAACATCCAAAATACTCCTACTAGGATAAATTTAAATATTAGGACTAGTACTTGCAAGCATTGAGAGGTTTAGATCTACATGACCCAAGAAAAAATCAACTTTAGATGCTTGAAGATCAACTTTTGTTCATATGTTATGGCTTAATCTTAGATTTATTTTTAGAAGCAATTATACAAGGACCTTTGATGATCCTTGTTGGTGTTTTCCAATGCACCTAACGAATCTCTAAGGGATAGCCAATTCCTATAATCAAGGCCCTTACAATGAATGGCTAACTAACAAGATCTAGTGGAAAACTGAGATCTACACTTTAGGCTCTGTGGGACCAAGGAGGGTGTTCCTACTTGTGTGTATTTCAACACATATTTTCATAGATCAACTTCAATGAAGGATAATTATGCAAGAGGTACTATGAGAATGGCTTACCTCTAAGTAAACTACTACCCATTCACCAAAACAAAGACATTCCTCATGAAAATTTACACACATATGCCTTAGGATTAATTAATTTTAAAGTGAATTGGCATTCTGATTTTGAATTGGTCACTAGACAGATAATTTATTAACCCTTTATGTGAATATTTGAAACTAGACCAGTGTCTTGTTACATTGGGCATCAGAGTCATATATACAAAGATTAGTAATATAGAAATGATTTTAAAATATAATGAAATGGACTAATCTCATAGCAACTTTGCATTATGGAGCTCACCCTCTCTAATACATGACTACTTAGCAAATCCTTTGCAAATAACTGTAAATTCATAACCCCATTTGAGCATTTTAATTGATTACTTGAATCAAAGCAGAGACAGATACATACATTCAAACAAATGTTCAAAGATGAACGAAGGCATCATTAATATTCCATTCAAAATTCATACAAATTTACATAAGGAGAGCATATGTATTAGAATTATACGTTTCTTCCATGTATTAGTCATTTCTATAAATCTATTTAAGACATTTACATATGTTCTTTATAGCTCAAAACAAGATATATGCTCTATTCTTTATCTTTGTACACCTAATGTTCTACCCAGTTATGCACCCAACTCAAAACTTGATCAGATTTCCATCCACTGCAAATGAGCCTTGAATTCCCTTTTATAAGACAAGGGATCCAACAAGCTACCGGCTCAAATGCAATTTCAATACAAAAATTTCATTTCATGCTACATTTCAATTTCATTTCAAAAATCCCCACATGATAATTTTGTTAAGCACGGGAAAACCAAAATTAGCATAGCTACCATGAGGACGAAGATAAAGTGCTACCAAAATTTTCCTCCACCACCAAGCAAGTAATGAAATCAATACCCACACCACCATGAGGGCACATAGTCAACCCTCAACACCCCAAAATTGTGCCACGCACGCAAGAAGAAGAAACAACAACCCATAAACCATTTATCAACACAAAAATTTATTTCCCACCACCTTCATCTCACACACCAAAAGACCTTTTGCTAACAACACACACATCCTGGTAAACACAACTACTTTGAGTAACAACAAGGGTTGGGAATGAGACTTCAACCCCTTCCTCGAACTTACCTTCATCACAACAATGTCTCTCCTACTCAGAGTCCTAATAGCCAGAAGAGGGATAGAAAATACCTCTGCCTTGGGTGACAGAGCTCGACCCAAGGTCACTAGATACCATGGTAACTAGAATCAGTTTTCATCTCAATTTTTGATGGGTTGTCGGTAAGGTCAATAGGGTAATTATGTCAACCAAATGATCCGTAGCCATATCAAACCTTCTGTTGAGTTCTGCTAGAGGGCCCAAGAGATTCTTCTCTTTTTGTTTCTGCCTCCATCAAGCTCTCGGCCTGGTATTTTAATTGGTGGCCAAATTTGACAATCACCGGTGAATGTTCCTTCTCCCTCATATCCTTGGGCATGCTCTGTCTTGGGTCTCCATTGTGTGGATTTTGAGACAAGAACTGAGATGACCTTCATACTAGAATTGATGAGGAACCAAACTTGCTCATTTTGCAATCAAAAGAACACTCTCAACCTCTACTCTCTACACAACTTGAAGACTTGACAGTTTAATTACTATGAAAAAAATAGCAACTTATCACTTCTATTTATTGAGCAAGTTGATGTTATCGATTACCAATGCTAAATGGAAAAAACACATACATAAACTAGGCAATTTGTTGGCATGCATATTGTCACCATTTAATTCTCAAGTGCATGGAAATCTATAGATTGCACTTCATGATTGCTAGCAATTAAGTCTCCACACGAACAAATATTAATTTGATCACACCCACAAAGAGTATATCATTAATATCCTCTAGTTGTAGAGTGAAAATAGCTATCATGTGTCATTTCATGAACTTTGAAAATAGGTCGTCAATCTCATGCCTAGATGGTGAATCAAGTGGTTTGCATTGGGTTGACCGTCTTTGAATTCTAGCGGTGCTTTGCTAATGTGTCCTCGATTAATGGTGTTTATCCATCTCAGATGACAGTTTCTCTGTCAGCAGGCTCCACCCATCTCACTGACTAAATAGATTGGGCCATGTGTCAAGATCTTGCTAATCTCACTACTTTTAATGGGTGTTCACGATTGTATAAGGACACATGTCCTTATTTTTCCAACCCCGCGACCTTTAACCTACTGGAATTTAATGCCCATGAGCTGGTGGGGTATGAACCAAATTTCTTCCCACATACTTGAATCTTAAAACCTGCATGCAAGGCAATGTTAGAATTTAATAAAAGGTCTTGGTTACGCCAACTATGACATGACCTCTAAGGATGAATGACTTAAGCTCCAAGCCATCAGGGAAAATGAAGACCTAACTTAAGAAAAGGCTAAAGTCGATGGGACAATCGGTGACCAGTGCTTCTAACCAAAGGGGTCAATAAACCAACATGTAATGTGGCTTAAGAGATGACTTGGAGAACCAAAAATTGATACTTCAGGTCAACGTCCTATTAGAATATTTGATTATTTTCACAAGAGAAACCCTATTCACTCATGGGGATAGTGGTTTTAAAATATAGATTAAGCCCATGGGGAATGAGAAGATTCTTTAGAATATTAGACGCTCCATCAGTGGCTCATGCTTGGGGATGTATACCCCTAGTGGGTATAGTGAGAAACATAATCTTAGGTTGAAGTAGACCAGGGTAGAGGACCAAAACCAAGGAACTTGCCTGGACAAGGCAAGCAAACCCAACAGAAAGGAAGCAAACCAGACCAACATGTGTACACTATTTACAAAATATACATTGTGAATTATTTCTAGAAGGTGGAGGCCCAAGCTGCCCCCAAAAATTTAGGGACAATTCTTTCCTCTATCAAATACCTTGTCTTGTTTTACTTGCAATAAGTTCACATGAGTATTATGTAGTTCTAGGTTATTAGCATCATCATGATCAACACTACCTATGGTACTTGGAGTAACATTGCCGCACTTATCCCTCTCCATTATAGACTCATTGAATTGAACTGAGAAGGTAAATACCTCATACTCCACACTATCATGAGGTGTACAATCATATTTCACTTGCTTATCAAACTTAAAAACCTCATAAACACTCTAGCTCAAACCTAGCCAGTCTTCAGTGAATTCAGGAACAAAAATGTGATCAAGCCTAATGTCAAATTGCTTACCACAAGTGTTAACTTCATGAGATGAAAGAAGTTCCATGATTAAGTCCATCAGATAAGGAGTATCTGCAAAACTCCACTATAGCTTCATATTGTCTTGTATCATTCTCATGGTTACCTATATCTTTGGGCTGCTTCTTATATGGATGAAATAGTGCTACAATATTTACATACTCTACAAAATAATCAAGTAATTCTTTCTCCTCAACACAAGACACTATTTTCTGAGTATCCATGCAATCATCATGTGGAACATGAATAACTAACATATCAGTTATATTTTCAAGTATACAACTCACCATCATAGGAAAGTCAATGCAATCATTTGCATCCTTTTGGATGTCCACACTGTATCCAGAGTTGAAATCATATTTATGAGCTTATGTATAATTCAATTTATCGTCACATTCAGGTTCCAGGGAATATAAAAAATATTTTTCAAGCAAAATTTTCTCCATCATATGTTGGTAGATAGATTCATTTATGTCCACATCCCCACACCCTCCATGTAGTTGAGGAATCAACAAGTTAGAGGTAACATCTTCAGAGGAAAAATTTCCAACACTAGTATCACTTTGATCTTTATCTAAACCATCTACAACACATCCACTAGTAGCACTTGTCAAATACTCATCAGAGGTATCCTCAAAAAGAGGATTGCTTCTACACCCATAGGGATGATCAATTGTAACTTCATTGTCTAGGGCACATTCATCAAATAAAAGATTTTTCCATACATTAATTGGATGCATCTCATCATCTCTAATGTCAGGATCCCAACAACTCTAATTATCAGTGTACTCAAAATCAGTGTAGTCATTTGAAGAACAAAGAGAGACAATCTCTACATCCTCCTCATCATTTGTGTTTGCAACAATTGACCCACATTTAGAAAATTCTTCATGTGAGGAGAATTGCTCACTGCCTATGAAACCTACACCTTCAAGTCTATTAACTTGCACCCTACTTGAAGCAAGGGACTCTATGTCCACTTCATATGAAGAATCAAACTCAATTGTGGATTGCCGAAATTCAATCTCTTCACTTTGATTCCTCATTTGTGTCACATCATTGAAGCCAGGTGTATTCCCTTCATTGAGTGGTGCATGATAGGTGCTAACTGGATCAATTTTTGAGGTTTCACCTTGCACTTCTTGTGTTTTCTCACAAATTATGACATCCCAAGGAAGGTAATTAGTCACTACCTCCTTTTCACATTCTATATCTTCATCCTCTTCACTACTGCATGCTCCCATCTCTAGGATGCTAGTGAAATGGAAACACTCAACAATCAATTGTTTTGACTATGATGCTTCTCTTTGATCTGACAATATTAGCCTTTGATCTTCTTCAACATGGAAATTACCACCCACATTATGAGAAACAGATAAGAGCATATGACCATGTTCCATATTTTCCACAATATTTATCCAATCTACTACTTGATCAAGGCTATGAGGCTTCTGATCCTCAGCCCATTGGCTTGATCCTGATGTGTATGCTTCACAAAAAAAATTAATGCACATTAGGTCACTAGGTCTAAAAATCTTGGGTATCTCCATCAGGGCATCCAAAAATCTTGAAAATAAGTCATATGGTGACTCATTTGCACGTCTCCTTATTTCATGTAGCTTCATGATAGAAAAAATTATATCAGACCTTCCCATCCTTGGTTGATGTGAAGTTGATGCTTGCTCACATTCTGTATTTCTTAGGAGTAAATTTGTTACGACATCTATAAGCTCCCTTTCATGGAAAACCCTTTTACCTTCCAATCTACCAGGTTCAATAGTTTGGACACTACTAGAACTACTACTGGAAATTACGATTCCTCTCATGATTGAGTACTTCAAATTGTTCTCAATGTTCATGGCCTCTTGATAGGCTTGTTGTAAGGTTGTAGGCTCTTTGTCTCTAATAAAAAATCTCATCTTATTATCAAATGCACCTAGATATACAACCAAACATTTTGCATCATTTGGTCTTATTTTCTCAGGGATCTCCCTTATGGCCTTACTAAATCTAAGGTTAAAAGTTGGGACCAATTCCCCTATATCCTTAGAGATTTACATGAACTTCTTTCTTGCAACACTTGGGTTTATCCTTTCACTAAATTGGTTCATGAAGGCTGCCTTAAGTTCTATGTGAACCAAGATCCTAATACCTACAAGAGACAACAAACAAACACATTAGGGGATTGAAATGCAAGTTAGAATCTAAGTTCCCCATGAAATCCATTCACAAATCTTAAATTAGGAAAAGAGATGGAGAACACAATAAGAAAGTAATAAAAGCTCAATTCAATCCTAATTAAACAAGAAAACTCTTGATCCCATGGGGGAATTGGTGCCAATTTGATGTGAAAAGTGGCCCTTTCCCAACTCCAATGATGCAATGTTGATTGGTGATGAAGAGTGATCCACTTTGTTGAAAATTCAAGTGTGCTCCAAGATGAAAAACCTACATGACCTGGCTAACATTTGATATGAAATGGATAAAATTAGCTCTCAATGGGGAGAGAGTAACTTTGCTCAAATTGTGGATGATTGTGGATAATCAAATGAGGAGAGAATCCTCTTATTTATAAAATGATAGGATGGAGAAATTCCCAAAATGAAGCAATGTGGGACTAACATTCAACCAATGGCAAGGTGCCACTTGTGAAGAGATGGATGGATGGAGGATGTGCACATTTTGATGAATGTGCCCATAAATGCATTTAGGTGGAATTTGAAATTAGTGAAATGACATGTAAGAGGGAAAAGGAATGTCTTAAGTGCCATTGGGCTCAATGCAAAGATGAAATAAATTTCTTGTTGGAAAGACAAATTCCACTTGGATTTGAATTCAAATTTGAGAGAATATTCCTCCATTATGCCATGTTGAGAGAAAATAGAGATTTAATAAATGAATTAAATCTATTTTCATGTGCAAGTGGGAAAAGCTAGAGGATGGGACATGAATTAGGATTAAACTAATCAAGGGTCAATTAATTTAATGAGGGATTAAGAGATGTGAAAATTTTGATTTAGATGTATGGGTTTATTTAAATCAAAGATGTGAAAAATGTGATTTTAGACTTAGTTAAATAAATATTTTCATTTATTTAACTAAAATGGATGGTTGGTTAGCTTAAATTAAACAAGGTTTAATTTATTTAATTTAATAGATAGACCTTAGAGATTTAATCAAATAAAGAGAATTATTTAATTACATATTGACATAGGGTTAATTAGATCAGGTAAATTGATTTAATTAACAAGAGAGAAAGACTTAATTAGATAAAATGATTTATTTAACTAAGAGAGGAAAACTGATGAATTTAATCAAATAAAGGTATTCAATTAAATGGTTAGACTAAGAGATGATTTAGGATGAAATGGTGTTAATAATTAGGATCAAGTATGTCAATATATTTTCCATGTCTACATTTTTCCCCTCTTTGAAGCAATGTACTTGCTGCGTTGGTTCAAAAAATAAACTATCTTGATCAAAATTCAAAAATTGTTTGATTTTTTTGGATGCCCCACTACTGCCCTAACGAATGAAGAATTACACTGGTATACTGCCCTATTGAGAGATTGAGCGAAATGTTCAATTTGAGGGTGATCTCACGAAAAAGAGGTTCAAGATTAGTTTAGTTCGAATGCTTGATGTAGAAAAATTTGATGATGTAAACAATTAATTGACCATGGGTAGCTTCATGTCTATTTTGATTTATTACACACACTTGATCCCAATTTGTACCATGATAGTTACATTATTGATGATATAAATGAGATGATTATGATGTTTATATGTAATGGATGATATGATTATGCATGGATGGTATGGATGCACATGATATGATATGATGATGGTTTTGTGATTATGCAAATGGATGATAAATGTATGGTTTATGAGATGCTTAGAATAACCAATTTATATTATGCAATGATGAAAGTAATGCATGTGAGATGATCAATGTTTCTTATATGATATGATATGATATGCAGTATGTTGATGGTTTATGGATGTAGGGTAGATGCATTAGCGATGATTTATGATTAACTATCATGGTACCATGTTAGCGTGAAAAGCAAGAGATAGAAGAAAACAAGAGATTCCAACAAGACATGAGATGATGATGATGATGATGATGATTACTTGTCAAGGATTTGGGATTTTCAAAGGGCCAATTACCTTATATTTGATAACAAACATAAGCACAATGCATCAAAGTATAAAGAACTAGGATGGTGTTGCACTTAGTGTGATGGACTTTGACTCAACAATTACATAGGAGTACTCCTGTTCACACCTGACATATGAAACCTCATTTAAAATGCAGTTCAGATATTTCAAACATCTCAGACCAAAACATAGGAAGGCAAGCCTTACCATGTAGTCAACAAGATACCTAAAACATCCTCCCTACATCTAAACAAAGCACGTATGACCAAGGTTATATTACAAGAACATACAACAAGCACAACAAACAAAAGATAATGATCAATGCCCCATTCCTTTCACTCTAAATCATTCTGATTAGAAATATTTGAGAGGTCATTGGAATGAGCACAATAAGATAAATCAAAAGAAAAGATCAAGCACACAAACAAGTCAATTTTCTTCATACCTCTAGCCAAGGGGATGTGTTTTGTTTAGGATAAGAATCCAAAGTGATATCCAAAATGATGCCCATTGTCAGAATGATATATCCTAGGAAATGCATTGTATAGGATGATGATGGGTTGACAAGTTGTTTGATAGGCTTTTGATATAAGGTTGATTGACATGCTTGAAAATGATTAGGATTTTGATTTTGCGTTTAAAAGTTTGAATTTTTCTTTTGGTTTTATGTTTGAATCTTTCTTTTGTTGATTGTTGTGGTTGTTTCTATTTGTATTGCCAAAGGATGAAGGTGACTATTGTTTTATTATGGATGATATTATTGTGGGTGAAAGTGAAATGGGACAGATGAATTTTTTCAAATATTTGGATTTTTTTGATCTTTTCGAAATGTTTTGAGGCTATTTTTTGGTGCTTTTGGGTTATTTGAATGTTTTTGGATTTTGTGTGATTTTATGAATGTTTATGGATTTTGTGTAATTTTGTGAATGTTTTTGGATTTTGTGTTTTCTGAGATTTTATGAATGTTTTTGGTTTTCCAATTTTCCAATGATTTTGGGGTTTTCTGAGATTTTATGAATGTTTTTATTTCCCAATTTTCCAATGTTTTTGTGTTTTCTGAGATTTTATGAATGTCTTAGATTTTGTGTCTCGGGGGCTAATCAAAGATTAGCCTTGCCTATGTTTAAGCTCAGAGATGATGTAGTTCGGATATGATGTTTTTGACGTTTTCCTAACTTTATGAGTTTTTTTCAATTTTGATATGTTTTGAATGTTTTTTTCGATTTTCTTGGTTTTTTGAATATTTTTGAATTTTGATATGATTTGGATGTTTGTTGGATTTTTTGCATGATTTTGATGATTTGGATATGAATATGTTATATGATATCAGTGCTTTTATTGGGATTTTTTTGAAGACCAAGCTAGGGTTGATTGATCGTATCAATGGATTGATGATGATAACATTGTTGAGGATACACAACAATGCAAGGATAGTGTTAAGAAACACAAGGATTAGGATGGATATCCCAAGATGATGAGAGATTGATGATGATAACATTGTTGAGGATACACAACAATGCAAGGATTCTATTAAGCAACACAAGGATTGGGAAGGATATCCCAAGATGATGGATTGATTGGATTTTATTGATAAGGATTTTGAAGCTTGATTTGGAACCAAATTTTCTTTTCAATGATTTGAAGTGACGTTGAAGTACCGATTAGATGCAACTGATATTGATTGTTTGGATTGATTTTTGATGAAAGATGAAGCTTGATAAGGAACATGTTCTTGTCAAAATATGCCATGGGCTAGTGAATTGTATTTTTTCTCACAAGTGTTTGGCACAATTTGATTTTATGTTTGCCAATGTTCGGATCACCACATAATTTGGAGGATATAGATCAAGATTTATTCCTGAAGCAAGATGTAAATATCTACCCCCAGTATCTAGAAATGTATGGAATGTCATGAATGGATGGATATGGTAAGCACACAAAGGATGACAAGGATTATCTTGCGATAAGATATGGTGTTCAGATAAAAAATTCTCATTTGGATAATGTTTCATGGCTTAGATAATGTTGGATAGGATAGGTTCAATGAAAATGACCCATGTCAAGATGTTTATCATAAACAAGTGTAAAGTGTGTACCAAACTTTGTCAAGATCAAGATAACTTGGACTATGGATGCATAATGGATGAAGATGGATTGGAATGTTGGATTTATTATGGATGGGATGAGATGCTTCCACCTGAACTGGCACATGTAGATGCTTGATTCTACACATGGTGCTTTTTTTCTAGGTTTTCATCATGGTACCTACCCAAAGCACCACCATAGTGGTTTTCACTAGAGGATGATTTTTTTCTTTACTGTTTTTCATCCTTTATTTATTTATTTATTTTTTTAATATTTTTGGATTTTTTTGAGCTTTTTTGAAAGATTTTAAACTCATGCTGAACCATCGAGTGGTGTCAATGTAGATTCTTCTTTCATAATGTGCTATTGATATCATGCTTGAAGAAGTTGCTTTGCCAAGATACGTGCACTTGAATACAACTTTTGGGATTCTTGATCTACTTTGTTGATATCGAAGTTAACTTTTTCTTTGTGCGCATATCACAATAGAGTTCCTTTTGAATCCTTATGATGAAGGGTGGCTACCAATACATGGTCAATGTGAGAATTGAATATTATGCATGGAGGTGTGGATGGACTGTGTTTAGGAATAGAAGATGGATTGGTTGACAACTTGGAACCTTTGACTCTCCAAACTTGGGAAGATGAGCAATGATGGGTGGATACAAAAGTATATGTGGAATTAGGACCAACTGCATAATATAATTTGTATGTCACTTGAGAAGCCTTCTTTTTCTTTTATGGACATCTTTGATGGATACTTTTCCCTTTTTTATTTTTCTCCATAGTTTCTTTGACTAATGGAGTTTAATAGGGATAATATTTCTTTGTATTCTTTGGTATCCATATGTATTTGATTTGTCCTCCATGCTTCTTAGCTTTTTTTACTTTGATAATTTTCTTTGTGCTTTGATTCAAATCTTCCTTTTGATGTTGGTACCAATTCATGGATGGGGTGATGGGTGGATGAAGATTCATGACGTGGTTGTTTGTAGTATTGGCATTGGTTTAATCATAAGGATTCTTAGTGCTCCCTATGTTCACATTTTCTTGAGACAAAGTTGCCCCTAGTATGGTGGTAGTAGCACATTCATTCCTTGATTCTGCTTGTTTTAAAATGTCTTGTTCAGTAAGCCTTCTTTGATAAATGTCTATTGTAGATGACATTATTTCAATTTGTTGCTCTGCTGACTCTGAAATACCATGTTTTGTCTGACCCATTTTTTTGAGTGGATAATGTTGGATATCTTCATACATGATGTACTCAGTTTGAATTTGGGATATATCTAATCCTGATGTTGACAACTCAATTTGACTATAGGAATTAATAACTTTCTCTTTTTATGTAATAATGTCAGAAGTAAAGGGATCCTGTTCTGAATGAAGATCATTTACGTGTCCATCCATAGAAAGCATCTCATGGGTAGATGGAAGACAATCTATCGTTGGACTCCAGTAAGTAGAAAAGCAACAAGAAAGAGGATGCGAAGCCTTATTGCTCACACTATAAGAAGCAAGGGCACGCAGATGCGAAGTGTTGGAAATTACATCCTGATCAGAAGCCTAAGTGGTTCAAGGATCGAAAGGGTAAGCAAAAGTCCATAGCTGTTGTGCAAGACCTTGGTATGGAATCTGGTGATGAATCAAAGATTTCAATTGTGGGTTTGAAAGGTAAAGCTTTTGTCGGTAATGAATCTGTCACTGATGTTTCATGTGCTTCTACTTCAAAAAGTTTTGTTGTTCCTGAAGATAGCAAAAGATCTGAGTTGTTTCATATAAGGGTGATTTCTTAGAACACTAAGATTGATACACTGATAGATAGTGGATCCCAAGTTAATCTAATTTCAGAAGAAGTTGTTAAACAGTTGGGATTGAAAACAAAGCCACATAAAAACCCTTATCCATTAGGTTGGGTGTGCAATGATAACAAATTTTGAGTAACTAAGAAATGCAATTTAAGATTTGCAATAACATCTAAGTTTATAGATGAGGTTGAATTTGATTTGGTTCCACTTGATATCTATGGGATTGTGTTGGGTAGCCCATACTTGTATGAAAGCAATCTTCTATAGGGAACATAGTTAGTATCACTTGTTTAAGGAACGAATTGAATACATTGTGCATTCTCATCCAATTAAGACCAGTAAGTCTTTTGTGACAATGAGACATTTGAAAAGGGTAGTTAATGCAGGCAATAATTTGGCACTTACATCTGTACCACAAGAAGTGTCATTGCATAAGAGCATGTCTAATTCTAAGGTTGTTCCAGTTATGAAAGACAAGCATGAAATTGGTACATTCTTTTTCTCCTCTGCAAATTCAATTTTGTTATTCAACCTTCTATTTTTCAGCAGTGTATGGTTGGTAGCAGCAACATTGGATGTGGATGTGTATATGACTAATGCACTTAACAATATTGGTGTAGTTTTGGTTATTGTTATGATGAGTCAGGTGTTCAGAATTACAGCAAGAAGGACAGATGATACTGGGCAAGTGGGGCGACATTTCCCTAGCTCAAATTGTACATAAAATAGACCTTTTGGAGGTCCAAAAGCTTCTCAATAGGGGAGGAATGATCTAGGTGGATCCTGGAAAACCTAAAAAATTTCACAATCTTAGAATCTCACAAAACTAGCATCATCACACAGAGCTCGCTGACATGGTCCCGATGCAACTTGAACGGCCTCAAAAGGAGTTTGTATGCAGAAGTTATGCGCAGTCAAAGTTCCAGTCAAACAGGTGAATTAGGCATTCTAAAAGGTAGAAAATTGATTGTCTCAAAATGAGAAAAAAATGACACCAAGTTGTAGAGCTCGTCGCGCTGATTTTGGAACTATATTCAGTTTCAAAAATACAGTTCGTATGAGCAAAATAGAGCCGGTCAAAGTTTGCAGACAAAAAGAGTTGACTAGTCAAAATGATGACATCATCATGACGTTAGCATGGTGTTGTGGCAAGTGGTGATGTGGCAAGAGTATATGACATGGCATAAATATGGATTAAACCATATTTGTTAAAGAAAAAAAATATATAAAGTGGGCACCACCTATTAAAGTGGGATGCCACCTAAGGAATAGGGGGTATCCCACCTTATATGGGAAGTCTCCCTTGTCTAAAGGGGGAAAACTTAAAAGGAGGAGAGGATGGTGGGATCACCACCCACCATTTTCTCTAAAAGATTTAATTGCTTTTTCAAAGCCTTAGAATAAGGCTAAATCCCTTTTTCCTATAGGCCCAAATTATCCCATATTTTTAGAGGCCTAGAATATTTTCCTTTACACAGAAATATTAGGAATAGTATTCCTAAATTAAAGGGTCAAATAAAACTTTACATAAAATATTCCCTAAATAATAGAGAATAAATCCATTCATAACCATTCAAATGGAAAGAGAGTTATTTTGAGGGGATATTATCCTTCCGAAAATTATTAAAGGAGGATATTATTGATTTTTTTTCTTGTAATAGGAGATATGGGTATATTTGCAAATAATATGGTTTTATCCCATATTATTAAATAAATTTGTATAAAAGGGGGAGAGTTTTGGCTTGAAAATAAGAAAGTCTACTTGGAGAAATAATTCCTTTGTGAGAGTTGAATTCTTTTTGAGAGGAAGAATTGCAAGGTGTTGTTATACACCAAAATTGTAAAAGTGAGAGAGATTGTGAGGAATTTTGTGCAGGTTTTTTGAAGCTTGAATATTGTAAGAAGGCATCTTCAGGTGCTTGGCAATATTAATAAAAGTGGTCCAACATTGAGAAGCGGACCTAGAGACGTAGTCCTAATTGGACGAACTCCATTATCAACTTGCGTCTGATTCTTCTATCTTCTGTCTTATTATTCTTCTATCTCTTGTATTACATTCTCTCTTATTTTCTTTCCAATATTTTCAATTTGGCATTTAAGTTCTAATTACAACATTTTAGTAATTAGTTAATTTCATTCAGTTCTGTAAAGGATTAAATGAACTTAGTCGTTAATTTTAATGGTTAAAAAGCATAATCACACAATTCTGTATTAGATCAAGAAATTATTGTAATTAGGATTAATTTGCAAGTTATTTTGTAAACCTCTAATTACGGATCATGTACCTTGGTGTACAAGATTCTATGATGGGGGGGCAACATTGCTAGATTCTAATCTTTTCTTTACCTAGTCCTTCTTCATTTTAGTAAGTTCACCTTCTAGTTTCTAATCTGAATGATTCTTCATGAATGACCTGGTGTTCTTCATTCCACGTGCTTGTGCAAAAGATCCTTCAAATTATATTAAATTTTCAAAATAAGACAAACACTGGTGCAAAGACTTCAGAGTTGCCACCCAATTATCTTGGGAATACAAAATATCCAGAGATACTTGGTAGAATTCAAAATACCTTTGGAACCTTATAATGGCAACGTATAACTGTGCTTCACTAAATGACTCAAAACACTTTGAAAACAAAAGAAATGGACAAACCAAACACAGAACCACGGGCTCAATTTGCAAATAGCATAAATATTACGAAAACCCTATGCAAAATAGATAACTGACACACTAATTGGAAATATTGCAATTAGTTCCCCAGTAGAGTCACCATTTTGTTGGCTATTTTTACTGTAACCAGGTTGGTCTTCTAATCTACCTATGGAATTGCTAATTCCAATCAAGGGCAGCTCGAAGGACCTAGACCAACTGATGAGGATTTTAAAGACTTGCTACACTTTGGGCTCTCAAAGACCCGATAGGGTGATCCCTTAATGCATTTACAACCTCTGTACCATTATCATAAACAACATTAACAACAATAGATAATCTCATTTAATAGCTCAACATAATAGGATAATATCGAATAGAATTGGATGTTCATCAATAATATCAACTATTTGGAGCATGAGATAACTACAACACATTTCACAGTATAAAATAGTCATTGATTTTCAATTTGTAGCAAGATCTAGGTAAAGACAAACAAATACTGAACCATAAGAATTAGTAAAACTCATATCAGTGCCATATCTCCATTCGGGGAGTCAAATTCATAAGAATTTAAGGGCTTATGATAAATTTAACACATAACATATAAGATCCTTGAGAACATTGCCTTAAAATCTGCTCAACATGTATTCTAACCCAATACTACTTATCAAATCCTCATATAGAACATATCGACCTACAATCCCCATTCAAGCATTTTAATTAATTCCTTGAATTAAAGCTAAAATATGAATCATACACACCACAACAAAGAGAAGAACAAGATAACCCTTGATCATCTTATTCAAAATTCAAATATGCATGTACAATGGAGAGACATGAGTTTGAATTAATCATTTCAATTCAAATGCTAGTAGTTTCATAAAACATCAAATCCTCATGAATTCAAAACCTACTACAGAATGACTCAAAACCTAAATTTCATTTTCCCTAAAACCATCAAACTTTACAATTTGCTTTGCACGTCACCTAGACTCGACCAAAAAATATCTCACTTTCTAACCCATACTTCTAGCCTTGAAATCCTTCTTATAGAATAGAAGGAGCAAAAAAGCATCAGGCCAGAAAACACACGCACCACCAACCAATTGGACCACTTTGTGACATTCCAAAAACTTGTTACAACCACAATTTCCCTGGATAATCCTTTTGTTCATTGTATCTGCTGAAAAATGGTTGATGCAGTAACAAAACTTCAAGAATTTTGTGCCAAGACTGTCACCAAAAACAAACTAGAATCTGTTGTAACTGCAACAACTAATTTATCATTCGTTAACAACCTACTCCTTTTCACTCATTCTCAGTTAAATATACATTTCCCCACTTTTGGTATTCCTCATCAGTAGGCCAATCAAAATATATTACCTCATTCACCTTGACACTATCAGGTGTATACTTAACAACCACCTGATTCGCTTCTCTTTCAAAAGACTCTAGATCTGAACTGGTGCTAATGATTTTATCCATACAACTCACCAATAAATCATAATTTGAGTCATCACAAATTAATCTAATTTGATCATTGATGACTTCATTTTCTTGATCCTGCCATTGTTAGAGTGACCTTATATTTCCCTGCTCATTAATTATATTAGGTAATAATGTGTCACTCCAATCATCAAAATTCTTCACCAACTCTTTGATCTTCCTACTCAAATCATTTGGTAAGGTCTGAAAACCTTGCAATGACTTAACTAACACCTGAAGGCCTTAATGATTTGGGCCTATTATTTATATCAAACCTCGATGCTTTATACATTATATCTAGATCATTGGCCCTAGGGATCCAATTTTCAATTAATTGTACTACTACCTCCTAATCCCTATCAATATTCTTTATTTCACTCAATAATAAAGAATATAAATAATACAAAGATGATAACCTGTCATCAAATTTCTCATTTAAGTGCCTCAATACAACATTTACAACCTCCCTTTGCTTTAAAAATACTCCCTCCTCACTCACCTTCAAGGATGCTCGTAACTCTACAATTTTGTACATTAGCTACTTCTTTGAAGGATCAATAGAGTATTCCATTTCTTCATCAACTAGCTCTAAAGTAGGGCTGAGGGAAGGAGTTTGGCTAGGGGACCCTGGTGTAGAAACAATAGGAGAAGCAAGAGGCACTGACCTTGATGTGGAAGGAAACGTTCTAATCCCTAGAGCACTTGATGTCTCCCCAATCTGTTTGTTCTTTAACCTATCAACCTTATTCTACAACTCAACATTCCTTTGCTGCATCTTGCTATATATTCCTCAATTATTCATGACATTGTACTTCTCCATTAGGCTTTTCTTTTGAGCCTCCTCTCTTTCAGTAGTCTTTTGGGCCAATTTGGCCACATTTACAGTCAAATTAGTAGCCTTTGTGGTTGAGGTCTCTAAAGCTCTCTTTATTATCAACCCTCCTCTTAAATTTGGGTTAATATTAGTAACATTCGACTTTATCCCTTGAGGGGCCACAACCAAAATTGCTAAGGTCTCATACTCTTCATTGAAGGAAAAATCTTGTAATGCTACCTTGACCTCTTCTTCAAAATCTTGTAAGGGGTGTTTGGACTTCAGAATAGCTTTAAAAGCTATAGCATCTACAATGTCCCACTCAAGCAAGATCAAGAAACCAACTTGATTTACTCATCTATAAACTCCTTACATGGTTCCATTCTTGCATCTTGCACACATTTTCCTTTCATATCCAGATAAGAGAGAACCAATTCAATTGGCCTAGTAGGGGAAGCCATACCCATCTACATGTCCTGGATAGTGACAACAATCTCACCCACCAAATCCTCTTGTGATTGTTCAATTATTTTCCTTTTAGGGCTTGGCTCTGATGGTGGCAGTGAGGGACTATTTTTGGGTGATGCTTCCAAATCAATAATTTTGATTGCTCTAGGCACTTTGAGCTTTGGACCTTTTTGAGTAGGCAATTTCATTATTTTTTTTCCTTTTCTATCCTCTTCTTCCTCATCACTACTATCATTTTTCTTCCTTCTATAAATAGGCCATCTCTATGTAGGTTGCTAAGCTGGCCTCACTTCAATTGTCCTGGCATCTTGCTCCTATATGCCCAAGTCCGACTCCAAATTTACCTTCTTGGTCATCAGGGTGCCCATGATTTCTTTAAATTTTCCCATCAAGAAGTCAATCTTCTTATGATATGGACTGAATTCCATCAATGGAACATACTTTGGATCCACCTTATGCACAATAGCCAACAAATTGTCATAGGCTACCCATTTATCCTTGTTCAACTCCTACCTATTTAGGTCAAATTCATTCCTAATCAAGTATTCAAGGAAGTTAAACTCATGTACAAACTTTCCACCTTTTAATCTTTTTTTGAAAAGAGCAAAGAAGCCCTCAGGATCATGATGTTGCTTGGGACCACAACTCAAATGGTATTCTTCAAAAAAAATCCCAAAGTGTACCCAGCCTCCCTTCGAAAAGGAAAAATCTGATACCACAGTATAATCCAGGAATAAAGTTCCCTTACTTTCCCAATAAGGTTGCCCTCATGGATACAACCAATCGACCACATAACTTATGCAAATCCCACTCTTGGTGGCACATTGTATGGAAATATGTGAGGTGTCCCATGAAAACCATACACCCTCAAGATAGTGATGATTGGGTATGGAATAATATCACACATGTTATGGAAAATCTTCAATTTTGGCTTCCTCCCCTTTGGTCTGAGGAAATCATGCAACTCCTCTGGAATCCTAGGTATATTTACCATAATCCTAGCTGTCAATTTGGAAGCAAAACAATTGTCAAAAAGCACATAACTGGAATTTTCCCTATTACATGATAAATCTGCAATCCACACTTGCACTAGTAATATTTCTTCATTAACCCACTGCCTTAACTCCATCTTCTCAGAGAAGAATTCAACATTCCTATACAAGAACATTTACATTAACATAGAATACCAAAAGAATGGAGTGCCTCTATCATTTTTCTACAACTTCAACAACCCTTCATGTATCTTTTGGCCAACCAAGAAGCAAAATCATAAATCACTGAGAAATTAGGGTGTTGTATTTGCGCCAACATGAACATGTAAGCAATAGGCATCACTGTGTTAGCATTAAAACCCAAAATCTAGCATAATGAGTAAAAGGTGGCCAAGAAATGATTTGCAAAGTAGTTCAGTCTGAAAGGTTCTTGATCATTAGGGCTAATATAGAATTTTGAACCCCTTACCCTAGCCAAATGAGGTGGGAGAAACTTATATCTAAAGAGTGATTTTAACCTCCCATATTCCTGTTTCACCTCCTCAAGATTAATAGGAACCAAGAACATACTAGGCTCACTCAAATAAAAAACTTGTCAGAATTCCTCTTTGTTGATGCTCAATAGAACCTCTCCATAATTATCTCGAATCACCCGTGTGACAGGGTCATATCATGCAGCCACTACCCTAAGAAAATCTATATGAGGGAACACATTTGGTACCACTAGCTTCCCCATATCGTACATCCAATCATTAGAAATGGGTTAAGAAAAATTCCTCTGTCCAAACCACAATCTGAACATCTCTAGACCTTTAAGAGGAACCCTAGAATCATCTATGTTGGAACAATTATACACTAATCCCTCCCCTAAAGTTTTTCCTTGCATCAAAACCAACCCCTTCTTCCTATCATTCGTTGACAATGACAATTGATCTAAGAAATCATCATATAGGTTTCTACTTAAGTAATCAATCTGGCTAGAGTGCTGCTTTGTCACTACCATTTTGAGTAAACTAGGGCTCTCTTGCAATTTTAAATTTCAAAAAAACTAGGGCTAAATAGAAAATATGGAACTACAAAATAGAACTTTGCAATTTCCTACAATTCAAAAACCTATAGCCCTAAAACAATTTTCAAAAAACCCTGTGACAAGCACACATCAAATTTCCCCCAAATTCGAATCGAGAATAACCATGAGATACATAAATCAACTCACAGCTTTGTACTAGCAGAAATCCAAATCTTTGCTGTAATAACTTGTAACTTCGTCCTTGACCTTGAGACTAGTCCGAAAAGATCTTTGAATTCTTTATGACACCAAAAGCAGAAGAATAGTTGCATTTATTTCTATCAAACTATGGCAATAGATGTCATGTCCGCCATTAAAGCTTACTCACGCATTGTGCCCATGAATCCAATTGCATTTGATGCAGATATAAATACTAGCCGTTGATCCTTCACCTTGGTTAGATCATCAAATGACTACCTAAACAAAGAAAACTAACACAATATCCATCATGGCAATACGAGGCCCGCCATACTACACATTGCCAAGGAAATGCATGTGGCGTTTTCCTGTGATATTGCAATTACTAAAGCCCTCACAACTTCTGATCACGTGATGGTGAGAAACCATGGATCTCAACCATTGGAAATCCAATTCATCCAACATAGTTGCCAACTTTATCATTAACCATTGAGCGCCTTTCCTTCTAAGATTATAACATCTATGTTGATTTGAAATGCTTGCATCTCATAACTGCTTTAGTAACTCGCTACATAATCTACAAAATGATGATTGATCTATGATCACGCAAACTTTTCCCTCTATAAAATAAAAACATTTATTAAAGGAATAAGGGGACATCACTAGGCCGACGACAAACAATGGCATAAGTTTTTTTAATGAGGGAACACAGGACCAACCAAGAATTAGGAAAAATAAAGTCAGGTGAAGGAAATAAAACAATAAAAACAAAAGGGGGCCCATCCTAGATGAAGCGATGGGGCCTAAGTCATTTAAAAACCTTCCCCAAAAGTAACAGCCAAATAGATCCCACCCAAGGCATAAGATGAACACTAGGGTTTTACATGAAGACAAAGGTAAAACCCCAACCTTAGGCTTTTCCCAAACACCATAGATGACTAGAGACATAAGGCAGGATCAAAATAGAACACAGAGAAAAAAAATTTGAAGTTCCATCAAAGCTCACCCTCTCTAATACATGACTACTTAGCAAATCGTTTGTAAATAACTGCAAATTCATGACCTCATATAAGCATTTTAATTGATTACTTGAATCAAAGAAGAAATAGAGACATACATTCAAATAAATGTTTGAAGATGAACGAAGGAATCATTTATATTCCATTCAAAATTCACACAAATTTACATAAGGAGAGCATATGTATCAAAATTATATGTTTCTTCCATGCATCAATCATTTCTATAAAACTATTTAAGACATTTACATATGTTCTTCAGAGCTCAAAACAAGAGATATGCTCTATTCATTATCTTTCTACACCTAACGTTCTACCCAAATATGCACCTGACTCAAAACTTGATCAGAATTCCATCCCCTACAAATGAGCCTTGAATTCCCTTTTATAAGACAAGGCACCCAACAAGCTATTGGCTCAAATGCAATTTTGATACAAAAATTTCATTTCAAAAATCCCCAGATGATAATTCTATTAAGCATGGGGAAAACTAAAATTACCATAGCCACCATGAGGAGGAAGATAAAGTTCCACCAAAATCTTCCTCCACCACTAAGCAAGCAATGAAACCAATACCCACACCTCCATGAGGGAACATAGTCAACCCTCAACACCCAAAAATTGTGCCACGCATGCAGGAAGAGAAAATGACAACCCATAAATCATTTATCAACACAAAAATTTATTGCCCACCACCTTCATCTCACACACCCCGATACACACGGCCGCTCCGAGTAATAGCAAGGGTTGTAGATGAGACTTCAACCCCTTCCTTGACCTTACCTTCATTCATCACAACATCTCTCCCACTCAGATTCCTAATAGCTAGAGGAGGGATAGACAATACCTCTGCCTCAAGTGATAGAGCTCAGCCCAAGGTCACCAAATACTGATGATAACTAGAATTAGTCTTCATCTCAGTTTTCGACGAGTTGTCAGTAAGGTCGATAAGGGAATTATGTTGACCAAATTAGTCACAACCATATTGAAGCTTCCGCTGAGTTCTACTAGAGGGCTTGATATCTTATTCTCTTTTTGTTTCTGCCTCCATCGAGCTCTCGACCTAGTCTTTCAATTGGTGGCTAAATCTGACAATCATTGGTGAATGTTCCTTCTCCTTGGTATCCTCATGAATGCTCTCTCTTGGGTCTCCATTGTGGAGCTTCTGAGACTAGAGCTTAGATGACCTTCATATTGGAATTGATGAGGAACCAGACTTGCTCATTTTGTAATCAAAAGCACACATTCTCAACCTCTACTCTCTACACAACTTGAAGACTCAACAATTTAATTGACATAGTGAAAATAGCAACTCATCACTTCTATTTATTGAGCAAGTTGATGTTATCGATTATCAATGCTAACTGGAAAAAACCACACATAAACTGGGAAATTCGCTGGCATGCATATTGTCACCATTTAATTCTCAAGTGCATGGAAATCTACAGATTGCACTTCATGATTGCCAGAAATTAAGTCTCCACATGCATAGAGACCAATTTGATCACACCCACAAAGAGTATATCATTAATATCCTTTGGTTGCAGAGTGAAAATGACTCTCACATGCCATTTCATCGACTTTGAAAATAGGCCATTGATCTCATGCCTAGATGGTGAATCAAGTGGCTTGCATTGGGTTGACCGTCTTTGAATTCTAGCGGTGCTTCACTAATGTGTCCTCGGCCAATGGTATTTATCCATCTTAGGTGATAGTTTCTCCATCAGTGGGCTCCACCCATCTCACTGACTGAATAGATCGGACCACATGTCGAGATCTCACTGATCTCGCTGCTTTTAACAAGGTTTCACTTTTTTCTAGCAAATTAGTGGGGAACAGTGGAGATAGTCCCTAATATTTGATCTCATTCATTTGTTTAATTGCTTCAAATGGTGGGCATAGTAGTGGAGATTGGGCCCCATGATCGTACAAGGACATGTGTCCTTATTTCACCAACCCCACAGCCTTTAACCTATTGGCATTTAATGCCCCCGAGCTAGTGGGGTACGACACAAATTCTTCCCACATCGTTAAATCTTAAAACCTGCATGCAAGGAAATGTTAGCATTTAATAAAAGGCCTTGGTTAGGCCAATGGTGACATGACTTTTAAGGATGAATGACTTAAGCTCCAAGCCATTGGGAAAAATGTAGACCTGACTTAATAAAAGGCTAAAGTTGATGGGACAATCGGTGACCAATGCTTCTAACCAAAGAGGTCGGTAAGCCAATGTGCAATGTGGCTTAAGAGATGACTTAAAGAACAAAAAATTGGTACTTCAGGTCAATGTGCTATTAAAAAATTTGAGTATTTTCACAAGAAAAACCCTACTCAGTCATGGGGACAAGGGTTTTAAAATACAGATTAAGCCCATGGGGAATGATAAAATTCTTCAAAATATTAGAAGCTCCATCAATCCCTAGGCATGAAGTGACATTTTGAACCTTGTGTAGTTCTCATATAGTAATCAGGGCCCAATATTGACTAGGTTATGGAGGATTTAATATTATTTACTCCAATTTAAAGGTGAAATTTTTATCCATTTCGAGAGAATAACTTAATACAATTATAAATGGATAAGTGGTTTAATTTTGTGAAAAACTAGACCCCTTCCTCCATACTTTTACATATTTTGTCACACACTCTCATATTACATTTCATATTCATTCTCATGACATGGCTACCATGACAAAATATCATTATCATTTTGAAATAGGTGATATTTTTTCTCATCTCTTATATTGGTAAACCCATAATAGTGATTCCCACTTGTGGGACATCAAAATTTTGGATGGGAAGGGGGAGGAAACTTGTGAAACACCTTTTCAAAGATGATTACATAACAACCTTCAAGGGAAGGTCCTTCAAGTTTAATATTTTAATATTATTTTAAAAACATGGAAGGGAAATTTGACTAAAGGCACCTTCTATTGAATACCTTTATGCACCTTTGTTCAAAGGTCCTTCAAGTTAACTCCCTTGGATTTCCCTTTTTATCTTAGTACTCATATTCTCATCAGAAAAAAAAAATTCAAAACTTGGGTTGGAGAAAAAATGGAGTCAATATGACAAGATAATTTGTAGGATTGTAGTCTTCAGAACAAGCTTTCCAATGAGTATAATTTTGAATATTTTTAATTTTATTATAATATTTATATTTCATTTTCTAGTGAACATAATTTTTTCACTAAACATTAAGGTCTATGTTTCGCACACATGGAAAAAAGTGAATTTAAAAAATCTATGAAAGAAATCTATGCACTAGATATTGATGTCCTTGTTTGAAGAGAAAAACTTTAATTGGGAAATATATGAAAATATTATACATAATAAAATAAACATATGCTTAATTTATAACTAATTTCACTTCAAAAATTAATAAAAAAAAATTCAAAAAAAAATCATGAAATAATATTTTGTTACAAACCTATGCTTTAGAATTTAGAATTTTATATTTTTGTAAAAAAAAATTATGTATTATGAAGAAAATATCATTTTTACAAATATTGTTAGCTATTAAAAAACATTAAAAAATATATATTAAAAAATAAAATAATGAATAATTTAGTGAAAGAAAACATCGTTCTTAACAAATAACAATTTAGTTTCTATGGGTGACATAATATATAAATCTGGTTTAAAATGTCAATTTCAATATCTCACTTTGACACATTGTTTCCATTCATTTACACATTTAAAACACACAACTCCTCTCTTATTCTATAATCTTAAATAAATAATTAGTAGTAATAAATTTCAATTTCATAGACTAGAAGATATAACAAATATGTATACATCTTCTAAAACAATTGCTTACTAAATTTTAACTTTTGACATATTTCAAAAATCAAACTCAGAGTACTTGCATCCTTGTAATTAGAAAAAGAAAACTTATATAATTAAAGAGTAGAATAAGACAATTGCATTGAGTGAATTTTGAAACCAAAATATTTGTATACTCATTTTGTTTACTTTGAGGGGTGTCCCTTATAAACAAGTACAACAAGAGGATTCTAGTGACTAGAGGTTCAAGAATCTACATATTCCTCTCCTTATTTATTACAACCTTGTCCAACAATTTACATCATTTTTTTAAGATGGGTAAATGCTTTTGAACCGAAGCTATCAACTGATGAGGTCATGAACGGGGGACCTCATCCCCAATATAAATTCTTAACAATTACACTCCAATGTGATTTGAATCTTGATTACAGTAATAACAACACAACAACTTAATAATCACACCATACCCCTATTAAGAAGATTTTCATGATTTAAATGGCTAAAATGATTAAAAAAAATATATGGTAACCATTTTATAAAAAGATTCAAAAACCACCAATCTAAAATCTTAATAATTCGCAACATAACTTTGTCTGCCCATCCAAAAGTGTTGATCACTTCCAATAATCATCTAACCTATAAAATCTGAAACCAAATTCCACCTTAAACAACTAAACAACTAATATGTTGCCTACCAAACCCTTATTTAAACTCAACCTTGTCTAGGACTGTTTATTTTATTTTTCATTACAACATAAATTTTATCCAATTCATATCGATACACAACCTAGGCAAATAAATTATCATAACAACTAAATTTAATTATATCATCAATTATTTTATTTAAGTCAACTAAAGCCAAAGACAAAACAAGACAAAAGACTTAGATTCGGATTTAAAAAGATTATACATTTAGTAAACGGCTTTGTCAATTAAAGGCAATGAATATTTAATATCATGTACGAAGTAATAGAGACAATAATAATATTTATTATTAAGTCAACGTACGATTTTAAGGGATTTAGGTTCATTGGTATATGTATTTTAAATATTCTAGTTTAAGAGATATTAAGACTTATTTTATTTTTATAAGAATTTTAATATAGTCTAAGCTTTTTGACCTATTAATTGTGTTTTTATTTAATGTACAAATTCAATATTTTATTGTTTATTTGATGTAATAATATTTTTTATTAGAAACAAGTTAATCAACTTATAATTTATAATTACTTAAATAAAAATATCTATTTATTTTTATATTTAATTATGTCAATTATAATTCTAACTTTGTATCATTTATTTTTTAAATAATGTTAATTATATTTTAACTTTATGTATTTGATAATGACATAAAAATCTATACATTGTTGTCACTATACAAAGCCACTCAAAATAACTATAAATTAATTATTAAATTATTTTAAGGAAAAAAATCATTTTTCTTATTATTATTTTAGATAAAAGAAAAAAGTATGAATATTATATATATTATAAAAGTTAAGAGTCACATGTGTATAACAAAAATGTTTTACAAAAAATTTAAACCTAAGGATAAAATACTTTCATAGTGGAGATCCCATTCTATTATACAACAAGTTCAAAAAGGAGGGAAAACTCAAAGTCTACTAGTTCAAACCATACAAAATCAAAGATATTTTGGATTCTAGGGAAATTACGTTAGAAAGTTTGGATAGTAAAGACCTATAGTGCTATGTCAATGGAGAAAGACTCAAAAATTACCATCAAGATCATGTGCAAAGTTGAATTGAGGACAAGTCAAGGTTTTGAAGAGGGGATCATGTTGGAAAACAATATATAGACACCGGTCCGATGATATATAAGAACTAACTGGAAGGAATATTCTAAAATATAAGATTAGGAAGATAGAATGAAGTTAGGGATACTATCTAAGGGAAACACCCTATGATGTAAATATAAATAGTTAAGAAGACCTATTCACCAGAAGTAAGGAATGTAAGTAGACGAATATACTAGTTAACTATAATAGATATATGGAATGTAACTGATGATTCTTGGATAATGAATATAAGGAATTCCAAATATTGATTTATCTTTTCTGTATATATTATTTTATTCTACTTTACAATTGGTCTTGGATCTGGGATAGCTTATTGTGTCACCTCAATAGAACTTACTCTAGGGTCATAGACTATAACTAGCAGAGATCTTTTGGGAACAAAACTCCAATTTGTATCCCTCAAATTTCTTGCTAACACTTACTTTTTCATATTATTATTGTTTGAATTTTATACTATTTTTTAAAAAAAATTAAAAACTTTTACTTATATTTATCCCATTTTGAATAGTTTCTTTCCAAATATATTCTCCTTGGTGGGCATTCCATAAGTGACAATACAAAATTTAGTTATTGCAAAATTATCCTCTTCTAAGTCTATAAATTTTGAAAAAAGGCACCCTGATAGCCCTAATGATATTAGGTACTACAAAAGCACATAAAGTATTTGATTATGGTTAGTAAGGTACCATATAATAACCCTAATAAAATTAGGTACTACAAAAGCGTGTAGGATATTAGATCATGGTGGATTTCAAAATATGGACGTTTGGCTTTAAACTATTTACATCATATTTTAGATTTTGGGATCTTAGATTTTGGAGGGGAACAATCAATCCCACACATTATTCTGGGTCCTAGAAGCTCATGCAATGAGGTGAATATAAAATATAGAGATGGTGCACACCTTTTACATGTATAGTACCTACTTTGATATGTTGTAGTAATTGCATTGATTTCTTCATTTATAACTTTTTCTTTGTTTGGATGTTTTATTACATTTTACTAAATGGTATCCACATTGCATTGTTTCTTCATTTCATATTTCTAAATATATTCTTCCCTTTGAATTCATTATAGAATTTTCCCTATTCTTCGAAATCTATTGATGTAGCTAGGTTGACAACAAAGCTTTTATCATGATCCCCTTCCAAGATGTTATCTTGGCAACTGGTTTATTTTAAGAGCTTGATCATTCTAGAATGAACTGAATGGTGTCTTTTTCTTTTAGTCCCTATTCATAGGCTTAATACATGGCTAAGATTGTTAGAGGTGAAAGTGGATAGTAAGGATAGTGTTGTTACTAAAAGGGTTAGGTGTTATAGAATCATTGTAAAGGCCATGACAAGATATTTCTTAAATGAATTTGACATTGGAAAAAGAGTTCATCATTAACATCATTGGATTTATCTTTAGGATGCATATATCCTATCTTCCAATTTTTATTATTATTGTATATTTGTATAGGCTATAGAATTCCTTGTTTAGATAAGCTAGGTCCATTTCCTTGATAGTTCATGAATATACATATTTCATTTGTGAATCAAATATTTTAAGAGTGTGGAATGCTATGTCTCTTTTGGTCAATTAGGGTATTTCACCTAATGGAAAGAGATAGATCCCACACCTAAAATCTAAGTGGTTCGCTCAATCTAAGATATTTATGATGTAATTATGACTAAATAAAATGATCTAGATGTAGCAAAATGATAAAATTGATTGATTAATGAATGGAAACTAAGAGAATGAAGAATGTTTGATAATACATTGTGTAATGCAAAAACACCTACAAATGAAGGTAAACTACAATGGAAATGAATGAAACTGAAGAAGTGCACCTGTAGAAGGAAATGGCTTTTAAATTTTTTGCTCATCCTGATTTTTAGGCCTTGTGGGACTCATTCGCCATTCTGGGTGAATCAGTCCAAGTTCTGGAAAATTGAACTAGGGCCCATTTCAAACAAATGGGTATCCAAAACTACATAAAACAAAAATCAGGCCTGACAGTGGGACTCATTCACCAACTATGGTGAATGAGTCCACTTTTAAATTTGTAAAAATTCAAAAGTGGAAATTGATGTCCCAAATCTACTCTTTGGCTCTTGACAAGTGCCCACTTTTGAAAGTCTGATTTACAAACATAAAAGTTATTTTTTGTTGATATTTTACCTTTTCCAATGAAGAGATGCCTTGAACAACTTAGAAATGAAATTCTTCAATGATTTCTAAGCCTCCAAGATGTCTAAATCTGCAAACACACAAGACAAGAAAGAGAAATTTTGGATGTTAAGGCATGGCGGTTTTCCTTGGTCAAACCCCTCTAAGGTAATTAGACCAAAATAATGAAAGAATGTAATGAATCATGCAATAACGAAGTTATTACCTTACTATGATGTTTGATCATGAATTTTTGCAACAAAACATGATGAATCTACCCATGAATTTCTTAGCAAGCAATCTTTATGACTTACAATGATGAAACCATAACTTGCTTGACTTGAAAGAGAAGATGGATGATGAATCATTTATGAAATGAGTTAATGGATTATGAATTACAGCTTGGAGGCTTATATTATAGGAAATCCACATTATTTTTCCATAAATTGGATCCCTAAGGCAAACATGTAAAAATAAAAATACTTAAATTCTAAAATTTCAAACTCTAAAGTCAAAATTGACCCAAATGGGACTCATTTGCCACCTTGGGTGAATCAATCCCACCTAGCAGGGACTCATTCAGCACAGGTGGAAAATTAGTCCTAGTGGGGCCCATTTTTTAGCTAGGATTCTAGGAAGAAAATAAGGTTTTTCTGGTGACTTTGTCAGGTATTTCATAAAATATTTCCTTAAGATACACAATATGGAGTAATAGGGGCCTACTAGTGATGATGTGAAGGTCAATTAGGGATTGGGACACATAATTCAATGTGAAAGTGTGATTAAATACACTTTACAACACTAAAATGAGGTCCACATAGCCTAGGAAGGCACAAGAACCAATGTGAATGTGCAAGACACATTACAACACTAGTTTAACATTATGTTTATTTTACAAGCCTTCTAGATTAGTGTGATAATGAAATTAAAGATATTTTATAATGTTGAATTAAGGGAGAATGGGTTTATGAAGTCTAGAGAAGCGTGAAAGTCTTCTACAACATTTTATAACACCTTTACAAGACATCAATAAATGCATTTGAAATGGTCCAAGACCTAGTGTGGATGTGTAAAACACCTCACAACACCAAATCAAGGCCTTATTAAGTTCCATTTATCATAATATTCCCAAAATCAAGCAATTTTATTTTTTTCTATGATACATTTAGCCCCCACTTTAGTGAGGATGAACTTGCTTCAAACTCACACTAAAGTAGACATTCAAGAGGGATACAAGTGTACAGGTGAAAATAACAAAGAATGAAAAAGATCAGCAAGGCAGTCAAGCCCCCAAGATCTAAGATCCTGAGTCAAACCAACAAGATACATAATCATGCAATGGAAAGAAAGGAAAATGGCATGAAAAAGATGTGCTCACTCTGGGGACATAGAACATTAGGTCATCTACGGGGTGAGATACATGTCCCAAAGAAGTGGTTTAGTGATAAATTCATGCCAGTGTGTTGGATTCCCACTGTATAATGAGAAGTTCATGCCTGTCTATTGGCTTCCCATCATACTAACCATACCAAAGTTATGCTCCTGATAACATTGATAAGGCACCACAATGTAATGATTTTTGTAAATGTTTTTGAATATGTGAAGAATTTTGCTAAAGGGAATTTTTCTTTGTTCATGTAAGGTCTTCTTTTTAGGGAGCATTGTTCCTAATGTCTCCTAGAGAGGGAAAGTTAGGGTGTTAGATAGTTATCCATGGGATGCTTAGTTCTAATAAGGCCACTTCAGTTGATCGTACACTTCTTGGAAGGAATTAATCCTAATGACACCACCAAAGAGAGGAAACATCACAACGAAAGGTAAATCACATCATGATATTCACACAAAGATTTTTTCTATGTATGTCCCCACTTCAAAGCGGTTACTACACACCATTTTGTGAGAAATTGCTTTAAAGTAGAAGAGCGAGAATAGGAGAGATTACTTGAAAATCCCTATGCCAAGTCATAAGTTTTTGAGAAGCGACGCCGTGAAGCAAGGGAGTATGTTACATGTGAGTCAATCTTAAGAAATGTCATTCACATCCCAAGCTTTCTCTTATATGTTCATGAAAGGTTAACAATTAGTCAAAAGAGAACAAAAAAGTACAGACAAGGATAAGGCTTTCTAACCAGTTGTCCCCACGTAGTGTGGGAAAAGGGTGAGCCTAGAATGGATGATGGTATACTTCCCCTTGTGATGGATGCAAAACATGAAATAGTGAGTATGTGATTATCCTACAACTATTACATGGAAAGTAGGAGCAACTAATGTTATTTATTTGGAGAAGGAAACAAAGTTTCTGCTTGATTGGCTTTGATTGTGTATACTTTGTTATATATGTGAGCAATGTCATTGTAACTTGGTTGGTGTGAAACATTATTCTTGGGTGGGTAAAGGATGAGTTTGAGTTGGTGTTCAGTTTCTTGCTTGTGTGATGGTGGGTAAATAATTAGAGGATTCTTAGGATGTCCCATGGGGTTATTTTGTGGTTCATTGATTAAGGGGGATCTAATCGACACTTGCACATTCATAACCTTGGTGGTCTTGGTTTGATGTAACCCTAAGGAAGACATATCATTTTCTTGCACCATAATAATTTTTCTAGGAGGACAATTGTTAGGAGAATGGCAATCCAAATGTTCGTGACAGTCAACGATTAGTTCTTCCAAAATGTCATCATTGTAAGGGAATTATCCATGGTTGAATTTTCTTGTTCTATGATTTTTTCCTACATAAGATTCTCATGATTTTGACCGATTAGATAATGTAACACCATAATATCATCTTTAGTAATCAGAGATATATTAGGACATGGGAAAATTTGACTGTTATCCATAATCTCATTGTCTTGTGTTGTAACATCTACCCTAGTAGGAGAGCTTTGAGGAAAGTGACAATCAAGAGGTGCATCACATGTCATGGTTAGATGTTGTAAAGAAGCTTCATCAAAAAGAGGGGAGAAATGAAGGGAAGGACAAAAGGATCTTCATGTGTGTTAAGGATTGGATCTTCTTATTCAAATAAACCCTTCCAATTATTAGGAACACTAGGAAGGAGAGAGATAATGCTATAACTCTCAATCATTGGGTGTTGTGATACAAACATATCCTCCTCACGAATGTATTTGTCATCATAATTCATGAAAGCATTGTCACAAATAGGGGAAATGTTGGGAAATGAATGGATACTAGGTGAAGTTGTGGCAATGCATTCATCTTGTATTGTTATACTATCTTTCCAATGGGAATGAGGAGAAGAAAAAACACGACCTTCATGATGCCAAAAGATTGTACCTTCTTTCACCAACATACCTTTGTCATTGAAAGGAGAGGTATCAGGAGAAGTACAACTATGATCATCATGATTTTCTATGTTTGTATTCCCTTCTAACACATCATCCACACAAATAGGAGAGATAGGAGGGAGTGTACTAGTTTAAGACAAGTGTTAACATTTTCATTGTCTTGTGCTAAGATACTATCATAACTAGGGAATGCTTTGAATGAAGGACTAGAATGCTTGTTAACTAGCTTTTTCTTTGCAAATTTCAAGAAGATTGAAGCTAACATTTTGAAATAGCAATCTATGCTAACTCAAAATGCAATGTAAAAGGTTGAAATGAAATGCAATTTTTAGATGATAGTTGAGTGATTATGATATGTAACAATATGAAAATGCAAACATGAAATTTAAACCATGCATGAAATGAGCTAATTTAGGGTAGATCTAATAAAATGAATGTTATGGAAATGAAATCAACTAATATAGCTAGGTAATGGCACCAAAGAGAAGCCTAAAAATAGGGTTTTGAGTTTTGTAAAGGGTAGCTTCAGGGGTGAAAAGGGACTGATTTTCCCAAGGTGGAGAATGAGTCCTAGTATGGAATTTCTTAAGAAGTTTCTAAAATTTTTGTGTGATTTTGATGTTTTCTAAGTGCTATGATGCAGATCTAAGTTAAAAATGCAGAATTTCAGAAAATTTACATGAATTTAGATGCCAAAAAAGAAACCTAAATGTACTTTTTATGAATGCAAAATTTGAAACCTAGCATGCCAATTAACTAATGCAAACCCTAATGCAAAGTAAATGCAAGGCTAGATCTATGATGAAGGACTCCAAATCAGAAAAGAGAAGTACTTGAAAAGAAGGTTCACCAAAATGAACTGAATATTTTATGAGTGTGGAATGTTATGCGCCTTTTGCTTAATTAGGGTCTTTCACCTAAAGGAAAGAGATGGATCCCACACCACAAATCTAGGTGGTTCACTCAATCTAATATATGTATGATGTAATTATGAGTAAATTCAATTATTTAGATGCAACAAACTAATAAAATTGATTGATTAATCAATGGAAACTAAGAGATTAAATAATGTTTGAAAACACATTGTGTAATGCAAAAACATGTAGAAATGAAGGTAAACTAAAATGAAAATGAATGAAACAGAAGAAGTGCACTTGTAGACCTGACGGACACTTGAAATGGCTTTGTAAATGTTGTTGATGCTAATTTTTAGGCCTGGTGGGACTCATTCGCCATTTTGGGTGAATGAGTCCTAGTTTTGGAAAACTAAACTAGAGTCTGTTTTAGACAAACGGGCGTCCAAAACTTTGAAAAACCAAAATCAGGCCTGAAAATGGGACTCATTCACCACCTATGGAAAATGAGACCACTTTTGAATTTCTATAAAATTAAAAAGTGGAAACTGAAGTCATTAATTTTCTCTTTGATTCCTGGTAAGTGTTTTCCTTTGAAAGTCTAATTTTTGAACCTGAAAGTGACTTTTTGTTGATGAATCATAGATTTTTGGCTCCTATGGGCTACTCTTTCTCTTCTAGGGATTTTCACCCAAAAGGAGAGAGATAAGAGAAAAAATGCTAATGGTCCACTCAAATTACGCAATGTGTGATGTTGTCTAAGCTAAATGAAGTTAACTAAATGAATGAATATGAATGCAAAAGTGAAATTAAAGCTATGTTTGAAAAGTGAAATTAAAACACATTGTGATATGCAAACAATGAAGTAAATAAAGAAAATATGCATAATAGAATAAGATGAGTTAAATTAGAGTGCACCTAGGCGAAGTATGATGAATCTAGAATGTTGTGGATACTAGTTGAAATCACTGATTTTTCACAGTGGGACTCATTCACCCAGGGTGGCGAATGAGTCCTCCTCCTAGTGAAAAATTGTCAGGAACAAGTTTGTCTGTCGGGATCCAGAATCTAACAAAATTTATATTTTTCTGTCGTAACGTGGGACTCATTCACCATAGGTGGCGAATTAGTCATCTCCCAAATTTCTAAAAAATTGAGAGACAAATCTACAACACCAAATCTAGGAATCACTTCTTGTCAGGTTGTCGAAGTTAATTCTACAGGAAATGGACAAAAAACATTCTCCAAGCTTGAAATATACTTGAGTTGACTTGAAGCAGGTAGTTGACTTGTAAACCAATCTTCAACACCAAAAAGCTTGTCAAATTTGCACACAAAAGGCTGCAAACAAACATGTAATTGGGGAAAAATGGTTTAGGGTTAGTGAATAGGGGTTTTCCTTGGTCAAACCCCACTTTTGGTAATCAAACCCTTAATGAAACAATGAAATGCATGAGAAAGATAAACTAATAACATGTAATTGCTATCAACTTATCAAACCCTTGATAATGCAAGTTTGAAGTAATGTTAATGGTTGCTTCAAAGTGCTTTAATAGTGCTTGAAAAGATGTTGTAAAATGCTTAAATGCTTGAATGAATAGGTGAATAAGTGAACATGATGAATGGGGGTTGAAATGAGGTGAAAATCACTTATTTATACACACTTGTGCCTTAGTTACCCGTTCATACCTAATCATGGGCCGACATCAAGTGTTTTTGAATAAAATATTGAAAGGAAAATTTAAATTTTTTGAGTTTGAGGCCAAGGTGGACTCATTCGCTACCCATGGCGAATGGGTCCCACCTAGGACCTAAAAATGTGTGTTAGGAAATATGTTGTATTTATTGTTGTTTGTCAAGATTATACTAAAAAATACACTTAATTAATCATATGAGAGCATAAAGGGGGAAAATAAAGCATGAGAAAGGGATAAATAGTGAAAATATGCCTCGAAAAGTGTGAAAGCTTGTTACAAGACTTTACAAAACTTCAAAATAGGACTTTTTAGTGATAAAAAGGTGATTTTTAGGTGAATTGTAATTAACAGAGGCTAGAAGAGTGTAGAAATGTCTTACAACACTTCACAACACCTTCAAAAGACATCATTCTTTGAATTTTAGTACCTAAATAAGAATGTTCAAGCCATGTCACAACATAAAATCAAAGCAAAATAGACAAACACAATGAAACAAGACCTAAAAGGCCATGAAAATGACAAGGGGCCATTTTTGTATGATAATTAATGGTTTTCCTTGTCCAATGAAGAGATGTCTTGAACGACTTTACAATGCAATTCCTCAATAATTTCTAAGCCTCCAAGATGTCAAAATTTGCAAACACACAAGACAAGAAATAGAAATGTTGGATGTTAAGGCATGGGGGTTTGCCTTGGTCAAACCCCTTTAAGGTAATTAAACAAAAATGATGAAAGAATGTAATGAAACATGCAATAATGGAGTTATTATCTTACCATGATGTTTGATATTGATGTTCTAGAAAAAACCATGAAGAATCTTCCCTTGAATGTCTTAGGAAACAATCTTGATTACTTACAATAATGAAACACTAACTTGCTTGACTTGAAAGAGAAGATGGTTGATGAATGAGTTGTGAAATGAGTTAATGGATTATGAATTAGGGCTTGGAGACTTATATTTATAGGCCATCCACCTTATTTTCCCATAAATTGGATCCCTAAGGCCGACATGTAAAAATAAAAAACTTAAATTCCAAAATTTCCCACTCAAAAGACAAAATTGACCCAAATGGGACTCATTTTACACCTTGCGCTAATTAGTCTCACCTGGCAGGGACGAGATTCACCACAAGTGGTGAATTAGTCCTAGTGGGGCCCATTTTCTAGCTAGGATTCTAGAAAGTAAGAAAATAAGGTTTATATGGATTATGAATTAGGGATTGGAGAATTATATTTATAGGAAATCCACCTTATTTGCACATAAATTGGATCCCTAAGGTCGACAGGTAAAAATAAAAAACTTAAATTCCAAAATTTCCCACTCAAAAGTCAAAATTGACCCAAATGGGACTCATTCACCACCTTGGGAAAATCAATCCCACCTGGCAGGGACTTATTCACCACAAGTGGTGAATTAGTCCTAGTGGGTCCCCTTTGCCAGCTAGGATGCTAGGAAGTAAGAAAATAAGGTTTATATGGTGACTTTTTTGGATATTTCATCAAATATTGCCTTAAGATGCAAATTATGGGGTAATAGGGGCCTATTGGTGATGATGAAAAGATTAATTAGGTCTTAGGACACAAAATTCAATGTGAAAGTGTGATTAAATACACTTTACAACACTAAAATGAGGTCCACATAGCCTAGGAAGGCACAAGAACCAATGTCAATGTGCAAGACACATTACAACACTAGTTTAAGATTAAGTTTATTTTATAATCCTTCTAGATTAGTGTGATAATGCAATTAAATAGGTTTTATAATGTTGAATTAAGGGAGAATGGGTTTTTTAAGTCTAGAAAAGTATGAAAGTCTTTTACAACACTTTATAACACCTTTACAAGACATCAATAAATGCATTTGAAAGGGTCCAAGACCTAGTGTGGATGTGTAAAACACCTCACTACACCAAATCAAGGCCTTATTAAGTTCAATATATCATCAATATTCCAAAAATCAAGCAAGTTTTCTTTTTTCTATGGTACATTTAGCCCCAACTTTAGTGAGAGGATGAACTTGCTTTAAAATCACACTAAAGTAGTCATTCAAGAGGAATTTGAGTGTACATATGTAGATAACAAAGAATGAAAAAGATCAGGAAGGCAGTCAAGCCCCCAGGATCCAATATCTTGAGTCAAATCAACAAGATATATAATTATACAATGGAAACAAAGGAAAACAGGGTGAAAAAGATGTGCTCACTCGGGGGCCACAGAACATCGGGCTGTCCATGGGTGAGATACATGTCCCAATGAAGATGTTTAGTGAGAAATTCATGCTAGTGTGTTAGCTTCCCACCATATAATAGGAAAGTCATGTCTGTGTGTTAGCTTCCCATCATACTAACCTTACCAAAGTTATGCTTCTGATAACATTGATAAGGCACCACAATGTAATGCTTTTTGTAAATGTTTTTGAATATGTGCATAATTTTTCAAAAGGGGATTTTGCTTTGTTCATGTCAGGTATTCTTCTTAGGGAGCATTACACCTAATGTCTCCAAGGGAGGACAAATCAGGGTGCCAAATCATTATCCATGGGATGCCCCATTCAAATTAGGCCCCACTTTAGAGTAGTTGCTACACACCATTCTATGAGAAATTGCTTTAAAGTAGAAAGGGAGTATGTCACATGTGATTCAATCTTAAGACATGTCGTCCACATCCTAAGCTTTCTCTGACAAAAGAGACAACAGCAAGCGACATACGACGATAAGGATTTCCATCTCATTGTCCCAACATAATGTAGGACAAGGATGAGCCTGGAATGGATGATGGTATCCTACCCCTTGCGATGGATGCAAAACATGCAATTATCCTACAACTATTACATGGTAAGGAGTAGCAACTAATGTTATTTATTTCGATAAGGAAACAAATTTTATGGTTGATTGGCTTTGACTGTGTATACTTTGTTATAAATGTGAGCAATGTCATTGTAACTTGGTTGGTATGAAACATTATTGTTAGGTGGGTAAATGATGAGTTCGGGTTGCTATTAAGTTTGTTACTTGAGTTATGGTGGATAAGTAATTAAAGGATTCTTAGGATGTCCTATGGGGTATGTATGTGGTTCATTGATGGAGGGGGATCTATGGAAAATTGCACATTCATAACCTTGGCGGTCTTGGTTTGATATAACCCTAAGGAAGACATATCATTTTCTTGCACCATAATAGTTTCCCTAGGAGGAGAATTTTTAGGAGAACAACAATCCAAATGTTTGTGACAATCAAGGAATGGTTCTTCCAAAATGTCATCTTTGTAAGGGAGCTATCCATGGTTGAATTGTCTTGGTCTATGATGTTTTACCACATAAGACTCATGATTTTTAGGGATTAAATCGTGTAACAGCATAATATTGTCTTCACTAATAGGAGAGATATTAGGGGAGGGGAAATTTGATTTTTATCCATAATCTCATTGTCTTGTGCCATAATATCTACCCTAGTAGGAGAGCTTTGAGTAAAGGGAAAATCAAAAGGTGCCTCACATGTCATGGTTAGATGTTGTAAAGAAGCTTTATCACAAAGAGGGGAGACATGAAGCAAGGGACAAATAGGATTTTCATGTGTGTCAAGGATTGGATCTTCTTGTTCAAATAGACCCTTCCAATTATTATTAACATTAGGAAGGGGAGAGATAATGCTATAACTCTCAATCATTGGGTGTCGTGATACCAACATATCCTCCTCATAAATGTATTTGTCATAATAATTCACAGAAGCATTGTCACAAATGGGGGAGGTGTTGGGAGATGAATGGAGACTAGGTAAAGTGGTTGCAATGCATTCATCTTGTATTGTTATACTATATTTCCAAGGGGAATGAGGAGAAGAACAAACATGACCTTCATGATGCAAAATGATTATACCTTCTTTCAGCAAGATACCTCTGTCACTAAAACATGATGTATCGAGAGAAGTACAACTATGATCATCATGGTTATCTATGTTTATATTCCCTTCTGACGCATCATCCACGCAAATAGGAGAGATAGGAGGGAGTGTAATTTTAAGACAAGTGTTACCATTTTCATTCTCTTGTACTAAGAGACTATCATAACTAGGGAATGCATTGAATGAAGGACTACAATGCTTGTTGTAGACATGCAAAATTAGCATTATGCACCAAGTTCACATTCATCCACTCATAGAATTAATCAAGTTCATTAAATCCATTCATTAGGAAAATCAGGATTATCCACTTAAATTGAATAAATTAACTTTATTTAATTTAAGCCTATCATTCCCTCTTTGATTAAATAAATCAAGACTTTATTTAATCTCAAGTCATATTTCTCCCTCTTGATTTTAATAAATCAAAATATTCAAGTCAAATGGGTCAAAATCAACTAATCATCACCTAAGCTAATCTAATCTTGATTAACCTAATCTAATCACCTATCACATCCTCTAGCTTTTCCCACTTGCACCAATAAATCATTTTAATTCATTTATAAAATCAGTATTTTCCATCAACATGACATCTTTGAGGAATATTTGAGCCTCAAGTTTGAATTCAAAAACAAGTGGACATGTACATCCAACATATCATTTATGAGCTCTTACATGGATCTTACATGTCCCTTGCAAAGGTCAAACTCAGCATTAACTCAAATTCAAATTTGAATCTCCCCCTCTTTGGCACATTGGCCAAAACTTGCACATTCCTCAACCTATGACAAGTTGACAAGTGGCTTCATCTCATTGGCCAAATCTTTATCTCACATTGCTCTCTCATAAGCATTCTTTCAACTTGAGAATCTTTAAATAGAGGCTTCATCCTTCAACAAATCCTCCACAATTTTCATGCAAAGTCATTCTCTTAAACTAAGAACTAATTTTGTCCACCATCATTTGCAACATCAAGCTTATCAAGGGTTGGGAAAGGGCTATTTTCCACAATAGCACCAATCCACTATGAGATAAAGTTGGGTCATGTTTTTTATATGCTTTGTTTAGTTTCCTTTATTCCTTTCATTGCATGATTAACATGTTTCATTATTTCACAGGGATGTTCTTTTTTTTTTGTTTTAAATGGCAATACTAATGTGTGTGTTTGAGAAAATGCAGAATTTGAGGTCCACATTATGGCGCTAGAAGGAGGGCGACAATCACAATCATAATTTCCTATGAATATGTCTGATTTTTAATGAATATTTCTGACTTATAATATCTTTCTGTGTTTGTTCACCTACATTTTTATTTAAATCAAAAGGAATCATTGTTAGTAATTAAACACCATCTGTGGGAATCGAACCCATGACCACATGGTTAAAAAAAAAAACCATGCACTCTACTAGCTGAGCTAAGACAGTTCCAACATGATTTGATCATTTATTTCATTGACAGTTCTCTATAAGAGAAAGCACTTGCTTCTTGGATCCAACCTTGGAAGACAAGGAGAAAAATATTGGGTACATTTGCCAAAATTTGGTGATAAGAATATTAGATTTCATGCATCTACCATTAAAGTAACAAGACTTTTTTTTATTTTGCAATAGTTGTTAGCTATTGGTGCCCACCATTAAATCTATTGGGTTTGAATTTAAGTCTCTATTTTGCAATGCTCATGCGTAGTTTTCTTTGATACTGCATTTTATCCATTTTGGTAGTTTTGTGCCTAATAACATTCTGTAGGGGCTCTTTTCTATTGTTGCATGGAGGAATATGAACTATAAAGAAATACGGGAAATTTATCTGCTCATATAAACATTTATGCAATCTTGGTGTTATGTCTATATCCCCACATTTTTGCGTACATGTCTACTTGGCCACTTACAGCATCTACTTTTAATGAATGTCCATACCCTTCTCTTAGCATAGGGAGGACACAAAAAAGAGTGAGGAATTTGTCTTTACACTTGCAAATCACATTGGCTTGAAAATTTGTAAAACCTATTCAATAGATCCATTTTGTGCATATTCGGCCCTGCAATCATGGCATTCCCTGAGATCACATTTTTTTTTTAAGCATTATGTCAAACAAATTTCATATTGTCCATTCGGTGCATATACTGTAAGTATGGCATTTCATGAGGTGACATTTCTGTGAGGCATTTTATCAAAAAAATTATCTATATTCTCTTTGATGGGTGCTCACATATCAAAGCCCATGTGCTTCTTCCAGTCTATGAGGCAGACGTAGTCTTTGTAGGTTTGGATGTTTCCATGCTAAGCATATCCTACGCATTCAATAAAGACCGCAGTTCTTTGAAGCCTTTTGTCACACAGTTCACGTGTCTTGTCTATGCTTTCACAACTTGTATTTGTCTGAAAGTTTCTAATGCCTCTTCCAAATCCATTATGTGCATAACCTACAATTATTATGTTCCATGAGATGGGAACTGATTGAAGCATTCTGTCAAATAGTTCGCATGCCTCATCTACGCTTCCCATTACAACTACCAATAGCATTTGCTTGAAGGATGTCCATACCCTGTTCTAAGCTTGGCATTTAGTGTGGGAAGCAAAGATGTTGGAAAAGATTTTATACATTCTAGTCGGTGCATATCCCTCATTCATGGCATTCCACGAGCCCACATTTCTTCAAGTTAGCCTCTAACAGAACACAGGCTTGTCTATGCTTCCACTTTTTCAATACAAGCCAAACGGAACCCATTTGTTGTTTACAAGTACACCTACTGTGTTTTTAAAAATGTAGTAGATGATACAGAGAATCCTGCAGAATTGAGAGCTTTGAAGAAATCCAACTGTTACTTCAGAAGATAAATTTATTTCCCTCTTAGAGCTTCTAAAACATGCAGATTTCAAATGTTTGGTCTTGATTGATGTATTGGTGCTGATGTTGACTATTTTATGTTCTTATTCAAGATCGATTTAATCCATTAGATGTGGGTTGTCTCTTTTTTTTAAAATCTCTTTAATGCATTAAAGAGGAATACTATCGAAATCTCTGTTGGCATCGTATCTCTCTTGAATTACAATTAGATTTTGTGGGAGTAATTTTTGGGCTGCGCCTTCTCCAATATCTCGAACTATGACTATATTTGGTATGAGTAAAGGCTCCCACCACCTACTCTAACTAGCTAAACATACTTGTAGCTTCTTTGTTATCCACAACAACTCTTGTGCTAATTTTTCTGACAAGACACTATTATTGTTGTTCATAGTCTATGTTTGTGCAGGAAACAGTGCTAGAGCAGGTTGGAGCTGGAACCAATTTGCTAAGGAAAACCAAATATTTTCAAATGATGGCATCAATTGAGATTATAGAGGGATCATTCAAAATAACTTCCATGTCCAGCTGCTTGTTTATACATCTCTCTGCATGCCATATAATGGTGAATTCAACACCTTCAAGGTACACGCAAAGCTAGCGGAAAGAGCCATTATCAAAACTCAACAAGGACCAACATATTTAAAGAGGAGAAGGAATAACGCAATTACTTTTTATTGACCTTCAACTATATCCTTTACACCTGCCAAACGCATTTACTTGAAATCTATTTAGAAATCCACAAATAGATGATTCTGGCAGAAGAATAGGCGCAGTAGGTAAAGATTTGTTGTAGTAGCCACGTGATGTTCTCCATTTAATGTGTTTTTTTAATTTTTTGGCATTCAATGTGAGCCTTCATCAAATGGAGAGTCACTATTTGAGCGTGCATGATATGCTTGAAATTTGAAAATTTAGAAGTAAATTCATTTTGAACAATTTGTTTAATGGCGTGCTCACTTATGCCTCTCATTTATTTCTTGGGTGAATGCGCTGGCATATTTAATTTTTGAGCTATTTCTTGTGTGAATGCGTTGGCATTATGTTATGTATTTTTCCTTTGATTTGATTGACAAAAATCAGCCAGCGACATTGAAACTAAAGGCTTGATCATTTATTTTTGTCTTTGTTTTTCTACCAAGCAATTAGTTCTACATCTGAAGCTACTTCACCACATAGTACCTATTGCAATGAAAACTCTTTCATAGTAAGGTGATGGTTGTTAATTGTCCATTCCTTTTACCGTTGATTTTGGAGAAATTTTGTAGTTGAAATAAAGGTTGCTTTCCATCTTCTTATGTTGGAGATAGGAGAGAGGGATAGAAAAATATAACAAAATCTTGTGCATGTCATTATTATATCTGACTTTTTAGATTAGACAATGAATATCAAGATCACTTTTAAGTCCAATGGACGACATCACAATAGATTGAGGTATCCTCTTGAGTAAGAGTTGCTCATTTGTGACTTTCTAAGAAGCCTTGAACTTTATTGGGAAGTGGTTATCTTCTAAATTAAGTTTCGTTGTAAAAGTTTTGTAACAAGGGGGATTACTATTAATTATTTGTTTATTAGTTAGTCTTTTCCTTTTAAAATCATTTTATTGTTTGGAGGCAACGACTCTAATTATGTAATTTGATGGATTTATCTTCTTTTTTTTAATAGGAAAAGCAAGGAGGAAGGATTTTGTTCGCACAAGGGATATACAACATTGACAGATAAGAGGTGATCTTGGAAAAACCTTGGAGTTGAAGAATCGAACATTGAAACTTAAAGCTCAAAAGCATTTTTTAATGCTTAAGGCTTCCGTTATATGCTTTAATTTTCTGTTTTGAATCAACTCACATCTCTTTTGGGCTCTTAAAAAGAACACTTAAATTTTTCGTTCCAAAGATATAGAACTAAAATTGAACCTTAGAAACTGACTAGACTTTCAATTTGGTCTAAAATTGAACAAACAAATCTTCACATTTGATTTTTTTGGTGCTTAAAACAAATTCATCATTGCTTTGAGGCTTAAAATGAACATGTGTTTTTTGTGTTTTATAATCTTTTATGCAAAATAATCTCATCCAAAAAGGCATATGCGCTTCTCTTGTGCTTCATGATGATCTTGAGAACCAAAAATATTTTTGATGACATTAAGTTGCATAAAAGATTGCCTCCACACTTCAGTTTGGGTTTAAAAAATTGAACAAACCATTGTGTGAGTTTGAGTAAACCTATTGCATGTGTTCTCCCTTTGTTTCTAAACGAAGGTTGATCAAACTATGAATATGTTTACTCACTTTTGTCTATCTTAGAGGGCCTGCCTTGGGGAAAAAGTACTCACCCAAGGGAATGACTCAATTGGTAACACTCTAAAGCCAAGAGTATTTCCAACTGGGATATAAATGTGGGTATTGGAGTAAACGCCAATATCACGCGGTTGATTCTGACAAGATGAATCTGAAAGGGGACTCTTTTCGAATGGGTCAATCTCCACAAATGGAAAGTCTAAAATAAAACCCTTGTTTGTAGTGGCCTATTAACTCATTCACTGAGTTTATCAAAGTGGTGAATTGGAACTTAAATTCCAAGAAGTTACTTGCCATGTCCGATCTTGGTTGAAATATAGAGGTTAAGACTTCATTCTTAACATACCTTTTTTTTTTCCATGGTTGCATGTAAAATCATCTCTTCTACTATGAAGGGCATGAGGCAAGCCCACCAAGAAAAATGTACCAATTGAGCTAGGTGTTATAGTGCTTGTGAGTCAGTTTGAAAACACAGTGCTTTGATTGTAAACATTGGAAAACCAACATTCAACATGAGCATCAAATCTCAAACCCATTAGGAAAAGCAAATACCATTGAAAAAATTCACATGTTATTGCTTGCCCTTGGGATTCGTATCCTTAGAGGCTTCTAAGAATTTGGATTTCATCTCGATTTGCTCCTACTAAGGTTAACAATAGGTAACTCTTGCCTCAAATTTCCTTGGTTTCTGCATAATACACTTTGCGGGATAAGGGGGAAGTTGAGGCATTAGACATCTAGATTCAAAATCTAATCAAAAGTGTGTTTGTGGTAAAAAGAATCCATTAAGTAAAGATTAAATCAATTGGACCCCACATATGTGCTTGGCATCTTCTGGTTATATGGTTTTCATGCAAACATTGATCTTTTGATTTTGAGTTACTCTTAGAGAAAAGGAATGTTCTTCACTATCTTGGCCTAGTAAACAAGTCCTTCCTAGATTCATTTAGGATCAAAATCAAACACTTCATCCAAATTCCAAACATCTATAAAAACCCATCCCACCAAACAACTTTAGAGCTTTGGAAACGTCATTCTAGACTTGGGTACATCATCAAAATCAAAGTCACTTTGTTTAGTTAGGTGTATGGGAATGCATCCTTTCTCATAAATTTAATTGAATTAGCACTCCTTTGAACAAGTTCATCCTAAGATCACATCCAACATCTTAGGGTTTACAAGTTCATTATCCAATCAAACCAATCAAAATCAAACCCTAAGTCTAGCATTGATCCAAATTCCCTAAATGTTCAACACTCATATCATTTCCCCTTTTCATCCTTCATCTCGTCATTGGTCCTAAGAACCTTGGAGGTCACTTTGGCAACAAGGTCAAAACACAAGAGGAACATGGAATATAAACTTGATCCATACATCATGAGTAATCCAAGTCAACTAAGCTATCAAAGCCTTACAACGCCAATTGATTATCAACACTCACATCTATACAAACCGTACATGGGATCATTACCTTCGACAAATGTCAATAGTACAACAAATGTGAGTATTCCCAAATCAAAGTTTGGGACACCTTTCCCAATGTTAGATTTAAATCCAAGTCCAAACCTACAAATCCACCAACCGACCAATCAATGCATGAGCCTTCAAAAAAACAACATCATCCCACCAAATCCCTACATGCCAAACAAGAATGTACCAAGTACAAGTTTTCCAAACATGAATCCGAAAAAACTTTGGGATAATTATGTTTGCAAATCATACGAATATTGTTCAAAATCCAAACAAGATGTTAGCGACTCCAAGTCAAGGTAACACCATGCAAAATAAAAGTTACCTAAGTGAAGGAAATGCAAGTCCCAACATCAAAAATGTTCAATTCCATCCCATAACACCAAATTTGAACATCATCCCAAGTCAGAACATTGTCCAAAATCAATTTTTCTATGATCCCATTCAAAAACCACAAGTATGCATCCCAAATTTGTTTGAGAAAAAACCACATCAACTATATCAAGGGAGTCAAGATCAAAATCAAGATCAAATTTGGTGAGATCAAATTGCTACACTTACCAAAATAGTTGAGTCATTGCGCCAAGAGACATCTCCACCACCATTACCCATATCAACATCGTTCCTTGGTTTAGGACTTCCCCCTTTACCTAGCACCAATCACTCCATCCAAATCAATCCACCTAACACCAATCAATCCATCACATCAAATCCTTTGAATATACCATCGACATCTCACCAACAGATGGTATCTAATCAAACGACAACATCAATCATGAAAAATCAAAATATGGTCTCCCAAGGGCCTATCACATTGATCATTCTGACCATTCCTATCACCTCGATCATTCCAACCACCCCTATCACACCCATCATATCTCAAACCACTATGATCACTCCAAGCATATCTCAACCACTTGTCACTACATCCAACACAATTCTGAATCCGCCACCACTACCAGCAAAACCAAATGTAGCAAGACAATATGACATTGTGCTAAAATCTCACCAAGCCTACCAAAAGGCCATCCAACAATATCTATCCACACAGCAAGCATCACAAGCTCAACAAGTGTAACAAGCATCTCAAGCTGCCCAAGCCTCTCAAGCTACCCAACAAACACAAGCACAAACATGAAAAATGATAACTATTGGGGATAACGAAGAAAAACCAACCACTAGTGATATCATTGACAATCTCCCCACCACAATTGTTGAAAGCAATGATCAAGATCTATCCAACAACAAACACATGGAAGATGTTTCTACCTCATCCGAAGATCAAATCAACATACATCAAGAGTCACTTTTCAATCATGATAAAAATCCACCAACCAACAATGATCCAATCCAAGAAATGTCAACATCATTTGACCTTATGGTTGAAAACATTGGAAATCACTTCACCACAATTGTTGAAAACAATGTTCAAAATCTCTCAATTAAGGAGCACATTGAATATGTTTTTACCCCATCTAATGATCAACTCACCATACATCAAGAGCCACTTTTTAGTGATCTATTTCAAGGAGTATTAGGATTATTTGATCCTATCAACATAATGCATGATCCATCGACCAATGATCATATTGAAAATGTCTCTACATTGCCTTATGAGTTAAAGGAAATATCTCAAGAATTTATGCCAAAGCATGATCAACAACTTTCACCAAAGTCTAGCAGTGGTCCTTTCCAAGACATATTGGCCCCCTTTGACCTCATGGTTACAGATACTGAAGGAACCCTAAACTCGAAACTTGAGGATATTAAACCACTTACCATGTCTAATGATGACATCCAAGAACCCTTTGTAAGCAATTCTTCCTTTGAAACTAACCCATGTGAAGAACTTGATCCAAATCATGTCGAAAGCAACTCCGAAATCATTAAAGATCAAGAATTTGTATCTTCAAGATACTACAACAATCTAATGGACACTCTCCTATCTATGCAAGATGATCATATCCATGTAGCACATACTCCTCCATCTACCCATGACATGCTTTCTGTGGATGGACACATAGATGATCTTCATTCAAAACAAGATTCCTTTATACTCTTGATATTATTACACAAAAAGAGCAGGTTATTGAGTCCTACAGCCAAACAGATTTGTCAACATGAGGATTAGATATATCCAAAATTTAGACTGAAGACAACATGAATAAAGATATCCAACATTATCCACTCAAGCAAGCATATCATATAGAACAGGATATTCCAGAGTCAGCAGAGCATCCAATCAAAATAACATCATCTGCAGTGATCATTTATCAGAGAATGCATTCTAAACAAGAGCTCTTAGAACAAGCAGAATCAAATCATGAAGGTACTACTTCTACAATACTGGGGGCAACTTTGTCTCAAGCAAACGTGAACATAGGGAGCATGAAGAATCCTCATGATGAAACTATTGTCAATACTACAACTAGTCACGTCATGAATCTTCATCCACCCATCACCCCCTCCATGAATTGGAACCAACATCAAAGGAGATATTTGAATCAAAGTATGAAGAACGTTATCAAAGGAAAAGAAGCTAGAAAGCATAATGGACAAATCAAATACAAATGGATACCAAAGAATACAAAGAGAGATCATCCCTATCAAACTCCATCAGTCAAAGAAACTATGGGGCAAAATAAAAAAAGGGAAAAGTATCCATCAAAGATGTCCACAAAAGAAAAAGTAGGCTTTTCAAGTGACATACAAAGTGTATCAAGTAGTTGGTCCTAATTCCACACATACCTCCGTATCCACCCATCATTTCTCATCTTCCCAAGTTTGGAGAGTCAAAGGTGCCAAACTATCAACCAATCCATCGCTTATCCCTAAACACACTCCATCCATGCCTCCACACAGGATATCTAATTCTCAAATTGACCATGTATTGGCAACGACCCTTTATCATAAGGATTTCGAAGGCACTCTATCGCGATGTGCACATAGAGACAAAGTTAACTCCTGTATCGACGAAGCAGATCAGAAATCCCAAAAGTTGCATTCAAGTGCATGTATCTTAGAAAAGAAACTTCTTCAGGCAGGATGTTGATGGTACATTATGACAGAAGCATCTATATTGACACCACTAGGTGGGTCGGCATGAATCTTTTAGAAAAATCAAAAAATCCAAAAAAAATCAGAAAAGGGATTGGAAACAGTAAAGAGAAAAATCATCCTCTAGTGAAAACCACTATGGTGGCACTTTGGGAAGGTACCATGATGAAAACCTGGCAAATAGGCATCATGTGTAGAATCGAGCATCTATGTGCACTAGTTCAGATGAAAGCATCTCATCCCATCCATAATAAATCCAGTATTCCATACATCTCATCCATAATAAATCCAATCATCCATGAGCAATTTATCCAATCCATGTGCATATTTCTACATCCATAGTCTAAGTTATCTTGATCTTGACAAACTTCGACGCACATTTTACACTTGCTTATGGTAAACATCTTGACATGGGTCGTTATCATTGATCCTATCCTATCCAACATTATCTGAGCCATGAAGCATTATCCAAATGACCATCTTTTATCCAAACACCTTATCTTATCGCAAGATAATCCATATCCATCCATCCATATACTTATCTGAGCATCCACACATCGCATTCCATACATTGCTAGACATTGGGGTAGATGTTTACATCTTGCTTCGAGAATAAATATTGATCTATATCCTCCAACTTATATGGTGATCCGAACATTAGCAAACATGAAATAAAATTGGTCAAAGCATTTGTAATCCAAAATCCAAATCACTAGCCCATGGCATATTTTGACAAGAAGATGTTCTTTATCAATCTTCATCTTTCATCGAACATCAATCCAAGTAATCACTATCAGTTGCATCTAATTTGCACATCAAACATCACATCAAATCATTCAAAAAAAATTTGTTCCAAATCAAGCTTCAAAATCCTGATCAATCTAATCCAATCAATCCATAATCTTGAGATATCCTTCTTGATCATTATGTTGCTTAACACTATCCTTGCATTGTTGTGCATCCTCAACAATGATATCATCATCAATCCTAATCAATCAATCCTTGCATTGTTGTGCATCCTCAACAATATCATCATCATCAATCCATCAATCTGATCAATCAACCTTTGCTTGGTTTGTAGAAAAATCCCCAAAATAGAGCACTGGTATCATCACACATATCCATATCCAAATCGTCAAAATCATGCGAAAATCCAAAAACATCAAAAAATAAAAAAAATCCAAAAACATTCAAAACATATCAAAATCCAAAAACAAGTCAAAAGCAGAAAACATCAAAAAACATGGCATGAACTACATTGTCTGAGGCTTAAGCGTGAAAGGCTAATATCGATCAGCCCCCAAGACATCAAAATCCAAAAACATTCAAAAAAAATCACAATCCAAAACATTTGAAAAACATCAAAATCCAAAAAACATTCATAAAATCTCACAAAATCCAATAACATTTGAAAAAAAAATCAAAAATCAAAACATTTGTAAAAATCTTGAAAATACCAAAAAAAGCCTCAAAACATTCCAAAAACATCAAAAACATCCAAATATTTGAAAAAAATCCATCCATCTCACCTTGCTTTCACTTAAAATAATCAATCATATCCATAATAAACTGATCGTCACCTTCATCCTTTGGCAACACAAACAGAAACAATCACAGCAATTGGAAAAAGCAAACTTCAAACGCAAAATCAAAATCAAAACAACAAACCTTTAAAAACAAAATCAAACTTTTGATCATTTTCAGACATGTCAATCGACCCTATATCAATAGCCTATCAATTAACTTATCAAACCATCATCATCCTATACAATGCATGTCCTAGGATATATCGTTCCGACAATGGGCATCATTTTCGATATCACTTGGATTCTTATCCTATCAAAACACATCCTTTTGGCTATAGATATGAATAACATTGACTTGTTTGTGTATTTGATATTTTCTTTTGATTTATCTTATTGCGCTCATACCAAGGACCTCTCGATGATATCCAAATGAAGGATTTAGAGAGATAGGAATGGGGCAATGATCATTATCCTTTTGTCTGCTATGCTTGTTGGGCGTTCTTGTAAAATAACTTGGTGAATACTTGCTTTGTTAGGTACATCCTAGCAAGGTTTATGTATGTCAAGTTTGAAAAATAATACTCCTATTTGTTTGTTGATTCAAAGTCCATCGCACTAGGTACAATGCCATCCTGGTTCTTCATACCTTGATGCATCGTATCTACATGTGTTATCAAACATAAGGTAAGTAGCCCTTTTAAAATCCCAATCCTTGATAAGCAAATCATCCATCTATCATCATCATTTATCATCATCATCTCTAATAAAGTCTCGTCAGATCATGGACTTGTTGGATCCTCTTGTCATCACCTAATTTCTTCTTTTCCGCACTAACATCACGTCATGAATAATTAATCGTCATCACTAGTGCATCCATCTTGCATCCACAAACCATCAGCATCCTACATATCATCTAACATGCATATTCATCATCATAATATAGATATGTTAATCTAAGCATCTGCATAAATCATACATTTGCATAATCATAGCATATCACATCATCCATCTCATCCATCTCACATCATATCATCATTTAAGTTGTTTAAAATAATATAGATTTGTTATTCTAAGCATCTTAAAACTATCTCATTTGCATCATCATCCATAACCATCCATTTTGAACCTATTTATCGTGAGATCGACCCTCAAATAGAATCTTTTCCCTCGATCTCTCGAGGGGGCAATGTACTACTATACTTCTTGCCACTGGGGCATCTGAAAAAATCAATTTTTTTTGAATTTTGTTCGCGGCAAGTTTATTCTTTGAACCAACACAATAAGTACATTGCTTCAAAAAGGGGCAAAATGTACACATGAAAAATTAGCATTATGCACCAAGTTCACATTCATCTTCTCATAGAATTAATCAAGTTCATTAAATCCATTCATTAGGAAAATCAAGATTATCCACTTAAATTGAATAAATTAACTTTATTTAATTTAATCCTATTATTCCCTCTTTGATTAAATAAATCAAGACTTTATTAAATCTCAAAAGTCATATTTCTCTCTCTTGATTTTAATAAATCAAAATATTCAAGTCAAATGGGTCAAAATCAACTAATCATCAGCTAAGCTAATCTAATCCTAATTAACCTAATCTAATCACCCATCACATCCTCTAGCTTTTCCCACTTACACCAATAAATCATTTTCATTCATTTATAAAATCAGCATTTTCCATTAAATGGCATCTTTGAGGAATATTCTCTCAAGTTTGAATTCAAAAACAAGTGGACATGTACATCCAAAAAATTATTTATGAGCTCTTACATGGCTCTTACATGTCCCTTGCAAAGGTCAAACTCAGCATTAACTCTCAAATTCAAATTTGAATCTTCCCGTCTTTGGCACATTGGCCAAAACTTGCACATTCCTCAACCTATGACAAGTTGACAAGTGGCTTAATCTCATTGGCCAAATCTTTATCCCACATTGCTCTCTCATAAGTATTCTTTCAACTTGAGAATCTTTAAATAGAGGCTCCATCCTTCAACAAATCCTCCACAATCTTCATGCAAAGTCATTCTCGTAAACTGAGAATTGATTTTGTCCACCATCATTTGCAACATCAAGCTTATCAAGGGTTGGGAAAGGACTATTTTCCACAATAGCACCAATCCACTAGGAGATAAATTTGGATCATGTTTTCTATATGCTTTGTTTAGTTTCCTTGATTCCTTTCATTGCATGATTAACATGTTTCATTATTTCATAGGGATATTCTTATTTTTTTTGTTTTAAATGGGAATACTAATGTGTGTGTTTGAGCAAATGCAGAATTTGATGTCCACACTTGTTAACTAGCTTTTTCTTTGCAAATTTTTTAGAAGATTAAAACTAACATTTTGAAATAACAATCTATGCTAACTCAAAATGCAATGTAAAAGGCTGAAATGAAATGCAATTTTTAGATGATAATTGACTGATTATGATATGAAACAATATGAGAATTCAATTTTGAAATTTAAACCATGCATTAAATGAGCTAATTTAGGCTAGATAGAATAAGATGCATGTTATAGAAATGTAGCCAACTAATACACCTAGGTAATGGCACCAAACATAAGCCCAAAATCAAGGTTTTCAGTTCTGTAAAGGGCAGTTTCAGTGGTGAAAAGGGACTGATTCACCCAAGGTGGTGAATGATTCATAGTATGGAATTTTTTTAGAAGTTTAATAAATTTTTGAGTGATTTTGATGTTTTCTAAGTGCTATGCTGCAGACCTAAGTTAAAAATGCAAAATTTCAGAAAATTTACATGAATTTAGATACCAAAAATGTAACCTTAATGCACCTTTTATGAATGCTAAATTTGAAACCTAGCAGCCAATTAATTATTGCAAACCCTAATCCAATGTCAATCCAGTTATAGAGCTATGATGAAGGACTCCAAATTAGAAAAGAGAAGTATTTGTAAAGTAGGCTCACCAAAATGAACCGAAGATTTTATGAGTGTGGAATGTTATGTGTCGTTTGATCAATTACGGTCTTTCACCTAAAGGAAAGAGATAGAACCCACACCACAAATCTAGGTGGTTCACTCAATCTAAGATATGTATGATGTAATTATGAGTAAATTCAATGATCTAGATGAAACAAACCAATAAAATTAATTGATTAATGAATGGAAACTAAGAGAATGAAGAATGTTTGAAAACACATTATTTTGTAATGTAAAAACACCTAGAAATGAAGGTAAACTAAAATGAAAATGAATGAAATTGAAGAATTGCACTTGTAGACTTGTTGGAGACTTCAAATGGCTTTTGAAATGTTGTTGATCCTCATTTTTAGGCCTGGTGGGACTGATTCACCATTCTAGGTGAATTAATCCCAGTTCTGGAAAACTAAACCTGAGCTTGTTTCAGAAAAATGGGTATCCAAAACTACAGAAAACCAAAATCATGCCTAAAAGTGGGAATCATTCACCACATATGGTGAATGATTCCACTTTTGAATTTCTAAAAATCCAAAAGTAGAAACTGAATTCCCCAATTTGCTCTTTGACTCCTAACAAGTGTCCACCTTTGAAAGTCTAATTTTTGAACCTAAAAGTGACTTTTTGTTGATATTTTTCCTTGTCCAATGAAGAGATGTCTTGAAAATCTTTTCAATTTCAATTCATCAATTATTTCTAAGCCTCCAAGATGTCTAAATTTGCAAACACATAAGACAAGAAAGAGAAATGTTGGATGTTAAGTCATTGGGGTTTTCCTTGGTCAAACCCCTTTAAGGTAATTAAACCAAAATGATGAAAAAATGTAATGAAGCATGCAATAATGGAGTTATTACCTTACTATGATGTTTTATCTTGAAGTTTTGGAACAAAACATGAAGAATCTACCCTTGAATGTCTTAGGAAGTAATTTTGATCACTTACAATGATGAAACACTAACTTGCTTGACTTGAAAGAGAAGATGGATGATGAATGAGTTGTGAAATGAGTTAATGGATTATGAATTATGGCTTGGAGACTTATATTAATATGAAATCCACCTTATTTTCCCATAAATTGGATCCCTAATGCTGACATACATGTAAAAATTAAAAAAAAAAATCCAAAATTTCTTGCTCAAAAGTCAAAATTGCCCCCAATGGGATTCATTCACCACCTTGGGTGAATCAGTCCCACCTGGTAGTGACTCATTCACCACAGGTGGTGAATTAGTCCCAGTGGGGCCCATTTGCTAGCTAGGATTCTAGGAAGTAAGTAAATAAGGCTTTTATGGTGACTTTGTAAGGTATTTCATCAAATGTTGCCTTGTGATGCAAAATATGGGGTAATAGGGGCCTATTAGTGATGATGTAAAGGCCAATTAGGGCTTGTGACACATAATTCAATGTGAAAGTGTGATTAAATACACTTTACAACACTAAAATGAGGTCCACATAGCCTAGGAAGGCACACTAACCAATATGAATTTGCAAGACACATTACAACACTAGTTTAACATTAAGTTTATTTTACAAGCCTTCTAGATTAGTGTGATAATGCAATTAAATATGTTTTATAATGTTGAACTAAGGGAGAATGGGTTTATTAAGTCTAGAAAAGCATGAAAGTTTTTTACAACTCTTTATAATACCTTTACAAGACATCAATAAATGCATTTGAAAGGATCCAAGACCTAGTGTGGATGTGTAAAACACCTCACAACACCAAATCAAGGCCTTATTAAGTTCAATTTATCATCAATATTCCCAAAATCAAGCAAGTTTCCTTTTTTTCTATGGTACATTTAGCCCCCACTTTAGTGAGATGATGAACTTGCTTCAAACTAACACTAAAGTAGTCATTCAAGAGGGATCCGAGTGTACAGATGTAGATAACAAAGAATGACAAAGATCAAGAAGGCAGTCAAGCCCCCATGATCCAAGATCTTGAGTCAAACCAACAAGATACATAATCGTGCAATGGCAAGAAAGTAAAACGAGGTGAAATAGATGTACTCACTCTAGGACCACAGAACATTAGATTGTGTGGGGTGAGATACATGCCCCAAAGAAGTGGTTTAGTGAGAAAGTCATGCTGGTGTGTCGGCTTCCCACCATATAATGAAAAAGTCATGCCTCTATGTCGACTTCCCATCATACTAACCATTCCAAAGTTATGCTTCTAATAACATTGATAAGGCACCACAATATAATGCTTTTTGTAAATGTTTTTGAATATGTGAAGAATTTTGCTAAAGGGGATTTTGCTTTGTTGATGTAAAGTCTTCTTCTTAGGGAAAATTGTGCCTAATGTCTCCAAGAGGGGACAAGTCAAGGTGTCAGATCGTTATCCATGGGATGCCTCATTCTAATCAAGCCACTTCAATTGATCATATACTTCTTGGAAGGTATTAATCCTAATGTTGAACTAAGGGTGAATAGGATATTTTAGTCAAAAATCCCTATGCCAACTCATATGTTTTCAAGAAGTGACATCATGAAGAAAGGAAGTATGTCACATTTGAATCAATCTTAAGACATGTCATCCACATCCCAAGCTTTCTCTTATACATTCATGAAAGGTTAACAATTCATCAAAAGAGACAACAACAAGTGACATATGTGGATAAGGCTTTCTAACCCATTGTCCCCAAGTAGTGTGAGACAAGGGTGAGCCTCAAATGGACGATGGTATGTTGCCCCTTGTGATGTATGCAAAAAATGCAATAGTGAGTATGTGATTATCCTACAACTATTACATGGAAAGGAGCAACAACTAATGTTATTTATTTGGATAAGGAAACAAAGTTTCTGCTTGATTGGATTTGATTGTGTATACTTTGTTATATATGTGAGCAATGTCATTGAAACTAGGTTGGTATGAAACATTATTCTTGGGTGGGTAAAGGATGAGCTCAGGCTGGTGTTGAGTTTGTTGTATGTGTGATGGTGGGTAAATAATTAGAGGATTCTTAGGATGTCCCACAGGGTATGTATGTGGTTCATTGATCGAGGGGGATCTAATGGATACTTGCGCATTTATAACCTTGGCATTCTTGGTTTGATGTAACCCTAAGGAAGACATATCATTTTCTGGCACGATAATAGTTGCTCTAGGAGGAGAATTGTTAGGATAATGACAATCAAAATGCTCATGACAGTCAAGGATTGGTTCTTCCAAATTGTCATCATTTTAAGGGAGCTATCCATGGTTGAATTGTCTTGTTCTATGATATTTTCCCACATAAGATTCTCGTGATTTTCAGCAATTGGATTGTGTAACACTATAATATTATCTTCACTCATAGGAGAGATATTAGGAGGGGAAAATTTGATTGTTATCCATAATCTCATTGTCTTGTGCCATAACATCTACCCTAGTAGGAGAGTTGTGAGGAAAGTGACAATCAAGAGGTGTATGACATGGCATGGTTAGATGTTTTAAAGAAGCTCCATCACAAAGAAGAGAGAAATGAAGGGATGACAACTAGGATTTTTATGTGTGTCAAGGATTGGATCTTCTTGCTCAAAAAGACCCTTCCAATTACTAGGAACATTAGGAAGGAGAGAGATAATGCTATAACTCTCAATCATTGGGTGTTGTGATACCAACATATCCTCCTCACAAATGTATTTTTCATGATAATTCGTGAAAGAGTTGTCACAAATAGGGTAGGTGTTGGGAGATCAATGGATACTAGGTAAAGTGGTGGCAATGCATTCATCTTGTATTGTCAAGGGGAATGAGGAGAACAACAAACAAGACCTTCATGATGTGAAATGATTGTACCTTCATTTGCCAAGATACCTTCGTCACTAAAAGGAGAGATATCGGAAGAAGTACAACTACGATCATCATGGTTATCTATGTTTGTATTCCTTTCTAAGACATCATCTGAACAAATAGGAGAGATTGGAGGGAGTGTAAGTTTAAGAAAATCGTTAACATTTTCATTCTCTTGTGCTAAGAGACTAGCATAACTAGGGAATGCATTGAATGAAGGACTAGAATGCTTGTTAACTAGCTTTTTCTTTGCAAATTTTGAGAAGATTGAAACTAAAATTTTGAAATAAAAATCTATGCTAACTCAAAATGTAATGTAAAAGGATAAAATGAAATGCAATTTTTAGATGATAATTGACTAATTAAGATATGTAACAATATGAGAATGCAAACTTGAAATTTAAACCATGCATGAAATGAGCTATTTTAGGCTAGATCTAATAAAATGCATGTTACAGAAATGCAACCAGTTGATGTAGCTAGGTAATGGAACAAAATAGAAGCCTAAAAGAAGGGTTTTTAGTTCTGTAAAGGGCAATTTCAGGGGTGAAAAGGGACTGATTCGCCCAGGGTGGTGAATGAGTCCCACTATGGACTTTTTTCAGAAGTTTTAGAAATTTTTGAGTGATTTTGATGTTTTCTAAGTGCTATGATGCAAACCGAAGTTAAAAATACAGAATTTCAGAAAATTTCCATGAATTTAGATGCCAAAAATGCAACCTAAATGCAGTTTTTATGAATGCAAAATTTGAAACCTAGCATGCCAATTAACTAATGCAAACCCTAATGCAAATTCAATGAAAGGATAGATATATGATGAAGGATTCCAAATCTGAAAAGAGAAGTATTCAAAAATTAGGTTCACCAAAATGAACCAAATATTTTATGAGTGTGGAATGCTATGTGTCTTTTGCTCAATTAGGGTCTTTCACCTAAAGGAAAGAGATGGATTCCACACCACAAATCTAGGTGGTTCACTCAATCTAATATATGTATGATGTAATTATGACTAAGTGCAATGATCTAGATGCAACAAACCGATAAAATTGATTGATTAATGAATGGAAACTAAGAAAATGAAGAAAGTTTGAAAACACATTATGTAATGCAAAAACACATAGAAATGAATGTAAACTAAAATGGAAATGAATGAAATTGAAGAAATGCACCTGTAGACTTTCTAGAGACTTTAAATGGCTTTTGAAATGTTGTTGATCCTAATTTTTAGGCCTGGTGGGACTCATTCGCCATTTTGGGTGAATCAGTCCTAATTCTAGAAAACTAAACTGGAACCCATTTTGGATAAATGGGTATCAAAAACTACAGAAAACTAAAATCAATCCTATAGTGGGACTCATTCGCCACCTATGGCGAATGAGTCCACTTTTGAATTTTTGAAAATCCAAAAGTGGAAACTAAAGTCCCCGATTTTCTCTTTGGCTCCTCATAGGCGTCCACCTCGAAAAGTCTGATTTCCAAACCTAAAAGAATCTTTTTGTTGATATTTTTCCTTGTCCAATGAAGCGATGTCTTGAAAAAATTTTCAATGTGATTCCTCAATGATTTGTAAGTCTCCAAGCTGTCTAAATCTGTAAACACACAAGATAAGAAAGATAATTGTTGGATGTTAAGTCATGGGGGTTTGCCTTGGTCAAACCCTTTTAAGGTAATTAAACCAAAATGATGAAAGAATGTAATGAAGCATGCAATAATGGAGTTATTACTTTACCATGATGTTTGATCTTGAAGTTCTACAACAAAACATGAAGAATTTTCCCTTCAATGAGGAAGCAATCTTGATGACTTATAATGATGAAACCCTAACTTGCTTGACTTGAAAGAGAAGATGGATGATGATTGAGTTGTGAAATGAGTTAATGGGCTATGGATTAGGGATTGAAGACTTATATTTATAGGCAATCCACCTTATTTTCATGTAAATTGGATCGCCAAGGTCGACATGTAAAAATAATAAACTTAAATTCCAAAATTTCCTAGTCAAAAGTTAAAATTGACCCAAATGGTACTCATTTTCCGCCTTGGGAAAATCAGTCCCACTTGCGAAGGACTCATTTGCCACATGTGGAGAATTAGTCCTAGTCGGGCCCATTTGTCAGCTACGATGCTAGGAAGTAAGAAAATAAGGTTTTTATGGTGACTTTGTCAGGTATTTCATCAAATATTTTCCAGGGATGCACATAATGGGGTAATAAGGGCCTATTAGTGATGATGTAAAAGTCAATTAGGGCTTGGGGCACATAATTCAATGTGAAAGTATGATTAAATACACTTTACAACACTAAATGTGGTCCACATAGCCTAGGAAGGCACAAGAACTAATGTGAATGTGCAAGACACATTACAACACTAGTTTAACATTATGTTTATTTTACAAGCCTTCTAGATTAGTGTGATAATGCAATTAAATATGTTTTATAATGTTGAATTAAGGACGAATGGGTTTATTAAGTCTAGGATAAGTGTGAAAGTCTTTTACAACACTTTACAATACCTTTACATGACATCAATAAATGCATTTGAAAGGGTCCAAGACCTAGTGTGGATGTGTAAAACACCTCACAACACCAAATCAAAGCCTTATCAAGTTCAATTTTTCATCCACTATTCCCAAAATCAAGCAAGTTGCATTTTTTCTATGGTACAAAATTTGCAACAAGATATTTGTTACTTTGTGAATCCTTTATCAAATAACGATGATGCATTGGAACTTTCAATCTTTTCGTTTATCAAATAGCCTAACCAAATCAAGGTAGTTGAACTAGACTAGATAATGTTTTTTCCTTCCCCAACAATATGTTTAACATGTTGTAAAATTGAGGGGAAAGAGGATAGTTTTTTATATGTAAAGCATCTTGGATCTTACATTCTCCATAACCTTTGTTAATAATCTTGATGTGAGTTCCAGGTAGTGGAATATTGGATGAAGATGGGAGATCATGTTGATATATGTAAGATGAGTTTTCTACTTTGGATGTGATAGATGGTTCAATTATGGGGAAATAATTGGTTTTATGATATTTCCCTTCAACATTTTGTAGTATTAGAAATCTTGTGGAGCTCCAAGAATAGTTACTTATATTCTTAAATGTGCATACTTGGTACATTGATGTAAAGTGGAAGGAACAATGCTCATTCCATGGATCCATGGATGCCCTAGAGGGAGATTGTATGAAAACTCAAGATCAAAGACATGAATAAACTTTACTAGAAGGTACATGTTCATCATCAATTAGATGATGTACTAAGCTCAAAGTATAAACATATAGGCTTGATCTATTATTTGTGAATACTTTCTTTACTTTATGCTTGGTGATGACAAGTTCAATGTATAAAGGTTATAGAGGTAGGATATGTGATGGACGAACATGAGGTATGTCACTTTGGTTAAAGGTGAGCTGATGTCCTCAAGGTAGGTGTACCACGAGAGCTTGGGATTGAGATGGATCTATATTGTTAGCTACTTTTCACTCTTTTAAGGCTTGATTAAGAACATCTCAATAAATAATAGATGAGTGAAGGAGCTCCGTGATTTAGATTTATGTTGGAGTCTTCCAAAGTTGTTGAATAAGATTATATTGACCCTTGGGAGTAGGTAGCGGCGGTACTCGAGAGTCATTTTATTATGTTTTGTGGTATTGTAAATCAAGCATTTGATAAGTTCAGAAGTGCAAATATTTCAGAGTGGGAAGTTGCTCATGGACACCAAAACCAAGAATGACGTTTTAGCTCAAATCCAAGATTTCTAAGATGTTTAGATCAAACAGTGGAGAAAGAAAGTCTTTTGGATTACTCCTAGCAAAAAGTGAACTGAGATAGATCTCGGGACGAACACCACTCGTAAAATTTCGCAAATGCATTGCCGGATTCTTGCCGAAAAGATTGTGGAGATCCACCTCAATGACGTGCTTTGTTGTATTATCGCATTTGACTCCTTCCCAGTTCCAACAGCTGGTGAAATCATTCCACGTTTTCAGTCGACCACACGGGTTGCGAAGGCCTTGCTTGAAATCCAAGAGGGAATTCTGTTCATCTTCTAGACAAAAAGATACCCAACAAATCCACAGTTGTAGGACAGATCCCACAAAGATCCAGCACAGACTTGCTACGATTCAATTGGGTTTTGTTAACCTTTGTCCTTTGAAACGCCTGCAATCAACTTCCCCTGCAACAAATATCATGAGAGCTCATTATGAGCAGAACAATATGAAGCAATGAACAACTAGTGTTCGTTTTGTCCACCGACGGAGCCCGCATAACGTCCCACCAGGCAATATGGAGCCCCCAAATCTTATCGAAAGAGATAAATGATAAGGATAACGCAAGGCTCACGCATTGAGAGGAACTTTGTTTCAAGTTGCAACGTGCGAATGAACAGGACTTCATTGTCACGGCTATTACTGTGATCAGCTGAATTTTTGAAACTGAACACTAAGATGAATATTTTAAGCAGGAGGTATGAACGGAGTCGTAGAGAAACCCTAGACCACACGGCTCATTAAAGTTGTATTGAGCTTTCCACGAGGGTTCGTAAACGCGTAGAGTTGAGGATGGGGCTAGAAGCGCGACATATAATTGTACGTGGAAAGCGAATCCGTGGAAAAAAGTCAAGTAGTGGTGGAGGGGAATCTTTATCAAAAATTGGCGTGGAAATAATTCTTAGCCGTTGGAATTCCGACGGGTGCCAGATTTTTTGGGTGAGGGCATTCTCAGGGGAGAGGGATTCATAATGGAGAGGGGTCTAATAGTGGATATAATCAGCACTTGCATTACGAGGGGTGCAATGGTTAAAATCTGCATATGATCTTCAAGCATGTGGACATAACTAGCACTTGCATCACGAGGGGGTGCAATGGTTGTGGTAAAGCTAACAGATTCTAATAAAAGATTTTTGTATTTTTTAAATGAAAAATTAGCTACAAGTTAAAATTTGTTTTTTTTAACGATAGAAGAGGAATGATTTAGTAGCTCTAAGTTATGGTGTTAGCAATGAAAATGAAAATAAATGGGCAGAATTTACAAGAGAAATATTATGAAACCTATAGTAATGGAAAGAACAAACAATATACAGAAACAAACAATCAAAGAAGAAACTTCAAATATTTCATTGTAGAATAAACTTGGATACATATTTATAGGAAATGCCACAATGATGGTCCAAGAAGAAAATATATGATGATGTCTATATGAAAATGAGTAGGAAAATATGTGTATGCAATGAGATATAAAATAAAGGTGTTTGGGAAATATATATAGAAGTAAATATGGAGTATGTATCTAAGGACAAAAATCGACTAAGTATTTTTATGAATTAAGAAAATGATAGTGTATCTCTATAAACATAAATTAATATGCATAGTTGAATAAATGAACAAAAGAGTGCACAAATAAATAAATAAATCTATAGCTATTATCATATTAATAAACAATCATTTATATGCTAACAAATTATTGGACAAAATGAATATGCCTATTTATAAGTAACTAATGAATAGATAAATTTCAATATATAATCATTTATGTACGAATTTGTATGTTAGAAAATACAATGGAAGACATCACATAGAAAGGTGCAATCAAATGTAGAATGAGAGGTAGTGGAATTGGTGTGTGAAAATATTAAGACATCACATAGAAAGGTGCAATCAAATGTAGAATGAGAGGTAGTGGAATTGGTGTGTGAAAATATTATATGCATGTGGACGAATATATGGAAATCATTGTTTAAAAGAGAGCATGTGAAGATTATATATGAACAAATGTGAAGTATGAAGAGGTTAAGTATGCTCACTTAAAGCCAATGACCATGAATAAGAAAATACAATGGAAGACATCACATAGAAATGAGCAACCAACTTTAGAATGAGAGATAGTGGAATTAGTGTGTGAAAATATTATATGTGTGGAAGAATATATGGAAATTATTGTTTGGAAGAGAGAATGTGAAGATTATATATGAACAAATGTGAAGTATGAAGTGGTTAAGTATGCTCACCTAAAGCCAGTGAACATGAATAAGAAAATATAATAGAAGACAACACATAGAAATAAGCAAGCAAATGTAGAATAAGAGATAGTAGAATTGGTGTATGAAAATATTATATGCGTGTGAATGAATATATGAAAATAATTGTTTGAAAGAGAGCATGTGAAGATTATATGTGAACAAATGTGAAATGTGAGGAGGTTAAGTATGCTCACTTAAAGCTAGTGAACATGAATAAATTCCTATCATCCATTGTATCACATCACTCGCCCCTTTAATCTGTACAATCGTACATGACCATTTTCCGCTTGACTACTTTTGCACCTTTACAATCTTCGGTCTTTTCGCCTCTGTCAATCAACAGGCCTTGCAGCTTTCAAGACCTTCACTGGGTGACAGAGAATATCTTAGAGAGATTCGTGGAAATTTTTTGCGAGGGCCTAGTACATTACAGCCACGGCTCTGTGTGGTACTGGTGCCAAGCCCAAGACTAATTTCACCACCCCCACAAGGGAGAGTAGTGGTAATATTAACCAGAGCAACACTCGCTTGAGCAGCACCACTGATTAAGTTAAATGATTTTAAATAGTTGTAGTGATACTTATTTATAGGAAACGACACAATGGAGGTGCAAGAAGAAAATAGAAGATATTGCAATGATTAGATTAGATTGTAGCCAGTATAGATGTCAGTTTCCATTAGCGGTGGAGAATAAGTGGCTTGCATAGTGGGTGGACAAAGTGGTGCAGCTAAACAGTGAAGATCTGAGTCCCAAGGAGATTCGATATGATTTGCAATAACTGTAGATTTTGATACAGATTCTATAGGTGTAAGATTCCATTCATTTTGATTTGCTGGTTGACTGAAAACTAGAAGATTTTAACAACAATAGAACGTAGTTTGAGAGTGCGAGACTTCTTTCAGGTTCAACATTCAAACTATATGTAGCCTATCAGTTAATTAATTGAGATAGGAAACAAATAAAGATGTAAGATTAATTTGATTTTTAGTTGAATTATTTATTTATTTGTTTATAGTTAATAAGGAGTGTAAATTATGTCTTTTAAAGAATAATTGATTTCAAATGAAATATATAATTAAATAAATTTTATTTATTTATTTTAGATAGATAAGAAAAATTAATATAATTAGTTAATTATTTATTTAATCACTTAATTAATTAGTAATGTGGTGATGATGTGGTTTTACAAGGTGACATTAAGATGTGAAATCTAAATTTCTATATTTTAACATTTTAAAATAAAATTGCATTTAAATGATTTTAGTTGTCTGAGATATCTTATTTAGATAGCAGTAATTCAGAACCAAGTTCAGAATCAGATGAAGATTTTTTGGTTACATTACTAAAAACCACCATTGAAGATCTCAACACAAAGATCCAGATTGAAAAATCTCGAGATCCTTATAAATTAGCTGGAACAAGAGATGAGAGACGAAGAGCATTACATCAGCATTTATCAAAAATGAAAAAATTAGAACAAGAGAAAAATGATGCTGAAAAACAACTCAAGTTGCACAAGAAACCTTCTGCTCATCACTCTAAAAATGTTGACCATGGATATAAAATTCCACCATGGCAAAGAAAGGAAAGTTCTTCTTCCCATTCTCATAAGCATTCTTCTGCAGATTTTGATATTATAACAATTTTTAAGAAGTTTGATCTTTTACTCAATGATGTTAGTGACCTCAAAAGGTTACTAAAAGACCAACAAAAGGCAATCAGAAATCTTTCTGCAGAGGTGGGAGAAATCAAAGATATTCTCTTTAAAGCAGACCAATCAGAAGATCAGAATGCAGCAACCAGCAGCGGTAATGAAGTCAGTAATCTCTCTGATAAAAAAGAAAAACATTGCTCTTTATTGCTTGCAAATAATGGAAATTATATCAGAATAAATCTATGTTTTCATGGATATAAAAAGATTCCATTAGATGCTTTTGTGGACACAGGATCATCAAGATCATTAGCCAAATCTAATGCAATCCCAGCTTCTTTCTGGAAAGAAAAGACAGACCTTCCACAAAGCTATGCAATTAATGGACAAAGAATTCACATGGGCAGGTATGCGCAAGATGTGCATATAGAAATTATGGGAAAAACATTTATCACATATTTCATTGAATATAATGATTTAGAGGATGATGTTTTACTAGGATTCTTATTTTTCACTAAATATGAGCCTCTCCAGTTTTGGAAACACAAGATCTCTTTAAAACATGAAGATGGTCAAATTGAGATCCCTACACTCAAAATAGTCAATCATAGATTTGACCAAGCTAGAAAAAGAAAGAGACAAGAATCCAGTAAAGAAAATAAAGAGACAGGTAATCCCTTTGAGCAAATAACTAAGTTATTTGAAGAAGATTGTTGTAGCCTCAATCCTCTACAATTCTGGTCACAAGAGCATGAAGAATGTGAAAACTAGATAAAACCTGAAAGTAAATCTATAATCCCATATGAACCAGCTTATTCACTCAGCCCATCAGAAAAAAAAAGAAATTGATGAACAATTGCAGGAACTTCTTCAAGGAAATTTCATTAGAGAAAGCAAGAGTTCATTTTCTTGTCCAGCATTTTTGGTAAATAAGAGAGCAGAACAATTACGGGGAAAAAAGAGATTATGTATTAATTACAGACCATTAAATGAGATAATTCTTCCATTTAATTATCCATTTCCTTTTAGTTCAGAACTAATCCGAAGAGCTGCAAATAAAAGATATTTTCAATCTGACAGATACAAGACAACATTTTCTGTCCCTCAGGGATTGTATGAATGGAATGTCATGCCATTTGGTCTCAGCACTGCACCAGCATACTTTCAATGCAGGATGGATCAGGCACTTAGACATCTAAAAGAATTTTGTGCTATTTATATAGATGATATATTATTATTTTCAGATTCTGTAGATGACCACTTGCAGCATTTAGATGCATTATACCAAGCCATTAAAAAACATGGAATTTGTTTGACAGCAAAGAAAATGGTAATTGGTACTTCAAAAATTGATTTTTTAGGATTACATCTTCAGGATGGAAAGGTAATGCTACAACCTCATATTCTTGTCAGAATTCAAAAATTCCCAGATATCTTAACTGACAAAAAATAGATTCAAAGATTTTTAGGTTGTCTCAATTATCTTTCACCATTCTACAAAGGATTAGCTGAAGACAGGAGAATTATCCAGTATCATCTCAAGGATAACACAGAACAATGGTCTGATAAGGCAACAGAAGCAATTCAACGGATTAAAGCAAAATGTCAAAATTTGCCAGCACTCCAAAATCCAGTTGAAAATTTTCCATTATATTTATATACTGATGCCTCTGATAAAACTTGGTCAGCTGTTTTAATCCAGGAAGGAGAATCAGGTACTAAGAATGTATGTGGATACAGATCTGGCACATTCACAGACACTCAATCAAGGTACCACATATATGAGAAAGAGATTCTAGCAGTAAAAAATGGCATAAAGAAATTTAAGATCTTCTTAAAACTAGTGCATTTTACTGTCCGCACAGACAGCCAACCTATGAGAAATCTGCTTACAAAGAAACCTGATGAAGATATTGCTCAAGGTAGAGTTGCACAATGGTATTTTGAGTTCCAAGGTTATGATTTTAACATAGAATGGATAAAAGGTGAGCTCAAACCTCTTGCAGATTCTCTTACCAGAGAAATGGCATGTTCTATCTATACTGACCTTGAATTCCAAGGATGTGAATACTACAGACCAGATGGAACAGCTATGCATATTGCAGATTTCGGCCAGGGGAATATTCAAATCCTCCCTTCACTTCCTAAAGATATTATTATTGTCTTATTAGAAACATATTTTCTAAACAAGTGGCTAACATATCTCAGAAGTCATATTGAATATCAATTTCACCATGTTATTTTAGATCCTGATGAGGAAGATGATTTCAAAAAAGAAATTGGGATGCAACTCGCCCCAATCAGCTACTGGTGTGGAAGACAGATGATACATATCAGATTCAAAGGACTGTTTGGTATGAATTGGTCTAAGAAAAGTAAAATGAATTTATTAAAATTAATAAAATTTGGATTTGTGACTCACATCTCTTTACACCAAGATCATTTTGAAGATTATGTTGATTTAGTTGGTGGCAGGTTTAATCAAGATATGGAAGAATTCTTTGAAATTCTACATCCTGGTTTTACTCATACAATCTGTGATGGTCTTACAGATTATTTACAAACTTATCCTCACAATGGTTATTGGTTTCCCAGGATCGAATATTATCCTTTAGAGCACAACTGGAAAGCTGAAGTCAGGATACAGAATTGTGAAGTCACTCTTCGACCAGCCTTACTTGCAGCCAGAATTGAAAAGGATATTGCTTATTCAAATGACTACATGGTCCATATCGATTATGCTTTCAATGCCACTCAGGAAGATTGGGAAAAAGCCTGTTCAGAGCTACCTGATGACCTTTTAGATCCTATTCCCTTTGGAAGCTATCATATGGGCTTGTCTATGCCGTGATGTCACCCACGTTAAGACGTGACAGATAGGATGCTACTTATCTCACAAAAAAGCAGAACCCATAATTAATTTTGGGTGTAAAGTCACCGTGTACGTGACACGGGTCCTAATCACGGTTGTTGGATTCCTAGTTCACGCCTTTTTTAATGGCTACAGGAATTCTTGTCGGTTGGTTCTTATCCTCGTTCATGCATTTACCCTTTAGGCGGTGCTACGGATAAGATGCTTCTGGTTGTCACTCTTCTATTGGCGGATTTCAAAACATTATGCAAAGAAGGTTAAAGTTCCGCTCCGATGGAATCAGTCTTTTGCTATAAAAGGACCTCGGAGACGCCTATCTCGACACACTGAGTTAGAGATTTGAAAGAGTCTTAGAAGAGTCTAGGATATCAGACTTATGCTCTCTCCTGCGCTTTAATGCGATCTGGATGATTAGAATCTGATTATATTGTAATGAGTTTTCATAGTGGAACAAGTTTTGAATGCAAAGTTTGCCTATTCCTATTCTATTTTCTCTGTGTTATCTTCGTCATTGGATTTGGTATTTATCATTTTTGCTTCCAGAACTCTTGTTAA